>OX637486.1:2400000-3102500 GCA_951800055.1 Cenopis cana | reverse complement strand
AAAAAAAATGAAGGCCCCCTCCTAGGCCCCAATTAGTAGCCCCAAAATTTTAAGCGACACGGTAATGACTTTGCATGCATGGTAATGACTATAGCACACGGTAATGACAAATGTTCTTATTTCCTGAACACACGGTAAGGACTATATGTAGAGTCCTTACCGTGGAATCACTGTCCTTACCGTGGATTCAAAAATCCTCGGTAATCCATGGTAAGGACTACCTTGGTAAAGACAAAATCTACAAATTTCCAGTTTAGCATGAGCTAAGTTCAATGTTCCAGAAAATTCTATTGATTACGTCACATTAAATCAGTTAAG
Organism: Cenopis cana; assembly: GCA_951800055.1. NCBI lineage: Eukaryota > Metazoa > Arthropoda > Insecta > Lepidoptera > Tortricidae > Cenopis > Cenopis cana. The sequence continues at coordinate 3,102,182 of OX637486.1, read as the reverse complement.
TTATGAGGTAAGATAAGATTAATATAAACCAAGAGTGTACTTACCGAGATACGAGACCCACGAGAAAGACAATTTTATATGACAAAAGCCACGGTAATATGTTATTTACACGCACATACATGTTTATGTTCACGCGAGCGATGTTAGTTTGACTCTGACGTCTGTCTAGTGCTGGACGTGTGCGGGGACAGCGGCGGGGTATATGTAGAACTATTTAGTGAGGACTTACATGTAGGTTTATGTACTGCCACGGTGAGGACGATTTTAGTGGGGACAAAAAGTATAATGTTGCTGTTTAAGTTATATTAATACGATTTAATATGTGCATTCAATAATGTATGTCGTAACTATTAAACTGTTTAAGTAAATAGTAACCTCAGCCGTAGACATGCATTTAATGGTTTTTTTTACAGAATGATTACCTAATATTGGAAAGTAGACACCCCTTGGTAAGGACATTTTGACCCTTCAGAGCAAAATAACTTCGGCTTTACTATTATATATGAAAAATGTGAATGAAGCCTCAGTTAGGGATTATTATGTATTACAAGTTACCTTAAGCCACGGTAAAGATCCTACTTCATTTAAAGGGTGATATTAGCGCGGACATGCGATTTACACCAAATGAAATAAATACCCCTTCACTCTCATCACTAACGTACGAACTTATTTTTACACGTTGTTTACGCCCTTGTAGGTAACTGCTAAGTAATGATAAAGGAAGTCCTCTAACACCAATGCTCTCCAGGGTGTTTATTAGAGTGGGAACAGAAACTGTATCGAATGCTTTTCTGAGGTCTAGAAATACGCTAATACATTTTTTGTTATTATCTACTTTATCGACAATAAGAGATGAAAGGGCTGAAATTGCATCCTCAGTAGACCGTCCCTGCCTGAATCCATACTGTGAAGATGACAAAATTTCGAATTTATTAAAGTAGTTGAGTAATCTTGTATTAATGAGTTTCTCCAAAACTTTCGATATTGCTGGAAGGACTGATATCGGTCTAGACCGATACGTCTTTTCTGTTCCCACCCTTATAAACCGGAGTGACAATAGCAATTTTCAGAGAGTCTGGAAAAACACCGTTTTTAAAACATAAGTTAGTCAAGTGTGTTAGAATAGGAACCAGTATTTTACTCGCTAATTTTAAGAACTGGGTGGGAATGTTATCCCAACCAGGCGAGCTTGTAGATTTGAGGTTAGTCAGGGCTAAGTACACTTCATTTGGATTGGTGTCGTATAAGGCAAAGGAGGATACGAAAGAATTGGCGTTGCCCCGCGGAGTATTATTGTCGCCGACGTTAGATGTTATATTTTCTGCTAGGGACTTTCCAATGTTTGAAAAGTAGCAGTTTACTGTATTAACAGCGTCTTGTGCCGAGGCACAGCAATCTAAGAGCTCCGAATTGTCACTCTTATTTGATTTTCTGTGTGTGATATCATTGACAGTTTTCCAGAGGGTTCTTGAATTTTTACTGGCTTGTATTAAGTTTTCCTTTTGATATTTACGTTTCAGTTTTTTGATTAGGCCGTTGCAAAAGTTCCGATATCTTTTATAAGTTATTTTGAGTGTAATATTTTCAGGTTCAGATCGGAGCTTCTTCTGCATACGATTTCTATTTCGAATACACCGGAGTACTCCTAGGGTTATCCAGGGCTTGATTACTCTACAATTTCTGGGGACTAAAACAGTAATTGTATTTTCAACATCTATAATAGACAAATATTGCGGCCTGCTTTAGGATTGGCAGCTGGGCTGCGATTCCATTCGGGGTAATTGAATAAACGGGACGTATCCTTATGTATACCAAGGAAAAAGTTAATGTAATGAAATGAAATGAAATGAAATATAGTTTATTAGCGCAAAAAACACTTACAAACGAAACTTAATACATTTATAACATTAAAATATAATTGCGCCAAATGGTCTTCACTCAGCTTGGTGTCACGAAGCGAGTCACAGACACGCTCCGCGACGCTGTAACGACGTACCAGGAGCTCAAGACAGTGGCAGAGAAAAGAATGGAATGGCGATTACTCCACCGACAAGAGCCCAGCTCTTAAATTTATGATGATGATGATCCTTATGCAGGTTGATTATTTTGAAACTTCTCTGTTTGTAGAATAATTTGTTACAGTTATTTCAATACTAACTACCCTACTGTGAATTATCGTGGGCGGAATCGTAACCCAGCTATTTATTGCAATTAAACAGCTATCCTAGGGACAACCTTTTATTTAAATTGGCAAAAGTTTATTGAAAATTAAATAAAAAATATATGATTTTATTATATATTTTTATATAATATTATTTCGTAAAAACTAGTGCCTACGCCTAATCTTGGGATTAGGTAGCGGACCCCTGTCATCCTTCAGGATGTAACTGTGCTGGGATAACGCTAGGAGGATGATGATGATAATTTTATTTCTTGTTAGTTAGTATGAATTCAAATTTCCAACATTCTGTTTTATCTGTTTAATTTCAATAAGTACCTTATTTATATTTTTTTAAACCCCATTTAGAAGAAAAAATAAGAAAATAAATAGTTTATTCATGACATACAGGTAACAAACATAAGTCATTATAAACGAAACACAAAAGACACAAGTAAATAAATCTATTCAAAAGATAAATTTAGACAAATAGAACATACAATCTGACTTTCCCTATGAAAACTCAATAAACAAAACAACGCTCATCCATATGTTTATAACCGGCAAAAAACACACTTACGCGTCCACAGACCCCGTTGAAAACAGGATCACATTTAAATTTTCAGGGCAACAGAAAATAAAACGAGGGTGAGGCCGTCTATCACGGGATTAGGTAAATGGTTCGGGAGCTTCGAGCTCACATACATACACTCAGGCTGATTTAGGAATCGGACATGTAACTAGGGCGACGTTAAAAACTGGGTGGAGTTAAGTGCACTCGCGCTTAGTTCCAGTAAAAGCTTTGCGGGGACATCGATCGAGGTTGCCGATTGTGGTCTGTTTTTGGAAATCAAACTATTATTTCTAACAGAGATATAATATGACAGAACTGCCAATTGAAACCTAAAATGAACGAACACAACTTCACGAACCTTTCTTTCTTTCTAAAAATACTTAGGTAACATCCGCAATGTTCAAAAATTAAAAAATTGTCCTGATACAACATAAACATTTTTAGATAAATAGCTTTAGCAAAACGTTTTTAGTATTTGGATAGATTTCAAAAAAATTGTACGTAACACAACGGAATATTGACAAAAATGTTATACAAATGTCATACAAAGGAATAATTTGTATGGGGATTTTTTTTGTGTAACATCAAAACGTCACACAAAAGTCGCAAAAACATCACACAAAGGATGCAAATCTGGGTTGGAAATGTGAATAAAAAAACACTTTACGAAATTGTGGCATTCGAATATGCCAAGCAGTTTACCTACTAACTCCACCATCCAATTATGTAAAAACAGCTGGTAAGAAATAATTAAATTACCTATTTTAGGCACGTTACAAAGTGAAATTAAATGTGGGAAAAAACGGTCTGTCACTCTTTATCGTACTACTACGCAAAAACTAATAGAACTATCGACACATTCGCTTGTGTTAGTAGTAGACTACTTGTAGCCCGACGTAAAACTGTTATGGATACATTACATTATCTATGTTTAACACAAGAGTCAGCGTTACACAGCTGACGTAACACAAAGGAACGAAATCTTTCCCCGAACTTTGCTATTTTGATATAATATGTTCGTTCTAGAAACCTAACAAACCATTTTCTAGATATTTCATTATGTACTTTAATAGACCCTTATATTTTTTTGGCCCGAGATATTTTAAACAAAGTTATGATTTTTTAAACCTCCGTTAAACACAGGACATGTACGCAATTTGTATGGGAGCAAAATTATGATTTTTTCAAAAATGAGTTTTTTTTAGAAATCTATCAGTTACAAACTTTAAAGCTTTACGAATACTTCACAACAATTAGGTGACTTCCTGATTTGTCGGTGCGGAGGCAGTACGATATGAGAAAAGTGTCAAATGTCAGTGTCAGCTGTCAGTCGACGCGATATCATTTTTTACTACGCCCCTACATTTAAATGAGTGCTTCCTGACTGGCGCGGGATGCGCGGTAGCGGGACGATGCGAAGGCCGTACTGCTCCGCTTCTGCGCATGATATTACTACTGCGCAAACGTAATACTGACAGTATTATGTCAAGTGAGGCGACTTCCTGACTTGGCGGGGCGGGATCGATATGTGACATTTTCTTCTTTGACGTAAACTTACTGACGTCGCATAGATTCTCACTTGACATAATACTGTCAGTATTACGTTTGCGCAGTAGTAATATCATGCGCAGAAGCGGAACAGTACCGCCTTCGCATCGTCCCGCTATCGCGCATCCCGCGCCAGTCAGGAAGCACTCATTTAAATGTAGGGGCGCAGTAAAAAATGGTACTGATTCGACTGACAGCTGACACTGACATTTGACACTTTTCTCATATCGCACTGCCTCCGCAACGACAAATCAGGAAGTCGCCTGAGAATCTTTGCGACGTCAGTAACTTTACGTCAAAGATGAAAATGTCACATATCGATCCCGCCCCGCCAAGTCAGGAAGTCGCCTTAGTTAGACGACGTGAAAACATATCTGGAAAACATTCTACTCTAATAATTATCTTCTTTTTATATATATAATTCTTCTGTACGTGTGTTAGTTTCATATCTCCTCCTAAACGGCTGCACCGATTGGGATGAAATTTTGTGTGTATATTTGTGTTGGTCCCGGAAAGTTTGATTGAGACAATTGGACCCGGCAGGGGGCGTCGTTTTCGTGTTTTCGTTAAAAAACGGATCTGCTGAACATTTGTGTATCATAGATAGCGTAGAACAAACTCTTTGGCATTTGACGGACGGTGCTCAATAAGACATGCGAAGTCACTTGCGTCACTGACATATTTCCATAAGTAAGCGAGATTTATTTACAAGATTGAATTGAATTGAATTGAGATTTATTTATTATTGTAAAATTATGGTAGAGTGGACGTAAGGCAATTTAATATATAAATAACTCTTTAATTATAAAATCAGTAAAAAGCTTCAATACATAAACATAAAACGTAATATGTTGTGGAAATATTGGTCGTCACACACGAAACTCGAATTGTAAGCAGTTTACACGCGGCGAACAAATATGAATGCAGAAAAAATGTTTACGGGAAAATGCAAGTGTAAGTGACCCAAATTACCACACAATCCACACAACGGCTTAAATACATTACGTATTACATACGGCCTTCTTCGGCCTAACACTTTAAGGCAAAGACAGGTGCGCCAGAGAATCAGAAATCTGGCACAGTCTTCAAATTATTGAGCACTGACTACCACAAGGCGGAGTGGAAGATACAGTCGAGTTCATTGATATAAAGGTAAGTATACACTTTTTTACCTAATCAAATGCGGTCGCCTACAATTTGAAAGCAAAAGCATTCGATTAGGTAAAAAAGTGTATACACATAAATGAACTCGACTGTGCCTAGAGCTACACAGGCGCTTCAACGGGGCCCGTACAGGGCCCGACATAGACTGCTCGCGTCTTTGAACTGGGTACGTTGTCGACATTTGTCGGGCATGCCGCCGTCCAGGAGTGTCACTCAGGCATATCATTTTCGGTTGTGGTCATCATCCTAACGGCAAGTACTTGGACAAAGATAAACAGTGTCCTTTTTTAACATGACTTTGGCTTTATAGGCCGGGCCCAATAGAGTGATAGGGGCGCGCGTTAGGTGAGTGGCCTAAGGAAAATCCAGAGGAAACCTCCAACACGACCACGCCGGAAATACCCTAAGAGTTTGCGCTTCAGTGAGATTGGTTGAGCGGCTTCCAGCTTTATGAATAACAGCCCAGTATTTTTATCTCACGAGCGCATAAATCCTGCATGGTTTGAAAATACAATTCGACCAGGTAGGTGGCACTGCTTTTCCGGGCAGGACGACGTCTGCCGGGTCCGCTAGCATGTCAGCCAAGAATATCGCAACGGCCTTCTTCGGCCTAACACTTTAAGGTAAAGACAGGTGCGCCAGAGAATCCGAAAACTGGCGCAAACTTCAAGTTCAAAGTATTGAGAACTGACTAGACTACCACAAGGCGGAGTGGAAGATACAGTCGAGTTCATTGATATAAAGAATAAGTATACACTTTTTACCTAATCGAATGCGGTCGCCTCCAATTTGAAAGCAAAAGCTTTCGATTAGGTAAAAAAGTGTATACATAACAATGAACCCGACTGTACCTAAAGAGCTACACAGGCGCTTCAACGGGGCCCGTACGGGGCCCGACATAGACTGCTCGCGTCGGTGAACTGGGTACGTTGCGGGGAAGCCGAAGGTTTTGTCTGTGCAATCGCAGACGAAGTTATCATGCATGACGAAGAATTTCTGGAAATATATCCTAAAAGCGGTACCTACTGTCGACATTTGTCGGGCATGCCGCCGTCCAGGAGTGCCACTCAGGCATATCATTTTCGGTTGTGGTCATCATCCTAACGGCAAGTACTTGGACAAAGACAAACAGTGTCCTTTTTTAACCTGACTTTGGCTTTATAGGCCGGGCCCAAGAGAGTGATAGGGGCGCGCGCTAGGTGAGTGGCCTAGGGAAAATCCAGAGGAAACCTCCAACACGACCACGCCAGAAATACCCTAAGAGTTTGCGCTTCAGTGAGATTGGTTGAGCGGCTTCCAGCTTTATGAATAACAGCCCAGTATTTTTATCTCACGAGCGCATAAATCCTGCATGGTTTGAAAATACAATTCGACCAGGTAGGTGGCACTGCTTTTCCGGGCAGGACGACGTCTGCCGGGTCCGCTAGTTTTTTATAGATTTTTGAAGTAGGAGGACAATTACATTTTTTGGAATGTAAATTTTTTTTGAAATTCACCCTTTTAGTCTTTTATATAAGACAGCTTTAATTCATTTATTTTAACACAAAAACGAGTGGATCGTTGTAATTTTAAAATACCTTTAAAATAGAGTCGATCAATAAAAATATACATCTACTGATACAAAAAAAATCGTCTCGATGCTGTGCCGACTTAAGGGGAGTACCAACAGCATTCTAAGTGTCATTTCAGATTCCGTCAGGTATGACTGCCCAATCCTGTCGCACTGGGTCGGTCAAATAAGGACAGTGATGCTATTTGCATCAAAATAACTACCGTTACGTACACGTACTGCAAATTAGAGTTATTGAAGACAAAGACTCTCTATTGCTTACCAAAGAAAAAAAAAACAAATTATTAACTTAATTTATGTGAATATTCTCATTTATTTTATTATCATGATTAATGTATTTAATGTAATTTAATTGAAACTGTCAATGTAATTAATTTAATAATAATAAATCTCCTTTATTGCACCATAAAAGACAAACTTGTTACACGAAAATAGCATAATCTATAATAGCAATAGCAGCAGGCGGTCTTATCGCTTTAAAGCGATCTGGTCCAGACAACCTTTGGGTAGCAGCAGAAGTTGTCAAAAATTGCTATCAGGTAGTACAGGGGTACAATAAAGATAGTGTAATAACACAAATACCCACATCTGTTAACGCAGTTAATTTAATTTATTAGTCATTGAAACACTAATGCCTAGGTTAAGCAATTTAATAGCAAAAATATGGATGCGAGTCCAAAAAAAATTTAGAAATAAGTTTTGACTATTTGTATGGCTTTGGGACACCAAGATGCTTATACTGTGAAAATTTTAAGACTGTTGCTCCAACCCTATGGATGTAAACATGTGTGATAGGCGACGGACGGACGCGTTAGTGACAGGCAATATGGTTACGTTTTGACCCTTCGGGTGCGGAACCCTAAAAGACCCTACAAATTAATACAAGTATAATAGTAATTGTGTAAACTCTCTATAAACTTGAATGGTCAGCCATAACCCTCCATTTAGAGGCATTTTAGGCCATGCCTGAGCAAATGCGTTGATACCCGTATTGTAGCAAATAAATAAATCTACCACCGGTAATCTACGGCCACAGAAATATATCAAGATAGAAGGAACGAGTGTATGTACCTCGCGTGGCGAAATTACGTCCCGGAGACACAACTGCTCGCCGCAAACTTCAGTGTGCTCCCAATCGCGTTATGCGTGCGACGCCAGGTTTTAAAAACAAAATGGTTCGTTGCGCAATAATTAATTGTTCAAACACTTCCAAGAAAGTTGGAGCTGTTAATCGAGGTATTTTCTTTCATTGGTAAGTACAATTTGTCCTTAAATATCTGTTAATAATTAAAAAACGAAATATTTTATTATTTTCATCATAACGGTAGCGGGCGATTGTGTGTCAACGCTAGCTTTCCATTGCGGCTTTAATTTGACGAGCCAGACTTGGCGTGCGTTCAAAACCAGCAATGTAAAAATAAGCTATTCAAACTGTCGAGTCACGTTCAAGGTCGATAGTCATTTTTTCTGTCAAACCTAAAGAATAGTGCTGTGCACTGCGATTTTCTTACTCGATTATTAAAATCGAATTTTAAAACAGACGAAATAATAATTACGTTCTTATATTATTATGCAGCTATATAATGTACGTAGTGCAAAACAAATATTATTAATCGCTTTCCTCTTAGCTTCTAATATTTCTTCGCGGGACTTTCCATGGTCTGTAACAAAGAATATATAAAAAACCGGCCAAGTGCGGGTCAGACTCGCGCACGAAGGGTTCCGTACCATTATCTATAAAAACGGCAATAAAAATTATATCAGAAAAACATCGTCTGTGAAAATTTCAACTGTCTATCACTTTTCATGAGATACAGTCTGGTGACAAACGGACGGACAGCGGAGTCTTAGTAATATGGTCCCGTTTTACCCTTTTAGGGTACGGAACCCTGAAAATGGTACACGTTTATAGGTACTTAGTTAATAACTGGAGCGGCTAATATGTACAAATTACTAAAATGTAACGCAATTTATTGGTTATTAGGTAGGTACCTACCTACATTTATTTTTTTCGATTTAAATTCTGAGCTTACTCATTTCCTCTGTCAAAACATTTCTTCTGTCGAAAATAATAATCATTTCCTCTGTCGGTTCTTATCGATATTTTAAATCGATGCATAGAATCGGTGCCGAGTTCTAATACTTCTAATCGATCCTTTTGAATCGTTTTCGCGCGGCTTATGTTTCTCATCACTAAATTACGCTCGTGACGTCAAAGTACCTACGCAAAATTTTACACGCTCGGTCTCCCTACAAATTGCTGAACTCTTTCCTTCTATCTTGATATATTTCTGTGTCTACGGCCATTTGCTTAAATGGCTGGCATTTAAGGCAATGCTAATGTTTGAAATTTCTGTTTAGCACAAACATGTTTTATCAATTTTTACCTAGTCTTTCAAGTAGTGTTTGGAAGCAAAATACTACATACCAATATTATATTATTGCTGCATATATAAATATCTATAATTCTGTCAGTAAACTGAGATGTGAGAGAATATCGGTTAGAACGTAAAGAAGACGTTTTGCAGATTCCGCGCCCCTATTCAGAAAGTAGCCTTAACCCTGTGCTATACTTAGTGTGTTTTAGGTAGGTAACAGTTGACTAATTAATAACATCATATTGAAATCAGATTGGGGTACTAGTTACATACAAAAAAAAACACATACACGCAACACTCACAATTTTATTTTTACCAAAGAAGCTGACGTATAAATATTAATACTAAAACATTTTGAACATTTCAGTCAAATATGTCTCACACAGATTCTTTCCCTTAAACTCTTCAATCAGCTTAGGCTCAAATAGTTTGTTGATAATATTGGCGACCCTGCTATCATGTGGTGCCATAGCATGGTCGGATGCCAAATGAAATATCTTGACGGGCTGCTTAGTATATTTCGACAAATTGTAATCCTCAGGCAGTTGTTGACATTTTGGGTGAGGAATACCCTTCATAAGGATGATTTCTGATGCCAATTGGAAGCTGGGTTCGTAGCTTCTAGCTGTCTGGATTCTATTGTAAGCTGACTCCAGAACTGAGCGCGTGTATTGATTAGAGAAGTGTACCAAGCCTCTAAGTTTCTTCAAGAATAGTTCGATTTTCTCGGACCAGGACTCTGTTTTCTCTAGGTCTTTTATGAGGTCTTCGTCGTCTCGGCCTGCCATCAAGCGGTACATATGGTGAACGATGGTGTCTTGCAGCTTGCTGTCGGAGAGGTTGCCCAGGTAGGCATTTAGTTGTGCTCGTAATGCGTCCGGGCTGCTGTCTAGGCAGTAGACGACTCCTACGTGTCCTGGAAAACAATTTCGATGTTTACATTTCCTTTGTTAAAATACAGATTTAAGCGAAGTTATTCTTACTCTGTTACGCGTGTCACGTTTTAGAATTATATGTAAGTTTTTTTTTATACAACGACAGTGGCAAACAAGCGTACGGTCCACCTGATGGTAAGCGTACACCGCAGCTTATAGACGCTCGCAACTTTTTATAAAATGTGAGGATTCACTGTGATGACAGCAGGAGGGACAAATTTAAGTCCCTCGCTCTCAATACAATGCATGCAATCTTATTGAAATACAATAAACGGGTCACTCACGTCTTTAACATCGAATATCGCTCGACATGTTTCACACACCTCATGCACACCTCATGATTTAGGCTGCGTTTCCACCAGAGATGTGCGAGGATGCGTTTTCATACATTTGACACCTCGCAACGCGCCGAGCGAGGTGCCAAATATATGAAAACACATCCTCGCACATCTCTGGTGGACACGCAGCCAAAGGACCACGTATTGGTCCGATGTCGAGCGATATTCGACGTTAAAGACGTGAGTGATCCGTATATTATATTTCAATATGTCTGAGACTCACGGGAGTTTTCTATTTAAAACAATGCAACCTTGCTCGTCTCCAGGAACACAACACTACATACTTGTATAGTATCGTAAATAATGTTATTATGGCTGTGGTCCTCCGCAAGGCGGAGGTCCTTCCCCAGTTGGGCTGCTCCAAATTCGAGCAAAATGGCAGTTTGTAAATATATTTTTTTGTCTTATATTACTTACCCTCTTTCTCAATTAGCGCAGCTAATTCCAAGGCAACGTTTACACCGAAGGAATAACCGAACAGGTAAAACTTCGACTTTAGCTCGAAGCGGTTTTTCATGAACTGAAAATAATAAAATATCAATTAAGAACAAAGAAAGTCCAATATTTCCAATTTGTTAATCAAAGCGAAATACCCGCGGGCATTCGAACTACAGTCAACATGAAAGGAAAATATTTACTTCGAGTTAAAAACTGTTGAATGCTTTGAATTTTGCTGATTCTGCTTATTATTAAAGAAAATCGTTGGAGCATTAGGTTATCTAGACTTTTTTGTTCATAAAGTTCCTTGAATAATAATTTATTTAGTTATGTCTAACAACAAGACTTGTGATTGTATAAATTAAATTCAGTCTAAGAAATAATAGGTATTGATAGGATAGGGATATTATTAGGGCTGTATTTTATGGCATGTTAAAATAAAATACATTAACAAGCTTCTACATATTTGATAATTTGAGAGTTAAAAATATACCCCTAATTCATAATCATTAATTAATGAAACATATTTTAGTTTAAGACTGTACGAACAAAAAGTTGGTATTTTAGAAAATATACGGTTTTTTCTAACGTCATATCTTTGTTCAAGTGACTACATTGTTAAAGTAAACTTCTGTTTTGTATAGATAAACTCTTATTCTAGACCATAGCGTTGCTAAACTTTTATTTCTATGTACGATTATTTAAAACAGTCAGGTTTTCGTCGGAGTGTTTTGCAAAAATACGCGTCAGGGCTATCTTTCAGGTACAATATTTCCATTTTAAATTGTCAAAAACGATTGGATGTTTATCTTTTACAATAGGATGTATAGTCTTTTAGTACATAGCGATCGCACTAGTTCTGAAATATTAATTTTTACTATCTAAAAAAAATACTACAAAATGTCTAAATCGGTTTGTTTAAACATTTTTTTCCTCACATGTTTTATAATATTTTGGAAAAAAAACTTATTATTATAAAACTACAGGTTTTGCTTGATATTTCTTATTTTTTTTAACGCTTATGGATAACCCACTTAATTTAGACGAATTTTTAAAAACCACTATAATTCACAATATAACAGCGCGCGACGACGTTGTTCGATTCATTACGCGCCGGGCCTTCCCAAGGAACGCACGTGTCGCTCTCCTCGGTGCGTTAAGGTCGGTGACCAAGCTCACACCAACACTGCTATTCTGTAGATGTAGCGCGTCCGCTACAGATTAATAATTTGATACTTGGTAAGTAAGTTAACATGCTAAATTTATTTATTTTATTTCTTCTCTAAAGTGATATGATTTTTTACAGAAATGGGCAATAAACGTAAATTGCTTGGGACGAAAAAATCCAACAGTACTACGGCCACACAAGTTAAAAGGTAAAGGTATGATTCCGCTGCCGACTGCATACAGCAACTGCACGTTCCGCCGCACTCCAAATTGAACCGTAATGGTATGCGTAAAAAGCTCAATTTGAAATGAGCGGAGAAGTGTCGGAACAGCACACGCCGCTCACTCTAAATTGGGAATTTTAGTCTTATGATTACAGTTCAATTTGGAGTGCGGCGGACGGTGCAGTTGTTGTATGCGGTCGGCAGCGTAATCATACCTTAAGGCACCATGTTACCTATTACCTATTGCTGCTAGTGATATTTCTATGTCTGGATATGTGCTTCTATGTTCTTGACGTTCTGTGAACATTTCGGATCTTTCCTTTAATTGTAAAATTCAAACTCTAATATTTTTTTATTCTTAACGAGCGCCCGATAATTTATGATTGCGTTGTTTGAACTAGTTATCGAATTATATGTATGTGCAATTTCAAATTTTTAAGCCCTCTAAGTTTCTGTGGAAAGTAATTTAAAGTAAAACTAGTCCCCGAAACACGTGGACTCCACGTAATTATCATTCCAAATTTGACTTTTTTCCTGACAAACTTATTCCAATTTTGTTGATTAATTCGTGTTCATGCACCTCTAAAAATAGTTTGTATAGTCTCCCAACATATGTTTACTGGTTGTTATCTTTAGTGTGAATTTACTCTCATTATTCATATTCATTTATATTTTTTTATTCTTAACGAGCGCCCGATAATTTATGACTGCATTGTTTGGACTAGTTATCGAATATTATGTATGTGCAATTTCAGATGTTTAGGCCAAGTAGTTTCTGTGGAAAGTAATTTAAAGTAAAACTAGTCTCCGAAACACGTGGACTCCACGTAATTATCATTCTAAATTTGACTTTTTTCCTGACAAACTTATTCCAATTTTGTTGATTATTTCATGTTCATGCACCTCTAAAAATAGTTTGTATAGTCTCCCAACATATGTTTACTGGTTGTTATCTTTTGTGTAAATTTTCTCTCATATTCATATTCATATGCATTTATATTTTTTTATTCTTAACGAGCGCCCGATAATTTATGATTGCGTTGTTTGAACTAGTTATAGAATTATATGTGTGTGCAATTTCAGATTTTTAGGCCAAGTAGTTTCTGTGGAAAGTAATTTAAAGTAAAACTAGTCCCCGAAATACGTGGACTCCACGTAATTATCATTCTAAATTTGACTTTTTTCCTGACAAACTTATTCCAATTTTGTTGATTATTTCATGTTCATGGCACCTCTAAAAATCGTTTGTATAGTCTCCCAACATATGTTTACTGGTTGTTATCTTTTGTGTAAATTTACTCTCATATTCATATTCATTTATACTTTCTTATTCTTAACGAGCGCCCGATAATTTATGACTGCGTTGTTTGGACTAGTTACCGAATTATATGTATGTGCAATTTCAGATTTTTAAGCCAAGTAGTTTCTGTGGAAAGTAATTTAAAGTACCAGGCCGAACGTCACAATGTACATGACAGTTATCACGCTCCCAAACGTAAAATTTATAAAAAAATAACGTTGTTTTTTGCGTAATTTCTGTATGAAACACAGGTTTTTTATTAATTTCGCGAAAATAAATAGATTAACACATATTTAAGTATTAATAATGTGTAATGAGATAATAAATGTCGATCGTTTTTTGTATGAAAATCGAACCACCTTAATAAGTGCATAGGTACGTAATGTTAATAAAATAAAAACATTTAAAACTCACCACATTTTTTTCCTCCCTCACTCTAACTCTATAACAATGATCAAGACTTGTCAGTTCAACCGGCAGCACTCGAACCGCACGCACACAGTAATCATTTTAGTGTGTAGCTAAACATGGCCGCTCGCAGGGGAGATCGCGGCTAGGATGAGTTGGAGCGAAATGTTCGTACCCTCTTAACTGTCACTAACATTCGTTTGTCCATATCTATCGTTTTGACATTTATGTTTGTGAGAAAGAGACCAAACGTTAACAGGGGTTTGTCAAGTTTTATAAATAAGATAGGTTATTATATTTGATTTATTTACCTTCATTATATTAACCGCCATCTGTTGCACGTTGTCATTCGTTAGATCTGGTCCAAGTTGGAGTACTTGAACTTGCATCTTCAGTCTTTGGCATATTGGTATCAGCATCTCGTGGTGTCCTTCGAAACCTGGGATCATCATCAGGTACGTCGCTTTGGGATCCAATTCTTCTTCTTTCTGTAATTATTATTTATGTTTCATACTTGCATTGTTGTGAGACTTTTTGATACCACTTCGACAAAAGGTATTCAATATGTATACAATTAAAGCTTACCTCCGCTGCGTTAGCTAACTTTGTTGGCATATTGACCATAGGCTCTGTGGCCATACACTCATCCCCATCTATGTATGTATAGAAGGCTCCCAGACCACTGTTGAAATTGGTTCTATACATGGTCAAGTTGCTTCCTACGGTTTTGATGCTGTAATAGAAATACATTCCATTATAATAGAAACGATAATAAAATTCTGTACATATTAAATAGTAATATTTTTACAGTTTCAAAAACTTTTTTCCATACTTTATGCCAGCTGAAAGTCAGTCATTCTTTTATGTAATGTAGAGGTACAGTAACCGATATATATAGCGCTCCGAATCGCTATACTTTAGAGGCAGTGAGAAGGGCACATTGCACGTAGAACCGATGGCCGTTCGGGCCGAAAGGTTCTCGAGTGGCGACCACGAACCGGAAGGTTGTGGGGGGGTCTATTCACGCTGCGCCTAAGGCCACGCTGGACTGATGCCCTGGGTCCCGTGAGTCCGCTGGATGCGGGTAGCGCAGGGCCGGTCATATTGTGGCACTGTTTGGAGAGGTCTATGTCCAGCAGTGGACGGTTTTCAGCTGTTATGATGACGATGATGATGTACATTAAATTGTAATTTAAAATAACAATACAGTACCTTGAAATCGTCATTTTCTTTAGATTGTCAATTGGAATATTGATGTCGTACGTATCGTTTATATGTAAACGAATTTCTTCCAAATTGATATCGGATAAACTTAAGTTATTTAAGGTTAATTTGTCATTAATGTCCTCAATTCTTCGAACACCTGTAAACAAATTCGAATCTTTTTAGTCAGTTTTATTAATTGGTTTTAGGTAATTTTTATTGAAACGTAAAATCTTGTTTTTGTCATTTTTTCATTTCTTTTGAGGTTTTGTGAATTCATCATTTGATTGACATCTTGAATCCCACTAAACAATTTAAAGAAGTACAATGGGTATACAAAATCAAGAAAAAAGAAACATTTTTTAATCAATTGCCCCGTGCCATTCAGGCCCAAAGGCGAGATCAAGCTGTCTCATTCTCGGGTAAAATCGCAAATAGTCAAATACATATCTTGTAACTCGACTTAAAAACATTTCATCATTTTAAGCGTTCCTGGAGCTTATTTGCATTTAACTAAAAAATAACAGCAATATCTTTGCGTTTTACGTTAACGGTGTTCATCATTGACATGAATTAGTCATAATTATACTATCAGTATTCGATACATTAATATGCTGTTGCACTGCGCTTGCTATAATTAAATTAGGATGTAGTAATTATTAGTGGCGCATTTGGTTTCATAATCTGAAATATCAGATATTCGTATCTCTCATTACCCGAATTAACTCGCTGTTTCTATGAAATGAAATTCCAGGACCCAGTATTGCAGATGTACAGTCATTTTATTATGGGTACATGTGGGTACATCATGTAAATTAATCCTACCTATTGATAAAGTTCGCGGAAAAAAAAAACATAAATTGAGGTTAGTTAAATTGAAATTAGTAGTTAATTTTATATATTTATAATTATTAGTTAATTACTTAATTTATATTTGGTATCATTTTTTTTCTTTTTGTTGCCATAATCCATTTTTTAAATCATTAATAAATTCATATTAATAATTTACAAAATTATATCGTTTATTTTTGACACATTAATTTTTAATGGAAAATGTACAACACAAACACATAAAAAATATCAAAACTATTCTTCTACACATATCAATGATGAAACTTGAATAATATAAAATGTAGGTATAGTTGACGAAATATAAGCTGCACCGATTCCTCGAACAACTTGTATGGCGAATCGGTGCAGCTTATATTTCGTCAACCATAGTTCAATTAGTATATTATATTCGTTTCAATTATGTCTTCACAATCAGTATTGTTTTATTCCAGATTAGATCCACAGTCTTAACATAATAATACCCCACGTTTGGACCCATTAGGTCCGAAAGGTACCGAAAGTGGTAGACCAATTTCTTGGCTGACTATTTCGTAATTCATCCATACCAATTTATCAATCGGGTATTACAGGGAAATAAAACGTGTATAAATGGACATGTGTTTGATTAACAAAACACAATTTAAAAAATAATGATACAATTTATTCTATCACACTTACCCATAACCTTCCCGATCTTCTGCAAGAAGTTGCTATGTACGCTTTTCTTCAAATTGAATGTCACAACATTGTTGTATTTCAGTTTCAAACTCGTTTCTAGCGCTTTGAACACCGCTGACACAGACTGTGGCTTTGTCTTCGTACTTTCTGCGTTTTGGTCAAACTAAAAAAAGTAAAAATACTGACTTTACTCCCCGTGTAGCCGCAGTCTACAATTCAGTTACTATACGTCTTTTGTTTGAAAGTAACTGACATGAAAGCTAATCCCAGTGTTTCAAGCAAAATACAATAACGTTTTGAGGGATATGCTTGAACATCTGTATGTTGTAAGTGAAACGTAAACATTAAAATTGTATAGCGGAATTTTGATATACGTTGTCCGGCCAGTTAAAATTGTGTAAGTCTATGTGTATATGTATACTGACGAGCAAAAATAACGGGTACACTTTCTATGGAACTTCAAGGATACAAAGTGTACCCGTTGTTTTTGCTCATCAGTATAGTTTTGACAATACTGTATTTGCTATTGTACGTCAATATTTGTAACTTCGGAACTTTGTGCAAAAAATGTTCAAAAATATTGGTGCACCCAGCTTAGGTACTAAAAATGTATGCCTTTTACGTTGGCGAATTAAGATTTCGGTCATAATAATAGTTATTAGAAGAGTAAGGGAGTAGTCGATATAATTTTTGCAGTTGACGTACTCGTATTACTATTCAGGTAAAGTTTCTAATAATTTTGCCAATAGGGTCAAAATTGACGGCTTTATTTTATTAATACGCCAGTACGGGATTCTTACCACTTTCAAAGAGTCAATATGCAAAGCCAGGGCTGGCAAACCGATTTCGTTCCTTGCTTGGCAGATTTTATCCATTACAGATGAAGTGAATTCATCTGTTATACTTTCAGATGAACGGATGAGTAGTGCAAAATACCTAAAACATATAATACAAGTTACCGCCTGACCATACATGTCATGATGATTTTTTAGGCCGAGCTTTAAAGGCGATAGGAGTGCGCGGTTGAAGAGTAGCCTAGGGAAAATCCAGGGACACTGCGACACGACAACGGGCTGTTTAAACACGGGAATACACTAAGAGTTTGCGGTCCAGTGAGATTAGTTGAGTGGCTTCAACCGAATCAGAGGTGTGAGTGGAATCGATCTACTGGGAGTTTTGCCGCTGTTTCATTACTTAACCCAGCCTGGCTGAGAAGAGTCCAGCAAGAAACTCACCTAGGCCCGACCTGGTTCGGATGACGATGATGATGATCATGATAGAATTGTTATATTTATTATGCTGATTTTGGAAAAAAAGAGCAAAGGTAATTATTTACTTATTTATCATATGGCAAGTATATCGAACCGTGAGATCTTCGAGAAGACAAGACTAACTCGAATGGCATCATCACGTACAGAAACTTAAAAAAAAACTGTATAATATGAAGTTGTTGATAAATAAAATTTCATGTTTGCGTTAGAATGTCAATGTCACTTTTGCTTTAGGATAAAGAATTGGCATAAACAACTGACCTCAATCCGTTACAAAGATTCCTCGACACCAAATCAAGATTATTGACAACCAGACTCCTATTGTTGAATTTGTCAACGAAGTTCCTTTGTTCCAAACTTTTCTCGATTGTATCCGGATCTTGGACGATAAAGAGACCTTCAATTGGACCTAATTCGGCTGCCTCTTTAAGTAAATTCGCGCAGCCTTTTTCTGTTTGAAGATTCTGGGAGGACACTTTTACTGATACTCCGGCATTTTGCCATTTCCTGGAAAGATAGATTTTATTTAAAAAAAATACTACATTTAACTATGCTCAAGGTTAATTCTATTGGCGTGAACTCAAATTTATTAACATTTTTTAAGAGAAGATTGAAATTGTGTTTCATTATTAACTTGCTTTTGAGACTGGAGATCCGACTACACATTCAAACTTAAAGAAAATTTGTGGAGCAATTTATTGTACTGAATTATTACTATTTTTTGTACTGAATGGTAAATAAATAAATAAGTATTGTTTAACACAAATAGGTACTCAGCGCTTACGAGAGCTTGTTATAGACGTATCCTCCAACAGAGCTTGAGTTGAGATGTATAGCTAGTTTCAACGCCCCTCTTTTCACGATATGATCTGCCAACTCAATCCCAATGCCGTCGGCGTCGCATACCACCACATAGGAATTATTCGATGATAAACACATTCTGAAAAAAAATATTAAAGAAACACTTTTGAATGTATATTCAAGGAGATTGTCTGGAAGAAATGGCTCTTTAATCTCCTGAGGATTAGGTAGCAAAATATAGGTGTATATATACTATGTATAGGACGCCAGTCGTCAGGAGGTTTAAAGATAAGACCGGTAGTTGTTTACCCCTACTTGTTGTGATTTTATAATTTACTGTGTCCTTTAATTGAGGTGCGCGATAAAGATTTTTTTTATTCTTAAGTTTTATAATTATAACTCATAAAGCATCCATGCATGTATGACTTTGTGTAGTATTGTGATAGACGATGAAAGAGTGGAGCAAGTGAATGAATTTGTGTACTTGGGTTCTGCATTTACCAATGACGGAAAGTGTGATAGCGATATTGAAAGAAGAGTAAAAGCGGGAAATCAGATAAATGGAGCACTGCACGCGTTTGTGAGCAGCCAGAATATATCGAAAAAGGCTCGACTCGCTGTTCACAACGGAGTGCTGGTTCCTACGCTGATGTATGGAAGTGAGACTTGGGTATGGCAGAAGAAGCACGAGAGTAGAGTAAATGCGGTAGAAATGAGAGCGTTACGAAGTATGTGTGGAGTACGTTTGTGTGATAGAATAAGAAATAGTGTTATAAGGGAAAGATGCGGAATAAAAGACGATGTAGTGACAAGAATTGAAAAAGGTATGCTTCGCTGGTTTGGGCTTGTTGAGAGGATGTGTGAAAGCAGATTGACTAAGAAGATTTATGATCAGGAGATGGAAGGAAGGGTCGGAAGGGGGCTACCAAGACGAGGGTATCTTGATCAGATTTCGGCGATACTGAAAAAAGGCCAGGTCAGTAAGCCCCCGCAACCGACGAGCCTGTATGAGGAGATGTATGGATGTGATTGAAGCAAGAGATGTATGTAAGGACCGTAGTACTTGGCGTTCTTTGGTCTCTGCCTACCCCAATGGGATACGGGCGTGAGTATATGTATGTATGTGTATGTATAAAGCATCCATTTAAATGAGCATTTAAATTTGTTTTTATGTTCTCTTTACATGGTGGTTTGGCGTGAGTTTTGCATGGTATGTTATTTTAAGGATATCATCTAACGTAGGTACCATTTTGTTTCACATTTGGGTAAATTATATAATATAAAAAATAGAAAAGGAGTCTTTTTTTTATTTACAACATCAATCAATTCTACATTAAAAAATATAGCATTGTAAAACTCTCGTAAGAAAAAAATATTGGTCAGTGTATCAGTGAATGAATCGAGAATTTTGATGGTTGTATATTTGAAGTACTGTTTCGCTCACGTTTTAAAAATCTTACCTCGGCGCCACGCTGAATCCATTACTAAGGGCGATGGGATCCGTCATCCTGATCACAACGCGTCCTCTATGCCTGCTGGTTGACAACAGGCGGAAGGCTTTAGAGACCTCAGTCGGCGGGTACACCACGCGGCTCAAAGGCCGAACGGCACCGCTTTTGATGCCTTGGCAAATCATATCTTGCAGTTGCTGTAATGTAATAAAGTATTAGATGTAAACAATGACATTGTTAACGTATCATTTATTGCACGCAAACAAATGTTTTTTTGTGATTCATATTTTTATTAATTTATTATTTCTTTCAATTTTGTGCACTCCCTGCTAGTAACGTAGTGGTCACAATCCTCATCGAGGGACCCGACTCGACTGCTTGAATTGGATTGGACATGCTATTGAATTGTTTTATTACTTCAACGGTTTTTGAACATTAGTGACTGACAAGTTTATCTATTATAAATTATAACAATATTTGTTTTCACTCTCTTGAAATGTCTAGACATAATTTCTGTTGAACTCCATATATTTTACAACAATTGGTAAATGTTCTCATTTCATTTCGGCATATAATTTGATTTCTTAAAAAAGTTACTATTTTTCATTACCTTTTTTAATCCTGAGTATTCCGGCTTGAAAATGGTTGAAAGTCGAACTGCTTTGTAGTTCCTTTCTTTCATGACAAAGGACATGCCAAAGTTCTCATTAGCTTCCATGTCTTCATCGTTAACGTCTAAGAAAACTCCAAACTGTTCAAGACCTTCCATAGCCACCTAGAAAAAATATCACTTTCAGATCTTTTTAGATCTATCACATGAATTTCATTATCAATTTTGAATGGTTTTGGTTTAATTTGTTTATTTACAAAAGCATAATCGAATCGAACAGCATTACGCTTATTAAGAAATTCATGTTTAATACCTAACCTTAGAATAAAGTTATTTTTATAAATACCTCTCGATGCACTCCGTTAAGGCAGTTGATTACAATGTTGCACCGTTTTTGTTGTTCCACCATGGTTTGTTGCATGGAAAAATCACGGGAATTGCCGATCTGGTAATCTGTTAGAAGTTAAAAAATAAAAAACACGTATAGTTTTTAACGTATTATTATTAACTGGTAAGACTATGTTTTTATACACTCAAAACTATACTCGTAAATACATCTATCAAATTTGATACTGAATGATATTATAGTTTGTCTTGATCTGTTATATTGACATAATAGCCGTTAGTTAGTCAAAAGTCAAAGAGCCCTTGGTTTTATGCAAAAATTGATTTCTGTTATGAAAAAGTCAGTATTCTTGAAGAAAGAAGGATTTTAGTAATCTTACAACTTTAAAAGTAGTGTAAGATAAACTTCAACCACTCACCCTTGAGTTGCGGGAACAGCCTCATCAAAAACCGTTTCTTGTGAATATCACTCACTGCCGTATACACTTCACAGCCGCTTGCCAGACAAATAGAGATCACAGCCTGCCCCAGAGCTCCTGCTCCACCGGTTACAAATACACGCAGACCTTTGAGTAATCTTACTCTGATACCCTTTAAAAATGCGATGATTGGATTGAAAGTTATAGAACAACAACAAAAATTAACAATTAAAAAAACAGTAAAATAAATATAACCAAAAGTGACGTCATACACAAAAAAAAAATCCAGATAGTTAATAAATTGCACTAACACGACGATGTCATAAATATTGTACTAACGTTCGAAAAACGTACGTAAGGATACGTTATACTATGTTTCAAACGAACGGTTGATGACATAAGAATGCTCACGAAAGTCATTATTTAAAATTTAAACAATAAACAAATTTAATATACAATGGGCAATGTCAATAGGTTTGCAAAATCACTTGAAAGTTTGTTACGGTAAAGCTTTGATTTATACAAATACATTAGTTTTTGTTTCATTCAAAAATACCAAGTAGTTTTGATTTTACAGGCATTTAAAGTGAGTCCCGCTAACCGCGTGTGACTTCATTTTGCAACGCTAGTTTAGTACGGAAGCACGCCAACGGAGTGAGCGTGTGTATGGCGAGTGTTGCACTATGACGTCACGAGGGCGGGTCGTCCCGCGTCACTTTAAAATTCAATATCTTGGAAACTAAACGACGTATCGAAATAATTCTTTCACATATTTTTTTTTTCAACAGACAATACGGAAAAATGGAATTCTAAATTAGTTAACATTCTCCATTACTTTTCTACTTTCACAGCTATGAGTAATTTTATATCGTTGCTTAAAAATACTATATTGAGGACTTACCAAAGAATAATATGCCAATGCGTACGGTAGCGGTACGGTAGCAGCATCTTCTAATGACCAATGTACAGGAACGGGCCAAAGCAAATTTTTATCTGCTTGGACAGTAGAGGCAAGTGCACCTCCTTGTACAAGCCCCATCACTTTATTGCCACTGTTAATAGTACATTACTTAACAAGGGCGGTAAAATAAAGAATGTCTCAGATCGCAGGTATTTGACGCCCGAGCCGAAGGCAAGGGCGATAAATATGCGATCTGAGGCTTTCTTTATTGCCGCCCGTGTTAAGTACAAAATTTTATGTCACCCCCTGGCCAGGAAGTGGAATTTCCCGCGCGCGGGGCGTGCGGTAATTGCCGCTTTATGGCCAGGTGTGACATAAAATTATTTATTAATTTATGCCCGTGATTATTAATATTTTTTCCTCGACGCTGCGTTGCGTTGATGGGTAAGTATTTCTTTTTAATTTTAATTAAATTCTCGTTTCCGTTGTAAGATTCACTTAATTTGTGATGTAAAGTCACCACAGAAACATTATCGAATAAAGAACTTACTTGTTATCAACACCACTGAAATCCATTCCGAGTTCCATTTCTTTTCTTTTTAATACTCGTTGTGCATCCCTATATGATGGAGCAGCAAAGCACACCTGTAAAATAATAATTACATTATACTGGATGTAATAAAATAGTACATTACTTACCTAGGGCGGTAAAACAAAGAATGTCTCAGATCGTAACTATTTTCCTCCGGAGCCTAACGCAAGGGTGTTAAATATGCGATCTGAGGTTTTCTTGGTCAAGTATTGGAATTTAGTTTTTATTGCATGGCCAGGTGTGACATAAAAACTACCATATTAATTGGCTACATTAAATCTTAAATCACACACATTGCACGTAGAACCGATGGCCGTTGGGGCCGAAAGGTTCTCGAGTGGCGACCACGGACCGGAAGGCGCAGCGTGGGTAGACCCCCCACAAGGTGGACTGATGACCTGGTAAAGGTCGCGGGAGTCCGCTGGATGCGGGTGGCGCAAGACCGGTCATTGTGGCACTCTTTGGGGGAGGCCTATGTCCAGCAGTGGACGTCTTTCGGCTGATATGATGATGATGATGATGATGAAATCTTAAATACCGACCTGGACCAAACATTCGTCATTTGGTTTCAAGGGTGCTTCTATCCACGTCAGCGAATCCAAGATACCTGGTGAAGTAACTGCTAGGCTTACATTCCGGGTTACAGTTGATGTTAGACATGATAGGGAGTAATAACCGCCCCATTTTCCCTATTGAAAAAAAAATACATTATTTTACTAGCCTTAAAATATCCATCATTCCATATTGTTTGTTAAAAAATAATGTTTGACTAATCACCTTTCTAAACACATTGAAAGTCAGGTTCTTATTAATCTGTTCTTTAAACATGGCGTGATCTGGAGTGAAAGATGGCGCATGGTAGTCATCCACAACAATTACGCTTATTTTGTTCGGGTACTGCTTCCTTAATTTCTTCACTAAACCTGTCAATAAAGTGGAAAAATTATAAATTTAATGGTTAATTTTTTTTAATAAATATTAACAAATTTATGTTGATGATTATGATGGTGAAGCTGATGGTTTGATTTATTGAAATATAATAAACGAGTCACTCGTCGAATATCGCTCGACATTTTTCGGGCCAATACGTGGTCCTTAATCATGAGTGGTCGCGACGGCCTCGCGTCTAACACTGCGCGCGTCTGCGCGTGTCGCGTCTAAGACGTGAGTGATCCGTTTATTATATTTCAATATGTCTGAGACTCACGGAGATTTTCTATTTGATTTATTATTGACAGATTTCAAAACATGGAGAATTTACCTATGACGCCGCAGAAAGGTTGTCGTTCAGATACTAAAGTTACATGTCGTGGTTTCTGCAGCTCACTTAGTACCCTTGGGACCCAGTTGAACTTGCTATCGTGGGCTATTGGCAGGTAAATAACGTTTTCCTTTCTTACATCTGCCTTTTTCAACAAAATAAATATCGCTTTATCTACCGACATGGCAGTAATCACGTTGAAAAGTTTATATTTGGGGTGTATTTTTGTTGTGTCTTGTTCTAAAGCTAAGACGAAGGTGTCGACAGAAAGAACATTGTAGAGGTTTCTCATTTTCTGAAATAAAAAAAAAAATTCAACTAACAACCTAATACTATCTTAGCGTGTATTGTGTTATCATTAAACAAAAAAAAATTTGTATTTCTAAATATCATTTTATGTACGAGTAAATACGACTATGATTAAAATATGTAATTTTGTTATTCTACTAATAATACTAATAATCAAGACGATTTATTTAATAACTGCTTCAAGAAAGTTTAAGATTTTTTTTACTAATGACAAGTCCTTACCTTTTCGTCTCCCAGCAAATTATACACTATAAACAAATCTGATTTTCCAATATTCTGTTCTCTTCCAATCAAATTATCCAATTCAATGTTTTCAATCTGGACTAAGTGTACATTGAATTCAGCAGTAGGTATTTGATGAGCCACTTGTTTGATTTGATTTGACATACTTGGTGAAGGTCCAACAAACTCAGTTATAGTTACATTGCCATCTACGTTATCGGCAACTACTTGTAAGTTTATTTGCAATGCTCTGTTTATCTGCAATTATAAAATTATATATATAAGAAACAGAATACCTACCCGGTTACTTTGATGCTCTTGAGGAAGTTACGCACTTGAAACTCCAAGGATCTTTGAGAAAAGCAAAATCTGTCTATTTGGAGTGCACTAAAGACTAAAGCGACATATGGATGTCACGATCCTCAGGTTTCAACGACGAAGAAAAAGTATATACCGCATTATTTTAGTCACGTAATGTTTTTGAATTAAACGCTCTTAATACTTAGAAAATAGAAATAGAAATATTTTTTCGAAAAAATACAAGTTAAAATACAAGTCTTTGGGTCCTGAGCTAGGATTCCCTGTGTTACAGGACCCAGATGAACAACAAGCATTATAGATCAAAAGATAACAGCAAAAAAAATAAGTGATTTTATAACATTTGGAATTGGTAAGGTTGTGTTAAGACTCGTCTCTGGCCTATAAATATGCTAGTCTGGCTACTGAGAGTCGTTGCGATTGGAAAGGGTGAGTCTTCTACACATGAAGTGCTGATGCATTGCATTTTTTTTTTCTTTCAAACCCCATCGTGTTGGGTGTCGTTGGATAGCTCTTTCAAAAATATTTTTTGATTCAAGAATCTGCTTGCGTGATTATTAATCTGAAAGCGAAAGAGTAAACAACCAGTCTGGCAACACATTAGCAACTTCTATTTGGTCTGGCGTTTTCAGAAAGGTTAAGCCGATAGTATAAGCTATTAAACAACAACAACAACAACAAATACTCTTTATTGTTACAAATACTCTTTGTGTGTTTATGTGAGGTGTGCCTCACATAAACACACATACAAAAGAAAAACAAAGAAACAGGGATACAGAGGTAGAACAAAAGGCGGTCTTATCGCTAAAGAGCGATTAAAATTAGTTTATTTCAACTTTTATAAAATTACTTGAATTTTCTGCTGGTTTCAGCAACTTTTAAAATCAGTCTGGCAGTGTTTTAGCAAACAGTAAATAGTCTGTGAACACTAATACAAGATTATTTATATTAATAATTTATGGAAAATAAACTAGTATTACTCAATACTTGTTGTGTAGCATCACTTAATATTGTTGAATTTTCACTAACTTTCAACCCCCACCCCTTCCAATCACAACGACTCTCAGTAGCCAGACTGGCATATTTATAGTCCAGAGACAAGCCTTAACACAACTGTACCAATTCCAAATGTTATAAAATCAGTTATTTTTGTTGCTGTCGTAAAAGGCATGCAATCGTACAGAGCTAATAAACAATATTCTATACCTAGTACGTAATTTACAAATTATAATATTATAGCTACTATTTAATTTATATCTACTATTGTAACAACTGTTTCTGAATTAAATTTTATTTACAATTTCATGAGTGTTTTTTAACTACTACTTACGTCAACATCTCCTGTTAAGAAATGGGGGACAAATGTTTTCGTTTCCAGATATTCCTGTTCTTCCTCCACTACCATTTTTTTGTTAAACACGATGTTATCTAGCTCAACGGCACCACATCTAATAAAATAAATATATGTTTATTTCATTAAATACTACTGGAATCTATTTATTTATTATTTTTCCAGTATAACGATAAATAATATTTTACTTACGTAGTGATGTTAAGTACTTTAGAATAATAAGCAGTATAGCACTTTTGACCGTCGATATCAATAGTTGGCATGGTATCATGCACAGTGGAATTAATAGTCAATTTTTTAATCATTTTAGGTGTTAAACTGCCAGCACCATCTCTCGCAAGAACATTAAGTTGGATCAGTGCATCTAAGAACATAACCCATTCCTGATTCCATATGATGGTTGCTTTATCACCTCCAGTAGTTGCTGAATGTAAGGACTGGAATTCGCCCCTGCAAATAATGAAACCAACAGATAATGCCATTACTTGCAATTTTATTATTCTACGCAAATAAGTTATTTCTATATAAACGTACCTGTAAGTACAACTAGCTAGGTCAAACATTTTATATATTTCATTTTTGCTAAGAAATACCTCTTTTTCAGAAGTTTCTTCCTTTACCGTGTGCATATCGTGACTACCGGTTATGTTTGCAATAATGGTGCCCGTTGCAAGTTTGCTATTATTGTAACAAACCTGAAACAATGTATAATTTACTATATAACAGGATATTATCTATACCCAATGTAGAAAATTATCTCTTATATACATCTAACATTGAAACAATGTTACAAATAACAAAACACGACTTTTTGGATAGTCGTATAAAATAAGTATTTCCATACCTCAAAAATGTTACCGCCTTTTTGAATGGAAATTCGAAGTTGGACGGGTTGTTCTGCTCGTATTTCTGCCTCTTGGTAAAATTGCACATTCTTAAATGTGACTGGAAACTGTCTGTAGTCAGTATTGTTGTGCATAGCGAAGGTTTCCCATACAAGGACCAATATGCCTGCTTCCGGATACACGTATTGGCCTGAAATTATGAGGCTAATGTAAAGGATTGAAACGTTCTTCTTTTTTTGAGCTGGAAGGTTAGATGGCAGTGTTTTTCGCAAAATCTAGTGCTTACACCAAATCTTGGGATAAGATCTATCTTTCAGGATGCAACTATACTGGGATAATGCTGGGATGATGATGATTGGTGGAAATGACGATGCGATCACTATCTAAGGTGTATCCCGCATATCTATCTAGAAAATACCAATTCGCCCGCGATGTGGGGAACTCTATTGTACAGGCAGTTACATAAACATGTATACACACTTTCGATATTATTTCTAAACAATAAAGTGCTATAATTTACACATACGTATTATGCTGATTGTAAAAGGTGTAGCTTCATTTGAAGAAGCTCGGCTCGAACACCTGGACCATAAGCGCCATCTACGGAAAACTCGACCGAAGCCCTCATATTCCTACACGTTAAATGACCAGGGGCAGTTATACTGCACCCAGTGTGACCGAACATTTGTATCTAAGTTTGGTTTTGCGAGCCATATCCGTGCTCATCGGAGGAAGTTGTAGGGGTCGCCGTTGTCGGATACGACAAGGAGGACTATATATATATAAGCTGATTGTACCTATCCAGGAACACAGACTCGGGCAAGGAGGATTATCAATTAAATTACAATGCAAAACTTACCATTTCGAATGTGCCCCTCTAAAAACTTGTAATCGTCATCGTGTATTGAGAGATAAAAATCACGAATAGCTGTAGTAACCAATCCTTTAGTTTGATTGTATTTCGCCTCGGGCCTAAAAAAGAAAAAACCATTAAGAAGAAAGAGAAAACACGTACACTTATATTAGGTAAGTGTGGTCATACTTTGGAATGTAACTAAATAAAATTTGTACGTGGCTAAAGTAAATTAACATAGTATGATAAGAATATTGTTACTCTCATTATGGATCTATGGTCTGAAATTAACGCATTTCTATTTTATTACCAGCTTCAGGGCACATGTCTCCTATACATGAAAGTTAACGGGCAGTAGTCCCCACGATGCCCATTGCGCATTGGAGACACACAGTGCGTAGTTTACCGTAGTTTATGTTGCGTTTCAAAATATAAGTTTTAAAAACTCACCAATCTTCATTATGCACCCATTCAACTAGATGCGATAGCAAAGGAGTCTCCGTTGATACAGGAAATTCGATCTTTGGATACAAGGCGTCTATTTTTGGGTTTAATCCTGATTCGTACATTCTATAAAAAATAAAAAAGAAGTCAATTTTGAAAACTACAAATTTATTATAATTACTTTGATATAATCTTTTTTATGTCCTAAATTTTTGATTCGAAAATATGATTATGACGACTATTCTCGTACCTATTACTTATAATATTGAGTATATTGGCCCGGCAGAAAATTTGGCCCAAATTAGAAAAATGCATTTTCATATTAAACATTCTTTAACTTAATCAATTTATAGTTTGAAATTACGAAAAGTTTTAGGGCCAAATTTTCTGCCGGTGAGTGTATATAACAGAATCAATATTTAATCTATTTTAATCATCGCAATTACTTACTTTCCAATTGACTCCAATAAGAATTTCACGGGTTCTTTATGCCCTCGCCTTGTGAGTGGGACGTGTACACATTCTTTGTGAGATCTTTTCAAGATAGCTTGAAGTAAGCCGTGAGGTGCAATTTCAATCATCACCGCTTTGTCCGGAATAAGTGACGACGTCTCTTCGAAAAGCACAGGATTCTGAAGAAGAAAAAATATCTATTCAAATTTTGACGTACGAGTTATAAACATGGGTTCTTTGCTCCGCCTGTTGTCATCGTCTACTTATTGTTTTTATGTACTGTACTGCTTAGGTGGGCATTAACTCGTTAATCCGTTGATCGTTAATTATAGTGCGCGCCATCCACGACGACGCGCCCCTCCACAGCACATCTCATACTAATCTATGCGCAATTGTACGGAACGGGCGGTGGAGGGGCGCGTCGTCGTGGATGGCGCGCACTACGAGTATAACGAGTTAAACAAACTTTTGAGTTAACTCTAAAAATTATTAACGGACTCATTAACTTACGTTAACTTTTCATAAAGTCCGTTAATCGTTAATGAAGTACCTATTATTTGCCAAAAGAATAGCTACCTATTGCATTGTGCCGCGAACACTTTCTTTCTAGGACGTCTATCGGGTAATGAAAATCCGTGGCCGATTTCTGTGACTTTGTTAATTTTCTTAATACTTTATGCATCTTTACAGAGCTTACCTGAGCCGATATAGTAGCAGAGTGTTCAAGCGTACTACTCTCAAATCTCATATTTGAGAGTAGTACGCATGAACCACTCTGTCATGGATTTTTGTCCTGGTCCACTAAACTGACGAAAGTCCTAATTCCATAAAAGCGCCTAGTTCCTTCTTTAGGTTGGAAGGTCAAATCAGTTAGGTAGGTACTTCTCAAAAAACTAGTGTCTACGTCAATATAGGGATCGAGGTGGCAGTTGGACCCGGCCTTATTTAAGACGAAATTGGAATATTAAGATGACGAAGGCTTATTGATGAATATGACATAATGGTTATAGACATTCCTTCCATAACCTATGCCTACCATAAGCATAAGTAAATTAGTTAGTAAGTAACCTAAAGGCGTATAAAATAAGTTAGGATTAACGATTAACGGTAACTTCCGTTAAATCATTCAAAATGTAAAGTATTACTGTTTACCGTTTAACGTCACAAGGTGGACTGATGACCTAGTAAGGTCGCGGGAGCCCGCTGGATGCGGGTGGCGCAAGACCGGTCATTGTGGCACTCTTTGGGGGAGGCCTATGTCGAGCAGTGGACGTCTTTCGGCTGATATGATGATAACCGTTTAACGAAGTTAATTTTTTATTTAACGGATTAGCGATTAACCAAGTTCACTATTTGATTAACGGTGCCCACCTCTGCTGTACTGTGTCCTTTAACTGACGAATGCAATAAAGCATATTTTGTATTGTATTGCTCTAATACTGTCTCAATTATTTCTATAGTACCAGTTGAATTTTCTAGAACTTTACCAGTAAGTTGTTGGTGTGGTACTCAGCAGACGATAATTTTGCCATTGGCTCCTCCCACCTTTCTTGAGGTACAGAAGTAGAAACCCATTTTGCGCTTCGTGGTTTAGGGTCCTTGATAACTTCGCTCAAGTATTGTAGAAGTCCGGGTCCTGATGTAAATGAATAACACGTCATGATTATATCTCGATATACATTAGATACTTACATAGCAAAAATTCATTTTTTTTAATAATTTGATTTAAGAAAAAGTGTAGTTACATTAATCGACGTTAAGGAGAATTTTCTGCTTCTCTCATAATAAATTCAACGCAAACAGTAGCGCTAGGAAAAAGTGTCATCATTAAACAACAGAATTTTTCACTTTGATTAAAATATTCTGTTATTTGTTTTCTTCTCTCCTTTCTCTTTTTGTTTTTAAGCCAACAATTAGCCTACCTACCTTAGTTTTAGATAAATAACTGTTGTGAGCTGTGAGCGACCGACCGTCCTCCCAGGGACCAGTCTGGTTTCCAGCGCTGGGTAACCTATGCCCAGCAGACGCTGAGATTAGGACCGATTGCCCCAACTTATCTAACAATTACCTTAAATATGTTCTTTTATTTTAACAACTTTTAAATGTATATTACAAACAACAATGTACAATATTTTATCAAACTTTTTATTGTAATATCTAGGTTAAGTTTTTGCGGCAACAAAGACTTTTTTTACTTACTTTACTAAAATATTTTCGTTCACAAGATAATGTTCAGAGTACTTTCTTATGCCTTGACTTTCAAAATGGTGTGACTGCTTAATGCCGTAGCCTCACCACCGCTTTGTAAATAACAGAAATATGACATTGTTTTGACAGTTTTTTTGTAATAGAAGTGGTTTCAACAAATAGCTTTATAATATAAGTACAAATGTCCAATGATTGAAACTTAAATAAAATACCTGCTCCAGCAATATACTTGGAATGGTAAGCGATGTTAGAGCACGGCACTTCCTTGGCAAATATGCCCTTCGCCGTAAGACTGGCCACGAACTCTTTCATGATGTTGGCGGGGCCCGAAATTGTAGCGGACTCGGCGCTGTTGTGGCATGCGACTTCTATTTCCGGAGGGCACAATGGGAGCACCTGTGTTAAAAACAAGTTAATTATTTAGAATCAAAGAGCATGTCGATCAAAAGACAAAACAAAAAAGAAGTGTTTACACACTAAATTATACTATCCTTACGCTTTCAGATTGTGCAGATGTGAAACTAGGTAGAACAGTTATCGTGGCAAGTTTAGTTCCGTATATAGATATTATTTTACGAGTGTCAATGCCGATACTTGAAATTAAATAAAAAGTGGAACCCGAGCTCCTATTTGGTTGCAATGACATATACACATACGCATGTATTGTTATAAGGGATAGGCAGATTACATGAAATTTAATTCGAGTGTCACTTTTATCAATTGTAGGTTTAAAGATAGAGAAAATAGGTATTGCAGTGATAGCTTGCTGGTAAAAAGATTGGGGGTGGAGCTTTTTCAACCCAGCATCAAACGGGGGTGATCCTTCTACTTCCAGGATTATCCTAAGGTCGAGTCAAGGAAGTACTTACCTCATTATAGCCCAAGCCAACGGCAGCCATGGATCCCTTAATGAAAGGAGTCTGGACGGATACCAAACCACGACTATAGGCAGCGAGGATCATCTCTTCAGCTGTGAAGCAACCATCAGCGTAAGCGCATCCCAACTCGCCGACGCTATGGCCTGAAACAAAATCGTTTAGTTTATATGCAGCAAATACTTTTGGTAAATGGATAATAATTTTGGAGGCTTCCAGTAATTAGTTACCGATAATCTTATTTGGAACAATCCCCATCTCAGCAAGAATATCAGTTAGACCGATTTGGACGGCAGCAATTCCGACAAAAGAATTCAAGATGTTGTCGTAAATGGTCTTGTCTGGATCGCAAATTATCCGCAATAGGTCAATACCTTTTGGTTCAAGGACCTTACGGCATCTGAAAGAATAAGGGATTAAGGAATAAAAGCCGATACTAAAAAGAAGCAGAAACTTAGCTAGCTCGTTTGCTCACTTATACAAATCGAATTTATGAACCAGTGAATAGGTAGTTTCATGAAAGATTAAAAAACTAACTTACTTTTCGATAGCTGCGGCAAAAGTAGGGAACCTCATGAGTTCAGCTCCCATGCCAGCCCATTGGGACCCCATACCGCTGTAAACGAACCATAAAGGTCCTTGCGTCCCGTCGTAATAGTTGACGCTCTCTGATAGGCTTACTGTCTCTTTATTCTCGTTGGTTTCTAGAACAATTCGACGTAAATTCACATTGCAAACATTCTATAAAACTAAAATATTTTTAACACAATATTGGACAATATAAATTGTATCAATAATTGCATACTGAATAAATTGTATACTAAATAAACTGAATGTCACCTGATCACGCGGAATATTTGAATTGACGATACAAATTGTGTTACACAAACAAAGCCGCATTTGACTAATATGTATTATGTTCAAAACAAGATCTAGTATTCAACAAGAAATGATAAGGCCTTTCTTGTGAATTAAATGATAATATCAAAAAGTATGCCTTTCGTCACACATGTTGTCATAAAAAAACTCTAAAATAAAAACGGTGTCTGTAACTTGTCTTTCACCAAAACCTGAACTACGAGTACCAATGTGAATTATATGTGATTATCATCTTACCAAGAATTGTGTATCCTCTGCTCAAATGTCCAGGAATTTCGAACTCATGGATACTATGGAGTAGCCCTATCTGCTCAGGATCAATAGGACGACTCTTTAAAGCGTTCAAAATATTTTGTACACCAGATTCTTGTCTTCCCGAAACTGTTACTAAACGAGGAAGGCTGGTTTGGTAACGCTCATTATCCTGGAAGTGGAAGAAGTCAATTACTTTAAACGTCCACTGATGGCAAATTTTTAGAACCACTGATGGATTTAAACTAACTTTCATACGATACGAAAGAACCTATCATTAAACTGGTCTTGGCGGAAGAAGATTATAGGATTTCTCAAACCACAATTTTATGACAGGTAGAACATAATAAATACCTTTTGCTTATAATGTCCCTTCAGCAAAACATGGATATTAGTCCCAGTGTATGAAAAACTGTTCAACGCAGCAAAACTTCTGTTGAATCTCGCATGGTCTTCAAGAATCTGGATTCTTCCTTCCTTGATAGCTGGAACGTCGTCGATGGGATCGTAGTAGTGCAGATTTGCTGGTATTTGGCCTTTATGGTATGCTAAGCAAACCTGGAAATTGTAAAAGTCAAAATTTTGTTTTTGTAATTGCCGAATGTATTTAAGAAAGTATTTCCACCATGCATGTTATTACACTATTTGAATTTAGGGAGCGCATCAATCAAACACAGAGGTCAAGCAATGACTAATTATATTTTCTTTACACGAAAAATAGGGTAGACATAGATTCGTGAACCATGCAACTTCTGAGAGACCCAAATGAATATTATGACATCTTCCCTTTTCAAACGAGAAAAGAAACACTAGAATCACAATTATGCAAGAGTTAACCTCTCGCTCACCTTAGTGAGAGCATTAGTTCCTGACGCTGGTTCACTGTGCCCCATGTTAGACTTAACGCTTCCAACCTTAACAATAGAGTCTTTTGCAAAAACTTTACTGACTGCGTCGAGTTCCTGGGCATCTGCTTCGGCGATAGCTAATAAATAAAAAACAAATGTATACCTGAATTTACTTTTGACATAAAGACAACTCTGGTGGGAATATTTTGCATCCACTATAGTAAATTATTACGGTTGAATAATAAGTAATATAAACTTGACTAAATTGGCTGCTTTTAACCTGTTTGATTTGAACTCATGTTTTGTTGTTGATCATTTTACTTATTATTGTATGTGTAATGAAATGCTAAAAATTTGTAGCTTTGAATGGAAACCAGTTAAAAAATTTAAAAGTTGATTAGCTTGGTTACTCATCAACAAATGGCAGCATATTGTTACACAAATTGAACATGTTTTGAATATTACCTGAACCACATGCTTCTACGTATTCAACGTCTTTGGGCGAAACGTCAGTTTCCGAGTAGAAATCATTGAGGAAATCTTGGATGTCCTGAGATTCTCTCACTGGCATGAATTGGGCATCCGGCTTCAAGCTGTAGTTGCCTTTAGCATGATAGACTTGTGAGTAGATTCTGTAAGTGATATTAATGAATACTACTTAAGTACGAGTACCTATGAGCTTTATATTCAGTCGAAGGAGGTGTAAGAGCGCCTTTCGTAAAAAAATATTGAAATCTGTATTTAATAATTACATCATCTAAAATCTATGAAACATACTACTTTCAGTTCGTTGCATGTTGTAAGATGTCGTTTTTTGTTTAATATATCTATCAATTTATATATGTTTAACATGGAGGAGCCCTGGCTGAAAGGTGTCGCTATCCAGCGGTTTCGGGGCCATTTATTCGACACCTTGCTGCAAGGGTTCATTAAAGTTAAAGTATAGATTATCTATGAATCGGTTTGGTATTCAAGTTATACACTAACCCCCTTATTCATAAAACTTAACAAACCTATGCTAACTAAAATGTTGTTTGTCCCTTTCTCACAAACGTGAATGTCAAAGTGACAGATAGGGACAAAGGGCGTTTATGAATAAGGGGGATAGTCGCTGCCAAGCGACCACGATTAAGTTAACGTGTGAGAAGTACAAAATTGAAAAAAAAGGCGATGAAATGAAATATGTTTAATTAACTAAGCCCGAAGTAATAGAGTACTGTAGTCTAGTCAATACAGAAGAACATAAATGATCAACATCAAATAAAGGCACTACGCAAAATACAGAATCATAAAAACTAAATTACCTTTTTGCGTCTTTAGCCCTTTGCAGAAATAATACGTTGATAGAATCAGACCTCACATAGCCGTCGCCATTCTTATCAAAACATTTTGTTTTGCCGTCCAAACACAAAAAACCAGCTCTGAAAAAAGAAATATTTAAAAAATACTTTTTTATATGTCCTCCCCATGTTGTCCAGGTAAAACGTCCCTGTAATATCCAGGTAAAAAAATACTAATTCTGCGAAAAGATATCAAGGAAAATAACTTCTGAGCATAATAAGTATAAATAGTATTTTAAAACAAACTATTTATTACAAAGACCAAAATAAAGGAATGAGGAATTTCTATAAAGGTTTAATGCAATTTAAAAATTGTTCACAACGATAGTTCTGCTTGTGAGCAAAAAAATTATATTCATTGGATTTTTTAAACCAAGCAAGTAAAAAGATTAATTTTCATGACGTTATCTCTTAAAGAAGGTAATTTGTGAGTTTAGAGCCCAAATGACAATATCGTCAATAGAAATATTTGATAGAAGAAAAATAACCCAACAAACTGGTCACTACAGTTTGGCGCATTTATTTTGTAATAAACTGTAATTGTTTTTATACCTGAATAAATAAATAATAATAATAGTAATATATAAAAATAAATAATAAAGAAGTCGCACCTTTTCAAATTAAGACAAACATTAGGGTGCATGCACAAATTGCATCCACCAACAATAGCCGCATCACACTCTCCCGTGCTGATGCTTTTATAGGCATGCTCAAGGCACGCCATGGAACTGGCACACGCCAAATCCAGAGCAAAGGAAGGTCCTTTACCGTCGATCCAGTAGGAGATACGGTTGGCGTACATGGCTTTATTGCACCTGAAACAAAGGAAGTGGAAATACTGACACATGTCACAAACCTCAAAACATCCAAACTTATTAAACAGGCAAAACCCGGTGACAACAGATCACCAGCGGAATAATGCAGGCTTCGAATTTAAAAATTCATGTCGACACGCATTAAGCTGGCCGAGCGCACTGAATATTCACGGGCGGTCCATTCCATTCGCTCGCATCAATGGCTTTTAAATTAGTTGTTGTGTTATATTAGTACGGATGTTATTGTCGGTTATTGTAATAGGGTTGGTCATTTGAATGAGCATTGGGGTTTTGCATTAATTTACTTGTCGCTTATAGGTACCTATAAATCATTAATTTAGTTTCAGCCACTAGTATAACCATCTGATTTAGTATACAACCCATTTGACGACCACTATTACCTAGTTGGTAGTGACACTGCCTAGGTATACGAAAATGGAGGTCATGCATTCGAATTCCAGTCAGGGCGTTTATTTGTGTGATGAGCACGAATATATTATTTGTTTTTGAGTCTTAGATGATTTTATATGTATTTAAGTATCTATATAAGTACTTAGTACGTATGTTTATCATCGCCTCGGTACCCATAGTACAAGATTTGCGTACATAGTTTTGGATTAGTTTGATTTGTGGAAGATTATCAACAAATATTAATTTATTGATATTAAAAAAGAAAAGAAAAATGATTTTTACGAGTATTTTTCTTTTCTGTCGGTGGACCAGTCACCAGCCGTTACTGTTCTCTGATTTGTCCTTTCTGATAAGACACGCCCTTAGCCTTAAGTTACAACTGCGACCCTTTGCGAAAAATATTTTCTATGAAATCAAAAGTCTGCGAAACATAATGAATAAAATGAACTTTATTCTGTAAGTAGGCCGCAATGGCACTTTTACAAGTCAAACCCTACTAGCGTTTCACAGAAGCCACTGCTGAGAAGAAACGCCGAAAGAAACTCGACAGTCAGCCATTTTCTCTCAAAAATATGCTTATTACAGTGATAATACTTAACCTACTTAAGGGGCCTGTATACGCAAAGCCTTCTCGATACAAACACTGTGCAAGTTTTATTTGTCAGTTTTGGCACTCCCGCATATATTTTTTTGCTTGTTATATACGAAGAACGTCAAGCAAAAAAATCAAAAAATTCAAAATTCAATTCAATTTTAGCTAACTAAAAAATAAGCATACTGACCAAAAATCATAAGTGTAATGC
This sequence comes from Cenopis cana, assembly GCA_951800055.1. Lineage (NCBI taxonomy): Eukaryota > Metazoa > Arthropoda > Insecta > Lepidoptera > Tortricidae > Cenopis > Cenopis cana. The sequence goes on along the minus strand of OX637486.1, from coordinate 3,064,391 downwards.
AAACACAAGCGAAGAAAAACTTGCACAAAGTTTGTATGGGGAGTGCTTGCGTATGGCAGGCGCCTTAAGATAAAGAAATCTGTGTATCTATATAAAACAACACAAAAACAAAGAATAAAACGAGGAAAAAAAGGACTTATGTTTGTACAATGTGTAGTTCCGCATTTTGAAACTGTATACCTACGCATTATCAAATTCTATTTAAGATTAAAAAAATCGATGAGCCTTTGTCTGCAATACAATGTTAAATAAAGCTTTAGGAGCGCTCGTGGCCCAGCGGCGTCTGCGTACCGCTTGCGGTATCTATGGTTAAGCAACGTGGGCAGCGGTCAGGACTTGGATGGGTGACCGCTTTGAGTTTGAGAGGTTACTAACTGAGCGCTCCCGTGCTTTGGAAGGAACGCTAAGTCGTTGATCCCGGTTGCTGTCTATGGCAGCAGTCGTTAAGCCAAGTTGGAGGCCTTCGGGCGGTTTGAGAACTTCTAACAGTCAAGTTGCCCACTCACTTGACAAAGCCTAATCCCAATAAGGTCTAGTTTCCTCTCGGGGGTTGAAAGGTCAGATGGCAGTCGCTTTCGTAAAAACTAGTGCCTACGCCAAATCTTGGGATTAGGTAGCGGACCCCAGGCATCCTTCAGGATGCAACTATACTGGGATATCGCTAGGAGGATGATGATGACAATGTTAAATAAATACCGTGTTTTATTTTCACGCCTAAGGCGACTTCCTGACTTGGCGGGGCGGGATCGATATGTGTCATTTTCTTCTTTGACGTAAAGTTACTGACGTCGCTAAAATTCCCGCTTGACGGAATACTGTCAGTATTACATTAGCGCAGTAGTAATATCATGCGCAGAAGGGGAGCAGTACCGCCTTCGCATCGTCCCGCAACCGCGCATCCCGCGCCAGTCAGGTCAGGAAGCACTCATTTAAATGTAGGGGCGCAGTAAAAAATGGTACTGAGTCGACTGACAGCTGACACTGACATTTGACACTTTTCTCATATCGTACTGCCTCCGCACCGACAAATCAGGAAGTCGCTTTTCTGCGTTCGTGAACGGTAGTCAACGACATTAAACATGGGCGACAAGACATGACAGCTCGCCCATGAATAATTAAAAAGCACAGATGTGATTAAAGCCCCACAAAGGATTTCAATACATGACATATTTGCTTTCGGGGGATTTCGTAGCGTTCTCTCAGTTTTTTCTGTTTTGTTTGGATCGACGACAGGGAGTAATTAATCTGATTGAGTTTTCAGTGTCTGCCGAACCACAAATACTTAATTTACGCAGGAACGAACGATGTGGTTTGGGATTTCGAAAATATTTATTTATAATGCTTACGTGCATTTGGCTTTTACATGTATTAACCCTCTGACCGCCAAAAACCTATAAAGTGGTTGTGTGTCGTCGTGCCCACCACGCCAACAACCACTTAAAAGGTCGGAGTGAAGGTGTACTTTGATCATAAAAAAAAATCATTTATGAACTGTTTTAATTTGTTTTTATTGGTTTAGACATTACACCAAAAAAACAGTGCTTAGCGTACTGGGCACGACGACACACTATCGCTTTGGCAGTCAAAGGGTTAAATCGTACAAACTCAATTCTTGAAAAAAAATGGTTTATAAATACCTATATGGGTAATATAGGTACCTAAATAGGGTATTAAACTAAGGTATAAATAAATTATTTTTTAATCGACTAATAAAAGATCTAACGAAAATATTCGAAAAACATCAATTATTAATTTATTTTAGCTAATTGAAAGATTTTATAAACATAAAGATTTAAAAAGGACGCTGATTTAAATATACACACTTTATTCACACTGTCTTAGTGACGTCACTAAGACAGTATTTCCCAACAAACTTCATATTAACAAATAGTTTTTGACATTTAATAAAAAGTTGCTGATTTGACTATGAGTGAAATACCATATTACGTACGCAGCGAAGCTAATGCAACTGTCAATAGTATTGGTTTAATAGTCGTTTGAACCTTTGAACCAATACTATGAAAACAAATCAAAAACAAACGCATCAAAAATATTCTTAGGGAAGCCGGAAATAATTGGCCTTTTTTATTCGTCATGAGCCGTAGTACGAGTAAAAGAACTGGACTGGCTGAAAATTAGGCAAGGCGGTGGTAATCGAGTTGTACGGACGCGCCGCCACTGGAACACACATTCTAGATTGATACGTGATAAGGAATTAAAATATTAATTAAATATATTTTTTATTAATATTTCATTTTATAATTTAATTATCTTCTTTTTTAAATTGGCGATTATGGCGATTCATAATTTTAAGTGTACCTACAGTTCCATGTCCTTTTTTGAGTTCATGGGAAGTTGATAAAGGAAGTGTGGGCTTCATCCCAGATAGTTTTCAAAGTCTACACTCAGTGCGACTTGCAACTAAGTAGGTACTCTGAACAGAGATTTTAAACTTATATATATTATGGTCATTTAAGAGGAGGGGTAGGGCAAACTCTCTCCATACAAACTTTGTGCAGGATTTCCTTCGTTTGTGTTTGCATTAAAGTTATGATTTTTGGTCAGTATGCTTATTTTTCTGATAGCTATTTCGTGATGCAAATTTTTTTTAATAATTTTTTTTCTTAATTTTTGAATTTTGATTTTTTTTGAAATATTTGAAAATTTTCACATCACGAACTTCGCATATCTAATATTTACAACCAAAAAAATATATTATATTTGTTAGTGCCAAAACCGACGAATAAAACGTGCACAAAGTTTGTATGGGGAAGGCCTTGCCCCACCCTGCGCCTTAACACATTACAATAACAATTAGTAACGGGATATCTATTGTTTTTTTTGTCATGTTGTTGTGTTTGTGAGTTCCCATTATTTCGGATACTCGCAGCACGTCAGTTAATTCTTGATAATGGCGCTTGCAACAATGCCAAAGTATCGAGAACTCACAAACACTAATATACAGTATGGCAAATACACATATAAACTACATACACACACAACACTGTTCCTACTCACTATGTCTTTATGTAAATGGAATCATTACTTATATATCAGCCAGCATCTCGCACGCTCTTAATCTCCAATTTATCATACGCACGTATTGTATAGTATCTAATCATCTTAACATTATGTGCCTTGTCGACAATAAGCATTCATTTCTGTTACCGTGCCTCAATAATAATCAGCTGTGAAACTTGCCTTAGAAATTTTCAAACAAAGCCAGATTAATCATGATTTTTAAACAAGTCCGCCGGTCATATTTTTGAATGGACGCGAAATGCGAAAGTTAATATAACTGAAGGGAGCGGAAGCCAGAATTAATTGTGATAAAGTATGAAAACCGGCAACCAGCTATGCTATTCAAAATTTGTTTCAGCTAATCCTCTACCTCTAGTATATCTTGACACAAGGATTTATAATAACAACATGTAATTAGGGATCTAGCGCACTGGCTGGTCTCACAGCATCGTGAATAACAATTCAGGAACAATGGAGCATACTAGTAGGCCATCAAATACACCGTGCACAGAGTAGTGACGATACAGAAACTACAGTTGGAAAAGTAAACGCTGTCGTTGTTAACTCTGTGTATCGCTATTACTCGTGCATCTATTGTTATGCGATTTTCAAGGAAAACAGTTCATAAATGTAAAATAGAAGTAAAACCCGTCTTCATTATAAATGATCGTAATAAGTAATATTAAGTCAAATTTGTAAAATATTTGTTACGATACTGTTTTTATGGTTCATATTTATTTTATTCTGTTTTTTAGTATTTTTTGTTACAGCGGCGACAGAAATACATCATCTGTCTAACTACCACGGTTTTTGAGATACAGCCTGGTGACAGACGGACAGACGGACAGCGGGCCTTAGGAATAGGGTCCCGTTTTTCCTTTTGGGTACGAAACCCTAAAAAGACGTATCCGTCGTCTTCTCAAAGTAAGATAGCTCGCGCGCCGTCTTGTGCTCGCCCTGCAGACATAGTTGTCTATGAACAGTTCTTTGCTATTCAAGAAGCTGCTTGGATTCGTTCCATTAACAGCTAGACACTAAAATAAATGCAAATCCCTCGATCTCTACTCACTCAGTGACAAATTAGATTAAAACTTGAAGTCAAAATTTTTAAAATCGCGTTTGTTTACAAATCGATACTAGTTTAGGGTTTCGTAGTAAACAAGGATCCCTTATACTTTCACCATGTCCGTCCGTCCGTCCGTCTGTCCCCCAATTTTCTCAGTAACCATTAGTACTAGAAAGCTGAAATTTGGCATGAGTATACATGTTAATGACGCCGACAAAACGGTAGAATAAAATCTTGTAAAATGTTATTTTTTAGGGTACCACCCCTACTTGTAAAGTGGTGGTGCAATTTTCAAAAATATTATTAGGTTTTTAAAAGAATTTTATGATTCAAGAATCGGTTGGCTTGATATTAAGCTTTGAAGTGAACATTTTTGTTATGGTCAAGTGTCCCCCCCCCTGCCAGCTAAACGGTGGCTACCAGGCATGTAAAAAAAATCATATTATGCCGTAACCGTATATACTACTACGATGAATTTAAAAGGAAAACTATCACAGCTAAGTAGACATTACTAGTTAACGAGTAATAGTTTAACTTAAGAAATTTACTTTGCAAAAAAACAAACTTTCGTATAATTTCCATTAATACCTTAGATAAAGTTGTTAATTCTGTCAAAAACATAGTAAATATAAGTTTGCGAACTTTTTAGTCCACATAATGTATCGGGTGGACAACTACGGAACCCTACATTCTGTGCGTGGCCCGACACGCACTTTGCCGGTTTTTGATCCTATTTAATATTATAAATGAAACTTGATATACAACGAGTTCATAGCCTAGCTAGATTAACATATAGGATAGGTACTTATTCCGAAATTCGTCCCTCTCTCTCTCCCTAGCTGTTAATCCCACAAGGTGGTGGGGTCAGCTTTCCGTACTAATACTAATCCTCGCCACTTCGCTCTATCCTCGACATCGTCTTCAGCCGTATGCTTCGGAATTCGTCCCTCGAAGGTATGAAATAGGGAGTAGAATCTACTCCCTATTTCATCCCTCCATCGTCTTGTTTATTTCAATGGAACGGCATGGGCTTTATTTTAATGGAAAAAATATTACTAATACACTAGTAGTTTGTGAGTAACAGGGACACCAAATCACACAATGCTTTTATTTTACCACCTATTATTACCGACTCCTAATACTATTCGTGTGCCAATATTTTAGGATGTTAAATCAATAGGCATAATCAACAGATAAAATGGGTGCTCAAACCAGAAATCGCAAAATGTTTTTTTTAAACCAGCCTAGAGTAGATGTTTATGCGGCCGATGTCGCGGCCAAAATACAAATACAAATGCTTTATTTGGCAAAAAAGTGTTTACAAAATAGGAACTTATCTATCAGACTAAACTATGCTGAGCCTGTATTTTGGACGTCTGCGAGAGCGAGTAACAATAATAGTAGGTTACAATAAAGAGGTAAGACAAAAAATTAAGTACTAATTACAGATAAAAAAAAAGTAAATCTATAAATGAATCTAAGCGTTTCTGACGTAAATTACCAAGTTATTTTTATCTTCACCAAAGCTTAAATTACATCCGTACACTGGAAGCCAATTAAACATACCGCGCAAGTTCTAATTAGATTCTCACTCAGGCACTAACATGAATGCTAAAACTTCTGCAGTTTGGTTCGCATAATTATAAAATAGAACCGCGGTTTTTCGGTACGCACGGCTATATACTGTGTTGTAATTAGGAAAGCTTTAGGCGACGTCCTGATTTGTCGGTGCGAAGGCAGTACGATATGAGAAAAGTGTCCAATGTCAGTGTCAGCTGTCAGTCGACTCGGTACGTATTTTTACTTCGCCCCTACATTTAAATGAGTGCTTCCTGAGTGGCGCGGGATGCGCGGTAGCGGGACGATGCGAAGGCGGTACTGCTCAGCTTCTGCGCTTGATATTACTACTGCGCAAACGTAATACTGACTAGGGTGGTCCAAGATTGTATGGGGGAAAAAAAATGTCGTTTTATTCTTGCTCCACAAGTCTTATCCTGTTCCAGTATTAGCAAAAAGAACATATACCAAAATTTTGCTTTCTAGAGCAACGTTTAGAGGTCGCGACAATTTGCAAGTTAAATATATATGAACTCGCCAAACACCTACATTGGTAAATTTTTATAACTATCTCAAATGCGATCTTACCGGTTACTTTGTGTCTTATTTATTATAACTGCTTGTGTAGGTCTAGGTAGGATTTTTTTTGTTTCAATTAGCGTAAAAATATAGCTATTCGGTAGCCATAGTCTTATTGACACATCGACAGCATAGGCGCACGTATATAATAGGACGCTAGGATATTTAAAAAATAGTTTAAAAATGCATCGACTTAAGTTCCGTGTTTATGAAGGCTTAAAGAGTATAGTGAAATCGAAAAACAACATCCATAAAATAAATATGGCGGAATAATCTTACATAAATCGACTCAGTTGCAAACTTAGCTAAAATTGTGTTGTGGGTACTAGATGACGTTATATATACATAAAGATATGTCTAAAAAAATAAATAAACAAAAATATAGAATACAACCTTGACCCAGGAAGGAATATTAGTGCCTATCATGCAAAATAAATGTCTTTATCAGAATGTGAATCCAAAAATATCGGCTGCGTAAGCAGGGAGGCCGTAAAATTAACAACTTTTCTTGAAGTGCAGATTAAAGTGCGAAATTTAAAGCTGCCAATAACTGCTCAGATAGAAATATACATTGCCTTGCTAAAAAATACAATTATAACAAAAAGCGAAGAACAATAGCGATATCTCACCTGAGCCGACGACTTACATAGAAAGATGCAAATAGTGACTTCTTTCTAATTATAACATTCCGTAAATGAAATAGGGAGATAAAGAAGGAAGTTTAATAATAAATAACAATAATGTTTAGCATAATAGGGATGATGACACTATAAAAGAAAACCAATAAATCCAAATTTTCTACATAATGACTCAAATTCTCAATCAAATGGCAAAAAAAGTAATTCAAAAAAATAAATAATTACGTAATTATAAGTCTTCAAAGTTTTAAAAGTGGGTATTTTCTGTCGCTTTTCCGCAAAACGCACCTTTGTATTGAACGATTGTCATTTACTATGGCGCTACTCAAAGGTGACGTCACGGTCGAGTAGCACTTTCTCTCTCTAACTACGAACATTCTAACCGTTGTTGCTTCGTTATTTTTTGAGATATTTGAATAGGATTTTCACTATTTGGCATAGTTTTATGTCTTCTTTCTATTGAAGTAATAATTTTTTTTGAGTCATCATGCCTATTTAATATCACTTTATGTTCAATAAACTCATAAGTTCCGTACAGAACTGCCGACGAAGAATGAGCGTTTTCTCTGAATATTTAAAAAATATTAAAACAGTCGCGACCTCTAAATATTATCCGATTTGTCTCAAAATTGGCAGAGAAGAGCTTGAAGTGCAATGGAATAAAGGGAACCTTGTGGAGAAAACAAATTCAAAAAAAGTTATTTTTGGACCACCCTAATACTGACAGTATTATGTCAAGTGAGAATCTTAGCGACGTCAGTAAGTTTACGTCAAAGAAGAATGTCACATATCGATCCCCCCCGCCAAATCAGGAAGTCGCCTTAGAGTTATTTGTTAAGTGTAATTTTATACTAGTGGCTCTGTGAGCTGTAGACCTCGTGAGTGTTTTTTTTATTTCCAAAACTATGTTAGATATCGAACCTGTAGAGCAGGGGTCGGCAACCTTTTTGCACCCACGGGCCACATAGTAGCTAAAAAAATCTTCGCGGGCCGCAGATGATAATAATGATCACTGTCTGTTGATATCAACTCGAAACAAATTGGTACGTCGTACGCGACAGTAACGTAGTAAAAATTCGCACCCCTTTTTACGTGAAAAACGAGAAAGACGAAAAAACCGACTTTTCACAGATAAACCAGCTAGTTTCCTTACCAAACCCAGATAATTCGCATTTCAACCGCATCGTAATTTCGCGATTATATATCGCGTAATTAGCAGATATAGAAACTATAAGGGGGGGACGGGTCATAAAGTCATAACACACCTAGATGAAAACGCGAGCGCGAAATTTTTCGAACACTGATGCAAATGCGGAAACTACTTCATACACATCAAGTTATGTAGATGTAAACGCGAGCGCGAAATTTTTCGAACACTGATTCAAACGCGGCAAATACTTCATACGCATCAAGTCATAACAAATCTCGTTGAAAACGCGAGCGTAGCGAGCGCGAAATTTTGCGAACATTATTATGCAGGTCTGGAAAATACTTCATACGCATCAATCAAGTCATGTAGACGCAAACGCGAGCGCAGCGAGCGCGAAGTTTTTTGAACATTAAGATGCAGGTGTCGAAAATACTTCATACTGTCTAACGCAAACGCGGCGAGCGCGAAATTTTTGAAAAAAAATTTAGATAGATTTAACTGTAAAATATACTTACAAACACATATCTCATCCGGACCAACTGTGAAAATATTCGTGGTTGGCGATACAGACGCTTTCACGTATGTTAAGAATTTCAAATTTTACCTTTACAAACAATAAAGCCAGGGAGGCTCGCGGGCCGCACGGAAGGGGCTCGCGGGCCGCCTGTTGTTGCCGACCGCTGCTGTAGAGGAGGACAAACCATAGATTTTTTTTTAGATTACTCGACAAAAATATTCGATGTAATCAAAGAACGTGCTCACAATACTTCACGAGAATCTGTTGTGAAATGCGACCCTTAGAGGTGAACATATCGAAATTCGGCCGCAGAAACACAAAATAATAGATAAAAAAATTGTTTTTTAAATTTTGAAAAAGTGACTCGATAAAAAAATTCTATAGAATTACCGCACCTGCTCACAAAATTTCACGAAAATCGGTTGATAAATGCGACCTGTAGAGGAGAACAAACCAATGAATAAAATAAAAAAAAATTAAATTTACAAAAATTTACTTGCCCAAAAAATTCTATGTAATCATAAAACCTGCTCACAAAACTTCACGAGAATCGGTTGAGAAATGCGACCTATAGAGGAAAAAACGGCTGCAGAAAAATACGAAATCATTGATACAAAGTTTGTTTTTTCGAATTTCAAAAAAGTGACTCGACAAAAAAAATCTATATAGTTACCAAACCTGCTCGCAAAATTTCACGAAAATCGGTTGATAAATGCGACCTGTAGAGGAGATCAGCCAACGACGTAAAAAATTTTTATTTTAAATTTACAAAAATTTAGTCTACAAATAAATTATATGTAGTCATGGAACCTGCTCACAAAATTTCACGAGAATCGGTTGAGAAATGCGACCTGTAGAGGAAAAAACGGCCGCAGAAAAACACGAAATCATTGATACAGTGTTTGTTTTTTTTGAATTTCCAAAAAGTGACTCGACAAAAAAATTCTATATAGTTACCGAACCTGCTCACAAAATTTCACGAAAATCGGTTGATAAATGCGACCTGTAGAGGAGGACATACAAAAATCCGGCCGGACATACGAAAGCATTTTTGTCGAAGCTAAAACAGAGACCTCGTTTTACTCGGTCAATGAAATTAAAATGGCTTTATGTACACATAATAGCTCTAACGATTAGGTAATCAAAGAAGCAACTATAAAGACGTCATCTTCTGAGCCCGGAGATTTCTGGATACATACCTAACCGTTAGGCATCAGGTTTGTAATGTCGTCAGCCTTTAATATATAATGCTACCTACGTCCCATTCGTGAAATATGCCTGTAAATATAATTATTGTTATCATTTGATGGTTTTCTATCCATTGTTATAAATTTGTCAAATACCCAAATACTTTTTTCAACGTCAAAAACAAAGGTTCAGTTTGCAGTCGCTTTCTTAAAACTAGTCATCATCATCATCATCATTTTCAGCCTGTAATCGCTTACTGCTGAGCATAAGCCTCTCTTCGAGTACGCCACTCGTCCCGGTCTTGAGTGAATATTGCCCTAGAGTGACCCGCGATCTTCCTATTATCATCGACCCATCGAGCCGTTTTACCACGAAGTGGCCACCAGTTTCACACTTTTTTGGTCCACCTGCCTTCACTGTGCCCAGCAAGGCAGTTAAAACTAGTGCCTCCGTGAAATCATATGATTAGGCATTTAAGCGGGCGCTTTCAGGGCACCGGGAAAACGCCAGGATAATGATAATCTATAAAAATAAAATTTCGTGAATAAATGAACAGATATCCGATACTAAAATAGGTATGACAGAAAGCGCCACTTACCCATCACACCGTTATTGACCGCACGGTCATTTGCAAACGATCCTAATATATAAATCATTCATATTCCCGAACGCAAAGTGGTGGCGGTTCATTTTTTCACTTCCCTCCATTTTCGACCCGTAATCCAGTCGCGGACTCATAAATAAAACACAAAATACGGTCGTAAAACAAAATGAGCGCAAATCGAAACCGGTCCGGTTCTTTGCAAAGAGTAACCGATATTCATCTGCTTAGAGTGGACAAACCGCCACATACTTAAATCGGCACCTTTATTATTTTTAGTGAAACTGTATACATTTTTCAATGGAGTAATGAAAGTTGCCGCGCTGCTCTTTACGGTCGGAAATATTGGTAAATCATGTTGTAATTGTGCATTAAACTGTGTTTGTGGATAACTAAAGATAACTGTGACACGTAGTGCTAAGAAAACTATTGGGAGATACTGTCCTGTGATCCTGGCCAGCATCAAACGCGGTCTTCTCAATGACGGAGCGGCACAACAGGTATGTGACTGGTTCTGTTTGTATGAAATTATTGCCTACATTGGGGTTTTAGCTTATTAGCATGTAATTAAGTGTACATAGCGTCCATAGGCTTACCATAAGGCGGGTCGTACACATGTTTGCTACCGACGTGGAATACTCGTAAAAAAGGCCGCGCGAGATGCCATCATGGATGAGGGCGACACAAGCCTGATTCATACTGTGGAGACAAACGTCAAACGAATTTTTTTAAGACACGCAATCCGTCTAGTTAGTGTGCCATACTATTATTATAAATCCGTCCTCTTCCAGCGAAAAAAGAACAAAACAAAACATTGTTTTTTTATCCGGCCGGGGATCCCAGTCACCGTAGCGGAAGGCTTGATACGATTAACGGGCAGATTTTCGGTGGTGGTTTTATTGTTTTTTTTTGATAGCCTAATGGATGTCCCACTGCTCTGCTGGGCCTTACCCCATGTTGTCAGGTATCCCTGATGTTGAGCGCTTCTTCTTCCCAATTGCTGGCAAATGCATCCAGATCGTCCCGCCATCTCCGTCTGGGCCTGCCCCATCTGCGTCGCCCGTCATGCGGCATTCATGCAGTTTATTGTGTTATTTTTTTATTTAATTAAATGTGTGCAATTTATAGAGCTCTGGAGTTGGTGTGGTATGATAACATATTAGGTACTCAATTCGAATATAGTGTTGCCAGTCTTTTTGGCTGGGGGTTAAGTAACGCACCTTTGACGGCGGTTCTCACTACTTTTTCCCATCGTATCGGTTATCAACTTCGTAGCAGATTCCGAAGGTAAATAAATCTAAGAACGTTGAGATTAAAATATCTATTTATCCTGAAACACAATAAGAATAGGAAAAAACATAATTAACACGGCCTTCGCGATCGAAACACTCGGACCGTGGAGCCCGGACGCCCACAATCTTTATAAAACTATTTAAAAAAAAGACAGAAAATACGGCTGACCATAGGGCTGGCTACTTCCTCGGCCAACGGATAGGTACAGCTATCCAACGAGGAAATGTGGGCAGCATCCCCAAGGGCAGTGACTTTGAGGAATGCATATATTAGTTAATTTTATATTTACTATTGTAATTATACTTGAATAAATACCAGATTTCTGAACACACACTAAATACCTATAAATAAAATTAGAAAAATAAAAATTAAACACCAAAATTATAAAACCAACTTGAAAATGAAATAATCATAAAACTATTAACACTTGGGCTAAGTAGCCCACAGCCAAAATGATATTCTACAGCTCTATAAAATAGCATAACGTTTGATATTATTATAATTTGATAACTTCAAAAAGCATTTATTTGCGGAATTACAATTCACAGTGAAGATGGACCTAATAACCTATTACACTACGTTCAGTATAACGCATAGATGTTTCGGATTTAATAACACGTATTGTCAAATACAATAAATTCGCAAGTAAAAACTAAAGATCAAAACCAGAATCGCTTTGCCACGTCTGTACATAGTCCATCCCACCCCAATATCTAAGATTTATATTGTTGCATCAAAGATAAAAAGTAACTTTCCGAGCTTCGTAACTGGGGACGTTGGGGAGAAATGGCCACATCTATCAATATAACGATGGATACTCCGGGGTTAAGGGCATATACCGTGATAGGCCTAATGGAGGATGAGGATGGTCCAGATTCCGGTAACGAGGCGTATTCATCAGATGAAACGTGATGCTCGAGATGTCCGTACCATTGAAATAGGATGTACATGGCCAGTATAAGATGTAGGTACCCTTGCATAATATCGCTCCCTATATCTCCTTTTTTAATAACTACTTGAATTGAAACACAATATTGTTCCGTCCTATCTTCATTTACATTTAGTTGAATTATTTATACCTAATAACATTAAGTAATGGTACACAATTTATTTAGGTCAACACCCAAAACAGAAGGTACTTAAAAACATACGAACTCTTTTTTTCATCCGCCGTTAAAATGCTGTATTTTATTACCATTTTAATAAACGACCTAAAGCCAAGTTGGATCCTTATTCATAATTATTTCCTTATTAGTTCCGTAGCGCAACACCTGCGTCCGACGGGTGTTGGGATCATTTTTATACATACTCGTATTATTACGGAAAAAAGGCTTTGGAAAAAAAGTAGGAACGATAATTATATTTTGTGCCTTTGTTTTTATAGCTATGTTTGAAGTAAAAGTGTTGTGGTATTGAGTAAATCCTACCTGACCTGAAATGCTTTGTTTCGCATTTTCATTTTTTTACAGCCATCCCTTTAAAGTCGGTGTAACCTAAATGATTCGAAGGAGCACTACATAGCGAATAATAATAAAAAAAAATAAGTACAAAAGAAGCAAATATAAAACGTACTTTCAAGTTTAAGATTCTAGCCTTGTCCGTAATATAAGTAGGATTTTATTACTACTGAATTCATGGCAAACCATTGTAGGTATAAAAGCTATATTGGTGCTTATTGGATTCCGAGAACACGCCTTGACCGTCCAACGATTTAATATCGGCAAGTGAAGGACAATAAAATAATTTTCCGTTTTTCCTACATAGTATATTTTTCTTCAAATTGTCATTGTACGATACGTTTCTGCGAATTGTTGTGAAAAACAGGAAATATTTATACAACTTTTATGCTGCGCGGATATTGCGCGATACCCTTTGAATGCGGGATACCGTTCCAAACGGGGATTTCTAAGAAATGTTCATTTAATGTTCGTTGGCTAGGATACATGGTTAGGAACCAGCGGTAGTGTTTTCAAAGGTAAGATACAACAAGGTACCAATTAGTTTTCCAAACTTTTTCTTGGAATATCTTCAACGAGACTAGTTTAGAGAAAAGTGTGATATTGATTAACGTCTTCAATAGTAGATGGTTTGACAAGGGTCTAAAGTAATCCGTATTACCACGAGATGGTTATTTTCCCGAACCTAGTGAGGAAAAATTATTCGAGTGGTAATATGGCTTTTAGGCCCGAGTTATGCACTCTACTTTTCACTTCGATTGCGAGAAAACACATAAACACTAATTATCCACATTAAATGAATAATTTATCTCTGATAATTGTCAATTACAAAATAAAGAAGATAAATTAGCTACAATAACAAACTTAAAAGACTACATATATTTACAAAGTATAAAATAAAATAAAAAATAAAACTACAAATAATAAATTTGGCCCAAATCGCCGTCAATGGGCAGTGTGCCCAGAAGGCTGGCTGCATTGCCACGCTGGATGGCAATGCTTATTCGCTGAGCGAAATATTGGCCAGCCTTCTGGTCACCGGATGCGTCTACCAGGCGCGCCGACAAATCTTTATAAAGTCGGCGCGCACTTGGGCCCCACTTATCTCTTGGCGGGCGTATGTCTACTTTGACAGCATGTTTTTTTTTCTAAGGCCAGGACCATGCCTCGCTATGCGTATTCGCTTTGCGTATTCGCCTCCCTTTCCTTTGCTATATTAATGAGAAGAGAAAAAATAGTTTTTTTACATGATATTGATAGGTCACGTAAGGATAAATAGAATGTATTTAAATCATTCATACGCTTAGTTATCGTATCGGTATCGTACGCTTAGTTTTTTTATATGCAACGACGATGGCAAACAAACATACGGTCCACCTGATATTAGTTAATTCATTAGTTTTTTAATATATTTTTATCATAATTTGAAATTTGCAAGGGTCTTAATTTAATAAATTGCAATCGTCCGTCACTCAGTGAAACTCTATTACCGGTAACTGAATTTAGGTAAATTATTTTGGGGCGACAGCAATAAGCCTCAGGCAAGCGTCACCCTTTCGATTTAACAAAACTGTTTTCTTGTTCATTAGATTAGCAAGTAACTTCGTCATACGAGAAGTATTAGGAAAAATTAAAAGGGTTTAGATTTATATCTAACATGATATAGCTACACATCATCATGATCATCATAATGTAAATTCTTGTTAATTAGCTTAAGTTAATCTATAATGTAATTTATATTATGAAATAAATAAATTTAAAATCTAAAGCATACAACATCTTATTGGGACCGTGCGCGACGACAGCGCCACGGACAGGTGGCCATTATGGACACTTTGTCATAGCTGTCAAGCGAGAAATTAGTAAATATTGTGAAAAAAATTAATGAAATTGCGAATGAATTGTTGAATGTGTTATTTTACTATATTAGACAATATTGGACGATGGTAGTCTGTAACATTATTGCCAATAACATTAAAATTGTTGTTTTCAGGTTAGGTGACTTACTTTTTTTTCTTACGGCAATTATCCACTTATTTCTTTGGTCTCGTTTCCACCACGGTCTTGAAAACTGGTAAAATTTACAGTCGCTATTCTGTGGTGTTTTTACAATTCACAATAACACATTTTACTAGAGCCATATTAAATTTATCTTTACTGCAATATGGATTTGACAGCTCAAGTCAATAGACCGCGGGCCAACGACAGGTCACGATTACCAATCTCCTCTCGCATAAAAACTACATAGAGTGGTTAAGAAAGATGAATAAAAAATTACTGTGGACGTCTGCCACG
This sequence comes from Cenopis cana, assembly GCA_951800055.1. Classification (NCBI taxonomy): domain Eukaryota; kingdom Metazoa; phylum Arthropoda; class Insecta; order Lepidoptera; family Tortricidae; genus Cenopis; species Cenopis cana. The sequence continues at coordinate 3,049,029 of OX637486.1, read as the reverse complement.
ATTCCGTTGGTGGGTTGAGAAGCAGCAGCCTCCCAAAGACGTAAAAAAAATAATTAAATTCAATCATTTCCTCTCGACTGAAACTAGGTTTAAATGATACTTAGTTAAGAAAATACCTTAACGAAAAAAAATCGTCTGCCACTTGTAGGGCGGTGGAATACCCGTCTGCCAAGGGCCTAAACATTGTATGGGATGAAAAGAAAAAAACTATGTACATCGGCGTGTGGGGTATCTATGGATAGGTCTTTAAAAATGATATAGGGGTTTCTAAAAAACTTTTCCATTTAATTCAACCGTTGGTGAAATATTCGCCGTGAAAGTCGTAAAAAGTTCATCCCCCTCTTTAATTTCTAAACTGTGAGATCAAAAATTCTGAAAAAATTGGGAGGGTGTAAATAAATAAAGACTCAAAAATATTCGGTTTGAATAAACTACGTCAAACGGTTTTTGAATAAACGCTGAAAAACTGTCTTGTTCAAACAAAACGACTTAAGCGACGTGAGTTTCCCATACAGATACGACCATTTTTGCTACGATTTATTGAATAGTGGTTTAAAATGTAAACTAGTACGTGTCGGTACGGAAACCTTCATTGTGTGTAATCCCAGACGCACTCTAGGACTGCTTGAAAGTTATTCGACATGCCTCAGGTCGTGTCTTCATAGGAAACTCACGTCACTTAAGTCGTTTTGTTTGGGCAAGACAGTTTTTCAGCGTTTATTCAAAAACCGTTTGACGTAATTTATTCAAACCGAATATTTTAAACCAATATCCAATAAATTGTAGCAAAAAAGGTCGTATCTTTATGGGAAACACACGTCGCTTAACGCGTTTAGTTTGGACAAGACAGTTTTTCAGCGTTTATTCAAAAACCGTTTGACATAATTTATTCGAACCGAATATTTTTGAAAGTATTTATTTATTTACACCCTCCCAATTTTTTTCAGAATTTTTGACCTCGCAGTTTCAAAATTAAAGAGGGGGGATGCACTTTTTACGACTTTCACAGCGAATATCTCACCAACGGTTGATTAAAATGGAAAAGTTTTTAAAAACCCCTATATCATTTTCAAATATCTACCCATAGATACCCCAAACGCCGCACAGTGCGATAAAAGTCGAATCTAGCTGGACAATATTATTTGAGGCTCAAAATTGGTTGTAAACGTAATATTATGATGTCAAAATAGAAAAAAAAACAAATACTGCGCCATATTTACAGTAAAAACATAACCAGGTTACGTTGACCTCCCGGTATAGGAATTCATTATGCGTGCCGGGGTCAGTTTATATTGGTCTTTTTTATGAGCTGTGTAAAGGTTGTTTACACACTAATTTGAAATTAATACTATTTTGACATATGTTTTCTACAATATTAAGGGGTAAATGAAATAAAATATATAATTTATATGTTTTTATAAGCAAAAAATACACCAAAATCACTCGGAATCACTACCATCAAAACTAGGCAAACTCACATTACCTAAACTTTCTTCATTTCGTACCTTTCTAATGTAATCTAATATTTTAGAGTACGTCATGATACGTTTTTCAATTGGCACACGATCCTATTCAAAAGCTACCAATTTTGAGAACTCTGTATTCCTCGGGTCTAATGGTTCCTCAGCTTTTTTTCATTTCATTGGCCAGTGCAGGTGTTTCAGTGACTGCTTTTATTATGGTTGCTGCATCACGATTACCAGATAAACGCGTAGATACCTCGGCTGCAGTTCCTAATTCTTGAGTATTACAAGACTGCAATAAGTGGTCCACTCGTCTTTTTTTTGTTTTAAATGAGGCTTCTCTAAAGTCTATTCTTGGGTGACCAGGTCCAGGAGCAGAGTCACGTCCCGATGAAGACGTAGATGGTTGCAATTCGTATTGTAACATGAGGTCTTCACTATTCAACCAATCAACACCTTTTGGTGATGCCTCGAATAGATCCCGTTTTCTTCCGCATATAGTCCAGTTTTCGGTTAATTTTTAGGAAATCCGAGAAATATTAATTTTCAAAATCATTGGAAACTCCTCCGTAGCTCTGTTAAAGTCGAATTTGATAGAAAAATAGTCAAGACCCTTGTTTGTATCGTTTTTGTTGTGTTTTAGCCATTCTTCGTAAAATTCCCTACTAGGTATGGACAGTTCGTATTCTAAAAAAAAGTCGGCAATACGCATCAGTACGCAGTTTCTTATAAACATCAAATTAAAGATTATAAACATAGCTATCGTTAAAAAAAAATTCAGCCCGGGGAAAACAGGGGAAATTATTTTCCTTGTCTCTGATACACAAAATTTACCTCAAAAAACACGAATCCATCATACTCGACTCGATTTTTCTCGGCAATGGAATAGCCGTATTTAATGATTAATATATTAAAAGGTACTCCTTACCATGTACTTCACGATCCATTACTAAAAGTAACACAATCCTTTTTGTATTAGTTATAAAATAATAACAAATGAAGCGCAAAAAACCGAATGATTTCACTATCAGTGACAGTGTTTACGCACGCTTCGTCATAGTATATAAGTTATATGAGGGTAGATAGACAAAAATATTATTGAAATCCTACCTTCGGGGATGTTAGCTATCGTTTTAGCCAACACAGCGGAGGAAATGACGTGACCCTTTTTGTCCAGCTAGATTCGACTTTTATCGCACTGTGCGCCGATGTGCATTGTTTTTTCCTTTTCACCCCATACAATGTTTAGGCCCTTGGCAGACGGGTTTTCCACCGCGATACAAGTGGCAGACGAATTTATTTCTTCATAATAGTTCATAAACTATCATCTGACAAAACTTCATGCGAGAGGAAATGACTGAATTTTTTTTTTACATGTTCACGTGCTTGGCAGACGGGTATTCCACCGCCCTACACGCCCTTTCTTAACTATCATTTAAACCTAGTTTCAGTCGAGAGGAAATGACTGAATTTAATTATTTTTTTTACGTCTTTGGGAGGCTGCTGCTCCTCAACCCACCAACGGAATCGTGGCAGACGTCCACAGCAATTTTTTATTCATCTTTCTTAATCACTGTACAAGTTTTCGTGCGAGAGGAAATGACTGACGATTTTAACCTTCTGGGCCGCGGTCTACAACAACGAAATGTAAATTTTAGCCGTAGTGAGCGCTGTGATCGTTTAGGCTACCCCCTCCATCCGCTTTGCACCCTGCCAATAATACCACGCTGCGCAGGATCGTTTGGTTCGAGTAAAGCCGTGTACGGACTGCGTGTACATTGGTACGCGTAGTCGGTTACGCGTGTCCTGGAACGCCATATCCATACTAGCAGCTACGCGTAGTATTAAGCTGCGTACGGATTGCGCGTACATTGGCACGCCTAGTCGGTTACGCGTGTCCTGGAACGCCATGTCCGTACTTGCAGCTACGCGTACTTGTACGCGTATATATAAGTACGCGTAGCTGCAAGTACGGACATGGCGTTCCAGGACACGCGTAACCGAGTACGCGTACATTGTACGCGCAGTCCGACGCACAGTCCGTACGCGGCTTTACGCGTAATATTACGCGTAGCTGGAGCTTAAGAGGAATTTTAGTAAGACAGTCTTCTTGCCCACATGTTTTCTTAACATCAAGCGCTTTTCATCATCGTTTATAATGCGCAATACATTGCGCACTGCTAAGGTTCGGAATTTAAGAGAAGGTAGGGCACAGCAAAATGTCATCTTCCTCGAATTTGGAGCAGCCCAACTACTTTTGCCTTGCAAGAGACCACAGCCATAATAACATTATTTACTACACAAGTAAGTAGTGTTGTGTTCCTGAAGGTGAGCAAGGTTGCCAGAGCTCCCAAGTATGCACTCTGTTGAGGCTGTTGAGTCAACACAGTGAATCCTGAAATTACATACAGGGTCGGCAACGCTCACGTGACTCCTTTGTCAGGTAGACCGTACGATTGTTTGCCACCGTCGTTGCATTAAAAAAAGTAATCTATAATAATTATGATATATTACGGTATTCGTAATTATTATCCTTAATTTGTGTAAGTGAATAATATCTGTATTTTCTCAGTCAAGTATCACACAAATTCCACTTTAATATTTTATCAATACAAGTGCTTTCTAAAACTCGCTCGAAAGAAATTCATAAACCTTTCGAAATTCGCTTTTGTTTGGCAACACTCTTTGTTAAAATATTATAGGTAAAATCTTAAGTAAAATCCCCTTTGTAAAATTACAAGAAACAAATTGAAACACCATAATACAATATTTATTAAAATTCTCAACAAATAAACGGCTATTCGAAATTCGAACAGTCCACAACAACCTGCTAGGTGGGCTTTACTTGAGTCATGATACAGGTGACTGGACGAAACGTCAACTAAAAACCGGACTACCCTAATACAGCAGCTAACGAAGAACTAATTGCGAGAAAAATTAAGTTAAGTAATAAAATAATTGAAGCAAAATTGTATTAAACAACGAATTAAATTACGCTCGGTCTCGTGACTTAATATTAACAGGATAAAGGCGTGGCCACAGTTGAAGCGGAGGCAAATTCAGATATTAATAGTTTCGTAAGTCATGAACTTTCTTTAAATTTAAACCTTTTGAATTCCTATGCTATGAGGTTTTTTTAAGTTGTAAAATTTTTACACTTTTGAAGTTTAGGTGTTTGTTACTTAGTAACGCAAACACGATAAAAAATATCAATATCAAGTATTTTATATCCAAAATAATTCCCCAAAGGGTTTAAATTGGGGTAAAAGTAAGAAAGGGAGTTCACGCGAACGAAGTCACGGGCAAATGCTTATTATTACGAGTAATAAATAAAAACATAAACTACTTTTTTCATCTATGAACAGTTTACAGTAACATCAAATATAAGTTCTATGCAATAAACATGAACGCGCCATACACTTCAGAGAAGAAGGTGAGAGCTAAAACATTTACTGGACTAGAAGTTCCAACACCTTGAAATGTTCTTCTCTAAACTATGCTCTCTCTTCCTCCTAAGTAATTAAAATATCCCACCTATGTTGTTATTATACATTGTTAAACTCTAAAGAAGAGCGGTGTCTCTTGATTGCTTAAAAGAGACACCAGCCCGAATACTGTGAAGATTTTTAAGTTTATGAATATTTTTTTTATTATTTATTATTTTTTAATTATTTTACTATGTATTTGATATGTGCAAAAAAAAAAGAATGTAGTACTCACCCGGTGATTCCAAAGCCGTTCCGTTGGATATTTTCGTAAATGACAATCTTTTCCGACTCGGAAAAGGTAGATCCGATGAAGACACCGACTTTTCTTCCTCTTAGCTGCAACGGGTTTATTCCTGTAAATAGAAGTGGTCACAATAATTTTCGGACAACAATATATAATAGGAATATACATTTCCGTAATGTTATTGTAAATTTCAATTGATGTTGCAAACTAGAGTCGTAAAATTTGAGGTTAGTTACACAATTAATGCTTAAAATGACAATAAAGATTTCAATTCAATTTAATTATTTTTCTCTGAGAAACGAGATTTTTTCAGTTCCTGTTCAGAAAATGCCCCAATTAGCTCTACTCTACTACACTCCATATTCATGTTCATTATCCACTATTCTTTATTTTCTTGAAACGCTAACACTATGACCGTACCATAATGTTTACTAACAAACTGTTGATTATAATGTGTTTTTGGTCGTTTTTAAAGCTATTTACCATGTTGTAGAAAATGGATTTTTCTCGTTGCCGCGTTGGTCACACGTGGTCGGTGCGACGACGATCTAAATCCACTACCAAACAAAACCAGTTGCCTACTGTCATGGCGTCGTTACCGACACCGTCTTTGAACAAGTATTGATTGGAGAAATCATCATAAATTTTAATGGAAAGCCTTTTTAGGGTTCCGTAGTAAACAAGGAACCCTTATAGTTTCGCCATGTCCGTCCGTCCGTCCGTCCGTCCGACCCCCGTTTTTCTCAGTAACCGTTAGTACTAGAAAGCTGTAATTTGGTATGAATATACATATCAATGACGCCGACAAAACGGTAGAATAAAATCTTGAAAAAAATTTTTTTAGGGTACCTAACTAAACTACCTACCCTACATGTAAAGTGGCGGTGCAATTTTCTGCCAAACCCCATCGTGTGGGGTATCGTTGGATAGCTCTTTTAAAAATTTAATTATAAGGTTTCTTAAAGCATTTTTTGATTAAAGAATTGGTTAGCGTGATATTTGAAGTGATAATTTTTGTTATGGTCAAGTGGCTACTAGGCATGTGAAAAAAATCATGGTTGTATTTTTTAAAGAGTGAAGTCGTAGAAAATGTTAACAACTTATTGGGCCCAGTTTGGCAGTTACTCATAAGTAATCATAGGTAATCATAATCATTTATTTCATTGCAAGAATGTACTCTACCTATGGTGGTTTTAGTTGTGACACATACGAACACTATAACGTGAACTCATAACTCTTAGCTGATGCACACATAGACAATGCGCATTTATATAGCTATACACACAACCGTGGCTCACCCGCCCTCGTGAGAAAAAGGAATATACTCTACTGGGTTGAAATGGCTATTGGGAGGGCTAAATAAGACTGACCGTAGACAAGTTAAACCAAATTAAATTATTAAATGTCTCTTTCTTGTCACTAACGTAGAACGTCTACACTGTAATGTAACTAACAAACTACCAATCTATGGATCGTTTAGGTGTATAAAGATATTTTATACTAACCAGAATCAAAGATGGCTGAATACGCGTGCTCCAGAAGTTTCCTGCTCATCGGCTCCATTGCGCACGCTTGCTTATAATGCACCCTGAAGAATTGGGCATCGAACTTCCCCATACCGGAGACTTTACCCAGGTGTTTCGGTACTTCTGGGTGGTTGAACACCCATCGAGGATCGTCATCTGTTACCATGTCCACCTGATAAAAAAATGGTACAATTTTTTTTTTATAAATAAAATAAATAATATACTTATACGTCGTGAAACTAAAAGAGTTTCTATGCTAATCGAAATAATATTCAGGTAAGTCTAAAACCTAATCTACAAAGAAAATATATACACGAATACAACAATAACTAAAATAATATTAAAGCTAACTGCAAATACAAGTTAGGTATCAAAAAATAAACTAAAATTAAAACTAATTTAATTAAAATATATCTAAAAAGGGCCCCCGTGGCATGGTACCAAAGATGCTTGCAGCATTACCTCGCTGTAAAAAATAATCGTATATTCACATAAAAAAATACAAATGTTTACAGTTTTCGCACTTCTTCCAAACCACAATGCGGTTTGCTGGCAGACGAGGCTCCATTTATGTTTACTTAACTAAATAACATTTGTCTTAAATAAAAGGTATTTATATTTTAGGTATTGTAATGTTACTAATGTTTTACAGTTAAGTGTGCCTGCGGCCAAGCGCAAACCACTAGTCACCTTACACAGTGCACTCTGATCCCTCATAATTGCACCCATAAAGACCTTGTAGACGCAACTCCCCGGGCAGTGGATCTGGCAAGGCATATTCTTAGAATAGTATAATTTGGACTCTCCTTCACACGAATAAGAAGAAGAAGAATGTTTTACAAGCAGACCGATCGCTTAATGATAAACGATTACTGTCACCCATAACAAGTGCATTGCATTTGCATTTTTAAAATATATTTGGGAGACATATTTCTATGTAATTAGTCTCAATTTGTAAGGCAACGCGAACACACACATAAAGAAAATTGTAAAAGGTTGTAAAACTAAGTTTACAGCACATAAACTTGTCCTATTTGCAGCACATACCTATCCCGAATTTTAACACTTTCCTAACCTAACCCAAGACTCGACTATTTATCTACACTTTTTTCAGATCTTGTCTTAATCTCTTTCTACGATGCATACCTAAGATAGGTACCTAGACTTCGGTAGATGACTCATGTTACAATTTATAACATAGTGTGGTTATATTGATACCAAAACCATCAAATTCGCATAAGTTTATAGCCCAAATTTAAACTGAAAGTTACCAATAGAATTCTGTATGTAATACTTTATTGTACACAAGACAAAGGGCAAAAAATGCAGACAAAACATAATTCTTATGTTTCAATAAAAAATAAACCGTACAGTATAGCAACTATGTACATAAACGCAATATTTCACGAGCAAAATAAAAAAATCCATTTTTTCCTTAGGTACAACAGTAGTACGAGGAAGCAGGTGTGACGTCACGTGTATCTATCAATCAGTATGGATCGTTTTCAGTGCTCGTCCGCTACTGTACTTTGTCTCCCATTTTCGGCTTTTGTGTTGCCCTAATTGTAGGTGTTCTAATGGCTTGAGAAAAAAATAGTCATCCTGCTTATTGCTATAATCTCTCTCACCTTATTAAAAAGATTCTCCATGAACTCTTGCACACTGTTAGACTTAGGAAATATACCAGACATCCCACTAATGACCACTTCTTCGCCCATCAGAGGCCTCTCCACCGGTGTAGGGGCCTCTTTCTCAACGACAGTCTCTTGAGGTACCGGAGCCATGGTCAACGTTTCTGCGGCCTGGTGTAACTGGAGACGAGACTGGCTCCAATCAAAGCAGTGACAAGAATTTACGATAATTAAAATGGGACTGCCCTTTTAAAGTGAAGCAGTCGTTGAAATGGACATGATTTGAAAATGTTAGGGGTTCCGTAATATTATCTCTTTATTTATTTTCTTTGTCAGGTTAGCTTTATAAGTATAATATTTCTATAAAAAGTAAAATATAAAATATACTTACAAAACATAAAAACATTATAAAAACCTAGCCTAGAGTGCCGCCGGCAGCGAGACAGGGCCTAAACTACCGGTAGTTAGGGCGACAGAGAGAGGAACCTCCTTTATCCGCGCCGTGTCCAGGTGTACCGCCTTCTAAATCTGACCCAGCCATCAAGCGAGAGACTCTTGAGGTGTTGGTCGAGACTCTTCGCGTAATATTCGTACTTTTTTTTTATCTAGCCTATAGGGGTGTCCCACTGCTGGATATTCAATGTTTTATCTAGTTTAACAATATTTATTTATTTTTATTCTTTAAAACTGACATATCGATTATGTTTTATTTATTTTATTTTGTTTATTATTGATTACTGTATCAAATTGTATATTTAAATTTATATGAATCTCGCTGTGCCTCTTTCTTATTCTTTTATATGTTTTATTGCATGGATTGTTTTCTTATTCGCAATAAAGATACTGAATATTATTTTTACCATAGTAAATAGCAGGTGAGAATATTAAGTAAACTATTATATCCTGCATGTAACTATTCGAATAGGTATTTGTTTTGCTGGTGCAAAGAATAATTAGTACAGTACCCTGCGGTAAATATTGCACGTCGGTCTTTGGATATGAGACTATTGGCTACTTATTGGAATATCTGATTAGATATAATTAAATAAATGATTGTGGGTTAGACAAAATTGCAAGATCATGCCAATATAAATGAATATTTTTTCCCTGTGGAAAATGTTGGTTATTTATATCTGTTTGCATTGTTACACTGGGTTAAAAATAAAATACTAGTAATAAAAAAAGAAAGGTTGCCAGATCTCCCGAGGATGCAGTGTTGAGAGCGAGGGACCCAAAATTTTATTGGTCCCTTTTACTATCAACACAGTGAATCGTCAAATTTTATAAAAGGTCTGCAACGCGCGTGTGTCACCTTTGGAGTTGCGAGGGTCTATAGGCCGCGGTGTCCGCTTACCATCAGGTGGACCGCACGCTTGTTTGCCACCGGCGTTGTATAAAAAAACATTATAATTTTATAAAATTTTGTTACTGTATTGCATTTAAGGATCTCTAACACAATGTTTACTATGGTCTGATTGAATTTCAATTTATAATTTTTTTAACAATGGCTCTTCAAATAGAAATAGTGAAGATACCGAATATTCATGAATGGGTTCATTATGTTGTATTCATTCCGTTGAACCGTACTAGTATGTATGTATGTATGTAAGCACTTTATTGCACACAATAACAAGTTAAAACACACTAGTACTGTGTCTAATTTAAATAAAATTATTGAACTTGAACAAACATCAAAGTCAATGAAAAAAAAATCCTATCTATAGATATTTATGCGCAGCTGGGATATGAAAGTTCGCGCGCACGCTCAATACTATCAATGGTGTCCTTACTTTGGTCAAACTGGGCTAAAAAAGTATATAATATGCTAATACGTTCGTTAAACACTTCAGTGACACCATTTATTCCTACCAATTTTAGCATTAAGTTATCGCTCAGCCTGTCCAACTTCTTATTATACGTACACTATTAACAACTTTCCAGATTTTCTTTGCCGAATTTTTAAACATACACGAATCCTCAAGTCAATAAAAATTCGGAAACGCACTTGTGAAATTCTAGAATATCGAGCGTTCATAGGCTACAGTGCCGTGTGAACCTAAATAATTATGTTTAAGAACCAAACCAGGGGGCTTTCACTCCGTCAGTTCGCCGCGCCGCTGCAAGTACATCCCCGGGTGGTACCATTCAGTGGTGACCGCGAATTGCTACTGGACCGGACGGTCGCGCCGTCTCGTCATTCGCTTGGTGTGGTCAACATTTGTTATTTACCTATTATAATTTGGGGTTGTAAGGCGACTTCCTGACTTGGCGGGGCGGGATCGATATGTGACATTTTCTTCTTTGACGTAAACATACTGACGTCGCAAAGAGTCCCACTTGACAGAATACTGTCAGTATTACATTTACGCAGTTGTACCTAATATTATGCGCAGTAAGCGGACCAGTACTGCATTCGCATCGTCCCGCTTCCGCGCATCCCGCGCCAGTCAGGAAGCACTCATTAAAATGTAGGGGCGCAGTAAAAAGTAGTACTGAGTAGACTTGACTGACAGTTGACACTGACATTTGACAGTTTTCTCATATCATACCGCCTCCGCACCGACAAATCAGGAAGTCGCCTAAGTTGGCGATTTGTTAACAGTGTAACTTCTGTACGTTGTACTATTACTTATTCTGTGACAAAACACCGCTGCATTAGAACATTACCTACCAATTTATTGCAATTTTATGAGGCGTTTTATACGTGACTGGGCATTGCTGATGATAGGATTTAGACAGTACTTTTTTTGATAAAGGTCGCTGAAGTCCGCTGTATGCGGGTGGCACAGGACCGGTCATTGTGGCAATCTTTGGGGCCTTTGGGGGAGGCCTATGTCCAGCAGTGGACGTCTTTAGGCTGATCCGTAAAAACGAGTGCCTACGCCAATCTTGAAGGTGTACTGGGATAACGCTAGAAGGATGTGGTCTGTACTCATAAGTTGACAGAACCCACCCTTATTTATTTTATACAATACATAGTTTTTGACCAGTGCCGAGATCACGGACTATAAATCGTGCGGACATTAACTGCAGGCACTTAATTAGGTAGTTCCGGAGACACTGAGTGGGAACAGAATTGTCAAGGATCAGCTAGAAAACAGATGTGTTACATAACAGTTTTTTTAACCCTTTGAACGACAAGAACGCGTAAACGTTTCGCTTGTCATCGTGCCAACGGTGCCAATAACGATCAATGGGTGTTATGACGTACGTTGTCAAAGTCACCTTCGTGCTTTACAATAAAGTTGATATTTAATCTCTTATGAAATGAGTCTAGGTGTCACTGCCGTACATGAAGAATGGCGTTAAAAGGGTTAAGGAAGAGGTTCTCAATTCGGTTGTATATTCTTTTTTATGTTTGTTACCTCAGAACTCCGTTGTTTATGACCTGATTTGAAAAAAAATATCTTTGTTTGAAAGTAAGTACTACAAGGTTATTCCCGCTGTTACCAGAATCCAGATATGATGATGGAATTGAGGGAACTCCTCAAATTTTCAATGGAAATAACACATAGCGGGAAATAGGAACTGATGGAGAAGAGCACAGATGGTCATACAAAACACCTTCTATTTCATGGGTGACGCCAAGATACATATTTCGATCAAGATATTGAAGCAGCTATGACGAAGCCAATTTAAATTGTCCTGGTGTAATGTTACCATCAACCTGATCTGATAATTGAAGCTGCTAGAAATTCGCATCCAAAATCGACGAAATTTTGAGTAAAACGTTTATTTGACAAACGTTATGAGACTTATGAGCCATAACGATATACAAATATGGCGATTTTTAAAGGCATGAAAAATATCGTGTGAATTTTTAGCCGATGTTAACGCTAATCGAAACAATACTCAGTAAATTAAATGCTAAAAACTTGTTTGAATTAAATATGCATGACTGTCATGGACGAATGTTTACCTAGGTATTTCCTCGAGGTCTTTTAACTAATACTTAATTGTATGATGTAAGATCAACAGAGTATATTATAAAATAATAAATTATAAGTAACTAGATGATTAAAATAAAAACACGATTAATATATAATAAACTAGACTAACTTAAAAATAAATTAAATTAAAATTAGACATAATAAGTACAAAAGATTTCAGTCCTATAAGGAGAAAACGGCGTCCAATTCTTCTCCTTGTGGCATGGACCCCAGGACGCTAGCGGCATTACCTCTTTGGATCGCGAGGGCGATTCGTTGGCAAAGGTATCCGCCAGCCCTGGGATGATGTAACCCAAGACTGAATATTCAAAATATACAACTTTGAAAGTATAACACATACGAGTACCTACTACTTACGAGTACCTATACGAAAGTTACACCGCAGCTATATAATTATATACGTACATAATCATAATTTACCTGGGGTCCACTTCAGCTAATGTTGTTATTATAAATTGTACCTACATCAAATTTAGAAATTTAGAAACACGTCAACAATCGTAATTAACGATTTCTCAACATAATTTGAGAAGTTAGTGCCGTAACGAAGCCTGAGTCTTCTGGTAGATGTCGCTGTACGCCTCCCTAAAGGCGTTGTATAAATGAAGGAAGGATTGACAAATTTCAAGCCGTGTAGCAATCGCACCTATAGCTTAGTTGGTTAGAGCGACTGGCCGCGAGTGCCGGGAGGGAGGTCGCAGGTTCGAATCCGGCTCGGTGCTTAAGATTTTCAAATTTTTCTTTATTTCTAAATTTGTAGTTTGCGTTAGCAGCGTTACTGCTTAATACAAAATTAATTGTACAGTCAAGGGCACCAATATGTATACACTTTTTCACCTTATTCCATTGAAATAAGGTCCAAAAATTTATACATATTTATGCCCTTGACTGTACCTATATCAATCAATATGATTTCTGGACCACTTCGTACCTTGTCACAGGGCCGTTAATATGAGATGTCTTGCTTTCATATTTATTTTCACTGTGACAATGTACGAAATGTCGCATAATTCACATTGGTTGACTGTACGTACCATTTTGGCCTAGTTGATAGTGGAGCCGGTTGTCCCGGGTTCGAATCCCGACCAGGGTATTTCATTGTGTGATGAGCACGAATATTTCTCCCTGTGTCTTGGATGTTTTCTATGTATTTATGTGTATTTTTATCTATTTATGTATGTAAATCGTCATCTAGTACCCATAGTTCACGATTTCCTCAGTTTGGGACTATATTGATTAGTGTAATTCTGTGAAAGATATTTATTTTAGTTTATTTATATGAACGTTAGTTAGTAGCATGAAATTATATCATGAGTTGTCATAATATGTTATGCGACGCATCCAGATATTAGAGTAAAGTCACTTTTAATATCCCATCTCATATTCTTTGGCTAAAGCGCTTAAATCCATAGGGGCTAGGTTATAGCAGTAATTTGCTTGCAAGGTGACAACAAGTAGGTCTGAGCTGGCCGATTATTATGGTAATTCTGTATCGTAATTTAGAGAGAATAACAAAGGATTACAACCTTGTGAGGGATTTATGTAGCCTTATCTGTCAGGACTGTAATGTAAGAGCGGAAATTCTGAGTTCTCGTGCGGAGCGCTCGTAGCCCAGCGGCGCTTGCGAACCGCTTGCGCTTGCTAAGGTTAAGCAACGTGGGCAGCGGTCAGGACTTGGATGGGTGACCGCTTTGAGTGGTTACTAACTGAGTGCTCCCGTGCTTTGGAAGGCACGTTAAACCGTTGATACCGGTTGCTGTCTATGGCAGCAGTCGTTAAGCCGAGTTGGAGGCCTTCGGGCGGTTTGAGAACTTCTAACAGTCACTTGACAAAGCCTAATCCCAATAAGGTCTAGTTTCCCCTTGGGGTTGGAAGGTCAGATGGCAGTCGCTTTCGTAAAAACTAGTGCCTACGCCAAATCTTGGGATTAGGTAGCGGACCCCAGGCATCCTTCAGGATGCAACTGTACTGGGATAACGCTAGGAGGATGATGAAACACTACTAGATTATGTCTCTTAAATCATTTAAAATGACGCGTAAAGCTTTTTCATTTACTTATTACTTATTACTTGTTTGATTGCATTCGATCTAGACACGTTTTTTTAGTAAAATAATTACTTACAAAACTCTTATTTAATTTTGTATTAAGCAGTAACGCTGCTAATGCAACCTACAAATTTAGAAATAAAGGAAAAATTGAAAACATAGGCACCGAGCCGCATTAGAACCTGCGACCTCCTTGCATTCGCGGCCAGCCGCTCTAGCCAACTGAGCTATAGGTGCAATGCAAACCACACCCGGTCCCCAAATCAGTTCAACTCATGCCTCCCAAAGGTCCGGGACACCATTGCCCCGTGAACGGGAAAGACATACAGACTATATACTCTGCGACATACTCTGCGAATGTAGCACCATTCAGACGACTCAGCATATGACGCAGTGCTCCCTATGTCGCACTACGGAAGACCTCATGAAAGCCACACCCCGAGGGATAGAGGTGGCAAAATATTGGCAAAAAAAATTAATATAATTTAATTTTAAGTTATTTGATCCCTTCACACGAAAAGAAGAAGAAGAAGATGCAAATATTTCTTGAATACTATAACAGAATCGGGCTAACAAGATTTATCGATTTCATGTTGTACGTTCGTTACTGTCACCGCAACTCCCTATGATAGCCATAGCCATAACCGCATATGATCATATCCTAACCAATAAACATGAGCACTAACCTAAGACCAAGTTGCACAATGGACGAGCAATTACGGCTATCCGATGCCGCTATACAGTAGTTTGCTTAGTAAACAGTGCAACTCACTCAGATAATTGCGCTACAGATATGGGCCCTAACGACACACTTATGTATTAATTAATTTAGTAACTGGAGTTGAACTTAAACAAGGAAATCCAGAACTTCCGTGTTTGTGTTTCATGATTCGCTGTGTGTGGTTTGTTTTGATGTTTATTTATATTATAGTTACGTCATGTCCGTTATGTGGCTGCGTATTAAAGTCGCAATTAACGCGCGATATACGACAAGATGAAGCATCTGTCACTTTATATCGAATGGTGTCAGAATATGACATGTTTTATCTTGTCATATCTATTACTCTTAATCGTGGGATAGACGCCTTACACTCAAAAATTGGTGGTGGTTTTACTCCAACGGGTTTTATTTATCGCCACAGCAGCATTTATCTTGGACATTAATATTCGAGATTTAACCCCGTTTCATTGGAGTAAACTGGTTGAAACAAACTCAGTGCCAATACCTATTGGGACCGTGCACGACGACAGCGCCACGGACAGGTGGCCATTATGGACATTATGTCATAGCTGTCAAGCGAGAAGTAAGTAAATATTGTGAAAAAAAATAATGAAATCTTGTGTTATTTTACTATATTAGACAATATTGGACGATGGTAGTCAGTAACATTATTGCCAATAACATTAAAATTGTTGTTTTCAGTTGTTGTTGGTCAGGTTACGTGACTTACTTTTTTTTCTTACGGCAATTATCCACTTATTTCTTTGGTCTCGTTTCCACCACGGTCTTGAAAATTGGTAAAAGTTACAGTCGCTATTCTGTGGTGTTTTTACAATTCACAATAACACATTTTACTAGGGCCATATTAAATTTATCTCAAAAACGATTAGAAAATGTTTACTGCAATATGGATTCGACAGCTCAAGTCACCGACAAAATGTAAATTTTAGCCGTAGCGAGCGCTGTGATCGTTTAGGCTACCCCCTCCACCCGCTTTGCACCCTGCCAATATTGTCGTTCCAATTTTGAAATTTTTGAATGCATGCATGACTATTTACGTAAAGGGAACAAATAAAATGATCACCTAAATAACTTTTGATATCATCAAATTTTCGAACCCTAAAATAAGGTTGAACACTCAAAAAAATCTATCGATCAGCAATTCCGAGTCACCAAAAAAATTCTACCTATTTTTGCAGCACTTGCACCTATTTTACTTATTGCGTTCCTATAAATTTATAATCGCATCAAAAAAATTGTCAAGTACCACCAAAAACACTAAACTACCACCTAATCTCATGCACCTTTTTTCATTAGAATTACATCCAAATATTATACACATCGCATGCTACATTTTAGTAAACAGTTACAAATTAATTGTTTTTAGCACTATAAATATTTTAGTCATTTCCAAAATGTTATATATTAGAAAGTAAAATACTAAATTAATTTAAAAAGCAACGCGCAATGTGGCTGTGTGAAATAATAACACGTATACTGCTATCTCACTCAATCAAATACAAAGAATTGTCTGAAGCATAAAACCTATTGACATGTTGTTAGAGTGAAAGGTACCTATTGCTGTTTCATTCTAACTACCTATTGCTGATGGTTTACAAACTGCAAGAAGTTTTATTATTAATTTTTTAATGGGTTGACGTGAGCGCGTTTGATTGAAATCTTTTATTTGAATATGAGTTATGTTGATTTATTAAATTGTTAGTTTGTTATGAAAATGGATAAAGGTCCTCAAATGAGTTTACTTTATTAATTTAGATAAACTTTCATGGAAAAATTAAAGGAAGTTAATAGGTAGAAATAGGTATAGGTAGGTTTAGGTTATGTTAGTTTTGCATCGGCCCGAAGGGCCAAAAGAACTCAAAATAGGAGCTCCGCGCCAGCGGAGATCCGTCAATACTGTTCCAATGTCCACTAGTTTGAAATAAAAATAGATGTCATAGAAAAATACTACTACCTAGGCAAATTGACGATTATCAGCGAATAGAGTAGAGGCAAAAACATCTGAGAACAAATAGCTGTATGCGACCAGTAAGGAAAGCACTGTTGAAAATATATTAAATTAAATTATGTTATGTACGTGTCTCATTAAAGTTACAGAAATTTTGAAGATTCTATAAAATAAAATCATTTAGCGCCGCTGTCTTGCTCGCACGCGGTGCGACGTGCGAGCGAGACGGACCGTATGGAAAACCGCATCAGTGTGCTAGCAATGAGGTTAGACTAGATTAGAACTGCTTTGCGCGACGGGCGTTAAAAAACAATTGCCGCGTGAAATTTGGTGATCATGTAGTATTTCTGGATATCGAAAGAATTATTTGGGTGTAAATAATTTTAATAGGATTACGAGCCCTGTAATATTTGGATGTAAATTATATGAAATTTGGTGTTTGAAATTAGGTGATCATTAAGTATTTTTGTGTAGTGACTAATTTATTTGGTAACAATTTAATTTAATAGGTTATCGACATGTTACTTCTTTGAGTTGCACTTTATATTTAAAAGGAGTTGAAAATTTGGTGCGAATCTAGTATTATTGGTAATCAATGTAATTTTTTAGAGCATCATTGGGCAACTTATTTGGTGGTTCGTTAAATGCTACCCTTACGTAAATGGCCAATTTCACTTTCCGGCGTACCCGTCACTTTTTTTCGTATCTAGGTAATTTTGGCATTTCTGACTCAGATCCACGAGTACTATTGGTTGGATGAAGAAAAAAAGTGTCCTCGCTTTTCCATACAAATGTAAATTTTCAGTGTCAATTTTGTAACGAGTCATAAAGTGTATGAAAAAAGCTTTACAAAACTGACTTTTTTTGGTGACACTTTTTTTTGTTTGGAAATGTATAATACTTGTGAGTCTGAGTAAAAAAACAAAAAATTACCTGGATCCGAAAAAAAGGAGGCGGTACACTGGACACTGGAAACGGAAAAAGCCCAAATAGGTACCACATTAAAACAGATGGGAAGACGAAGGAAAGGGAGGAGCTTCTCGCAGAAAAAATGTGATAATGATTAACGTCTTCTAAAATAGTTTGTTTACATGATATCACACGTAAGAATGAATAGACTGTAGTTACATCATACCGCAAAAAACCACAATAATAGACACTGCCATTTAAAATAATTTTTTTAAACTCTTTATAAAAAGGTAAGCCTGCGAATAAAACCACGTCAATCGAAAGTAACTCTGTTTTGTAATAACTTCCTCGGAGAATTTTTTTTCAAGACGTAATGGATTTCAACTTTTTCAATTGCTGTCTCTTTAATGTCATATAAAATTAGACATGACTTAATTGATTTCGTTGTTTTATAACTTTATAATTTATAAGATAAATACATAATATTATGAATACGTTTCATTAGACAAAAAAAACATCATAATGAGAAATAGGGCAGCATCAGGAATAAATCACCATTATGATTCACTTCACTTTTTTTTTAAATGGCTTTCCATCAAATTTATGATGATTTCGCCAACCACGTGTACATTAGACGTTGTTCGGTAACGACGCCATGACAGTAGTAGGCAACTGGTTTTGTACGGTAGTGGATTCAGGCCGTCGTCGCGAAGAGCACGTGTGTTCACCAACGCGGCGACGGGCGAAATCCCCATTATGATTCACGATTGTATTCGGAATAAGACAATGACAGGCTGACGGTAAGCTACATAAAACGTTAAACGTAAACAGGTGTGTACATACACTACCAGTTAACTTATATGAATCTTTACAAAATGGATCGATTTTTTGTCTTTTTAGGATTCCGTATTAGACAAGGAACTCTTATTGTTTCCCCATGTCTGTCCGTTCGTCCGCGGCTCAGAGCTCCACCATTTAGTACTAGAAAGCTGTAATTTAGGCACGGGTATGGGTATATCAATCACGCCGAAAAAACAGTAGAATAAAATATTACCTCCGCTACAAGTAAATTTAAGTGTGCATCCAGCCCCGTCCCCCTTCCTACTCATTTAAAATGTGACTACTTGGCATGTGAAAAAATCATGGTAGTTAGGAGATTTATACCGTGTGTTATCGGCATGCAGGCTTCTCTTCAAGGCGCCTGTAGAGGCCAGCACTCTCCATACAAACTGTGTGCAAATTTTTCTTTGCTTGCGTTTGCATTACACTTATGATTCTTGGTCAGTCAGTATGCTTAGTATTAGTTGATAAAACAAATAAAAGGTAAAGAATAGGTATTCAACCCATCTCTTTAACTTGTATTTATGCGTAGGAATGTACATACCTAATTATTTTGAAAGTCTAACTGAATAGTCAAAGCAATGCTAATATTTTTAAACAAGGAACAATAGTTCAATAAACTCGAACGCAAAGATATCATTGACCCTTTTTAAGCATAACTTTTTTTTAATTTTGCAACGTAAAAAAAACATAGGTCAGGAATCGCAACTTTTCTGCCTAGTCATGTCGTTGTCGTGACACTGCGGGACCTGTTACTGTGCAAATTTGAGAGAGTAGGATTTGACAAATTGGACACAACCATACACAAATGAATAAGTTACATGCATACAAATCAAAATAGCAAAATGTAGGTAGAGGTAGACAAGGAGGTAATCGCTTCCAGACAATATTTGGGTAGCGGAAAAATATAACAAATAATGCAGTGGGGGGTGAAGAAAATATTATGAAACAGATACAAAACAGTTAATAAAATATACTAGTCTACATACTTACATTATAATAAACATACATACCTACATAATAATATAATAAAAGAAATACAAATGGTTTAATAAATATATAAACATCAGCCAAAAAGAAAACAAAATATTAAAATCGGTAGTCGATATGAAGAGAGAGAGACAAACAATGTTCTTAATAAAAACCGGCAAAGTGCGAGTCAGACTTCGCACAACTTGTAGGGCTCCGAACCAACCGCAAAATTAAGTTGGGTTTAATAGTAAAAATAAGGGAAAGGGAAAAAAAACAATTTTATAAATATAATTAGTATTTGTTGGTAAAATACACGTAACAATAAAATATTATCCTCAAATTTCAAGTTTGTAAGTCATCGTGAAGTTATAATATTTTTTTTGTGACAGACGACGTCACGGACGGAGGGACGCGTAATCTAAAATAATAAAAATAGCCGGAATCACCGAACGACCCGATTAAAATCTAAAGCAGTATCAAAACGCCTCTAAAAGATGTTAAGGCTTCAGCTGGCGCCGGACGTTAATTGGTTTGGCCTCAGGCTTTTTTTCCCATCTAAGTATTTTAATTATTAAACTACCGTACGTCCGGTTAACGTTACTAAAATTACAGTGGATATAAGTGACAGTAGGCCAATTGTGCAAATTGCCAGATCCATACGCGACTAAAAATGTGAAAGTGTCCGTCTGTCTATTGCCTGTTCACACTTAAACCGCTGAACCGATTTGATGAAATTTGGCTTAAGATCAACTGTCATTCCAATCAGTACAGATTCTTTACTATTGCGCCTACATTCCAATTAGTTAGTTCTTCTTGACTGGCGCAGGATGCACGAAAACGAGGCCGTACGAATGCAATACCGCACATTCCATGCAATTAGGCTTTGCAATCCGGATCCAAGATGTATGGAAGATCCGGATAATTCGGATCCGGATCCGGATAATTTCATACAATTAGGATCTGGATTGCAAACCCTACACGCAATATAATACCCTCTGGTCTGAAGAAATCTAGGATTCGTTAGTCTATCCAAATCCAACACAAAAGGGAGACTAAATTAAAGCTAGCAAGATGTGATAAATTATGGCATGACAAAATGAACCTAATACAAATATTGACGTAACAGACTGGATGAATAAGGTAGTTAAACATGACCGGGCAACATGACTCTAAGAAACTATAAAATCCCGTAGTCCTGTTACTATATAAACGACTGACTGATGTGTCACAGATACAACAGCGGCAAAAAATCGAAAAAGTTGATTAAATATAAAACTATATAATATACTATTGTATTTTTTTTATTTACTTTTTATTCATATAATCATACGTCAACTATTTCGAACCGTCAGATCTCCGAGAAGACAGTAAGGTTGCCAGTTTAATGTTGGTTGGGGTAAAGTTGGGTTACTTTAACCCTGGAGGGTAACTTTGCCCTTTGGGATTTACTCGGTCTAGCCTTTATTATTGTAGGTATTTAAATTATGGCAGATTATAATATCATTATCATTATTATCCTCAGCCTGCAGTTGTCCACTGCTGGACATAGGCTTTCCCTAATTCACGCCACCCCACCCGGTCCTCAGCTCTCTGCATCCAACCGCTTCCCGCCACTCATACAATACAATATAGCTGGTCTACTTGGTATATTACAATACAATATAATACTGACGAGCAAAAAGAACGGGTACACTTTGTATGGAAGTTCCATAGATATAGTTGATTTCAACTAACCGTCGACGTTTTTTAATTTTTTATTAGAATCTTGTTGAATGTTTTATTTTCATATAGGCGAAGTTTGGAGTGGAGGGTTCCGTTGGGTCAAAGTAACCCGACTTTACCAAACGATTCTGCTGTGCCTTTTTCTCTTGTTTACTAGTATTCTACCCATTGAAGGTCCGATATTTGGGGCGAATTTTCAATCCCTCTCAATAATTCATCCTCGATTTTGGTGAAAGCCCTTATAAATTCAGAGCTACAGCAAACCATGCAATCCGGGTTATAACGTTGATAGGCAAGATAGGTAACTTATCAAACTTGTGCAAGATAGATCCGTCAATTTTAATTTGGGAATCTATATAGATCCGTCAATTTTAATTTGGGAATCTATATGTTGATTTACTCTATGTTCGCTCAAAAACGTTGTCACATGTTCTGAAAATGGATACATTGTTGTAGAGGTACGTTATTGATGAAATGTGTGTTTCTAATTTCAGAAAATGTGAGTATTTTCTTCTTATTATATACACAATAAAATAAAATAAAAATTGTATTAGGCAAAGTGTTAAAAAGATTTAAAGATATTTCATAACTTTATTGTTTCGCCATTAAGGCGTTTGTAGAGGCAAGTCAGGCAAGGCCTTCTCCATACAAACTCTGTGCAAGTTTTATTTGTCGGTTTTGGCACTCCCGCGTATATCAATTTTTTTTGCTTGTTAGTATTGGATATACGAAAAATGTCAAGAATAAAAATTCAAAAATTTCAAAAGAATGAAAATAAAAAAATTAAAAAGAAATCTTGAGGTTCTGGCTAAAAGAAAAATATTATGCATACTGACCAAAAATCATAAGTGTAACACAAGCACAAGCAAAGAAAAACTTGCACAAAGTTTGTATATAAGGCACAACGAATTAAATCGTTCGATAAAACTGCGCAATGTAGTCAAACTCACAAACTCGTCTAGAGTACTTTTTATTTCACGAGCGCGGGTGAGCCATAGTTGTGTGTTGAGCTATACATGTACATTGTCTATGTGTGCATCAGCGTTGGAGCTATGAGTTCAATGTTGTCTATTGTTGGTATGTGTCACAAGTACAACAATACAATATTTGACTAAAACAAATTTATTGTTCCATTCGAACCAGTTTTCATAGACGATCAAATTTCTATATGGGACCAACTACAAATAGACCACAATAAAGGGACAAAAAATAGAGATGAACCTAGCTCGCCGCTAGCGGCCGCCCAAACGGCTCTAACAAATTGGCACGGGTAGATGACGTCACCCGCCTGGTATCGAGCCAACCATGGGAAAATAAGCATTTTGCTGTTTTGGTCTTAAAATAATGCGTTTAGGTACATAGCTGCCGTACATTTTTTTATTTATTTTTACTTAAGTATTCTATTGATACCTTTTGTTTGACTTTTGGATGAAAAAAAAACAATTTTCCGAATTTTCGATGTTAAATATCTTTTTTCTATGTTGGTAAAAGTTTACAATTTTCAATTCAATGTGATATTTTGATGGTTTACTATCCATAAAGTGACACCATGTTACAAATTTTAACATATTGTGTCAAATAGTCTATTACCAACCCGCGCTCTTGAGATAAAAGTACTATAATAGTGAACGCTCGTTTCCCAAAACCACGCTACCTAAATCCTAGGTCCTTAAACCCCACCCAAAATTAAAGAACCGTAAAGCTCGTCCAGTCGGCCAAATAAATTCAAGCACCCTTGTCACAAGTCGAGATAAGTGACCAAACTTCTTCGCCGAATTTCGTCCGCTCCGCTATCTAGGCAGGAATCTCGTAAATTTTTCTAATCTGCCGACAATTCCTTTGTCCGCCCGAAACGTACTCTGAATGTAAATTGAATAAGGCTATCAAATTGTAGTTAATTATTTTTAGGTTAGGTAGGATAGATGATTTAAAAGAGTTAGGTAGGCTTATGGTCATGTTTAGGCGATTTCCTGATTTGTCGGTGCGGAGGCGGTGCGATATGAGAAAACTGTCAAATGTCAGTGTCAACTGTCAGTCGAATCAGTACTACTTTTTACTGCGGCCCTACAATTAAATGAGTGCTTCCTGACTGGCGCGGGATGCGCGGAAGCGGGACGATGCGAAGGCAGTACTGATTCCCTTCTACGCATAATGTAATACTGACAGTATTCTTTCAAGTGGGAATGTTTGCGACGCCTGTAAGAAAAAAAACACATATCGATCCCGCTCCGCCAAGTCAGGAAGTCGTCTTAGGAAATGTGGTCTCTGGACAAAAAGGGGAGAGAGGGGAAATCATGATCATCAAGACCCATTACGATACCTGTGCATCATTTTGTCGCCACCTGACTAAACACCTTCATCTAATTACATATTTGCGGCACTCGCAGTAAAGACCCTGGGACCGTGGTCGACAGGTACTAAAGAATTAGTCAAAAAAGTTTCTCGAAAACTGATCAGGGTCTCAGGTGATCTGAGGGCTGGCTCTTACTTCGCCCAGCGGCTGAGCCTGGCCATTCAGCAAGGCAACGCAGCGAGCGTCCTGGGAACGATGCCTCGGGCAACACTAGGAGGAATTGAGGAGGGGCGTTTCCATTTGTAATTATTATTATAAAATAGTATTTTAGTTAAGTGTCATGATTTTTGTGTTGTGTTGTAATAAACATCTTGGTGGGCGTCAATTAGGTCAGTTTATGTCCACGTTTTTTTTCATTATGTAGCGTGGTTCACCTTCGGCCCGTAAATTTCAGTGGTGATGCGTGAAGTGATATTTATTTCGTGACCATTGACCCTATAGCATTGACTAAGAGGCAACCGATTGACGTGCGTCAGACATACGCGTAATGTGTAAACAACTGCTTTAGTTACTTGGTTTGAGTGTGTGTGTATTTTGATGACCACTTTAGCATAGTTCTAGTTGATAGTGACTGCCTACGAAGTCGGTGGTCCCATGTCATGGAATTTATTTGTGTGTTAAGCACGACTAGTTGTTTCACAATCTTGGATGTTTTCTATTCTCACTTACTTTTGGTATAGGTCGATTTGGGTAAGATTGTAATTAATTAGATTGTTTTGTATAATGTAATTCTTATCATGAAATAAATGAATCTAATCTAATCTAATCTATTGTTCACAAATATTGATTATTATTATTTTTTTTATTTTTTTAAATTCATACTCCAAAGAGTCGGGCACGACATCTTGGCTGGCAGAGTGTGAGACGGTAAGAGGACCATGATGTTCTCAAATTGGTGACCACCTGTAGATAGAATACGCGTTGGTCGTCCACCCGAAGCGAAGTCATTCTCAGGAGTCCAGCGGTCACTCCTGGGTTAGGATTGGCGATGGGAGACTTCGCAAAGGGACGTGATTTAAATTAAACTGACATAGTATTGAATTTACTTTGTAAAACAAATTATAAAACTTTTTGTAAGTGGTGAATAATTTTGCATTAATAAACTCTATTCCAAACCTTTGCCCTCACGTACCGATTTACAAATTTCATTGGGTTATTAAAAAACCTTTGTAGAGTTCCGTAGCCAGAATGGCAAAAACGGAACCCTTATAGTTTCGTCATGTCTGTCTGTCCGTCCGTATGTCACAGCCGGTTTACTCGGATACTATAAATATTACAGTTATGAAATTTGGTAGGAAGATGTATTCTATGAACCGCTATATATATAAATGTGATGTGAAATAAGGAAAAAAAATCAGGGGGGGCACCCCATAGTCATGTAACCGGGGGACGAAAAAATTATTTTCAATGCAAGTAGTTGTGGGGTGTATTTTTGGATAGGCATTTAAAAATAATATAGAGGTTACTACGAAAGTTTTCCATTTAAGTCAATCGTTGGTGAGATATTAGCTCCCAAAGTCGTACAAATTGTACAAAATGTATCCCACTCTAATTTCCAAACTATGAAGATTAAAATTCTGAAAAAAATTAAGGTGGTGTACAATAATAAATACTTTCAACGAAAATTGGTTTGAACAAGATGGGGTTAAGGGTTTTTGAGTTATCACTGAAAAATTGTCTTGCCCAAACAAAAAGATGTAAGTGCCATGACTTCCCTATGAAGATACGACCTTTTTTTGATTCAAGGTATTAAATAGTGTTTTGAAATGTGCACTAGTATAGGTATCGGTACGGCACCCTCGTTGTGCGTGATCTGACACGCACTTGGCACACGTAATTATGGCTCAAGTTGACAGACAACCTACTGCTAAAAGAAAAAATGTAAAATTAGGTTCCAAGACGGACAAAAGTGAATGAAGTTATAGGTGTCTAGCCCATGGCTGGTGTTGTAAAACTAAACATTGTTGACAATTACGACCCGGAAGCTCCAAAATACCAACTTAGCCCTTGTGACTCGAGAGTGAGAATTGTCGACAATCCCAGTGTGACAGGCGAACAGGTTGGTCTCAGGCCCTCCTGAGACCAACCTGTCTGCCTGGCTTTGCCTTCTTCTTGCACGTGTTCCACTGACTGTAGAACAGAATTGTGCTCTGAAGAACTGTTTGACATGATGCCCACGGCCACCTTTCATCAAAGCACCGCTCGCCATCGGCAGCGAGCTCATCCCCACACCTTGGAGCCACTGCGTTCTCGTATAGTACGATTTAGCAAGTACTTTATACCGAGAAGACTTGGGTTGTGGAATGAGCTTCCTGCTGGGCTATTTCCAGAGGGCTACAAAATGGAATTCTTCAAAAAAGGCGTGAAAAGGGTTCTTATGGGTCAGCAATCGTGAGTAATGCCTCTGGTGTTGCAAGCGACAGTAACCACTTACATCAGGTGGGCTCTCTGCTTAATTGCCACCGGCATGGTGTATATAAATAAAATACAATTTTTGACTGCAAGCGCCATCTAGCGGGAACTCACTAAGTTTACAAAGTACGTACAGCCACGTTTTCTAAAACGGAATAAAAATCAAGCCTGAAGTCGCAAAGCTTTGTTCCTCCGTACGAGCTGATTCAATTTGAATGCTAATCGTGGCCGTTCCTTTGTGACAAGTCATTCGTTCAGTATGACTGTATATAGTTTTTTTTAAACGGCCGTACGTCAAGTGTGACTAAGGATGAGTTGCACTAAACCGTTTGCCTAATCGAAAGGAGTGTGCTTTAAAATTTCGTTGTATGGAACGTCCGACAAGTTTCTGTTGGATGTGACAGCTGCTCGCGTTTTTTTTTTAACCTGACTGTGGCTTTATAGGCCGGGCCCAATAAAGCGATAGGAGTGCGCGGTTGGATAGTGGCCTCGGGAAAATCCAGGGGAAACCGATACGACCGCGCGGGCGGTTTAAACACTGGAATACTCTAAGAGTTTGCGCTCCAGTGTGATTGGTTGAGCTGCTTCAACCGAATCTGAGGTGTCAGTGGAAGTTCCCAGTTGGGAGTTTTGTCGCTGGTTCAATAAACCTAGCCTTTTTTTTAATGGTCGAAAATGCTTTATGCATACCGGCCTTCCTGGGGGTAGGTACGGTGATGTGGGACTCCTGTACGATGGCTACCCACTAAAAACCAGCGGCTTCCCCTCATCGCCTTTGTGAGACGCCGCAGGATTCGCTTGCGCATGCCACTGCTGACGTCTCGGCATTCAATAAACCTAGGCTAGCTGAGAAAAGCCTAGCAAGAAACTCAGCTAGGCCCGACCTGGAGTGGACTGACTCTACCCGGTATGCGGCAGTACCGGGATGGATAAGCTAATCGCACGTTGGTGCGGCCCGCCTTAAATTGAATTAGAGAGCTCAAGACATCATTTTTACTTTTTAGAATGCCATACATACGAGTACATTGCTATGTCAAAGGCCAGGCAACACGATAGGTACATTAGACGACCACTTTAGTCTAGTTGGTATTTACCCTATGCCAACGTATTAATTAACTTAGCGGTCCTGGGTAAGGCTTTGAATCCCGGTAATGGGCATTAAAATTTATTTGTACATATGATAAGGGAGAATATTTCTTGAAAAATCTTGGATGGTGTATATGTTTTAATATAGATCACCATTTATTACTCACAGTAGCTTAGTTTAGTATGGGAATAGGTCGATTAGTGAAAATTGTACCCAATTTCTCTTTGTTTTTATAATGGAATGTGTCGCAATTTTTGCAATTCCGTCTAGGGCAAATCCGTTCCAGCTTACCCATACTAAAATTCCGAAAATCATCCCAAGGGGTGTAAGTTTATATGAGCTAGAAGAGCTATATCTATGTTTGTACCTGGCATAAAATAATAGCAATTTATTTCTAACGCGATGAACGAGTTCTACGCAGACGAAATTGCGGGTTAAAGCTAGTGTACAAATATTTTTGTAGCATAACCTCATTTGCTTTTGAAATATTGCAATAAAATTTGAAGCGGCGAATTGGAAAATAAATATGTGAAAATGTGCAATATTATTGGTTAACTTGAGACTTGAAACTATGAATATGCAAAAATTTTTTATTACTTACGGGTAATTTGTGATATTTTAGTTTAACAGAAAACAAAATAAACATCAAAACACCTTTCTGCAAGTCTTAAAATATCGAAGGAAGTGTTCCACATCTATTTTTAAAACTGATCTGAAATGTAAAGAACCATAAAGTAGTTGCCAGGAAGTTGAACAATATTTTAAGCTCCACAGTTTTCCAGTGATAATACTTTAGCCGAGCTAGTATGTGGTGTGTCAACTAGAATTAACTTTGCTCCAAGTTTGTTGTACGGTCGATGAAACGAGGCATTTTTTTCACAACGACGGTGGGTAGCAAGCTTACGGTCCACTTGATGGTAAGTGGACACCGCAGTCTATAGACGCTTGCAACTCCAAAGGAATCACGTGCTCTTTGCCGAATCTTTATAAAATTTGAGGCACTGTGTTGACAGCAGAAGGGATAAAAGGTCCCTCGCTCTCAACACAGTTCATCCTCGGGAGCTCTGGCAACCTTGCTCTCTTTCAGGAACACAACACTACAAATACTTGTTTAGTGAATAATGTTATCATGGCTGTCGTCTTCTGCAACGCGGAGGCAGGCGAAGGTAGGTACTTCCACAGTTGGACTGCTTCAAATTCGATCAAGAACAAATTTTTCTGTGCCCTACCTCTCTTAAAGCGCCCATGGAATGAGACAAAATAATGGCATGAAAGAGAAGGAGCGAGATGAGAGATGACGTATCAGACAAGGATGTAGTTAGTTAATTTTTTAAAGTGTCAAACTTACGCTGCTATGTAGATCTATATAACAAAAAAATTTAAGGCATTATTAATGAACGTTTATTAAAGCTATTTTAGCTTATTATTTTTTTGTTACGTTATTGAATCAGATATAATTATACTGACGAGCAAAAATAACGGGACCACTATCTATGGAAGTTCCATACAAAGTGCAGGTACCCGATATTTTTTGCTCGTCAGTAAATATATTAAAGACAATCGACAAAACACAAAAAGAAGCCCAAACTAACTATACTCACACACGTTACGTACACTTTTACGTATAAAATAAATTAAAACAGTAGATTATTATAATTAACGTATTATTTTAAGATTGTATGATTTCTATTCCGGTTTTCATATTTTATTTTATTTTGTCATACCTCTTGTATTTATGGAAGAGTGGAATTTCCTGACACAAGCTTACTTAATGCTTAAAAGGAGATTCCAACCTTATGTATCTAAACCTGTAAAAGACACAATCAAAGTTTTTTCCTTTTTTTCACTGTAGATATTTAAGCACCCTCTAGTTTAATCAAGCAACTAGAATTCATTGTGTTATTTCATAAAAGTATGTTTTATTAAAGACAGAAAAGCTCTTTATATGAATTAGCTCGTGTAGTGTTGTATCAAAAGCTCCTTTATTCGGCGCCAAAGCTTCATTACAGCGAGTTAGCCGTGCGGTTACATCGTTAACGACTTAGATGCAATCAACTGTTAGATGGGTCATAAACACTTGCAAAAACAAAAGTCGTCTCTCCTGTGGTCAATAGTTAACGGCTTATGAGCATGTGAGTTATGATTTTATTACATGGATTTATAGAACCGGAGACGCCGTTTATGCGGGTTACTAGACCAATCCAAAATTAAGCTTCGTAGCCCTTAACTTTTGATATATCCACAGGAAAGACGCGAACCTAAATCTGTTTATGACCCATACGGCAAACTGTACATAAAACGATAAGCAGAACTTTTCAATGTTTAGTATAGCTATATTTTTAATATTCTACCAAAAATGTAGTATCCAAATTATTTCTGAAATATTTTTAACTGTATTTCCACGATACAGCGTATGTTTGTAACAGAATGTTATGTGTTTAAATAAATGACTACACTGAAAAAACGTCTGGGTTAAAAATAACAAAAATACTGTCAAAAATAACCCACCGAGTTTGTCAATATAGCACCTGCAAACTTTGTAGCTAAAATTAAATAAGTCAACTTTGTTGTTCTCACTTATCAAATAGTAACCGATACACTTGGTTAAAAATTGTTAAAGTTAAATTGGCTGCAATTAGCCAATTTTTACTTTGTAATCAGAGAAAACTAACCCAGTTATTTAGTATTTTTAAACGATTTATTCGGTAACTACATGTTTAAAATTAAATAATGCAGTTGTCAGCTAATACCAGAAGGTTGCGTGTTCAAATCACGTCGGGGTCACCAATGTAGAAGAGAAATGTGCTCCTATATAGGAATAATATACAGTGTTAATATATACATGAAAGGGATATCTACAAACAATATACATATATACAATAGATAGGAGACACAGGAAGAAACGACAATAGAGAGATCTCTCAGGGACCGAAGTCCAATGAGAGTTGGTTGGAAGTTCTATATACGCAACTGACTTAAGAAACTTCGATAGCGCGATGCAGAACATGTCAGATTTGACCGTTGCCTAGGAAGGATTATATTTACTAAAGCAACTTGTTTGTTTCTTAGTGATTCACGCAGTTATTTGCAACAAAACAACATATCTAATATTAAGCAAGTCGTGCAAAGTCTGTCATTAAATAATGCACTAGTTAAACAATGACAGTGTAAAATTCGTTATTTCTAACTGAGTCGGGTAAAGATTATCTTTACCGAGATCTTCATTCGGAAATTAATAAGTGTTTTGTTACAATAACCAAAAACGTTTAACAGAATTTGCTTGTTTATCATTTACTAAGAATTTTTTCGCATTTTAATTAAATCTTGGTTGTATGTAACTAACTATTTTTTAACCGAGCCAAATTGGTACTTTGCTAGCGTTTCGTTTTTTCAGTGTATTATCTTATAATATCTTATCTCCAATGATTAAAGAATATTTATATTAAATGTATTGTAAATGTGAAATATTGACGACCGGTTCAGCCTAGTTGTTAATGACCCTGCCTACGAAGCTGACGATATGTTGAATTCGAATCCCGATCAGGGAAAATATTTGTTTCTAAGTCGTGCATGTTTTATATATTTACTATTTATATAGGTATAATAAGTCGTTTAGTACTCATAATAAGATAAAATATAATGGGATTGGAACATTCGAGAATCATCGGTGAGGCGCCAGCTTCTGGAATAGGTAGTCTACGCTACTCGTAAACTCGTAACAAATTAATACTATCTTAACGCATCTACGCTTTAAATAAAGCTCAGCGTTAATGAGTAAGCATTCATTAACACCTGTGTACACTAACGCTGGTCTTGCTATTTTTATGATAGACTAGATTAAGTATTGCCGGTTTTGTAAACTTAATAAAGTCATCATCATCATCGTCAGTCCAGCTTCAGATTGACAAGCCTATGATCCCAATAGGGTATGTTTCCTCTTTGGGTTCGCAGCTCTGATGGTCGCTTCCATAGAAACTAGTGCCGACGTCAAATCTTCTCATTAGGTATAATAGCAGTACGCGCCTACTGGAATATTAAAACTCTTGCTAGATCATGCATAGTCATCAGCCCGTAATGGCCCACTCTTGAGGCCATGATCTAGGAATCTTTCTACCTATTTAGGATGATCTTGTCTTCCTACCCAATGATGTCAACCCATCAAGTTAGTGGACATCCGAAGCTCCTTTATATACCTAGTAGTGACCACAAATAAATATAGAAAACAAAGAAAAAATGATTACAATTTTACTAATGTGCTGTGACGGCCAAATCTTTTAAAACTGACTTACCACAAAAACTACATTGCGTTCCCAAAGGCATAAATAATGTGTAACCACCAATTTATATTCGCAACGATACATTTAATTACATATTTTACCGTATTTTCGTCTGCAAAATCCTTTATTTCAACACGAACAACACATTACTAATCTCCGAACATAAATTAGCCTATCTCGAGATAAAAACGTCAAGCAATATAAAGTATTATAGGAGGTGTCACAGATACGATATAGCAAGTTAGCAAAGGTTATAAATCTTTAACCCTTTTCATGGGAGATGGAACCTTGGCGAAGGAAGGGACGTGCTTGACATACAACATGCTTATGAAAGATGGGTTATAGATAGGCTTTTATATTTGTATCGTTATTTATGTGCGTGTCATATTTCTCTTATTGTTTAGTATGTATTAGTTATTGATGAGCGTAGAGGGTTTCGCAAACAATAATGTCTATTTTTCCTTTTTTATTTTAACAGTCCCTTGAAGCTGTGAAAAAACTCAAAGTTCTAAGTTAATGTGAAAAAAATACGACAGTTTATGACGCAAAAAACAATTATATTTCGACACTCAAGGGAATCAAAATTATGAAGAACTTTTCGGCGTTGACCTAGAACTATGAAATTTGGCAAGGAATATCGTGTTATACAAACAAGTACAGGAAAAAAATTGAAAATTATACATTTGTGTTTGTGATTAAATCATTAAAAAAGATTAAGTAGTATTTAAAGTACGTAATCCATCATCAAGGTAAAACAACGGTATGCGAGGTTATAATTTTATCGACTTACTTTCCTTACAAAATCCGTTTATTTTTTAATTCTGTCTTTAGTACCTATTCGAGTGTGTGACAATATATTATCCCTCTTTTTATACCTACATGCTTACAAACACTGGTATCACTCATATAGTAACCAACAAACAAAAAGTTTATTCCAAGAAGAGTCGACACGATTTTGTTTTTTAACCTCAAATTAAGACCTTATTTCGTATCAAACCCACCCTAAGCAATTCACCTACCCCGCCTATTGTTCTCCAATTTCCTAAATCTCACACACCTGTACAAATGAAGTAAACAATAAATTGTTAAGCGATGGCTCTCGAGTTCAGATCCCTTTGTGGGAAACCTATTAGGATGATAAAAAGGCTTAAGCGGCACGACCGGGCGAAATAAATTTCCCCAATGGCCTTAAGTACTTTTGAATCAAGATTCCGCTGGACGGGTTCTCGATGGGATTCTTGTAATTTATTTTAGGAAAGAAGAGACACAAATATACCGCGTTTCACGTGTAATAGTTACTTTTTCCTATATGTAACTACCTATGCATTTTTCTTTTAACTTTCTGTACAACCTTGCTGCATTTGTTTACCTTTATTAATTTTTGTTCTCATATACTTAAAGAGTAACTAGAAGAGATCCTTTATTCTCGACTTCTTTTTTATATTTTTTGTCTGTTCAATATTTAATTTAGTACAGTAAAGAGTTGCTGGGATGGGTACATCTGTCGCAAGCCTGACGACTTGTGCTAAAATCACCACCCAAGTGTCTCTCAACATCGAGCACGGCGTCGCGACAGATCTTGCCGGAGATGGTGAGACCAACTCTACAGTAGCTC
The DNA here is from genome assembly GCA_951800055.1 of Cenopis cana. Lineage (NCBI taxonomy): Eukaryota > Metazoa > Arthropoda > Insecta > Lepidoptera > Tortricidae > Cenopis > Cenopis cana. The sequence continues at coordinate 3,015,804 of OX637486.1, read as the reverse complement.
TAGTATAAGTTTTTTCGAAACATTAACTAATTCGAACGCGTTTGCGTTTTGTCTCAAAATGTATGAAAACGCTCTCACCGAGTTTGAAATACGCGCGTTCATCGGTTAGCAACAAATGTTATACTCGCTGTTTTAGTTTCCACTAGTGACCACCAGAGGCGCTGTTCACGTTTTCATACCACTTTCATACATTTTGAGACAAAACGCAAACGCGTTCGAATTAGTTAATGTTTCGAAAAAACTTATACTAGAGCTACTGTACGTCTTTCATCAGTACTGGTGGGAGACTACCCAAGACGGGGATGCGTGGATGAAAGCGGGAGACCTTTGCTCAGCAGTGTAACACTTGAGGCTCTGAATAATAATAATAAAAAAAGTTTTAGGTACTTCTTCTACAACTAAAAATAAAGGGGTTGTTAAAAAAATTACATATGTATATCTATCTATGGCATCGTAGCTCCAAAATCAGGAATAGCTTTGAATGCGGTTTGTTTTTTTTATCGAAAGTTTTCTCTGTCGAAATGGTTCTCCGCAGACTTCGTGTCGTGTCGTGAGTAAAGTTGAAAAAAAAAAATCTTCTCGGTACATACTTTCAGCATAAGGCGCTGGTAAAATGACGATCGAGCGTTAAAAATAATACATATCTACGGCTTAAGCAAAAAAAAAAGATTAAAATGACATGAAATGAACTAAAACTATATATATGTAGGTATTTACGAATAGCAAAACCATTACTTTTATTAATATTGTGAAGTAAAAATCATTTTGACAGTTTTATACAATGTACAAAAATTTATCCCTGCCCTATGTCCCTATCGGAAAAAGTGAATGTTTTGTTTTTTTTGCTACTGGATTCTGATACTTTCAAATTGAGGAGCGACTTTAAAAATCCAGTTTTTATGCCGTGTTTTAGTTTTTATTTGGTTAACCTGAGGTCAGTGGTATACCTTCGTTTTCCTAACTCTTTAAAACTGAATCAAACTAGAAATTGTTAATGTTATAATATATATATATCGAAATCTATAACCCGTCGTCTACCAGTCCCTGGGATCCCAGGGCAGATAACAAAAGAATGGCATTGTATATTTTTTTCGCCGGGAGAGGACGGCTAGCCCCATTTTTTCTAAAGTACCTAAACCCAGTTTACGGTATTTAGTGTAACAAAATTCATTTTGCTCCTTTATTATTTCGTTCATTATTTAATAATACGAAGACGTTTTGTTTCAAATTAATGTACGGGACCTTACAACGGTCGCTAATAATATTACGGAGCAATACACAGGATGAACTTAACTATAAAAGATTTTTAAATTGCTTCTATGTCGATGTTCTGTTGCAGAAAATGTGGAACACAATTTAACAAAGGAGTGATCGAAAACTTAATCTGATAATACTATCATTACATTTTCACAACTATACTGACGAGCAATAATAACGGGTACACTTTGTATGGAGGTTCCATAGAAAGTGTACCCGTTATTTTTGCAACAGTTAGTTAGTTTCCAGCTGGAATTGTTATTCAGCAACTGTAAAAGATAACTTTATAAACTTACATAATATATCCTAAGAGTTATCCCAGTATAGTTTCATCCTGAAGAATGCCCATGGTCTGCTACCTAATCCAAATATTTGGCAGAGAAGTTTTTACGAAAGTGACTGCCATGCCATCTGACCATCCAACCAGCTTCGCATAATTGTGATGTTCGATATCGAACTGAAAACAGCATAAACGTGAAGAGAACTATATTTTATACATTTAAAACTGCCAACTACTTCAGTCAAATGGCTAATCGGAAAAATTCACTGCCAATTTGGTTGGCAAAAAGTTTTGATAGTCGCAAACGAAAACAATTAAGCGATTTAACTAGTGCTAGATAGTCGTGGCTCTGTTGAGAACTTCCCTGGAACTCATTGTACGGACTTTGACGTGCGAACCATGCTTTGTTGGATGTGGTAAGTGGCACAATCATCACTGGCCGTTGCGTCTTTATCAGACGATTTATGCAGCGACCATGGGAACACTTTCTGGTGTGGCTATACTGGCTATGTAAGCCTATACGGGAACGGCATTGTCTCCCGCAGAGGTGGCAGCAGAACTGGGGACCAGTGGCCAGCGAAGAGCTTGTAGTGGTATGTCTCCTCCTTCTTCGGTCTTCAAGAAGGTCGCACAATAGTATACTTAAAAGGTTTGTTCTAACGGGTCTAACGCGATATTTATGTGTGTTTACCTTTTAAGTTTGTTTACAAAGCGCGAGAGTTTAGTTGGTTTAGAGTTTAGTTTAGAGAGTTTTAATAGTACTTTATGCAACTGCTACATAATCCATATATTTGATCTTCTGTCACGTGTTTCATGTGGACGCGTTGAGCCAGCGTTCGCAATGTTTGACGAGACAGACCGGCCGAAAGCACTTGGCAACGGCGCGCGCGGCTGTGCTGTAATGAGCGGAGATAGCCATAACGGTTCAAATTATGATACTGCAATGGCCATTTCCGCCCCGGGCGGGGGCGAGGGCTACGGTACTTTGTAAAGCTGGTCCTTACCTACCTTTTTTGAGCACATATAAGGAGTTTCTATGCTAATCAAAATAACAAGTCGAATTGACAAGTGTATGTAGTGAAATGGCCTCCACTCAACTTTAATGTCAAGGTACCTTTTGAGTATCTTGACGTTGGTCTTCCGTGGATACCTTTCAAGAGAGCGCTCCAATTAATACCCTTCCCACATATTTATTTAGAACAACATATACTTTATAAATATGAAAATAATCTTACACATGGTTTGAGATCAGATACAAATATATTTATCAGTATGGCTTGCACCTTAAACCATATTGCAGTAACGGAGATCAAACCTATTATTACTAATAAAAATAAATAAATAGGTGTTAATTTGCGTGGATTACCTTAATCAGCAGGAGCCTTATTTAATTCAGGAATTGGGACGCTTGATTTAGAACTATTATTCCTCTAAGAAATGTCCTAAGTTGCAAAACTTTCTGTACTCAAAGTAATTATATAAAAAACAACTTTCATAGCGAATTCCCTAAAGAGAAACTTGAATTCCGTTCAAGTGAAAGTTTTCAGCTAAGAATATTGTAACAAGTAAATTGCTCTGTGGAATACGTAGAACATGGTAACAAATGTCTAATTTATTAATGAAAATTTGGATTTAAAAATGCCATTTCGGAGCTGTGATGCTACAGACAGTGTTAAAGACATACACATAGAAACATATGATTATGAATGTACTGAAGTATATTCATTACTGAAGTATAACCATTATTTAAGAACATAGAAGACGAAGACATACATTTATTAGAAAGTTAAATCAAAAGAAATAAAAACAGACCAAGACTCCAAAGACTGGTTCTGAAAATTGTTATACACTTTTCTATGTGTTGTTATACAAGTTCTATGCAAAAATTAGCAAGAAACTAATGAATGCGCCATACTATGGCAGAACTTTATACATAAAAATCAGGCTATATAATATTAGGAACAGTTGTTGTGAAACTCCAGTAGCGTACTCAATTTTATTCATAATCCTGCTATACTATAGCGGTTTCCCGATGACGGACTACTATGGTCTTATTATATTATATAGGATTTTTGTCCGTTTTCTCCTACACACAGGCACGCCTTATCCCAAGATTTATGTTATTTTATTATAGTAGTGAATAAATATGTTAATACGCCTCCTTTGCATACTTTAAAAGTCTTAATAACTCCACAACCCGAAACCACCACGGTGCAGAGACGCGGTACGGTGAAGAGCAATTTATTACTTTTAACTTACTCTGCGTACTTCCGTATTAGATTGGACGCCTATCCAACAAATTATTCGCCAAATTATACCTAATTTATATGAATTTAAGGACTATAATGGTTTGGGTAATGATTTTTGGGCTGATTAGGAAGTTTGGCCTTTCATGTTTAGACGTTCGGAATTAAAGTCCTAAATAGGTTGTCCGTTTAGTTCGTGGCAGATTTCGTTTGTGTTTTCGATGTCGGAAATAAGATCGAAATAACTTTAAGTACACAATAAGAACTAGTTTTTGCTATTAAGTATAGTTGTAACAATAATATTATCTACATCACATCCATGAGCCTGTTAGCCTGACTGACAGATAAGCAAAAACTGCATGCTTATTATACAACTTCGTTAGTCAGCTAGCTAAGTTAATTTAGAACTTATTGATTCCCTAAGCAAAAAAAAAACATTTATTCGTGGCATAAAGAGAGTACAAATAGCAAAACATCACAATATACAGCCACGAAATGGCCCAAAAATCAGCATAGTGCTAAGTCATTGGGCTAGCGCTGGTCTTCCCCAGGGACCACGTGTAGCCACGAAGGACCTAACCACAAACGTGAAGTACTAACAAAGAAATAAAAATAAAAATAAAATAAAAAAATAAATATTTGTGGACAATCTTACACAAATCAACCTAGTCCCAAACTAAGCAAAGAAAATGATACATCCAAAAAGTAAAAAGTTAAATAATAGACAATACATTATTATTGGAAAACGTGACTTAATCGCGTACACTTATAATAACCTTTTGTAAGGTTTTGCCCGACGTTTCGAATGTATCGCAACATTCGTGGTCGCGAGCTGACTCACGACCAGTGATGCTGCGATACATAAGGTCTGATTAGGTAATCAGAGCCCACACTACCAGCCATATGATGACGATGACGTCCTCACAAAAGTATCCATTGACGGTGACATCCTGACTGTTTGATTCTACGAGAGAGAGATTTTGTTTACGTGCATGTGCGCGCAAATGACTAGCAAACCCACCCTGGGTTTTGAATCGCCGGCAACATGAAAACCAGTACAGCTCTCCACTACCAGCCATATAATGTAAACGAACCGTGTAAATCAGTCGCGATCCGAACACCCGTGAAACTGTCACGGGCGACGCGGAATAGAGCCATAACTCAAAACCTGCATATATCGCGCATGTTCTGGTGTGATTAGAATGCATCAGGACTTGAAATATGAAACTAGTTTGTGTTGTAATTCAGACGAAAATGCGGTTATTCATACAATGGATTGATTTCAACCTAACGATGGTGATTTAGAGGAGAATTACTGTTTACAACGAGATATTCACTTACCGTGTACATATTGTACATTCACAAAAACAAATAAACATAGTAAAGATCCTGTTATTTGAATTTAAACTTTCGTGAGTCAATCATGTTTTAACTATATTTTACTAAACGGTTAAAACTCACGTATTACCTCAGGCGACATGTTTCGAACCTTTTTGGGAGTTCTTGCTCAGGACGAGTGCATTCGCGACCCGTGTGGGGACGTAAATCCTAAGCACTTATCCTAAGGAAGAACTCCTTTTTATGGTTCCGTACCCGATGGGTCCAAACGGAATCTTATTGCTCACTCACGCGTAATTGTTTATTTATTTATTTATTTGAATCAGGCAACAAGGCCCATATTTACATATACCTTACAGGCTAACATACATATCCTATTGATCTACGAACTTGAAAATTGGTGATAGTGTTTATTATTACGTATATTTTACCAACAAAATAATAATATATTAATAAATCAGATATTTTATTTGAAATTTCCTTATTTTCCCTATTAAAACCAACTTAATTTTGAAGTTGGTTCGGTACCCTAATGTGCGTAGTCCGACATGCACTTAGCCGGTTTCTCTTTTTTTTTCACTAAAAGTTATGATCGAAAATAGAACATTAAAATACTTTATTCCTTTTAAATGTTTGGTTCTAAAGTCTAGATAGGAATTAGTTAATTCACAAATGGAAACATAAGCCAGGGGCAGCTAAGTAAAATCGTAATGTATTCCGTGTACCGGCAGCCCCGTCGCGTTACTACTTGTTGCGAAGTCACGGCTAACTCGTCACGGCCACGGTTTGTTTATGCTTCGATGGCATTCAGTAGCTCTAGTATAAGTTTTTTCGAAACATTAACTAATTCGAACGCGTTTGCGTTTTGTCTCAAATTGTATGAAAACGCTCTCACCGAGTTTGAAATACGCGCGTTCATCGGTTAGCAACAAATGTTAAATACTCGATGTTTTAGTTTCCACTAGTGACCACCAGAGGCGCTGTTCACGTTTTCATACCACTTTCATACACCGTCCTGATGACCCCTGACTCCTGACCTGTTTTGTGTACAATAAAGTGCTTACATACATACAAAGATACTGTCGCTAAAATAACTATTGTCTTGTTTGCTCATTGTTCTCGTCGTCCTCACCCGAAAAAATGCTATAATCTGCAATTTTTTTTGTCAAAATGAATCCTTATTTCAAAAAAGATAGAAATATTTAAAAAACTAGTTACCAATTTTTATTTCAAAATAATATAGGTACTATACATTATTTTGAAATATAGTTTTCAAAATGTTATATTTTTTCAATAAAAATAAGGTAGTATTAGTAAATGGGGTGATTTGGTGAATTAATAACTCTAAATAGAAAACTCCCGTGAGTTTCAGAGATATTAAATATAATTAACGGGTCACTCACGTCTTTAGCGTCGAGTATCGCTCGACATGTTTCCGACTAAAATGTGGTCCTTAATCATGAGGCGACGGCGTCGTGTCTAGCACTGCGCGCGAGCGCGCGGCCCGCTCGGTGGCGGCTGGTATTTTGTCCGAAACATGCCGAGCGATATTCGACGTTGAAGACGTGAGTGACCCGTATTATATTATTAGGTCTCATGCCCGGTAAAACGCAGTAAAGCTCGGCCGCCCAGATATTATATATAGATATATACAAGAATTGCTCGTTTAAAGATATTATAAGAGATTCACGTATTAAATATTTATTTAAAAATATCAAACATCAATTGGCCTTTTTAATAATTATTTATATTTATGCCATATTTCATAGCTTCCCATATTTAATAACTCATAGATTATAAGTAAAAATTTGCATGCTTCTTTAAGTAAAATGTACGTACTTAAAATGACATGATTCCAACTGTACTCATCACTACATTTTTGCAAATAAATAATCTTATCTTATCTTATCTTATCTTATCTTAAGTGCCATTGAGGCCTATTTGCAGAATAAATGTTTTGAATTTTGTAGTTCCTGAGATACAAAAGTGGTGACAGACGGACAGCCGGAGTCAGACCATAAAGCTCACCTTTTAACTTTTTGGTACGAAACCGTATAAAATAGTACATTACTTAACAAGGGCGGTAAAACAAAGAATGTCTCAGATCGCAGGTATTTGACGCCCGAGCCGAAGGCAAGGGCGATAAATATGCGACCTGAGGCTTACGGCACGGGAAATCCCACTTTCTGGCCAGGGGGTAACATAAATTTTTGTACTTAACACGGGCGGTAATAAAGAAAGCCTCAGATCGCATATTTATCGCCCTTGCCTTCGGCTCGGGCGTCAAATACCTGCGATATGAGACATTCTTTGTTTTACCGCCCTTGTTAAGTAATGTACTATATTCTACTATTATTTTGAAATGGTTATACTAACTTACTTGTTCAAAAACAGTCTTGGTTGCAAAATCTCAATCAAGAAAATCATGAAGTGATAACTGAGTGAGTTATATACACGTGGTAGCGCTGCATGCACTCAGTTTTCCTACTGAATGCAGAGCTGTGGAAAGGTTTTAAATTATAAAGAGTTCACACTCGCAATAGCCACAACAACACGAGTATATAATAAAAAGGTGCAATTTCCACTTTGGTGCATTCTTTGAAAGTAGTACGTGATCAGATGATGTTAGGTACGTGTATTAAGTCGACTTTCTGATTTGTCGGTGCGGAGGCGGTACGATATGAGAAAACTGTCAAATGTCAGTGTCAACTGTCAGTCAACTCAGTACTACTTTTTACTGCGCCCCTACATTTAAATGAGTGCTTCCTGGCGCGGGATGCGCGGAAGCGGGACGATAAGCAGGCAACTGTATTGCTCCGCTTCTGCGCATATTACTACTGCGCAAATGTAATACTGCCAGTATTCTGTCAATTGGGAATCTTTGCGACGTCAGTAAGTTTACGTCAAAGAAGAAAATGTCACATATCGATCCCGCCCCGCCAAGTCAGGAAGTCGCCTTAGTCAGTGGGGTCTCCCTCCGTCAGTTCACCGCGCCGCTGCAAGTACATCCGTAGGTGGTCTAATTACGGTCAACAGTCGAAAAGAGAAGTGCTAAGGTAAACGTACTAATTATTGACACCTTGACGAGATGTTGACATCCTGCTGGTCACTTTTATTTTTTATTACTATGACTTAGTTGTCAATTTACTAAACAGGATAATAACATGTGATGTTAGGCACTGGAGCTTATCACGTGGCTTAGAAATGCCTCGATTTTTTTATATATATATATATTTATGTATAAATAATGGTCTTATGTCTCCTATGGTGCCAGTTTCTTTTTGTGGGTATATCTCTCTCTGAGATGAGGACAAGAGGAAAAGAATAAGAAAGAAAGTGGGATTGAACAAGCAGAAATAAGAAGAAGATTAAAAAATATATTACTGATATTTTACATCTGATTTTTGTACTTATTTAAAGACCCTAAATAGTAAAAAGACAAATTCGTAGGGTTTGCTTTGATAAAATGATTGGTTTAATGACTGTTTAAATGTTTACGAAAACTACGCGCAGAGCTTCTGTAGAGAGCGGGATGGTTAATTGCAAACTCACGCGTGTTAGAGCGGGACATTTGCAATGGGGATACCTTCCCTTAACACTGAGAGCTGACAGTTATCTCAAATCGTACCGCCGCCGCGCCGACGAATCAGGAAGTCGCCTTAAGAAAGTAAATCTGTATAATTGAATATAAATTATAATATAAAGGAACGCATTTAAATACCCAGTACTCTAAAGAGAAAGGGGAAAACCCTGTCAAAGAGAGAACGACGTAATTACTGCTCATTGTCTGTGGCACCATTCGATTGTTCGATACCAGTGATTAAAATAAAATTGTCTCCCTTCACCCACTTCAATATAAACCCAACCTTACACACCTTTGATTTAAAGTTCACATTCGTCTGGTGGATACTATTAGTAATGGAAAAATCACTCGGCCAGGACACACCCCAATAGCAGACGCAATTAATGCAATTGATTAAAGTTGTAAGTGGTTGATAGGACAACGAGCATGGGGGTAAGTGCTTTTTTAAATGGCATTGTTAACATTTTTTCTTTTTACAAATTAAGTTATTTTTGGTAGGATCATGAATTAAAATAAATACTGCTCATTGAGGCGCGAGAAAAGTTGTATTCCCTTGCTCGCTCGTTGAAGAGGCTTAATTAATAGTGGTGCATTACTGCCGGGAAACAAGGATTTGCCTGCCAAGAGTGTTATTTAGACGGCTGAGATATGATGAGGCAAAGGCTGGCAAAGTATTATTGTTTTACCCGACTGCGGCAGAAGAATGATTATGTTATTTATCCTTTTCTATCAAACTCTACTGCTGGCGATTTTAACATCACCACTTTAGATAGTCAATAGTTATCAAATACCCTATAAACATATCCTCTGATAATCAAAACGGGATACTATCAAAATAAACGCACCAAACTAACAATAACCGATTCAATTATTCCCATGAAAAACTCCCAGTTTATGTTTTATGAATGTTAAAAGTCACAATCAACTAACCATTTAAATAATAGTGCGTACGTAACTATGATAATTATATATAATAGTCAAATATTATAGTCAACATCAAAATTAGATGATCATTTTAGTACCTAATGATAATCTTACACATTTGCTGTTGACTGTACCATCATCATTATTGTACAAGTACATGGCGCGTGCCCGCGTGCGTCATTGCACCATCAGCATTTGCTTTGTATAATATTTCGTAATTAGCAAATAAGTCATTTCACCTCACTTTACGTTCGCTATTCATAAGTGTGCACACCTATCAAGTTAAATAAATCAAGATTATATCAAGAAATCGTCTTTCGTGTTCCAAACTATTATCAAGAATCCTATCAAGTAAATGTGAGAGTTAGCAAGTACTCGCACAAATTTGATGCGTGTATAATATTAACATTATTAAAACTTAACTGAAAAAAAAGACATACATAGAACCTCCCCCGTTTGTAATATAGATAAAAGCAGCAGAAATAAAAATAAAAGTTTCTTTTTACAGGAAGATATTTTTACAGGAGAAGAGATTGGTATAATTATGAAAAAGACTCATATAGGAGAACAAGAAATCAACTCAGCTCGTAGGTATTTACAATTCAATATAATGTATAGAAGTACAACGTAGCAATATTGGAAAGTATCGTTATAATAATAATGACTAAGTATTTTCTTAGAAACCAATAGGGTATTAAAATAAATTATTTTTTACTTGACTAATAAAAGATCTAACGAAAATACTCGAAAAACATCAATTATTAATTTATTTTAGCTAATTGAAAGATTTTATAAGCATAAAGATTTAAAAAGGACGCTGATTTGAACAAACCTACTCACACTGTCTTAGTGACGTCACTAAGACAGTATTTCCCACAAACTTCATATTAAAAATTCGTGTTTGACATTTAATAAAAAGTTGCTGATTTGACTAGGGGTTTAATACCGTATTAACTTGAAATGTTTCACAAAATAGGTAGTGGACTAAGTTAGTTGGTTCTCACAAAGAGATTTCATTCACTCACTGCCTTTGTATACGTATATATGCCCTGGTGTATGCACCGGGTTTGTATAACCTTTGGTAACTGGATTTGGTACATTTTGGATCCATACGTAGTCCCATCCCATGCAAGTCCCAAACAAGCATTTGCGCTTGGAAAATTGACAATTTCATTAGGTTGGCAACGACGTGCCTATCAGTCTTATGCTACTGCGGAGACCTTTTACATCTCCAAATTGACATATATCATTTATATATACATCTGACACATAATATAAGAACATAACATGTCTCTGTAAACATGTGCCTAGGTATTTGCCGAATGTGTCATTGTTACTATTTGTATTCTTTTGTCATTGTTATGTACATACTAATTTTTAAATTTATTAATAAGGAATACTTATTTAAAAAAGGGAACAAATAAAATGATCACCTAAATAACTTTTGATATCACCAAATTTTCGAACCCTAAAATAAGGCTGAACACTCAAAAAAATGTATCGACCATCAATTTCAGATCACCTAACCACTCATACCTATTATTCCAGCAGTAGCAGCTATTTTACTTATTGCGTTCCCTGAAATTTTATAATCGCATCAAAAAATTCTCAAGTACCACCAAAAATACTAAACTACCACCAAATCTCGTGCATCATTTGTTATTAGAATTACGTCCAAATATTATACACATTACAAGCTATGTTGTAGTTAATACATTCAAATTAATTATTGAGCGACATGTTTCGGACTCACACGCGACGTTGTGGTTACCGAGTGACATGTTTTGGACTAACACGCGACATGTTTCGGATCCAGCGACATATCTCGGACCCATCGAGCGACATGTTGGGGTCATCGAGCGACATGTGTCGGACCGACACGCGACATGTTCGGGCTCATCGAGCGACATGTTTCGGACTCACACGCGACATGTTTCGGATCCAGCGACATGTCTCGGACCCATCGAGCGACATGTTGGGATCATCGAGCGACATGTTTCGGACTCACACGCGACATGTTTCGGATCCAGCGACATGTCTCGGACCCATCGAGCGACATGTTGGGGTCATCGAGCGACATGTTTCGGACTCAAACGCGACATGTTTCGGATCCAGCGACATGTCTCGAACCCATCGAGCGACATGTTGGGGTCATCGAGCGACATGTTTCGGACTCACACAACGACATGTTTCGGATCCAGCGACATGTCTCGGACCCATCGAGCGACATGTTGGAGTCGTCGAGCGACATGTTTCGGACTAACACGCGACATGTTCGGGCTCGTCAAGCGACATGTTTCGGACGCATCCAGCGACATGTTTCGGATCCAGCGACATGTCTCGGACCCATCGAGCGACATGTTGGGGTCATCGAGCGACATGTTTCGGACTCTCACGCGACATGTTTCGGATCCAGCGACATGTCTCGGACCCATCGAGCGACATGTTGGGGTCATCGAGCGACATGTTTCGGACTCACACGCGACATGTTTCGGATCCAGCGACACGTCTCGGACCCATCGAGCGACATGTTGGGGTCATCGAGCGACATGTTTCGGACTCACACGCGACATGTTTCGGATCCAGCGACATGTCTCGGACCCATCGAGCGACATGTTGGAGTCATCGAGCGACATGTGTCGGACCGACACGCGACATGTTCGGGCTCATCGAGCGACATGTTTCGGACTCACACGCGACATGTTTCGGATCCAGCGACATGTCTCGGACCCATCGAGCGACATGTTGGGGTCATCAAGCGACATGTTTCGGACTCACACGCGACATGTTTCGGATCCAGCGACATGTCTCGGACCCATCGAGTGACATGTTGAGGTCATCGAGCGACATGTTTCGGACTCACACGCGACATGTTTCGGATCCAGCGACATGTCTCGGACCCATCGAGCGACATGTTGGAGTCATCGAGCGACATGTTTCGGACTAACACGCGACATGTTCGGGCTCGTCAAGCGACATGTTTCGGACGCATCCAGCGACATGTTTCGGATCCAGCGACATGTCTCGGACCCATCGAGCGACATGTTGGGGTCATCGAGCGACATGTTTCGGACTCTCACGCGACATGTTTCGGATCCAGCGACATGTCTCGGACCCATCGAGCGACATGTTGGGGTCATCGAGCGACATGTTTCGGACTCACACGCGACATGTTTCGGATCCTTAGACATGTCTCGGACCCATCGAGCGACATGTTGGGGTCATCGAGCGACATGTTTCGGACTCACACGCGACATGTTTCGGATCCAGCGACATGTCTCGGACCCATCGAGCGACATGTTGGGGTCATCGAGCGACATGTTTCGGACTCACACGCGACATGTTCGGGCTCGTCAAGCGACATGTTTCGGACGCATCCAGCGACATGTTTCGGATCCAGCGACATGTCTCGGACCCATCGAGCGACATGTTGGGGTTCATCGAGCGACATGTTTCGGACTCACACGCGACATGTTCGGGCTCATCAAGCGACATATTTCGGACTCAAAATGTGTTATATATATATATATATATATATACAACGCGCGAGCCGAGCGAGCGAAGCGAGCGTGCCGCGGTAGCGGCCGGCGAAGCGCCAGAACCACCACCTGTTGAGTCCGAAACATGTCGTTGGATGAGCCAGAACATGTCGCGTGTGAGTCCAAAACATGTCGCTCGATGACTCCAACATGTCGCTCGATGGGTCCGAGACATGTCGCTGGATCCGAAACATGTCGCTGGATGCGTCCGAAACATGTCGCTTGATGAGCCCGAACATGTCGCGTGTGAGTCCGAAACATGTCGCTCGATGACCCCAAAATGTCGCTCGATGACCCCAACATGTCGCTCGATGACCCCAACATGTCGCTCGATGGGTCCGAGACATGTCGCTGGATCCGAAACATGTCGCTTGATGAGCCCGAACATGTCGCGTGTTAGTCCAAAACATGTCACTCGGTAACCACAACGTCGCGTGTGAGTCCGAAACATGTCGCTCGATGACCCCAACATGTCGCTCGATGGGTCAGAGACATGTCGCTGGATCCGAAACATGTCGCGTGTGAGTCCGAAACATGTCGCTCGATGACCCCAACATGTCGCTCGATGGGTCCGAGACATGTCGCTGGATCCGAAACATGTCGCGTGTGAGTCCGAAACATGTCGCTCGATGACCCCAACATGTCGCTCGATGGGTCCGAGACATGTCGCTGGATCCGAAACATGTCGCTTGATGAGCCCGAACATGTCGCGTGTTAGTCCAAAACATGTCACTCGGTAACCACAACGTCGCGTGTGAGTCCGAAACATGTCGCTCGATGACCCCAACATGTCGCTCGATGGGTCAGAGACATGTCGCTGAATCCGAAACATGTCGCTTGTGAGTCCGAAACATGTCGCTCGATGGGTCCGAAACATGTCGCTGGACCCGAAACATGTCGCGTGTGAGTCCGAAACATGTCGCTCGATGACCCCAACATGTAGCTCGATGGGTCCGAGACATGTCGCTGGATCCGAAACATGTCGCGTGTGAGTCCGAAACATGTCGCTCGATGACCCCAACATGTCGCTCGATGGGTCCGAGACATGTCGCTGGATCCGAAACTTGTCGCTTGATGAGCCCGAACATGTCGCGTGTTAGTTCAAAACATGACACTCGGTAACCACAACGTCGCGTGTGAGTCCGAAACATGTCGCTCGATGACCCCAACATGTCGCTCGATGGGTCAGAGACATGTCGCTGGATCCGAAACATGTCGCGTGTGAGTCCGAAACATGTCGCTCGATGACCCCAACATGTCGCTCGATGGGTCCGAGACATGTCGCTGGATCCGAAACATGTCGCGTGTGAGTCCGAAACATGTCGCTCGATGACCCCAACATGTCGCTCGATGGGTCCGAGACATGTCGCTGGATCCGAAACATGTCGCGTGTGAGTCCGAAACATGTCGCTCGATGAGCCCGAACATGTCGCGTGTCGGTCCGACACATGTCGCTCGATGACTCCAACATGTCGCTCGATGGGTCCGAGGCATGTCGCTGGATCCGAAACATGTCGCGTGTGAGTCCGAAACATGTCGCTCGATGACCCCAACATGTCGCTCGATGGGTCCGAGACATGTCCCTGGATCCGAAACATGTCGCGTGTGAGTCCGAAACATGTCGCTCGATGACCCCAACATGTCGCTCGATGGGTCCGAGACATGTCGCTGGATCCGAAACATGTCGCGTGTGAGTCCGAAACATGTCGCTCGATGACCCCAACATGTCGCTCGATGGGTCCGAGACATGTCCCTGGATCCGAAACATGTCGCGTGTGAGTCCGAAACATGTCGCTCGATGACCCCAACATGTCGCTCGATGGGTCCGAGACATGTCGCTGGATCCGAAACATGTCGCGTGTGAGTCCGAAACATGTCGCTCGATGAGCCCGAACATGTCGCGTTTCGGTCCGACACATGTCGCTCGATGACTCCAACATGTCACTCGATGGGTCCAAGACATGTCGCTGGATCCGAAACATGTCGCGTGTGAGTCCGAAACATGTCGCTTGATGACCCCAACATGTCGCTCGATGGGTCCGAGACATGTCGCTGGATCCGAAACATGTCGCGTGTGAGTCCGAAACATGTCGCTCGATGACCCCAACATGTCGCTCGATGGGTCCGAGACATGTCGCTGGATCCGAAACATGTCGCGTGTGAGTCCGAAACATGTCGCTCGATGACACCCACATGTCGCTCGATGGGTCCGAGACATGTCGCTGGATCCGAAACATGTCGCGTGTGAGTCCGAAACATGTCGCTCGATGAGCCCGAACATGTCGCGTGTCGGTCCGACACATGTCGCTCGATGAATCCGAAACATGACGCTTGCGTTTCTTACATTGCGTAGATCCGGTATTATAGACTAGATATTAATTTGATGAAACAAATGACGCTTGAAATTAGGTGATCATGTAGTATTTCTGGGTATCGAAAGAATTATTTGGGTGTAATTAATTTTAATAGGATTACGATCCCAGTTATATTTGGATGCGAATTATATGAAATTTGGTGTTTGAAATTAGGTGATCATTAAGTATTTTTGGGTAGAGACTAATTTATTTGGTAACAATTTAATTTAATAGGTTATCGACATGTTACTTCTTCGAGTTGCACTTTATATTTAAATGGAGTTGAAAATTTGGTGCGAATCTAGTATTTTTGGTAATCGAATGTATTTTTTAGGGCATCATTCGGCAATTAATTTGGTGGTTCGTTAAATGCTACCCTTTAAAAAAAAGGTATACTTACACGTAACATTAAATTTGCACAAATTCAGAGCTTATTTAGACCAGCATGACATCCCAAACAAGTGCACACAGCATGTTTTGTTTCATGTTTTTCTTGTATATTCTCGTCATCTGTGGTAATTTCAATTACGCCAAATTACTTGCAATCTGTAACGTAATATTTTGATTATTTATGAATGAATTCAAAAACAAATCGTGGTTGAAAATATCCATTTCATCGCCTTAAGGGAGGCGTACAGCGACATCTACCAGAAGACTCAGGCTTCATTACGGCACTAACGTCTCAAATTAAGAGACGGAATTATTGGGGACGGGGAGGTCGCAGGTTCGAATCCTGTTCGGTGCCTAAGTTTTTCAATGTTTCCTTTATTTCTAAATTTGTAGTTTTCGTTAGCAGCGTTACTGCTTAATACAAAATTAATTTATCCATATCATCGGCTTATAATTTTACTGTAGAAGATTTAATTAAAACAAAAATGGCGACTGAAAATATCCATTGGATCGGCTTAATAATGCCTAATAGTTAATTATAATTATATACAAGTTTAGAAGTGAAATTAGAGATATGATAAAAACTAACAGCTCGTATTTTACACAAAACCGGTAAAAGCAATTTTCAAGCGTAATTTACCATGTTTTAACATATTATTCCAGTTGGTTTTCGCTGCAGAAACTGAACTGGTGATTTTTATGAGCTCGCTACACGGATATAGCTGGAGAGCCTAGAAAAGATTGTATTACCTTATCTTATTACATTATAATGGCCTATTTGCAGAATAAATGTTTGATTTTTATTGTTTTATTTTTATTTTGATAACATTGCGGGCTTCGGGCTTCCGAGGTAAGACGAGGGCAATGAAATCCCGCAATGTAATGAAAATCGCATGCAAGTTCTTGCACCTAGTAAATGGGCCTTTTTGCGGTGTGGAAAGTTGGCAACCCGCAGACAAGAATTAGCCGGCTCAGGCGTCAAAAAAAGGCGTACCAAACTGACTCTTGCGGAATTAGCGTTTTCTTGACACCGGTGTGAATCCCTCCTTAAATGGTACCAGAGGGCTTCTCATTTGGAGTAACCCTATTTTCGCACACCCTTGCCACTCGAGAACTCGCTAATTCAGAGTGTTAATCTTTAGGCTGTGTCGAAAAGTATATAGTCTTTTGACATACCTAACATAAGTTTTACAAAAATACCGAGCATGCTTCTAGCTTTAGCAAGCTGGGTGACTTTGGTCCAACTGGGTTAATCGTCTTGTAAGATACAATAGGCATAACTAGGGCATGCACCCGGTTCTCATTTTCTATACAAATCTAGTACCGGAACCGAGAATTCCCGGTTCTCACCACACAAAATCAGACTTTGATCCAACTGGGTTAATCGTCTTGTAAGATACAATAGGCATAACTAGGGCATGCACCCGGTTCTCATTTTCTATACAAATCTAGTACCGGAACGGAATTCCCGGTTCTCACCACACAACATCAGAACCGGGAGCATGCCCTAGGCATAACCTTCTTGAACTACACGTCCCAGCTTCGTTATGGACGATCGGACATTCAAGTCTCTAATTAGGGTAAATAAAATGCAGCATAATAAATATAACTATAGTACCTGGACTTTTATTTATATCCGTGGCCCCACTAACAAGGTTACACGAGGCCGGAGTAATTGTATGACAAACGATATCCCACCGCGGGCAGTAAGCTTTTATATTTACCGCCGGCATTCACCAATTTATATATCGCTACTACTTTTTATTACACTTTTTTAATTTTAGTTTGTTCTTCTTAATACAGAAATGGTGCTCTCTGGAGAAATTTGTGTCGTGAGAAAAGGAATAGACAAGATGCAATATTTTCATTAATGCTTTCATTTGAAATAATTGCATGTAGAATAGACCACGAGTGTGTTAAAAAATTAAAATACTATGATTTATAGTTTTAAATTGCTGTTACAAACTGACAATTTAAACGTTCGCGCCTAAACGGATCTACAGTTCCTGTGACGTCACTCGTGTTATGACATTGACAACCAAAGAGATAATATTATTCTGTATGGCTAGATTGGCTAGCACATGATGGCAACGTCAGTTTGTCGGCCTATATCGAGCTATCCGTCTTTTTTGATAGGTGTTGTTATAAAGTGACGGATAGATCGAGATAAGCCGACAAACTGACGTTGCCATCATATTCTAGCCATACAGATTACATATATTCTCTTTGGTTGTCAATGTCATAACAGGTGTGACGTCACCAGGCGCTGATTGCCGTTTTAAAACACGTTCCGTTTCACGTTAATTCAAATCGAAATTATTGTTTGAAATTAGTATATAATAAAGTAAAAACGTTTCAGTAGCTATTATTTTATGCTTTTTTACCATTTTGATCACAAAACAATGGTAAATATTATAATTGCATCTTCCCTATTTAATTATGAAGAGATTCGGTTTATAGTTTTGAGATAAGTACGTAAAACGTGTGTGATCTGCAGTATTGGAATTATTGTTCCACTTACCTATATGGAATTATTCTTACCTTTGATTCGGAACAGACGAATACTTGAGGATTGAAACGTTTTTGAGCTCGAATTACATTTAATTGTCAATGTTTTAACAAGCGTCATTGAAACGAATTTGAATTATTAATTGTACCTAGTAGAGAGGCCAATTCGTCAAAAGTGCCTTATTTACGATTTTCGTAGGACTGAAATCGTTTATACCGACAAGTGGTATCGTTGGAATCAGCATCGTTTACTGATTATCAAAACGCATGTTGTCGCTTTCTAAAGTAGTGGAGTGAGTTTTTATGACGTCATAAATTTTATGTATGAAAAATACATAATTATAATATAAATACATAATTTTTCATACATAAAACTTATGACGTCATAAAAACTCACTCCACCACTAGAAAGCGACAACATGCGTTTTGATAATCAGTAGAGCATGCTGATTCCAACGATACCACTTGTCGGTATAAACCTTTTCAGTCCTACGGAAATTGCGTTTTTTCAACTTGGCCTCCCTACTAACCTATTTCATTCGTTTGTACTGTCTTTTAAAGTCAGAATAACAAACAAAATGTGTCTGTTTTTTAAATCAGAATAATAGTAGGCTATACATTGGATTGGAATGTTATACCTACTGATATCCAAATACCCAATACAAAATACATTTCAAACATCGGTCCAATGTTAAACTTTTCTGAATTCCTACATACAAAACCCATCACAATATTTCACCTTCTTACAGCTTTGGCATTTATTAGTATAATTTATTGCCAATTTCTTGACGTTAAAGATTAAATTATTCCTTGAAAGATGATGCATGCTCCGCGGTAGGTAAATGTGATTTAAATATGACTACACTGTACACCGTGACGAACCCAGACCGTGCCCGTGCTACGTATGTTCAGACCGAGACTCATATTTAAGGCGCTACACTGAGAAATTTGGAGTCTTTGAAACGCTGTCCTGCCCAGACTAGCTAACAGTAGGGGCTGATTTTCAGATATATGATTCTTGACTATATGATTGTGGTACTGACAATAGCGAAACATGATTGCTTAAAATTTTCTCGATAGAAAATAAATCCAAAGTCGAGTCTATATTTTCCTTTTTTTTTCCTCAGCCTACTAAAACAACGCATTATTAAAAGACATGATTAAGTTAATATGATGGTATTTTACCTCATCTAGGTACTGACAAGAGGAAATTTAATAAACCTGCACACAGTCAGATATTTAACGAGATTTGTCTAAAAAGCCATTCTCGGAGAGGGTTGCATCCCGTTTTGTCGTGAGCGAAAAACAAAGGGTGTCTCTTTCAATCGATATATAGCCTTTATCTTCATTTTCATTAATTTTCATTGGAGACCGACGCCCTGTTCCGTCGAGTTTGTTTTCTAAAACTGCCTACCGCGAAGCGAAAAGTACCTCCATTTCTGTTGCACTTGCATATTGCGTTGTGTTTTCAGTTCGCAGTAAATTCGCAGCCTTCAAAATAGTACATTACTTACCAAGGGCGATAAAACAAAGAATGTCTCAGATCGCAGGTATTTTAAGCCCGAGCCGAAGGCAAGGGCGATAAATATGTGATCTGGGGCTTTCTTTATTATCGCCCGTGGTAATTACAACATTTTATGTCACCCCCTGGCCAGGAAGTGGGTTTTTTCGCGCGCGGAGCGTGCGATAATGGCCACTTATGGCCAGGTGTGACATAAAATAATTTAAGGTGCAGCGGTGCAATCTAGACTACGGGAAATTAAAACTAATCGAAATATTTTCTGTGTTATACATCATTTCGTCTTGGTGAAACTGTAGAGGGGCTTTTTCACTATCCGGGCATAGATGGCACTCTAGTAAAATGATGTTAAAAACGGGAGATATTTTCGGTTAGTTTTAATTTCCCGCAGTCTAGATTGCCCCGCTGCACCTTACTAGTTGTAGAATCCTCTGTCTAACAAAACCGAAGTTTGACAGTAAATCACGACGTCCCGCTCGCACGTGTTAAATGTGCTCTTTTGTTCATAAACACATTACACAATCAAGTATGTCAACACGCGGAGGGGCGCTAGACCCGAATTAAGGGTCCTTATCTCATGAACTGGCCTTCCTTGGGACATGTCATGTCATGTTACATAAGGTATCTTTAAGGTATTTGTATTATGGGCCACAGATGCCTGAAATAAATGATTAAATAAATAAATAAATAAGCATTTCCATTGTTTTACCTCGGCTGCCATGGCAACATTGGAATTGTACCATAAGAAGGTTATACACCATGCTCATTTTATACAATAGGTTCTTCATAGTTATTGAATTTTCTGTTTACTACTCTGTGAGATACACCAACAGAGAATAATTATAAAACATTATCTACACTATCCCTTTTTATGCAGTCCTGTAAAAGTTACCTTCAGCACACTGTGGTGTGTTCCAATAATAGAGGGAAAAAGGAAAATAGAATTATAATGGAGCAAATAAAAGATAAAATAAATGCTTCGTCATACAGAGAAGTGAAGGACAAAGCTGAATGTAGCATACGCTGGCAATTTTATTACTCCACCGACAAGAGCCAAGCTCTTAAATATTATGATGAAGGCTTCACCGTGGTGGTGACCGAGCGCCGCCGGATAACACTCGGGCCGGACTCAGCACGGTCACAGAATAGTATTACATACAGAATGGCCACGAACCCCCCGCACCGAGGTCAGTCACCTCGTCCCTAAGAGACCCGCCGGGGTGCCGATCGGGCATCGATCGGGTGCCTCGCGATTCTTTCGCGCCACGCGCTACGCACCCGCGCAAACAATTGACGGGTGTACCGACAGCGCACGCACACATTCTTACCCACAGCGCTTACGTTCCTTCGCGTGTCACAGGTGTGGCACGGTGTAACTGTCAACCTGACGTGTGGGTTTGATTCGATTTTACGAAGCTCACAGAATGTCAGAAGTCGAGTGTTAATAAATGTAATAATGCCGTATTGAGATGCCTGGGTCTATCTGACTCTAATTCAATGCGCGCTGTTCCAATTTAGACTTTACAGTTCTAGTAAACTGTATAGTATAGTATGCGAAAGAATACCAGGAATTGCGTTTTGCTAGCATAATCGTGTTTCATGTCGGATTGACTAAATTCTTACCCCCTTATTCATAAACGTCCAATAAACCTATATTAGTTAACAAGCCGCTAAAGTTCTTTTGTCCTTATCTGTCACTTTGACATTTACGTTTGGGAGAAAGGGACAAACAACACATTAGTTAGCAGAGGTTTGTTAAGTTTTATGAATAAGGGGGTTAGAATCTCACTTGGTACATTATAGAGTCGCCCACTGAGATTAATAGGTATTTCAAAATAATTATAATTATTGCCAGCCTACAGTATGTGCCTTTTTAAAGCACGAGTGAATAGTCATCTTTGCTCCCTAGCTAGATGCTGGAAGAGAACAATCCCATTATTCATTTTATAAAAAAATATAATTTGCTAATACCTAACAATATTAGGTTGTCTGGAAGAGATCGCTTTTTAGCGATAAGACCGCCTGTTGTTGCCTTATTGTTAGTCATAAGTTTTGTTTGTAATATTTCCACTTTGTAGTGCGCAATAAAGAGTATATTATTATTATGTAGTCTTTACCATATCTCGGGACCTTTGTTATTAATATTTAAAAAAAGATTTTAACAAAACATTAAGAAAAACATTATTTATTTCTCTTTTTTCGACGTGCACTAATATGTAACTATCCATGCCAGCGGCACCAAATTGAATTGGTAAAATGAAATTGTAAGTTGATTGTTTCATTTATTAATATTATCAAATCAACGCCAAGCAATCATTTGCATGATTGCTTAAAATTAATGAATTATTATTTTGCAAGGAATGAATTAGGTAGACAGTATCAGGCAATCATAAAATTCATAAATCATACCTACCTATCCCTCTAGTGTGAGTTTTTTCCGAAACAAAACACAAACGTCGCAATTCGTAAGGCAAAAACGCGGTCGTTTGTGTTTTGTTTCGAAAAATCTTACACTAGAGATTCTGGACTTTGCAGTGCCGCAAAAAAATGCCTACATTAAGGGTGCATTTGCACCGAGCTGCCGTGTCAGGCCTATCTCTTCTATATCAAAAACACAATTTTGAGTAAATCAACTTTAAAGTTTTTGGTAAATGTCAAAACAAATAATCGCATGCATTGCGTGCGTTCAGAGTGTATTAAGTAGGTAATATTTAAATGCTGTTTTGTATTTTCATAGAATTGAAAAAAATATATAGTATTTTTTTTTTACCTTGGATACCGCAAGTAAGCACTGCAAGTATGCTGTTTAAATGTCGGTTGCGCAATTCTGTAATGCATGATAATTTTAATGATAACAATTTTGATTTGTAGTTGTATTGATAAATGTGAATTTTATAAATCATTCTTCATTCTGGAGTTGTTAAACCCTTACCAAATGTGTGTGAGCTAAAATTGGCATTATTAAAAATAGAAATTCAATTATTTAGAAGTCCTAAACGACAATTTTAAACGAATAAAACGTCCTTCCATAATGAGAGGAGAAATTCCGTTATAAAATACACTTTAAGCAAAACTAGAACTAGCAAATTTAACTGCACAGAATGAAAACCGAATACACATTTCCACGTACTCAACTAAATGACTTGCTTTCAGGTTTCAGCATTAGGTAGATTCATACCTACTACAAGGGTTTATTTTATGGATTTCCTTTACACTTTAACTACTAATGGCGTAACTTTTAAAACGAGTGTTAACATAATTATAGTAGTAGTATCTCAAGGGAGCAAAATTATAAATTTACGGCGAGGGCGGTATGTACATTGAATCCTAAGTGAGTGAAATAATTTTGCTACCGTTTGAAACATCCTGCTTTTCACTGTGATTAAAAGAGCGATAGTTGACCTCAAATAAGGAAGGAAAAGAACGAGTTTAATCGCTTATTCGAGAACAACAATGACTCATTTTCGAGTAGCAGGATTAGCAGGTGTAATTTTTTTTCCCTATATTAAAATGTCGGTTGATAATGATGTTCTAACGCCTGTTCGAATAGTTACGCTTAAGCGCAATCACCCTGCGGAATCGAATTTCCATTTCATTGGATAAAGAGAAAAATTAAATGAGTGTAGGTATTACACTTATACAAATTGCGACGTGTCCGATCCCCTTATGCCCCCTGTCATTCTCGTTTTGAAATACAGATTTGGGAGTAGGACACTCCGTGTTACATGCCGCCCGGAGACGTCACATTATGTCGCTATATATAGTGTTTCTGTACCATAAAGGTAAAAAAAGGAAAGCTTATGGTGTTCTTCTAGGCGTAATATTTCTATGGCGATGATGTAATACTGACAGAGTTAGTCTGTCAAGTGATTTAATCTTTGCGCCATCAATAAGCTTACGTCAACATACCAAAATATTGATCAAGCCCCGCCGAGTCAACAAGTCGCCTTAGTGTATGTGAGCACAACATACCTACCAGTGGCGGAGCGTCCATACAACTCGATTCCCACCGGCTTACCTAATTTTCAGCCAGTGCAGTTCTTTTACTACGGCTCATGAAGTATAAGAAAGGCAAATTATTTCCGGCTTTCCTAAGAATATTTTTGACGCGCTGCCACTGTACTTACTTATATTGATGTAGATGTAGTATTTATTTTTGGCCGCCGGTGAAGCGAGCGCACCCAGAAGATGCCTAATATTCACTCTTGCCTTAAAGAGGTCTAGGCCATATTATGAACTCGGAAATATAGATAACGGCAAGAATGGGCAAGGCGGTTTAGTGCAATAGTGCATAAGTAAGCTTTAAAGGATAACCGACTTATAAATCACAATTGCCGGGATCACACTTCGCAATATGATGGGCTTTGGAGTACTCTCGCACAGTACACAGATCAGGATACCGTACTTTTATGTCACGAGCACGGGTTAGTCGTAGTTTTAGTTGTGACACATACGAACACATAGGCAATGTGAACTAATAGCTCCTACACTGACGCACCCGTAGAAAAACGTCCGCATGTATACATAGCTCGACATACAACCATGGCTAACCCACGCCCACCCACGTGAGATAAAAGTAATGTGGGGCGGAATTTTTATTTTAATTCATAAAACCTAACAAACCTCTTCTAACTAAAATATGTTTTGTCCGTTTCTCACAAACATAAATGTCAAAGTAACTAGAAATAGGACAAATGAATCCTAGTGGCAGTTTAACTAACATAGGTTTGATGAAAGATTATAAATAAGGGGGATATTCTATAATGGTCTTTCTTTATTGTCCAAAAAATAAAATTAAACAATAACACAAGGAACTTCAGAAAGGATAGTCAAATAAGCGGTCCTATTTAGCAGTAACAATTGAGCAAGCCAGTGTCCGTTTCACTGCCGCGTTGGCACACATGTGCATAATTCTACAAGTTTTCATGTCCAATGTATTATCCATTGTAAGTGTGCCTGTGGCTACATCACGACCATGAAAAAATTATCCGTCGCTGATAGAGACAAAACATAGCACTCTTTTCTATTTCTTCTTGTAGGAATCGCAATAAGGCTCTCTCTATCTCCATCAAAGCGTGTCAGGCCCTTGATTACGCCCCATCTCCGCTGTGCGATGTGTCCTACTGCCACAGGACTGTGAACCGCGCGAGAGTTGGCTTCAGCGGATTGAGCCTTGATCTGTCCTGAGCTCTGGTCAGTAGGACATTGCTTTATTGGATTTTAAAATCCTTGCGCAATATAGAATATGACATTCGGAAACCGAAGTCTTGGGATTTAGGGTTTCTCTTCTTCTTTCTTGTAAGTAGCTTTCTTTAATAATAAGATTGCATACTCACGCAGTACAGTTATCGAATAAAAAGTAATAATTCAAAAGAAATACAAAAATCAAACAAACAGTTTAAATAAAGAAAATGACAAACAGATCAACAAGACGGTCCGACAGTACACCACCAGACAATGTAAGGCAGCGCGTGCTATTTTTCCACGCATTCTCCATGCTAACTTGGCGCGGGTGTAAGCCAGCGCGTGCTATTTTTCCATGCATTCTGCCACGCTAACTTGGCGCGCGTTTAAGTCAGCGCATGCTATTTTTCTACGCATTCTGCCAGGCTAAATTGGCGCGCGTGTATTATTTAAGACAGCCATGCTATTCTGCCACGCTAACTTGATGCGCGTGTAAGTGAGAGCCTGCTACAAATACAACACCATTGCTAATCCAATACTCTCAAACAGACCCTCACATCTTACTCGTAATATGACTCACGAACCAGCTATTAACGTTCTGCACGATCTCAACTTAAGCTAGTTAAATAAGCCAGTGAGCAGTTAACTTAAGTTGGTTTTATGCCTTACAAGTTACTTTCTGGAGATTCACGAGAAAATTAGGTACCTAAAAAGTTTTTTTGCGAACCAGCACTTATTAGGGAAACCAAGGCCATTTAACGTACAAAAACTCACGACTGTACTCCGAAAAGAGGTAGGCAGAGAACATGCAATTAAATATTAATTACCACTGTAGGCTTTTCTAGTTTGATGATGATGATAGTCTTGACCGATTTCGGCATAACGACTGTAGGTACATCCTAGTCAGGCATATTTAAATTCTTTCACCAAGGAAGAATTTTGGCCGAAGGGAGTGGCGTTTTTGTGTCAATTGACACATGCATTATCATTCCTGTTGGTACAGAATACAATTATTATAACCATTATAAATCAGCGTTTGTTTGGATTAGTGGATTTAGCCGCCCGTAAATTTCGCTGAGGCTGGGTGCAGGAAAAAAAATGTGGCATATAAGGTGAAACTAAACCCGAAATCGTGGCATTTTCCATGCCTTAGGTGAACCAAAGCAACACGGGTGCGCATCATCTTTTCATGCAGCTAAGTGGCTCGGGTGAACACCGAGCGGTTACATGCATCAGCCGCATAATTTCGCCGTTGTGTACTCAGCTTTAGCTCGTTCATGAGTACGGTACTGAGAATGTTAACACTAGTTATCCCAGCGGTTCTGCCTGGGCTTTAAAACATGGTAAGTAATATTGATTACTTTCAGGATAGTTGAAATCTGTCCCCATAGTGACACCCACCCACATCTTGCCCAGAAGACGTCTAGAAAAAGATTGTTAATTTTGAGGACAGGTACTTTAGACATTGGCAAAACCTCTATCAACTGCTCCTCTATTAAAAGTTAAGTGAAGAAAGTGCGACATCATAAGTCATATGCATGTCAAATTCAAACTAATCATTAGTACCACATAATATAACGATCGCGAACACCAAGTACCCAAGGCAGTCGCCTTAGATATTAAATGATCCTTGTTGAACGTTGAACATACTTTCGCCTTGCCTTACATACCAAATCTACTTAGGTTTTTCACCGGTCAGCGCAAAAGCATACTAGATATTTATGCCTCACTAAACCATATAAAGTGCCTACATCTATTATTCATGTCGAAAATGCCCGTTGCACCAGCAAGTTTCTTACGACATAAGATCTTAATATCTCGGGCGAACTATGTTATACCTAGATGCGCTGCAAGAATGTGCACTGTAATATTAAGGAATTCCAAGCTTGTCTATGATGTAGAGAATAATGGATACATCCATTATTTACCTATACCAAGGATGGGCCACACAACACCGCCTGGTCATAATACACTGACACGCCATAAACCAAGTGACGAGAGGGAGAGAAATATGGGGCTCTTCAAGAAAGGAGTGTATACATTTTTATAGGGTCGGCAACTCGAACTCGTCCATAGGCTGCGGTGACTACCATCAGGCTCACCAAAACAATATTGATGCCGATGAAGAATCGAACTTTATTTGTCAAAAATGTTTTGTGTTAGACGATAATTCCGATGACGGAAGAGTTGTACTGACAGTACCTATACTACTGTACTTCTAAGAAACAGAAGGTCTATTAGGAGATGCTGAACGTTGTAATGGTATTCGGCGTCACCTCTAGCTAGTGCCTAGCTTACTTACCATACTGCATGAAAATGCCAATAACTAAAACCTAACTAACTGAATGAGATAAAGGTCTGAGATGTCGGGGAAGGGTGATAAAATAAACAAAGAATTATAGTTTAAGTCAAAGTTGGTTTATTAATCAGTATTATTTTGAATTTAATCGAAACTCTTGATTATTTAACCGAACCAAACTAGTTGTAGTTTAATTCGATGTTCGCTTTACTTGACCTAGGCCAACGTTAGGGAGGGAAAAGCAAGCGAACTCAAAGAAAAACCCTCCTGCCAGTATTATAAATATGTACACAAAGTAATCAACCACATGAAATAAGAAAACAACTATTATAATCCAAGCTCACTAACGTTACTACGGATAAACAAAACATTTGGATTATGAACGCAATACATTCTTAAGGTAACTATCGTACATTTAAACATATCAATTACTATTTATCTGAATTAATTCATTGTACCAAAAATTGATAGCACTTTATAATAACTTCAAAATCACTCAATGTTGAACGGTATCAGATTCACAAGACATTATACACATTGCAGGGGAAAATTAATGAATAAAATATAAATTTACACACAACTGTGGTATGTCCTCGTAGGACGAGTGTGATATTTACAAGTCGTTGCTTTCTACGTACTTGTACAGATTAATTTCGATCAAGGGCTCGAACCCTTAGTTAATTTACCAGACCACACAATTTATACACTCAACTTATACTGACACGAGATTCGAACTCGTGAACCACTGTTGTACGCTATGAGAGTAACAATCTCAATGTAATTAATTATTTAGTCAATCAGTCACGGACTGAATATGTCACACAATCTACATCTCATAATATTAGATCGACAATGTTTTTATATTTAGAATTTAAATGGCAAGATCGTCGTTTAGTTAATGACATCGTTTATTCGAATATCAGCCAGTGATAATGTATAATCACATAATTATTAGATCAGATTCCCTGTCCTCTCTCCCACATATATTCACTTGTTTGTAGTTTAAACTGTATTTTATGTAGGTCACATGGGTAACCGCGTGGGTTATTTATCAGGTAACCGCGTGGGGTTATTTATTACGTAACCGATTCATTATAACTTGCGACGATCTCTCAAACACCAATAAAATCAACGGTAAACTTAGATGAGATGGAAATTGAAGATCCATAACATTTTTATAAAATACAACCAAATATCAAAATTCACAATAAAACAAAATCGATGAATCCACTTAATCATTCGGTTCAATATTTATCACAAATTAATGTAATTAGCATTTAACTTTATTTGATCTGCAGGAAAAGAAACCAATTAAAAAGAAAGGTCCGAATGACAAAGTTTAGTTCATAATTTAGTAATTACTTAACTTGATTCGCTCGCCAGATCTCCAACCGCTCAGCTTCACTGACTTATAACTTTTAGATACTCAATTAAATAGAGAATATAATTATAAGAAAAAAATCTAGAATATTGCCGAGGCTTTGCGCTCCGCTCTCCACAACTTCACCCTTCCGTGTCCCAAAATCCAGTGATAATGTAACCACCCCCCTCACGTCAGGAAAACCTTTATTATACAATGTTATCCCCAATTTGGCTTAAAGATAATTTAAACTTAATTACAATGACATAAGGTTATCTTATCGCAGACGCTTGGTTGCTCTGTCCTGCCTCGCCTGCTCTCGCAGCGAAGATAGCGCCGTCTCGTTCACATGGCGTGGTCATTCCTTTCTCACAGCCCCAACGCTTGCGCATACGTAATTGCGAACACGTGTGAAGATTTGCCTGTAATACGAGATTTGAAAGCAACGTAATTCCTGTATAAAGCTAAACTAGAAATATCTCGTCGGTCAAGGTAGTAGAACTCAACTTCGCTTGTATATTAGTTTTGTGTGCGCAATGACTATCTTGTTTACAAACGATTCTACGAACTTAGAGCCCTTAAAACCACTCCACTTGTTCAAAGCAATAAAATATCGTGGTATTGTTTTTAGAACTATCCTAAGGGTCATAAATTTAGGATTTTATTTGTTTCTGCTATTTTTCTACAGTATTGATGTTTCCCAGAATGTGGCACTCGTTTACTCACTAAGATATCCCTTTTTTTTTCCCCTCTGAACCTATAATAGGTATTGGTACATGTAATTTAAAGTATGCTAGATAGACACCATGGTAATCCGGTACGGTTGCCATCTCAACGTGTTGTTGGCTACTTATTGATTATTTTTATCTTGTTAATTAAGTGTTCCTACAAGAAATAATTTGTTAAACTTATGTTGCTAATTTATGCCTTTAGGTACAATGCCGCCCGTCCATAAGTAGATTTTAAAAGTCCATGGGTACAGACAGTAGTTTTACCTATGGACAATATGAATATTTTGAAAAATATTGTAATATCTCTTGTTCCTAGATAGCTGGGATGACAAGTCTGTGATTATTAAAGCCTGGTTAATTTTTATGAATAAAACATAAAGTGTTCCTTGAAAATGTCCACAGTTTTATATTACACATCAAAATTAATTCAAAATCTGGGAAGTATCCACAGGTTGAGCTCTCACTATAGATTGTAGTAGGTATTGTGTTCCTAGAGGTGAGCAAAGTTGCCAAAACTCCTCTTGGCATGCACTGTGTTGAGAGCGACGGCCCTAAATTTGTCTCTTCTATTGTCAACACAATGAATCCTCAAATTTATAAAGGGTCGTGAACGCGCATGTGACTCTTTTGGAGTAGCGGGCATCTATAGGATGATGTGTCCGCTTAGTATCAGGTAGACCGTACGCTTGTTTGCCACCGTCGTAGTATTAAAAAAACAACGGGTTGCACTCCGGGAGTGCCGGCAGAAAAGAAAACCAAACACACACGCACATTCGCGCAAGCGCCCTGCGCCGCCTAAACGAAAAACCATGGTAATCCGGTACGGTTGCCATCTCATCCCCCTCTCTGTAGACAGTTAAAATGTAAACTTTTACTTTCTACACCAACTAAAATTGAATCACCTGAACAATACCGTTTTCCCCTATTCTAAATCAAACGAGACCTACTCCCATAGTAAACCTCCTAACTTTTCCTATCTGAATAGGTGCGCTTGTTTTACAATGACTTCTGTCGCCTTAAATATAGAGGAAAATAAAGCAATCTTAGTGACGGGCCTAATCTGTTGCTGTCTAACTTCGCCTGTATATTACTACTACCTGAGTATAATAAAAGGATAACCGTCGATGACGTTATAATGTAAGATGATCCCAGCATAAGACTGAGCATATTGCATGTGAAATGAAAATTTTGATGTGAAATATTATTATCATTGAGGCTCAAATTAAAACTAGCTTGAACAGACAATGTATTGTCTTAGCCATACGTTCCCAGAGTCATTTCCTCACGGAGCGGATCTATTTTGCTATAATGATCCTATGCCCCGTCGTGTGGGGGCAAGGGTCTATTAATTCTCGAGCTAAGCTGCGTCCAGCCTAGGTGGAGGCGCAAAATATTCCCCTCCTAAGTGTAAATGTTACAACGATAACAGGGCTAGCCTGTGCCTCTGGTAACGCCAGTAAACTTCCAAAGCTGTTTCGTTTGCTACCCACGTACGGGGAAGAGGGTGCCCATAAGATAAGTAGCTACGTAGCTGGTCCCATCTCTGCCTATTGCTAGAGATCGCCATATATGTAAGGGTTGACTGAGCGCGTAGCGCTAGTGATATAGGTATGTGCAAGCACAATTTATGTTTCAGTGATTTATAGACCTCATTTGTTCCTTGATTAAGAATGCATTCTCTGTTTAATGAATTATAGATATATATTTATAGCTTTTGTGTAAGAGGTATAGCTTTATAGCTTTTGTCTGAGAGTGGCCACTCTATGTCAACCCTTGCGCACAGAAAAAGGTACACCCAATCCACTGCAGGTCGTATAACCTCCTCGTCTTTCGGCAATTCGTCAATCCCCTAGATTAAAATAGTGGCGTCAGATTATAACAATTTATAACACTGACGTTATGAATATAATTATTCAAATTGAAAAGAGGTTAGAATGTATAGATTAAGTCAAATTATTCAATAGCTATTCAACTAAAATAAGAACCTTGTGATCTTAGAAACTTTCCCCCAGACAGACAGGAACTCTTCTAATATCACGTCAAAACTGCCGAAAGAACCAAAAGCTTTTCTACCTGACCCAACTCTGGTTGTCTATTGGATGGCTAGATTATCTAGGTATTACTAAAAGGAAAATATTTCAAAAGTTAATCATCGCCTGTTCAAGCAAAATAGCGTAATGGCTATATTTATTACCTTTTTTTTTTTGTTAAGACAACAATGTTTTTTTTTCTTAAGTGCCTCAAATAAAATTGACAGTACTGAATATTGTGGAAATAATATATATTTGCTGTAACCGGTTAAGACATTCTTTTATTTAAAGGTAAACGAAAAATGTACGACCATGTTTTTTTTATACTACGACTGTGGCAAACAAACGTATGATCCGCCTCAAACTCCAAAAATGTCACATGCGCGTTGCCAACTCTTTATAAAATTTGAGGATTCACTGTGTTGACAGTATTGTCAGGAAGGCGCTATTACTCTCATATGTATAAAATGGAACGAAACGAAATAATTTATTCCAGACAAAGTCCATCGATTACTTTACATTAAGAAATTGAAATTAAATTTAGATACAACAAATAAGTTAAAATTATTAATAATATATATGGCAAGAAACTTTTATGTAATTTGAATTGGTTTCCTGCCAGCTCTGACGTAAATTTTGAAATGTAATGCAGTTAAATAGTTTCATTTCCCGAGTGTTTCCTTTTTTTTCTCTTAGCAGTTTATTATATACATATTTTATCTAGCATTCAACACATTACTAACAATTATCAATAATCAAATAAATCGCAACAGTGACACGGGTGTGCTGAAAATCTGTCATTAAAATTATTGCTAATGTAAAAAATATTTCCAATGAAACTCCGCTACATGTCCTATGGTCATATATTCCTGGTCGGTGGTCGGGCTTTAGATATTATATATGAATGTAGCCTCTCTCATATGTTTGTTTATTTTTCGCAAAGAGACCTCTTAACTTATTAGTCGCCGCTAAAATTCATTTATCATACTCATCATTCATCGTCTTTCAATATACCACACAGTAGACTCTGGCCAGAGATTTTTTTTTCTTTCACGTCTTAATCTATTTTTTTTTCCTGAAGTTCTCATAACTATAATCATTAATTTATTCATTAGGTACATCCCAAAAATCATTCAATACCACATCTTAAATCTTTACACCACTATCCAGGGCGTCCAAGCCATGCGATTACTTAAGTCAAGAGGTCTTTGTCAAACATCTCTATGATAATAAAATTGTATGTAAATAATCTTCCTTCTTTCTATGTATGACAAAACATATAACGAAATGTTTATTTATATTATTAAGTATATAATAGTTCCATCTTATTTATATAAGTTACAATACTTCCACAAATTCAATACAGCCAAGTTTCATTCACTGAATTTAATATTGACAAAATTCTATTTCACGTTTGTAGAGCCTGATCCCCTTTTGATTGTCAGCCAAATACTTGGACATTAAATCTAAAACTAATTTATTGCAATAATTAATTATTTGATACAGAGAACAAATACCAAGGAAAAATTTACCGTGATCATGCACGGAGCCTCAGACGGGAATCGAACCCGTGCCGTGAAATTTGATCAAATAATCAAAACAATTTAATAAAATAATTTGATTCGTAATAACAGTTGCAATAATTATTTGAGTAAATTTAAGGTGTTTAACAATTTATATAAAAGCAAATGTAATCATTTCATTTACCATAAAATCGAGGAAGTTCTCGTAAGTAAATTGATCATGGACGAAAGGCAAATACATATACATACTTCGTTATTTCCGGATCTCCGTGTTAAATACTTAAACCCTACTTATTTACGGAGTAATTGAACTATTGCATCAGTTAAGAGCTAAATAACCACGATGCTAACGCCACTGCCCTTATTTATACACTTAGATCTACGATAAGTGCGCCTACCGTCGCAACAGTTACACCTGTCTTGAAATGCGTGTAAGGCATTATTATGTATTGTAATAAACAAAACTAATATGGTGGGAATCTTTACATCTTCTAATCTATAACTAGTGACCCACAGCTGTCACACACGTTCTGGGTTTATCTCATAATGTCATTTTTCTAGCGGCGTCTCTTCCTCAGATGTTGAACAGAATGAAGGCTTCTACCTGCCCAATAAAGTGCATGGACACATTTTAAATTACCACGCGCATCATAATGACGATACTTGGATCTAACTCTATTGTCGTTTCTTGTGTGAAATTTCTAAAATGACCAGTAAAACTAACTGCACCCAATCCTAACAGTCACGTTCACTTAACTCGCCTTACTTTACCTACTACTAAGCCCATTACGTCTTCTTGTATTGCCGAATCCCCAGAATAAAATAACCTATAGATGTAAAATACCTTGAAACCTAAATTTATACCTAGTAATAGTAACAATAAAATTCCTATTGAACAAAATTAAATAAAAGTCAACGGGTATAAAGATCTCACAAAAACACAAGTATTATATCCTAAAGGAAAATTAGTCAATGCACACACAATTCAATGATAAAACAATTATACAATGTCTTGGAATCCTCGTCCGTTCAATGATATACTAAACAACAGTTCACTTGATATAAATGTCTCAAGTCACCCCTCTCAGACCTTAAGAATAGATATACATAGGTAAAAGAGTTTTAATATGCCATTAATGTACTTTTATTCTAATGTATTTATCAAAAAATTATACTTATTGATATAAACACACCACCCCTCTCAGACCTTTAAATTATTAAAATGAACACGTGATCGTCATAATTGGTTAAAATATTAGTTTCCTACGTTGTGTTATTTTTTTATTATTATAAAAATCAATGCAAAGGTTCATTTTACTAGTTGTGTTTCAATAGTTTTGAACACAAAATCTAGAATCCTTGGGCACCCGGCACCACGTGTAATGGTATTCGGCGTCACCTCTAGCTAGTGCCTAGCTTACTTACCATACTGCATGAAAATGCCAATAACTAAAACCTAACTAACTGAATGAGATAAAGGTCTGAGATGTCGGGGAAGGGTGATAAAATAAACAAAGAATTATAGTTTAAGTCAAAGTTGGTTTATTAATCAGTATTATTTTGAATTTAATCGAAACTCTTGATTATTTAACCGAACCAAACTAGTTGTAGTTTAATTCGATGTTCGCTTTACTTGACCTAGGCCAACGTTAGGGAGGGAAAAGCAAGCGAACTCAAAGAAAAACCCTCCTGCCAGTATTATAAATATGTACACAAAGTAATCAACCACATGAAATAAGAAAACAACTATTATAATCCAAGCTCACTAACGTTACTACGGATAAACAAAACATTTGGATTATGAACGCAATACATTCTTAAGGTAACTATCGTACATTTAAACATATCAATTACTATTTATCTGAATTAATTCATTGTACCAAAAATTGATAGCACTTTATAATAACTTCAAAATCACTCAATGTTGAACGGTATCAGATTCACAAGACATTATACACATTGCAGGGGAAAATTAATGAATAAAATATAAATTTACACACAACTGTGGTATGTCCTCGTAGGACGAGTGTGATATTTACAAGTCGTTGCTTTCTACGTACTTGTACAGATTAATTTCGATCAAGGGCTCGAACCCTTAGTTAATTTACCAGACCACACAATTTATACACTCAACTTATACTGACACGAGATTCGAACTCGTGAACCACTGTTGTACGCTATGAGAGTAACAATCTCAATGTAATTAATTATTTAGTCAATCAGTCACGGACTGAATATGTCACACAATCTACATCTCATAATATTAGATCGACAATGTTTTTATATTTAGAATTTAAATGGCAAGATCGTCGTTTAGTTAATGACATCGTTTATTCGAATATCAGCCAGTGATAATGTATAATCACATAATTATTAGATCAGATTCCCTGTCCTCTCTCCCACATATATTCACTTGTTTGTAGTTTAAACTGTATTTTATGTAGGTCACATGGGTAACCGCGTGGGTTATTTATCAGGTAACCGCGTGGGGTTATTTATTACGTAACCGATTCATTATAACTTGCGACGATCTCTCAAACACCAATAAAATCAACGGTAAACTTAGATGAGATGGAAATTGAAGATCCATAACATTTTTATAAAATACAACCAAATATCAAAATTCACAATAAAACAAAATCGATGAATCCACTTAATCATTCGGTTCAATATTTATCACAAATTAATGTAATTAGCATTTAACTTTATTTGATCTGCAGGAAAAGAAACCAATTAAAAAGAAAGGTCCGAATGACAAAGTTTAGTTCATAATTTAGTAATTACTTAACTTGATTCGCTCGCCAGATCTCCAACCGCTCAGCTTCACTGACTTATAACTTTTAGATACTCAATTAAATAGAGAATATAATTATAAGAAAAAAATCTAGAATATTGCCGAGGCTTTGCGCTCCGCTCTCCACAACTTCACCCTTCCGTGTCCCAAAATCCAGTGATAATGTAACCACCCCCCTCACGTCAGGAAAACCTTTATTATACAATGTTATCCCCAATTTGGCTTAAAGATAATTTAAACTTAATTACAATGACATAAGGTTATCTTATCGCAGACGCTTGGTTGCTCTGTCCTGCCTCGCCTGCTCTCGCAGCGAAGATAGCGCCGTCTCGTTCACATGGCGTGGTCATTCCTTTCTCACAGCCCCAACGCTTGCGCATACGTAATTGCGAACACGTGTGAAGATTTGCCTGTAATACGAGATTTGAAAGCAACGTAATTCCTGTATAAAGCTAAACTAGAAATATCTCGTCGGTCAAGGTAGTAGAACTCAACTTCGCTTGTATATTAGTTTTGTGTGCGCAATGACTATCTTGTTTACAAACGATTCTACGAACTTAGAGCCCTTAAAACCACTCCACTTGTTCAAAGCAATAAAATATCGTGGTATTGTTTTTAGAACTATCCTAAGGGTCATAAATTTAGGATTTTATTTGTTTCTGCTATTTTTCTACAGTATTGATGTTTCCCAGAATGTGGCACTCGTTTACTCACTAAGATATCCCTTTTTTTTTCCCCTCTGAACCTATAATAGGTATTGGTACATGTAATTTAAAGTATGCTAGATAGACACCATGGTAATCCGGTACGGTTGCCATCTCAACGTGTTGTTGGCTACTTATTGATTATTTTTATCTTGTTAATTAAGTGTTCCTACAAGAAATAATTTGTTAAACTTATGTTGCTAATTTATGCCTTTAGGTACAATGCCGCCCGTCCATAAGTAGATTTTAAAAGTCCATGGGTACAGACAGTAGTTTTACCTATGGACAATATGAATATTTTGAAAAATATTGTAATATCTCTTGTTCCTAGATAGCTGGGATGACAAGTCTGTGATTATTAAAGCCTGGTTAATTTTTATGAATAAAACATAAAGTGTTCCTTGAAAATGTCCACAGTTTTATATTACACATCAAAATTAATTCAAAATCTGGGAAGTATCCACAGGTTGAGCTCTCACTATAGATTGTAGTAGGTATTGTGTTCCTAGAGGTGAGCAAAGTTGCCAAAACTCCTCTTGGCATGCACTGTGTTGAGAGCGACGGCCCTAAATTTGTCTCTTCTATTGTCAACACAATGAATCCTCAAATTTATAAAGGGTCGTGAACGCGCATGTGACTCTTTTGGAGTAGCGGGCATCTATAGGATGATGTGTCCGCTTAGTATCAGGTAGACCGTACGCTTGTTTGCCACCGTCGTAGTATTAAAAAAACAACGGGTTGCACTCCGGGAGTGCCGGCAGAAAAGAAAACCAAACACACACGCACATTCGCGCAAGCGCCCTGCGCCGCCTAAACGAAATAGCAGGCGAGGCGCAAGCATACATTTTCGCTGCGCAGTAGAAAGAGAGGAGGATAAAATCATTTGTTATTACTTATTTGTATTAAAACAGGTCCCGTGTCCGTCTTACGGTTACGATATTAGGAGGTGTCAACTTAGCCGGTCGTAGAGCGTCCTCCGTCCACTATATTGAGACCTCCTTACGTGTCAGTCTTACGCTATTACGATATAAGGAGGGGTCAACTTAAGCGGGTATTATACTGTCCTGAATTCAGGACACTTAGAAGGGTTCGGACCTATACGTTAGAGCGAGATGCTTCAACTCCCCTCCACTAGTTAGGACGCCTGATTCAGGACAGTGTAATACCCGCTTTAGCTGGTCGTAGAGCGTCCTAGGCCCACTATATTGAGACCTCCTTACGAATCTGTCGCGAGTTTAAACATTTTTCCCCATCACAAAAAGTGCTCAGCGCCACTAAAGAAGTTTTCACTTCAAAAATCAGGACACCATGATGAATATAATAGCGGCCCTGTCCATGAGTTTCGTTGCTCCATGCTCCGCTTATGGCTTAATCTAGGACATTTTGCATGAGAATGGGTGACAGCGTGTCTGTAGTTTTAGAGGACTAATGAAACCGCGCAAAATGCTTACTTTTATGAATAAAACATAGGTACCTACCTACACTTAATGTGCGCAGTCTGGACGAGGTGCGGAGAAATGGAATGGCGGGTAGTTCAATTAGTAATTTAAAGATGTAATCCGTCGCTGCATTGCTTGGATAGTAGCTGTACCAACTGAGAATGGCCTTTACATCATAGGAAAGATCGAGTAATAATAATTGTTCATATACTCCGCGCAATCACGCGAACCACTCGCAAAAGATGGAACCTAAGACGCGTAAATATGGTTGCCGAAATATAAGCTGCACCGATTCGCCATACAAGTTGTTCGAGGAATCGGTGCAGCTTATATTTCGTCAACTATACATATAAAGCATTTTTGACGGGTGATACGGTTAACTCTTGCTTGATGTGTCACAGTGAAGATCATACGTATTTTTAATTGCACCCAGTTTAAAAATCACGATTTGATTTTATAAAGGCAAAAAATGCGTGTGTCATTTGTCTAAGTTCATCATGTGCTTTCCATTCATGTTTGCAATCGATGACAAAGAAAACATCATACGTTTTCGCACTTTAATAAGCTGCTTCTAATAGCATTAATAACATCGCGCCAACACCCATGAATCAGACGTTTAGCCTTATGTTGATGCTGTTACGGTCGTCTCATCTATGCCCGGTTCTCACACGGTATTTGAGGCGGCAGATAGGTAGTCAAAGCTCTTCTAACATAAATACGGCCACGGTGTCGCTCATAGCTAAATCCAAACCCCGTAATACGATACTTTTATCAACAGCTCGAAAAGAGAAAAAGAGAATCGAAATTTAATTCGTCTTTTATTGGACAATGGATCACACAATAATTTGATCACTTTAGTGTTGTAAATCACTCAATTTATTCATAACTCCCCTTTGTAATTCCTCTCTGAAGGGAGTTGGCTTAACTTCAAGATCCATGCATGGTTACGTGTACTTGACCGTTGAGTCTCGAGTTTCGGCGCACAAATATTATATTGAAGCGCTTGTGGTAGATCAAATTACAGATAAATTACCACAACACATGAGATTGACTTGACCGATGTCACCTTCAGCCGATCTCACTCACATGGAATATTCCTGGAACTATTGATTTAGTGCTAGGCGCTCAGTTGTTCCCTTATATTTATTTAGGAGACCGAATTAATACGACCTCGTCCAAGCTACCGGCACTCCTAACGACCACCTTCGGCTATGTTCTCATGGGCGATGTACCATGAGCCTGAAACTGAGCCATCCGTTCCATTCACAGCTTTTACAATAAGTAATCTGAACGCATTAATTTTAAACTCTTAAAAGAATTGAGGAATTATGGTTATAAACAGGACCAGCTAAAAAACTCCGATACGTGGCCATGCATACATTAGGTCCAGATAAATCCAGTACTTCGAGGCGGTCGACTATATGGTGAAAAAAAGGTAAACTTCTTATTGAAGAAACCAGAAGAAGGAGAGACTTGGATTAGCAGGTTAGTGGCAACTGTGTTGTATATGTCATGATCATTTTGCACTGAATAGTTTTGTTTTTGCTTATATTTAAAAATTTTGATTTTTATAATTAAATTTTCTTTATTAGATACTAAATTTTATAATTAAATTCACCCGACCCGAGTGAAGCCAAGTTAGTAAGGTTGGCCGCACAATGGGCTTAACACCTTTGTAAGCTATCGCTTTAACGTCATGTTGAAACTGTAGGTACTAAACCAACGGGTGTGAACGATAAAGTACCAAAGTTTCCAGATAGTTATGAGGCCAACTGTAGATAAATTAAAACTAACATAAATAATGAAGTATGAATGAGTAGTAAAAGCAATCCCATTTTAAATTAAAAAAAAAAAAAAACAACGGGTTGCACTCCGGGAGTGCTGTTAGAAGTGAAAATTCAATGACATGATTTAAAGAAAATAAATAACAAAGATATTGGTATTCATATTCAAATAATCCATCTACACATATACCTTAAAGCAGTGTTTTTCAAAGTGTGGGTCCCGA
Source organism: Cenopis cana (assembly GCA_951800055.1). Classification (NCBI taxonomy): domain Eukaryota; kingdom Metazoa; phylum Arthropoda; class Insecta; order Lepidoptera; family Tortricidae; genus Cenopis; species Cenopis cana. The sequence continues at coordinate 2,975,794 of OX637486.1, read as the reverse complement.
CCCCCAAGGGGGTCGCGGCTCTTATCCAGGGGGGTCGTGAGATACAGCTTAGAGCTCGTCACTTCATAGAATGAAGATATCATTCTAGGATAATTACTAACAGAATGATATACTTAATAAATTAAATAAATCAAATAACCAAACTACAACCGAATTGAAAAATCCCCTTTTTTGAGTCGGTTAAAAGCAGAAATTATTCTTAGATATGTATATTTTACGATAAGAAATCACTGAATAGTTAGATTGAATGACAAAAGCCTGCGTTCCAAATTCAAATATGTTAATTATGGATAGGGTCCCGAGGGTTAATCATAGATATCTTTTTTGGGGGGTCGCGAAGAGATTTTGATATCATTAAGGGCCGTAATACCAAAAAGTTTGAAAAACACTGCCTTAAAGCATTTAAGACGGGAGCCGCCATTGATATACTTACCCCTCTGCCAAAAGCATAGGAGAAAAATCTGCCACGTTATTAAAAACTACTTCATTAATCGATTATACTTCAGTCTCAGAATCGTTCCCGGCGTGTGAAGAGCTCCGTCAAAATGCCTTAATGTGCTGTTTTTGAGTGCATAAAACGTTATAATTTATCAAATTAACACAAAGATAAATTATCATTTCACATGCACGTATATTTTGGATTTAATTATAATTTTCTGCACAGTTAAAGTTTTAATTGAAATCGGAAACCAAGCATCGATTACAAAGTAGATTCAAAATTATTCGTACTTTGACCATCACGCTTGGCCACTATTTTGACGTGAACTGTCACCGTATTTAGGGACAATAAGAACTACTTTCAGTCTAGCTATCCGATATTGGACTTAGTGGAAAAGTCAGTAAGAGGAAACTTCATTCCTCAGGTTTGGTGTTTAAAGTCTTACGATTGGGAAGAATGGGAAGACCAGCTGTGTTGACCCCTCCTAGCATCGCAATCACGATACTAGGAGGCATGCTAAACTCCGCCGGCTTGTTTGGCTTTATGAAATGCGTTGCGTTTGGCATTCGCGTGCGTAGATTTCGTAGTGGTTAGCTTAAATCTATTATGACGCTAAAGTAAATCGTATTATCAAATTGTATTTAGGTAATGGATATTTTGTATACATAAATTGATGATTTATTAAATTAACAGCAAGTAGTTTGTAGCAAGATTTTGTAAGTCAAACCGGTGGGAATCGGGTTGTATGGGCGCTCCGCCACTGTTGCAATTGTTAAACGTGTGTAAAGCAAACCTCGAATGACGATGACAATGAAAACATGAGTGATTGCGCATAGCGGATAGCGGATCCGACTATTAAACTTTGAATAGTTATAAATCCTAAACGGTTGTTTTCACTAACTAATGACTAAAGAAACCTTATAATGATTTTAAAATACCTATTCAATGATACCCCACATGATATAGTTCGTCAACTGTATTTATTATTTGTTTACAAAATGATGTCTGGTGGCCGCCATCTTTGTTTTTTTTTGACGTCACATTTCTAAGAACACTCGGGCTGGTAAGACAAATCTAACGATATCTCAAACATTAAAATCCGTTCAGGGAATTGGAAGATGTCAGGTAATAAAGAATATTACATACATACATACATACATACAAGATACGCGCGAAACACATAACCCTGCCTTGCAGTCGGGTAAAAATAAGTAACCTTAATACTTACATGCTCCTTTTTGTCTTTCATAGATAAATTAGGTATGTCGTTGTTGAAATAAAAGGATAAACTTTAAATTAGAACAAGTAATTTATACTTAATATATTTATAACTTTATTTACAATAAATAAACAAATACCTAACTACTTATTATAGATAGTTTTTTCCCAATTCTCTTTTCCTGTTCCCTCAGTCCTCAAATCCATTTTTTTCGGAATTCATCCTCTGTTGAAAAACTGAAAAAATCAAATTACTTGAATTTCCCGAAACGTGGGGTAATTTTCAGGGGATTTTTTTATTATTTGTTGGTATCCCGAAATCGAATTATAAACCGACTGAATGATGGGACATCAATTCTAAGCTGGCTTCTATGGTAGATTTATACTACGCGTTTTGACCGGTTTGTATGTGAAATGTTTGGAGGTTATTTTTGAATTAATTTACATATTTTTCCTATTTCACCAAGTGTCTCATAATTTAGCTCAGTAACTTGGTTCCGGTGAGATTTTAGAAATAAACACGGGTCCAAAATGCAAAGAAAATGTACTTACGCATGGAATGTAACATCCGCCTTTTTTCGGTCGAGTTTGCTTTTACAGCCCAACACTGAACACCCCACCATGTTTGCACTGAACACCCAAACACTACGGATCTGATAATTGGTAAATTATTATTCATTTAAACCGAACTTATCATTAATTCTCCATTTATAAAATGCACTACCAAATATTGCCAATTTGTTTTGCAATCTTCTTGACACTTCATGAAAGATTGGCTTTACCCGACCGTGAAAAAAAATTCGGTCGGTGATAAGGACAAAACATCGCACTATTTTCTACTTCCTCTCATAGGAATCGCAATAAGGCTATCTTTCTCTTACAAAGCATGTCAGGCCCTTGGTATTTTATCCATCACTCTTGGCCATTAGGTATTTTGAAGGGAACTGTCACCGTATTTAGGGACAATAAGAACTACTTTCCATGAGAATTTATTTGAAATATGATCTTTACGGATATCGGTCAGTCTGGCTATCCGATATTGGACTTTGGAAACGCTTTTTTAGGGACAATAAGAGCTACTTTCCATGAGAATTTATTTGAAATATGATCTTTATGGAAAATCTTAGGATTGTCTTAGAACAGTTAGAACCTTGGCTTTCTAAGAAGACCAGCTGGGGACCCCTCGTAACATAGCAATCACGATACTAGGAGGGGTCAACTAACCTGGTCATAGAATTTATCGCGAGTTTATACATTTTTCCCCAGTACAAAAGTGCTCAGCGCCGCTAAAGAAGTTTTCACTTCAAAAATTAAAAAACACAAGAGATCAATCACGTTTTCAATTCATCCTTGATTTTGCGTTCGTGGTGATCCGTGGTGGTGGTTTAACAAGAGAGAGATAAAATGTACCTATGCCCTTCTTTCCTCTGTCTGTCTTTCAAAATGATGAATGTAAAATACCAGCTCCCTGCTGTTATTGCTAGAGATTAACTAAGAGAAACTTAAATGAGTAACTTTAACGTTAACGCTTTGTATTTCTCCATTTCATAACTGACAATTGCACTCAATTATCTTATAAAGCCCATAAATGTCGTTGTTATTTTGATAATTATATTAATGTCTTAATTACACCTAAATTACTCTTCACTTGTTATCAAAAACATTAGAAAAACGACGTAACAGATTTTCATTTCTCAAGCAAATGCGATCTTCTCTGCGACGATGGTGGACGCAGTCGGAGGAAAAATTAACAAATTTCGGAGAAAATATAAGAAACAGCTCGGAAATGAGCCAGCAAACAAATTGTAAATAGCTGAAAGCACCGTAAGCAATTAGTAGGGCTTACACTCTGAATAGAGTAACTAGATGGGATAGGCGTATTTTACAAATTCGAAAAGGCAAAGTACTTACACTGATGGTGATTATAGTCCTGACCGATTTCGGCCACAGTGACTATATCCTGGTTTGGCATATTTAGGTTTATTCATGGTATAATACAATACAAATACTTTTATTGCATACCTCAAAAGTAACACAGTACATACTTAACATACCTCTAAGTACGTCTTTCTCTGTGACAAAGTGAGTTTCAAGCTGGTTTCAAGTAATTACCATTTTGCATGTAGTAAATAGTGGACTATTAGAATTATAGGCAAAAGGAGCTTCATCCATCATGCTACTGTTGAATATTATAATGAGAGGCACACTCGTGTGATCTTATTAAGAAACTCGCCTCGGGATCGATTGCATTTTTCTAATTATAATTTTTTTTTGACAGTGTTAAGTTGTAGTATACATAAATATTAATAAAGTTTATAAATTCTTATAAAAAAAAAATATTATTTATTGAATTCATAAAACCACACTCATGTTTTAATGCCTAATTATGTACGGTTGCATACACTACTTAATCTACATCCATATATAATAGTACATTACTTAACAAGGGCGGTAAAACAAAGAATGTCTCATATCGCAGGTATTTGACGCCCGAGCCGAAGGCAAGGCCGATAAATATGCGATCTGAGGCTTTCTTTATTACCGCCCGTGTTAAGTACAAAATTTTATGTCACCCCCTGGCCAGGAAGTGGGATTTCCCGCGCGCGGAGCGGGCGGTAATTGCCGCTTTATGGCCAGGTGTGACATAAAATTATCTTTCATGTGGGTTTCATGTACAACCGTTGAGCCGGCAGAAGCATGTTTGATGTGAAACTCCGGCCAGGACCCCCCCGCGGCGACGCGCACCAGTGCTGTAAAGTCGTACGTGATCTCGTAACTGCATTATAATTACTTGATGTCGTGCGCGCGTGGGCCGGGGGGTGGCGTGAACGGTACCTACGGGTTTTGAACACATTAAAGATGATTTACTGTATGGGTGTATTGGGTGTAGATAAAGTTTTTAACATACTAAATATCTGTAAAACGATACAATAATAAGAAGGGCCATTACCTATCAACAACCGAAAACCTTTAGCCCAGGAATAGGGAATATGCATGCGAAGTGAATAGTAATAAGATGTCACTATATAGACAGAAAATCATCAAATCATCACAAAAAATGTAAATTAATAAATTTGATAAATACATTAAAAAGTTATGATACTTGAAACTTTCGTAATTTTTTTTTTTATTGACTAATTGTAAATTAAAAACCACCATCAGGATTCTTATGAGAAAGTAAATAAAAAATTATACGACAACTATGTACCTAAACGCAATATTTCTCGACCAAAAGAACAAATAACTCGTTTTTCCATACAGCCGCAGTACGGGGCGCATAGTATTTGACGTCACAAAATACGCCCAATTAGTATGGAGCGTTTTTGGGGCTCGTCCGTTGCGCTTTACTTTGAAACCCATTTTTGCGTTTTCTGTTGTTTTAAGTGTAGTTGTTCATTAGAAACATTTGTTCCTCTCCAAAAACTGGTTCGAATGGAGTCATGAAAAAAAATTATGCATATTGTCAATTGTCAATTGTCATTGTTCATTTATCAAAAAGTCAAAGGCCAATCTTGTTAATTTAATTCCTTGAAATGTGCCGGTGCTCAGTAATTAGGCGGGGCTCATTTTACGCATTATTTACAACCCCAGACATTCCGGGGTCAATTATTATCCACCCTATTTTAGGGTTCCTTGCCTACTTTAAAAAATAATTAAATGTAACACTAAAAGGCAGGTAAACTGAAGGAAAAATGTTCTATCTGATTCCTGAAGTTTAGAAGACTACACTTGGTCTTTCCTGTAAAAAAATGTAAACCATAATACTCTTAAATACTTACTTAGGTAACTAATACATTTTAATATCTAACAATAAGGACAGACAAATTAGAACCAAAGGCGACTTCCTGATTTGTAGGTGCGGAGGCAACACAATATGAGAAAAGTGTCAAATGTCAGTGTCAGCTGTCAGTCGACTCGGTACTATTTTTTATTGCGCCTCTATATTTAAATGAGTGCTTCCTGACTGGCGCGGGATGCGCGGTAGCGGGACGATGCGAAGGCGGTACTGCTCCGCTTCTGCGCATGCTATTACTACTGCGCAAAAATAATACTGATAGTGTTTCGTCAAGTGAGAATCTTTGCGCCGTCAGTAAATTTACGTCAAAGCAGAAAATGTCACATATCGACCCCACCCTGCCAAGTCAGGAAGTCGCCTAAGTTTGCAAATTAGATCCACTAGGTCCACCACTGAGAAACAACTCTAAAATATTTACGGCACTTTGTTTCAGGGCCGGGAAAACCTCCTGGCTCATTTTATATACGAACTGAAATTCTGTTTGTGGTTCACTCATAGTTCACTCATCGATGTGTGATTGCAATAAACTCACTGTCTGATCGGATTGCATTAGAATTTTATTTAAAATGACTTATTGACCAAGCAAGCAAAGCAAGTGAAGTTTTCCGAGTCTATAGTACAGTCAACAGCAAATGTCGATGGTCATTTTAGTCCCCTCTCACTTTCTTGACGTCCAGCAGGCCTAGCACAAGACAGCCGCGAGAGTATGTCGGCTCGAGATAGACTACGCGTCACTTTTTGATTGGTGCTGTTAGAAAGTGACGGATAGTCTATCTCGAGCCGACATACTCTCGAGGCCTACTGATTTGTCGGTGCGGAGGCGGTACAATATGAGAAAACTGTCAAATATCAGTGTTCACTGTCAGTCGACTAAGTACCGCTTTTTACAGAGGATTGTGTAGCAAATTTTTTCCATAAAAAGCGGCAACGTTTTCCACCCCCTAACCCTGAACTGATTTGCACGATTTTTGCAAATGTTGTAAGGTATCATTAAATACTAGGTTTATACGTTTAGATTTTTTGGAAATATTGCATAAAATTGAAAACATGGACCCTTAAAGTTTCGATTTTTTGGCAAGCCAACTTTGTCATGGTTTTTTGCTATTACTCATAAACTAGAAAGAATGATGAAAAAAGCAAAACGTATAAACCTAGTTTAGGATGTAAGGAATCGATCAAGGCCAATATTGTCTCATTTGATTTGGTTTAAGGGGTGGAAAACGTGGCTGCCCGAAGCACTAATTCTGCGAGAAATTAGGCGTAGGCGAAGACTGTCTCTATCGCACGCAAGAATATTCCGCAATGCCTGTTCTCGTTCGCACGATAGGTTGACATATCAGACTGCGCAGTAGCGGGGCTATGCGAAGGTAGTACGTTCCGCTTCTGCGCATGATATTACTACCGCGCATATGTGATACTGACAGTATTCCGTCAAGTGAGAAAGTGGGAAAATGTCACATATCGATCCCGCCTCGCCCAGTCACCTAGATGGGGCAGAGCATCTAGGGGACATAGGAACTGTAAAGAACCCTCTAAACGCAATCCTTTAATTTTGTACTTATCGTTTATTTTTTTAAGTTTCAATACATTTCACTTAAATGGAAAAATGTACGAAAGAATTCTAATTAATAGGTTTTCAGATCGGTAAACGACAAGTTGCAAGTAATTTGCTTGTTTTAAATTTATCACCGGTGTTTAAATTAGGCCAAGACGAAAATTAATGTTTCTAATCCGAAGTTTGCGACATTTGCTCATTTTCTGTTTTCTTCTTACTTTTTTAAGTAATCGTATTAGCCGCCAACCGTAAACTTAAACAATAAAATTGTTTCGAAGAATTGACAATTGACGCATTATTACAGAGCGCCCGCTCATTTGCATACATTGCAAGTTACAAAAAAATATTTTGTTTTGTTTTTTTGTTATAAAAATTTTGTGATGAAAATATTTGATATCAAATTTGGCTTATTTTGGCATATCATTCCCAGAGTTACAGGACGCAGTCCTCGCCTCGACCTTGAGGGCCGAGGCGAGGACAATTAAAAACTAACCAATACAACTAAAAACGTTTAGATACTGACGCGGATATCCTGATGTCAAGAGTGACGGAATTGAGTGCTAACTGAGCCGTTCAATGTTTCAAGTCAATGATGATTGATGACGATTTCACCTATAATATCAACGTTTAAACCAGCCTTTTTTTAGGCTATTTATGCTACTTTGTGGTTTTAAAACTTGTCGCAGACATAAAGACTCGGCACCCGACCGGCGCCGCCCCAGCTCGCGCCGGTCAGCATTTGTTACGAGTAGGAACTTCATACCGTAACGCACACTTATCTACTCAGTAACGGCACCGCCCGAGCTTAGGACCACCTATCGGTGGATGGACAGTTCGCTGTCGCAGGCAGAACGCCGCGTGGTCGCCGCGCTTCTCTCGCAGGTTTTTAGTCGAAAGCGTAAGATTAGAGCTGAGCTTATTTGCGACTCTTTCTATCAAGGCAATTTAAACAAATCGTGTTCTGGGCCCCAAGGCCTTAAAGGAAATCTCAAGAAAGGGATGGAAGGAAGGAGGAAGGGATTGAAAGGGATCTTCAAGTATTACTAAAGTCCAAGTGCGAGTTAGACTCGCGCACGAAGGGTTCCGTACCATTATATATAAAAACGTTTGTTGTATGGGAGCTCCTTTAAATATTTATTTAATTCTGTTTTTTAGTATTTGTTGTTATAGCGGCAACATAAATAAATACATCATCTGTGAAAATGTCAACTGTCTATCACGGTGACAGACGGACGGACAGCGGAATCTTAGTAATAGGCTCCCGTTTTACCCTTTAGGCACGGAACCCTAAAAATCATCTCCGTTTTTGTAGATTTCGAATAATAAAAGTAGAACATTCCGAACGCTATCCCACCTTCGTGCGGTGGATTTTGGGACGGGTTTCGCCTTAAGAAGCGGAATCAGTTTTTCGTACACCATATTTTGCCCTACATGATTATCGGAAATCAACTTTAACAAAACATATAACCATGACCTAATTTGGAAATCAAGCAAGCTGTAAGGGTTAAACTTGGGAGAAGTGAATTTTACAACGCCTTAGGGAGTTACCGATTGTTCCACGCGCACCTTCAAGTAATTCTTGTGGTAAATTCCCGAGGGTGTAATTTCGGATTTAGAGTCCCGTAAAGATTTAAGGGTTATGTTGTTTAACTTAAATTAGGTGAGTATAATTCCTTCAAGATTCTGATGAACATTTTCGAAGTGATTTACAATACTGTAAAATGGTGAAACAGTCTTCAAAGTTGTTTCGTCGAAGCTTTTTTTTTTAATCTTTGTAGTAGCGCAGAATAAAACTGGTATTGAAACAAAGAAAGAAATGTTTGTTTGTTTTATTTTTATACGACGACGGTGGCAAACAAGCATACGGCCCACCTGATGATAAGCGGACACCGCAGCCTATAGACGCTCGCAACTCCAAAAGAGTCGCGAGCGCGTTGCCGACCCCTTATAAAATTTGAGGATTTACTGTGTTGACAGCAGAAGGGATAAAAGATCCCTCGCTCTCAACACAGTGGATCCTCGGGAGCTCTGGCAACCTTGCTCACCTCCAGGAACACAACACTACATAAGTACCTGTATAGTAAATAATGCTATTATGGCTGTGGTCTTCAGTTCTGCAAGGCGGAGGTTCTAACAGTCAAGTTGCAAACTCACTGGACATTAAGTTTATAATCCCAATAACGTCTAGTTTCCCCTTGGATCGGAAGGTCAGATGGTAGTCGCTTCCGTGATAGCTAGTGCCTACGCCAAATCTTGGGATTAGGTAGCGGACCCCAGACATCCTTCAGGATGCAACTGTACTGGGATAACGCTAAGAGGATGGATATGCCAAGGCTTGTTCATCCTTCCATTTGTGGGATATTAGACAACAGCGGTCTAGACAAGCAACAGGGTTATTGACTCAAATTATTATAACTTCAAATAAAATAAGATCAAAAAATATGCCAAATAATGGAAATCCTATCCTCATATCTCAACAAATAACAAAGATATAACTGTTTTAATGTTGCTGGTTAGAGAGTAGTGTCGTTAATCGCCTGTATGTTTTCACCATTTTGATTGTAATTATCATTTTTTGAGAAATATCGAAATTATAAAAAAATTCGCATGGTTTCAACAACCTATGGCACTTACCTTACTTAGCCAAATAGTTATACCGCAAAATAGAGTCACGTATTCTATCCTCGAACTAAGTGAAATTTCTTCAAAATTCAAATTATTCCGCGAGTAGGCCTCAAGGGCTCTTTTACATGTCACAATTTACAATACAATTATATAATTAATTTAATTTAGTAACACAAAGCAACATTAACCAACAGATAAATACCTGGGCACATCAAATTATGCGTTTTAATTTCATCAATATACAAGTCGAGTTTCGTTTCCGTGCTCGAAAATCTCTCGATTTCAATAACAAGCCGGCAAAATCTACCACTTAAGCACACTGCGACCAGAATCCATGTAAATTAGTTTTCGCACCCGGCAGGCTAAAAAGGATTGCATATCCTAGTGCATGTAGATAGTCGCTGGGATATCTCTTTGACGCGACTGAAGCCGAATTACAAGAAACTCAAAGTGAATCTTGTGACAACTGGCTGTAATCCGGTGGATTTGCATGTCACAGGTTTCGGCCTCACCCTAGCAATTTGGACAGTCTAAACTGAATGGGGTAGCTTCGTCACTTAGTTTTAGCTGAAATTGCACTTTAACGATATGTACGGACAACCAAATTGATTTCTGGGCCACTTCGTACCTTGTCACAAAATTAAGATAAATAATTAAAGCTTATAACCCTTTCCTCCCGGGTTGAAATGAGAGTTACTGATTAATGTTTAATGTAAATAAAAATAATTTTCGAATGCAGTGTTTGTACTTCTGTAATTATATGTAAAACCAAAATTTGTGATATCAATATTCAAAATATTTTTGAATAGTTTGAATATTGAGAGCGCCCATTGGGGCGTTGCTCGCTACATGTAAAGAGGAAACTCCATGCCGCCCCTCAAAGTCATTTTTAGAAGTCCTAATTTAGTTCTTGTAAATGTATTTGTATGACCAAATAAAGAATCTGAATAGTGAATGTGAATCTATGAGATCCTAGAATTCATGGATTCCGCATTAAAGAGAGCATTTGGCGGCCATATTAGAGTTTATATTCGACTGGCTTTTTCCCGCGACTTTCGCGTAGACTCCGTTGCCTTCAGTGAAATTTTACTTTAATATCCATAGGCTATTGGATTTCAATATTTAATTGATCATCAACCTGAAACCGATTTACGACTTCGTCCCACTTGCTGTCGAAACGGCCGGTCCTTGGTGCTCCGAGGCCAAAAAAATTATACACGAATTAGGTAAACGTTTGCGTGATATGAGTCGTAATCCAAGATCTGGTATGTACCTAGTTCAACGCATCTCACTGGCGCGGGAACGCCCCCAGTGCTTTTGGATCGTTTGAACCAGGTACAGTCAGCGTCATATAGTATCTAGCAGCCAAAGTGGCCAAATAGTTCAGCACACCATATACTTTGTATGGTGTGCCGAAGTATTTTGACACTTTTGGCTGTTACGTACTATATGACGCTGACTGTACATACGAGGCAAAACCTTAGTATTAAGTATATAAGTTATACTGCAATCCGTTTATTCTTCATGTGTTTGTGTTGTAAATAAATTCGTGTTATTTTTATCATCAATCAATCAGACTTAGAATTAACATATTATGCAACACAAAGGCACGGTATCCATCACAATCCATCACAATAATATCTTAGATTTTGTATTTGTATTGCAGGTAAATTCCAGATACAGGCTTGTCTCAGAGATATCATGGAATTTTCCGTCTCGCACTCACAAATGTGACTCTAAACGCAATATCCAATTTTCACCGTTTCCCGTGAAATGCACTATTCTACTTTTCGCACTAAAAAACGTCAAATAGTGCCGAGTACCTGGGGATTTATCGCGTCATCGCTACGTGAGTGGACTGGGTAATGTACCCTTTGATATCTAAACCTGTGATTCTTTTACTGGTTCGGTAGGCAGTCCCGGGCGGTGTGCTTTTCCATCAAACTTTGTTAAAGCAACTAGGTAGATGGTGGGTAATTTATTCTATTTTTGGACATTATTTTGACTAACGGAACTTAATCGCTTATGAAAACGTGAAGAGGAAAATTAATAGATTTACTTTATACGCTATTAAGTCCCGTTCAGTAAAAAGTGGTCACAAAGTGGTACTGCCTTGACTGACATTTGACAGTTTTCTCATATCGTACCACCTCCGCCACCATGGCACACCCAAGTCACTGCACTCCTGCAACTACATCAGCATTGGGGGAGTGAATGATGATGACGATGATAGTAGATGACAGTAGCATCCTTAGGCACAATTTAAAAAAACTAAATATTCTCCACCACCTTTTGCAAGAGCATAATCCTAGACTGACTGGCCTATATTAGGAAGTCCCCTTATGCGATCGTTGGACTATTTCATAAATGTAAATATACTGTATTTTGCTGGCAACTTGTTACGCACAAATGCGTTTTGTAATCATCATATTGCAGTAACTGTTACAACTGAAACATCAGAGAACTATCTTAATCAGGATATAAAGATAAGGAAGGAGGAAAGCCATATTAAGTTAACAAAGACGGTCGATCTGTAATCGCGTAAACGTAGTTTCCCAACAAGAATAAGCTCAAAATCCTCTTAACACATTCACGGCCCATGACGACACATATGCGTCATGCCTACACGTAAGATTTCAGCTACAGCGCGGAAAAACGCCGTTACGCGCTACGGCGTAGCACACGAAGCTTTTGTGGGCCGCAAATGGTTTGAAACTAGAAAGATAAATCCAAGCGTCTTATATGACTCAAAGATCTATGAACAAACACACAAAGACAATGAACAAAGTCATCCAAAACAGAAGTTCAGTTGACATTTAAATTTGCCTTGTCGCCAACCAAGGCTCACCCAAATTGTTTTTTTATTGTGATCTAAAACGAATTAACAGTGGCCACTCGTACTTGAATAATTAAATGAAATTCCACTGAAAACGAATTTATTTAATTAAACTGAACTAGAGAAATAAAGCAAATGAAAAAGGTGTTGCGAACGCAGAATGAGAAAAGTTTGAAGTCTACATCTATTAGAGATACGGTTGTACTTTTTAAAGGAATAGAATTGCTTTCTATACTTAGGTGCTACATAAGTCGATTTAAAATTAGATTCTAAAGCCTTAAATATGAAAACTACAATAATACATGAAAGATCTGCTTACAATTTTTATAAATCAAAAGTGAACAAAAGTTTTTTTTTACCTACTTCGACGTGACGTGGACGTAGTATAGCGAAGACGAAAAAATTGATGTCACGTGACTCACGTGACAAACTAATTTCTCAAATTATTCTAGTTTATACAAGTTTATTCTAGGGAAGGGAACATTTCGCGCAAATGGAAAGCCAATTTATGAATGATTGTTACATAAGTTTCTTAAAATATCACGCCGTTAGCCTGTGAGTGTCAAAATACGTTTTGTATGGAAAGCGTCCCACCGTAATGCCAAAGATAATAATGATGATGATGTTGACGGCGCTACAACGAGAAATATCACGTTCTTTGAAACGCTGTTCTGCCCAGACAAAAGGGATTGATTCAAAGATTTCATTTATTTCATTTTTTCAATAACACAATGTAAACTTACAGCACTGTTGCACCAAATCACTTACATGCCAGGAAAACTGTTATTCTCAAAAATTAATTACTTAATATAATGTCAAAAAATCTATAATAACAAGGAATACCACAATAATAATAATTAAGATATATGATTCTTCACTATATGATTGTGTTTTTAACAATTTGGTTGCTTAAAATTTTCTCTATAGAAAAAATTAACTAAAGTTGTCTTTATTTTCCTTTTGTTACTCAGCCTATTAAAACAACGCATTATTAAACGATACAAATTAGTTAATATGATGGCATTTCACCACATAAGGACATTTCATAAAACTGCACATAGTCAGACATTTATCGAGATTTGTCTAAAAAAAATCATTCCCGAATAGTATTATCCGGTTTTGCGGTGCGCAAAAGACATTAAGCGTGTCGCGTCCACGGGGGGCGTTTGCAGCGCTAATTTTATAATGTTACTGTTAATTTTTATTAATGTTAAGTAGCTGCTTATTTATCGGTTTCATAAACACTGATTGCCAAAGAGAAATATGACCACGTAGTACTCAGCACCTGTAAAGATAACATTTTCGTTGAAATTCATAACTTTTTAAATTAATATTAAAATTGGGATTGCTCTTGGCCAACATACTAGCCAGGGAACAAAGTTGAGAGCGACGGTGAAGTGAGCTCACCCAGAAAATGCCTATTCACTTGTGTCTTAGGTCCGGGTTATATGAACTCGGAAATACAGATGCCGGCAGGGAAATTCCAAACCTTAGCCGCCTACGCCTACGATGCTTTTTTTCGCCTACAACCACTACAACTGTCACGAGGTAACTTTCAAATCAACATGACACGCCTGACCATGTTAAAAAATAAAAATACTTAAAACTCATGTGTTATTTGCAAAAATCAAGGCTAGGTTTTTTTCGGACTTTTCTCAGAGCGTTTCAACCGCCATGACTTCGGTGGTCGTATTATTTACTATGTCCTTAGGTTTCTGTAGTCCATTTTGAAAACGGTGATTGCCCTCCCCGCCTGCTATACTACAGCTTGATATGGTATTACCTAAATAATGCGACCACCGAAGTAATTGCATATGAAATGCCCTTTCATAGTAAAAACATTAGGCACAAAGAATAATCTTGTATCAAAGAATAATCCGTTTAATCTTGAAAAAAAAAAGCAAAATATAGCTTTCATAGTGATAAACTTTGAACTCTAGCCCACTGGTCGTCCAGTCAGTGTTGTGAATACAAATGGTGTTCTTCAAGTGTCAAAAATTTTTTTTACTACGTAATAAGTGTCCCAGTGCTTGCCCCATGTTGTCCAAGCGTCCCTATTCAGCGTCAGTATTTTATATATATAATTAATACGTACCGTGGTAAAAGTGTTCAAAGTTACTTGTGAATACCTCATAGATGTCAAACAACATGGTTTTTGTGATCTGAAATCATTAACAAAAAACGTATAGGTATTAAACGATTAAATTTATTTGTAAAGCGTAAGGTCTTAAAACTGTATGTACATCTTTCAAATGTTGACACTTCTTGTATGATGTACTGCGCCAATACAAGTACACTAAAGAGTAAGAAATTGATGGATCGTATCAACTATGCTTCGAGACTTCGACTTAAAAAAGGCGATCTTCTCAAATACGAAAATGAACATGAATATTTTGAATTTTGTATGCAAGTTTACCAAAATTCATTTTCTGGTATTAGTGTACCGTCTATAACATGACTTGGACTCAACTTTATGGTTGACTGGTAGAGAATTCCGAAAGGAACTAAGTCCACTTTTTGTACATTATGATTTATTTTTGTCCGATAAAATTAAATTAAATAAATAATTTAACTTAGCTGAAAACATATAAGTAGCTTACTAATATTAACCTACTCATGTTTACAAATACATACATGCTCATGTTTGAAAATATAACCAACCATTATTTATCTATCGTAGCAATTATATCGAACCGTGAGATCTTCGAGGAGACAGTACGGTTGCCAGTTTTTGCTAACCATAATATATTTACATACGAACTAGGTAAGTGTGGAGCTAGCTTTACCTCAGAATGATAAAGATAATAATCTTCTGATATCGCACATCGCCGTGGTACCATAAATTATGATAAGCAGAGTCGGCAATCCCGGCACTCTGAAACAAAAAGCTATTAAGGGATTTCTGTTCTGCACGGGAGTTTAGAGTTAATCTGTGTATAGACTGGCGAGTGCCGCTACAAGAAAATACGTTTTAAAAGGTTTGTCGCCTATTGTAACTAGGTACTATATAGATTTCTAATCAAAGCCATAAATGCAATTTTTTTAATTATTATTATCAAGCACTAAAATTCGTCACTGTGACGCAATATGCATTCACTGTCACTGGGAAACATTAAAATAAAATTTATCATCAAGATAAGGGTTTTAAGACGCCTGACAATGACGAAAATATAGGTTTAATATAAATCAGCGAACTTCTTAGTATGATCGTGTTGTAAGTGTGTTAATGATTATGATCAGGAGTAAGTTAAAAAAAGAAAGACACAACTGTTAAAAGAAGATTTTCAGACGTAAATTCTCTTTTTTTTGGAATCTAGTTTTTCAATTCGTGTAGAGACAGCAAACTTTTTGATTGCCTACACAAATTGTTTTTTTAATACTATTGTGAAGCCAATTTGAGTCTTCTCAGCGCCTTAAATTTAGTTGTTACTAGTTTTGATTCTTTATAATAATACTGACTGCTCCAGACAGCATCTCGGCGTAGTAGCATAAGTTAAATATGGGTATCATAGAAGCGATTACGCCAACTAAGTTGTTCGCCATCTCTGCGGGGTTTCGTGCGATCTGTAAATGTAAAAGAAAACACATACTTAGCTTATGTAAGTAAACATGTATGGGAGATCAGTTACATGTATAATAGTAATAGCGTATAATTTAGTCTCTAAAACAAAATCCCAAACTCACAACCACACTACTGAGAACACACAGAAACCAACTACGTAAAGTAGTAGGCATAATAACAGGACACAACACACTAAACAAACATCTCTACAACTTGGGAATAACCGATAGTCCCTTGTGCAGAGCATGCATGGAGGCAGAAGAGACTGCTAAACACATTCTACTAGACTGTAAGCAGGTAGAAGTATACAGGAAGAAACACCTAGGAAATCCGAACACACTGCAGGAAGCAGTAAACAACATAAAGACACTAATAGGTTTCATACAGGAACTAGGATGGTTAGAGTAGTGCTACCCCCCTTTTCACGCAAAATAGGCACGTTGGATGTCGACTTGCGGAAAATGCCCAGTATAACTAAGTAACTAACTAGTCTCTAAAATTAAGTGATAAATTTTATCACTGACTAAATTCCAAACATATGTTTTAAAGTGTTAATTTCTCCAAGCAAGTAGCATTTCAGCCACGGGACTGGTTCGTATGAAAAGTCCCAAAAGTCCTGGGATTTCCGGTACTTTATACAAGCCAGTTCCAGGACTGCGAAGCATACAAACGCATCATGCACTCCGTCAGCCGACCTTTCTT
This sequence comes from Cenopis cana, assembly GCA_951800055.1. NCBI lineage: Eukaryota > Metazoa > Arthropoda > Insecta > Lepidoptera > Tortricidae > Cenopis > Cenopis cana. The sequence goes on along the minus strand of OX637486.1, from coordinate 2,959,061 downwards.
CTAATTAGTTTAAACCTCACCTTTGCGATGAAACCGAAGAAACAAATAGTGATCGTAGCAAATAGCAGATTGATGAAGATCATTTTATTGAAAATATCATCCAAAATCCTGGAAAGCCTGCGAAATAATTAAAAGATGCCATTGATGTCAAAAAAAGAGAACAAAATACTGGAGTACAATAAAATTTCCTATACACTGGAAAATAAAAAATATGGAATACTAATGAATGAGGATCACACTTAGGGAACCAACGATAATAACAATATCGCAATTCAATGTATGTTATGTTAACATTTAATAATTATTAAATAATGTATAGATGAAACCATTATAACTTAGTCAAGGTATAATTGACAGGTTTAGTACTTTTTGGTGCCTAAGGTCTGTAAGGAAAACTAGAACAATCTAGAAACACAATAAAAATAACGATATGGATACCTAATAAATGTCGAAATAGAATTTAATTCGAAGTACTGAAATGACTCATTTCAATTTCTCTCTGTCTTAAAATTTACTTAGATACGGTGCCATTGTACATCACTTGTAGTAGAAGTTTTTTAGAATTACAAGTCTGTATATTTTTATTTTCAGAACAATGTCAGTAGTCGACAGGCATCTCGACATTTTTATATTTTGTTTACACCTAATTTTCGTTTTGAATCAGTATTTGGACACTTCTATACTTCGTTATTTTTCCTTAATGTTATTTGTCCTATATCTCATAAATTGTACTGTCAACTAAGATCCCTAACACAAGCTTACTATAGAACTAAGTTAGTCTGCATGAGATTATCCCTGTATTTATATATTAATACCTATACGTAAAAGAGATAAACGATGCACTCACCATATCAACTTCTGATGTATTTTAATCAAGTCTTCAATTCTTGGGCCATCTTGAACCAGTTCGATTTCTTCATCTTTGCCGCAATCATCTTTTTCAACATTTAACACATCTTCGTCATCATTTTCACAAACTGAATAAGAGTCTTGTATTGTACTATTGTTATGAGTGCCACCAGTGTCTGCTAAGATTGGTCTGGCATGGAGCATTTCTTCACGAAGCAACTCAAACTCGGTAGCAAGGTGAGAACAAAGAGTAATCATTAAAAACTCGACGCCCAGGTAAATGTATACTAGGTGAATCACTGAAAATCCGAATACATTTATCAAATAAATTGAGCTCGAATCAATAGTCTCTTAATACTGTCAACTTATGTGCGAATAAATAAATTGAAATTGAAAAATTAGAACTTATTTAGGGAATATGATTTAATATTTACAGTTAGCTTCTTGGAAAGGGAAACATTACGAGGTAACCTGCATACATCTGGGCCAGCACTGGACCAGGGCGCGCACTACTGCCTATACAGGGTGGCCCAAATCTTGACGTCAATATTTTTTTTAGATTCCTTACGTCGTGGGCTATCAGAATATAGCCCATGTATGTTAGCCGATTTTTCGTAGTTCTCAAGTAATTAATTTTTATAGTTTTCTTTGCCAAGAAATTCTGACGTGAAGCAATTTACGTATTAAAACAAAAATTGTTTAACTTTTTTGAATGTTTGTGACAGTCAGTGACAGTTGCTCGATGCTATCGTCAGATTCGCATGTGTTGCTACTGTGTTGTTATGAATAACAGTTTTTTTATGAATTACTAATTTGTAAACTTTTCAGGATTATTAACATTAAAAAAAACTGTTGAAATTTTTTGAATGTTTCGTTTTGTAACATAATACGAACTTATCCAGCACCAGGAACACGGCGTTGTTATAATACTGCAATCTTCTGCAGGTGTAACAGATGTAAAATATCAAGTATACTTTTCTATAATATGTACAAAATAAGTGTCATAACGCTTTTCACTTTTGAAAGCATACCAGTTTTTTTACAAACTGTAACAAATAAAATACTTACTACTATATGACTCGTAGAAGTACGTCACTAAATAGACCAACCAATTTCGAGTTGCGTCAAACGGTAGCGAACATATAAAGGGGAACAACAATTTATCCTCTCCCAGCACAAAGGTACGGAACAGTGTTTCGAATAATGGCACTAGCATGTACTGCCACGAACCCACGATGTTCATCCAGTAGAATACTGCGGAAACAAATTGAGATCACATTTGTATGTTAAACCGCGATAGAGAAGTAGGAAAAAACTTTATTGGTCAAGTTACTAAGAGTTGTTACCACCACCACCAACATACGATTACAGACTGATCACGTTAAGAATAGCGCCTGCAAGACAAACTTTTCATACAATCAGATTTTAACAAACACGGTGTGCTTGACGCACTTTTTTATAGGATTTCACCAGAGAAAAGAGGCCCGCCCGCTTGGGACACAACTAGCAAACGTTTTCATTTACTGGGCTTGATTACTTCGGTCCCGTCCAAGTGGCTATCGGCTAAAAAAGCTATAAAAGATAGTGGTCGTCCGATCTGTCTACCTATTTGGACAGTTTGGCCTTAGATTCGGCGATCATGAACCTCCGCTGCTCGGCAGCCCTTGGATTATAGACGGTTTGGTGCAAGCCACCCTAAATGAACGATCAATGGGATCCATTAACTAATGGATATTTTTACCTGCGTTACAAATATTTAGCCTCTTCAGCATAACCCTCTTTCTCACACATTGAGCTCTTGTTAGCCCGGTGCTCCTCCACATAGACCCAAGTTGGTCGATTACTCTTTTGGCGTTTGACAAATTGGAAACAATCACCATTCCCTTTATAGCACCTAAAACAAAAATAAATAAATTTTAAAATACGCTAGGAAAGGGTCACACCATAAGGTTAGGAGAAAATTGTATAAATGAGGATAACAATGTCTACTATTGAGTTTATTTTCCTTGTATGTACCTACTTGATTTGTGCAATAAAGTGTTTACTATTTTTCAATTTTTCCTTTATTTCTAAATTTGTAAAAAAAACTATAATACGATAGTCCTGTAATATGTAGTAACGAAGAGAGTATGTCAAGGTAGGTACGGGTCAATTCACACAGAAAATACCCTAATACCCTAAATAGAGGAGCGTTTTAAAACTGACAAGGGCCCTTAAGGAATCATTTAGATACACCCTTACACCCTTTTCAAAAGCAACCCATTTATATAATAGGACAGGTGGCAAAATTGAGTTAATTATACTTTTAACTCCATACACGAGGGAATTTACCCGCAGCTGAAAATACTGTGATAATTTAACAATGCGAGTCATTAAATGAAAAAATAAATAAATAAATATTTGTGGACAAACTTACACAAATCAACCTAGTCCCAAACTAAGCAAAGCTTGTACTATGGGTACTAAGCGACGATATACATATACTTATATAGATAAATAAATACTTAAATACATAGAAAACATCCAAGACCCAAGAACAAATATTCGTGCTCATCACACAAATAAATGCCCCGGCCGGGATTCGAACCCGGGACCTCCAGCTTCGTAGGCAGGGTCACTACCAATTAAGCTAAAGCGGTTATCAATATATACATTTCCTTCAATATCAAATACACACGCGATTTAAAATCACAAATAAATGGAACTTACTATGTTTAGTTACTATGTTTCATGAGAATTCGTCAATTTTATTTAGATTTGTACGGGTTGACTCGTAAAAGTTTTCCTAAACACATCATTGCCGTACTACGGAGAATAAATAAAATGGAATTTTACATTTATTGTTTCCTTATATTTTCAACATTGACTTTCCTTATTGGGAAAAAGCGATCCACTTTAAAAGAGATTTCATGTTATGCTCCTCTATCTACAGGAATACATCTAGTTACAAGTAATTCTGTCTATATCAAAATAATATTGAGCCACAAAATATAACTGCATTAATTTAAGGCGCTACACTGAGAAATTTCGAGACTTTGAAACGCTGTCCTGCCCAGACTAGCAAACAGTAGGGGCTGATTTTCAGATATATGATTCTTGACTATATGATTGTAGTACTGACAATAGCGGAACATGATTGCTTAAAATTTTCTCGATAGAAAATAAATCCAAAGTCGAATCTATATTTTCCTTTTTTTCCTCAGCCTACTAAAACAACGCATTATTAAAAGACACGATTAAGTTAATATGATGGTACTTTACCTCATCTAGGTACTGACAAGAGGAAATTTAATAAACCTGCACACAGTCAGATATTTAACGAGATTTGTCTAAAAAGCCATTCTCGGAGAGGGATGCATCCCGTTTTGTCGTGAGCGAAAAACAAAGGGTGTCTCTTTCAATCGATATATCGCCTTAAGGGATAAAATGTACCAATTAATGCCCGCAAATTATATTATTAACATTAAGCACACTATGCACAAATCTGAACTGAAGCTACGAGTAGGTATTATATTTTGAACTAATCCGCCTTCATCGAATGGACTTTCCATGAAGGCAGATTAATTCCATTTATGCTCTTTGTTTATTTAATTCATAAAATTAATAGCAATCGAAGCACTGCTAGTATGAACTCATTTTATTTATTCATGCCACCTACCACTGCACTCTGAGCTCGATTTCTGCATACATTTAGTAAATAGGTCGTGTTTGGTATCATTTTCGTAATACTTAATTACCTTTAAAGAACAAGGAATTCATGTCTGGTACCAAAGTTTCGCTCGCCTATAAAGTCGCGGATTAAACTTGGAAAGTCAACCTATCACTTTTGGCACACGCTATATATTATTATAGGAGATGATATATAGGTAGCGTCGTGGTTAACTCTAAACTAAACTCCATTATTCGGCGAAGTAAACTGACAGACTATAAGATGTTTCGAGGAGTAGAAAAAAAGAAATAGTGAGGGCATAATATCGATAAAAGCATATCGATAAGTATAACCTTGTACTACCAAACTTATTTCATTCCAATGTTGTAATCTACGAGGTATATGTACAAAAACCGTGGGTGACGGTCGCTAGTTCCTACCAATTATATTATAAAGTATTTAAATATGAATAAATCATAAGATTTAGAAATAATTTTAAAGTGTCAAATTTAGAGCATATTAGATTGAGAGAAACACTACTATTACTAATATCGATTCTCGATGTTCTCGGCAAGCACCTACGGGGAACCCGATAAATTGGCCCAAAGATCGGTAAATCTAGTAAGGCCTTAAATAATATCCAAATATTCATTCAAAATATTTGTGGACAATCTTACACAAATCAACCTAGTCCCAAACTAAGCAAAGCTTGTACTATGGGTACTGAGCGGCGATATACAAACTTATATAAGTAGATAAATAGAGATACTTAAATAAATTGAATACATCCAAGACCCAGGAACAAATATTCGTGCTCATCCTCATCACACAAAAAATGCCCTGACCTGGATTCGAACCCGGGTCCTCTAGCTTCGTAGGCAAGGTCACTACCAACTAAGTTAAAGCGGTCGTCGAATTTATGTCGAACGATGATGTTGATGTAATATTGGTTAACTGTTATTGTGTTGTTATTGGCCGGAGTTGTTTGTCGTCACTTTCAAAGTAAACAAAATACTTAAGCCTTACCGAATATTGATTTATGAATACAAATACTACTACTCAATGTCGGCTCTTGAAGAACAGTTGCCAGCAGTTTTATTTATCATCATCCTCCTAGCGCTATCCCAGTACAGTTGCATCCAGAAGGATGCCCGGGTTCCGCTACCTAATACCAAGATTTGGCGTAGGCACGAAAGCAACTGCCATCTGACCTTCCAACCCGAGGGGAAACTAGACCTCATTGGGATTAGGTTTGTCAAGTGAGTGGGCAACTTGACTGTCAGAAGTTATGAAGCCGCCCGAAGGCCTCTAACTTGCCTTAACGACTACTATCATAGACAGCAGCCTGGAGTTTCATTTATCTACTTAAAAACACAAGGAATAGGAAAACTTTAGTCTTCGTCATACAACTGTGTTCTAATATAAAGTCAAAGTTCAAATTTAGATGTGTTTGAATAATATATTAGCTATGAAAATCAGTATTTTTTGATGACTGTCAGTATATTTTGGAATGCATATAACTATATTCCATGATGTACCTTTTAGGTTAGGCTAAACAATGATATGAATACAGAACAGTTGAGTTAAGACTGCCATTAGAACATTATTTAATTTCTGTCACATAAAGTACCACTTTTTGAGCCACTTTATCAAAAAAAAACGGCCAAGTGCTTGTCGGATCACGCACAACGAAAGGTTCCGTACCGACACCTAGCAGTCTACTTTTAAAAACACTATTTAATACCTTGAATCAAAAAGTTCGTATCTTCATAGGGAAGTCACGGCACTTACGTCCTTCTGTTTGGGCAAGACAGTTTTTCAGTGAAAACTCAAAAACCCTTAATCCCATCTTCTTCAAATCAAAATCCCTTGAAAGTATTTATTATTGTACACCACTTTAATTTTTTTCAGAAGTTTAATCTTCATAGTTTGGAAATTAGAGTGGGGGGATACATTTTGTACAATTTGTACGACTTTGGGAGCTAATATCTCACCAACGATTGACTTAAATGGAAAACTTTCTTAGTAACCTCTATATTATTTTTAAAGGTCTATCCAAAACTACCCCTCACAACTACTCTCATTGAAAATATTTTGTTTCATCCACCGGTTACACGTATGGGGTGCCCCCCCCCCCCCCCTTTTTCATGCTGGCGATTCCGTAACATTTTGTCAACGCAGTTATATGTTTTTAAAAGGATAGCTGTTTTTTTGTTATTACACAATAAATGGATAGATTTTACAAAACATTTTTTTTTTTATTAATCAAAAAGTACATAACAACAGTAACAAAATGTTGCTCGCCAAACTGCGATAACAGTTTGTTTGCGAGATCGCGCTCATATTGGCTAATGTTAGGTACTAAATATATACTATTAATTATTATGTATGAACTAAACATGACAGTAAAATTACGATTAATAACGGGATGTTTACCATGTATATTTGTAAACTGATCCAGTATTCCAAAAATCTATTAAAATGTACTATGTAAATATTTACGAAATCTATTGTAATGTAGTGTGTTTAAGTGGACATGTTTTTGTACGCCAGAGTCGCCAGAAGGCAAAACATAGTGATACCAGACCTTTTCATTGTAAACATCTATTTTAACCTATGTTTAACAAATAAACACCTTTGATTGATTGATTAAAAACTACCAGAGCAGCAGCAGAACGCAGAGCTTCCGTAGGGAGCGGGATGGTTGGCGTGTTAGAGCGCGACATTTGCAATGAGTCCGATTAAACAACGATATCACGCAAAATCTGAACTCTCTGCAAGTTTGAATAGGACAGTCTAGTAACCACCACTACCCAGTGTCATAATTTCACCAAAAACAAGACCAAACCCCTTACAAATCGGGCATCTCTGTCCTCTGCGCAGCTTCCTAACTACCAAATTTAACTTGACCCTGGACATCCATCATCCACAGACCTATAGAAGGTCTATCTAAACTGGTTGATACTCGCCTCCTTTGTATTCCAGCTGATGTCTCAAAGGATATTGCTTAGACACCTGAGTGCGAGCCAAATTAATTCGGTAAGGGATTGCGTTGAACACCGGCCATGTTGGCGGGCGAGTATTGTATGACCTATATGAGTGCATTGCAAGTAGAAATAAATTGAATTATTACCTAGTGTATACCGTTCAAGTAGTTGTTTCGTTTCATTTGGAGGAAGAATAAAATCTGAATCAAATGTACATGTGGCTAAAATAAAATAAAAAAACTAAATATTGCTATTAGTTAGATAAATTCGTATAGTTTGCTTTGATAAAAATATGATTGGCTTAATGACTATGTTTAAATATTTACGAAAACTACGCGCAGAGCTTCCGCAGAGAGCGGGATATTTGCAATAGGGCTACCTCCCCTTAATATTATAAATGCGAAATCGAAAGTTTAGAATCGTTTAGACTCAATCGCGCAAAAACGACGACAACACATTATAATGAATCTTGGTATATAACGAGTTTATAGCCTGGTATGGAATACTTATTATTTCAAAAATTATCCCTCGAAAGGATGGAATGGGAAGTGAAAGTTTACGCGGAAGAAGTCGCGGGCAAAGTTAGTTATTTATTTTGTTTTCACGTTCACTGAGAAAATGTTTGTTTTAAGGTTTTATAAATAATTTAAAAAATATCGTCTTAGATCATCTGACTGTGGCAATTTGACTTACATTGCTGGATCGTAAAGTAATGGTGATATTCATTGACCGCCTTTATTTAGCAACCCTGCACTGTACGTAGAATTGTCATTGTCAAGTGACAAATTGGTAATTAGAGGCCAATAGAGATATTGGAGATAGATTGGTAGTAACATATAATGTATGGGTGCTATTGCGGAAATAATGTTCTTACTTATGGCGTTCTACAAATAAATAGCGGAGCGGCTCGTTGAAATGTTGGGTGACCTGAGAGCTGGGAGGTACTTTGGCCAAAAGGTCAGCTTAGGTAACGCTGCCAGTTAGTTTATTAATAGTTTAGTTATATTTAAGCGGCTCCATGTTTTTTTTTTCATTGAGCTTAGTCTGTTATGTGATACCAGCACGCTATTATTACCCTTTGTTTTGAATGGCCAATGATAATTATAATTGTTTTTTTTTATAAATAATTTAACATAAATTACACGAAATAAAAACTCACCCTGCGTTGCCACAATAAAAACAGGCAACAGATTAGCCAACTCGTAAAACCCAAATTCACCAGTGAAACCTTTCTTAAAACTTATTACCAATGAAAAATAAAACGTGAAACATGAAACAACTAATAATAGGGATCGCAGTTTTCCCCAAACGCTTTTATTTTTATTGTATATCGAAATATTGGACTTTTCTAACAAATCAAAACATATTGTGAAAGGTTTTGAAAAATCTGGAGCGAATTCTTTCAAATGTTCCATAGTGCTACTCGTATATGTGAAATCAAACAAGATTGTTAGTGAAAAATTCTACAATGGCTTTAGTATAACTCTTTTATACTTCCCCATGAAGGTCATATTAAAAATATATCACTCTATGTAGAGTCGACATAGAGAATTCTTAAATTTTGCACATTTTATATTCACTTTACAGTAACCTCAAATTTACTGTTTGTCGTTAACATTTACGTTCTCTTATATATTATAAATAGCAAGCGATGCGGTGTGCTATAATTTTGCTTGTAAGATATTTTTTCCTTTGAAGTTCATAGCTTGAAATAATATTATGAATTTTCTTTTTGATGGTGTCACACATTTGTGTGTGAGCTAAAATAACAAAGGGTTTAAAGTATTGTGAGAAATCATGTTTCCTTTTAGGGTTCCGTACCTGAAAGGTCAAAACGGAACCCTATTGCTGTTACTCACGCGTCCGTCCGTCCGTCGTCTGTCACAAAATTTTGTTCCTAAGAATTTCTTAACTTCCCGTTGACGAACTTGAAATTTGGTAATAATATTTATTATTACGTATATTGTACCAACAAATACTAATATATTGATAAATCACATTTTTGAGGTTGGTTCGGGGCCCCTTAATGTGCGAAGTCCGACTCGCACTTGGCCGGTTTTTTTGAAGAAGGGATAAATAAGTGTGAACGTATGAAATTCTATGATAAAAATATTCTTATTCTATCGGATTGGAATCTGTATACGGGCCCACTTTACTAAAATCTAACTGATGTAGTCCATGATTATTTTCTCACTTAGGCGACTTCCTGACTTGGCGGGGCGGGATCGATATGTGACATTTTCTTCTTTGACGTATACTTACTGACGTCGCAAAGATTCTCACTTGACATAATACTGTCAGTATTACGTTTACGCAGTAGTAATATCATGCGCAGAAGCGAAGCAGTACCGCCTTCGCATCGTCCCGCTACCGCGCATCCCGCGTCAGTCAGGAAGCATGGTTGGCATATGAATAAATGAATTATGAATTATGAATGAATTATTCAAATGTAGGGGCGTAGTAAAAATGGTATCGCGTCGACTGACAGCCGACACTGACATTTGACACTTTTCTCATATCGTACTGCCTCCGCACCGACAAATCAGGAAGTCGCCTTAGTTTACTCGTTTACTCTCACTTTACCGTAACCTTACTGATCTCGTCACACCATGGATGTCCTGCACGACTAATCTAACACAAAATACTCAGAACTAATATTATATGAATGTACATTTTTAATCATAGTGAAAATTGAAAAATTAAACACCACAGGTGGAATTTCAACCCACGACCTCTGGAATCCGTCCATTGCTCTACCAATTGAACCACCGTGGTAATCGAATTTTTCAATCATAACACGCTATTCGCGTCACGTTCGCGCAAGCGGACGCATCCGCTTGACAAACATTTAAAAAAGTATATGAATGTGGATAAAATAGTGTATATGTATATACAACTGTACGTGTACATAATTAAGCCTTAAAGACTCTTGTGATCTTATTATGAAACTCGCCTCCGGCTCGTTGCATGAAACCACACTCGTATTTTAATGTAGCAGTTACCCCTCATTATGTTTATTGCATTTATAAACTACTATAAAACATCAAAATATTATTATTTTAACCAACACCAACAAGTTCGCTACGCTGTTGGATTAATTTTAGGCCAAACACCAACCGGTGGTTACACACAAGGCATTTGCGTTAGGAATTTCGTAGCTAATTAGGTAAGTTTGGAAGAATCTTGTACATTTATAGCTATTGCTTCCTGCGGTGCAATCACGGAACGTTTCCGACCGTTCGTGTGGCAATCTAAATATCAAATCCCATACTAATAAAAGCAAAATTAAAAATTTTGAAAATCCCCCGACGGATGTAGCTAATTGAAAAATAATTAAATCATTAATTTGGAAATCCCCCGACTGTATAGGAAATAAACTAGTACATAAAGACATCTATTTTTTCAATACGGTTAACTGGTTGAGAGTTTATTTACAAGCCCAGAAAAATCCGTCGGGGGCTGCCATTGCCATGTCTGTTCCCATTTGCATTAAAACAGTAATGCATATAACTATAAGTAATTCGAGGTTACTTAAACGATACCTTCGTTACCTAAGATAAACTGTAACACGCTACAACATGCTGCATAATTTCAAGGCAATGATATTAAAAAAATATGCCCACCGTACGTTCGAAAAGTTACGTGATTACCCCGCAGGAGCCCATTTCTCGATTACAAGCGGAACTCTTTTTTCAAATATATCCTTTCTGTCAATGGGAACAAAGTAACTATTATCTAGTTTTCAAGAATGCGTAAGGTTACTGTAAATACGATTTTCCATTATAATAACATATCTGCTCATAACTACTTACAGCTAAATAAGTATTACCTGGAATATATACCTAGGTATTTTACGTGTGAAAATAGTGCGTGATGTAGGAGAAGTCATTACCAAACTCAAGTGGAGCTGGGCAGGACACCGTGCCAGGCAGAGTGATGGCAGGCTGGACCAAAAAGTGTCAGACTGGCAATTCATGGCAAAAGGAGCGTCGGCCGTCCACCGGCTCGATGGGTTGATGATATTATGAAGATTATGGGTCACTCTTGGATAAGACTGGCTCAAGACCAGGATGAGTAGCGTGCTCAAAGAGAGGCCTATGTTTATTTAGCAGTGGGAGATTACAAGCTGATGATGATGATTACGGTCGTGTGTTATAAAGTACAGTGCAAATAAATGATTTGTCAATTAAACAAATAACAGAGCTAACTAGCGCAAATTTGATAATTTTCGTTGGAAATCTATTAAATTGAGTGAAATCTGATAGTTAGTTTTTTTAATACTTCTAATGAAATCTGATTCCACTTAACCAAAAAGGGTTTCGTTGGAAGTTTTAATTCGGGTGGTTGTTATGCCAATAATGATTAATATTTTACCTATGAAATTTCAGAGGTCGTTGATCTACGGCGATTAACTTTTGCTAAAAACTAAAATGGTTCTTATGTTATCGCTTAAACACTGCTTTGTTACAAAAGGAAGATCTTTTATTCACAATATAGGCAGGATAGATAGTTTTAAATTTGTACTATGCATAGTAGGTACGGAATCTGACATTCAGATTCAGATTTATTTATTCACAATATTTACATAATACATTACATTGTGCGTGGTCTGACACGAACTTGCCCGTATTTTAGGGCTCCCTACCCGAAGGGTCCAAACGGAACCCTATTGCTGTCACTCACGCGTCCGTCCGTCCGTCCGTCGTCTGTCACACAGCTTTACAGCCAAACGGTTGGAGTTACAGTCTTAAAATTTTCACAGTATAAGCATCTTGGTGGCGCAGAGCCAGACAAATGGTCAAAACTTATTTATATTTATGTTTTAGGGGCGCAACTAAAGTTTACTTTCGTACGTTCAATCTGTTTTCTAATTTTATTTGTCTAGGTTTCAACGAGATAACTCGATTTGAAAACAAATGCGTTCAGATTTACCTAATTTAATGTAATAAAGAGCAAAGTAGTTTTTTTGTGCTTAGTTTTTATTTGATAAAAACATTCCAAACTGAACTTGTAAATTATTCGACAATGAAGTTGAAGGTCACTTTTATACAGTAATTGAAGCGAAAATTAATAAGAAACTCTCATACGTTGAATTCTTCTTTTTAAAAGTACTTGCACACTACGAGTAAAAAAATAATATTAAACTTCAAATAAAAAGCATGCAAATGTAAACAAATCCTCATAAAAATGTTGACTTGGCTCACAAATGACCTAATTCGTTAAAAACCACGTCAACCTCTCTTAATCCCGACGTAGACTTAACCCTAATATTTTCCGGGAAGCATCAAGACCATTCAACAGTTATGCGAATATTGAATCAGACCAGCCAGCCACGTAAGACACCTTATTTTCCACTGTTGTCTATTGTATTTACGATTTTTTAAACTTAAAGCAGCAGGGGATAGGTTAAGTTATGCTGGCCGTCATTGCAATATTTCAGAAAGAAAATAAAACAAAAGAACAACAACGCGAGAGAAAGGCGCGTGCTCACTGTAAGCGACGCTGTTGTTATTTTAACTTTTACTTAAATAGGTTGTGAGGTGCTATCTTCTTCATGATTTACAACTCTTACCCACAGTTGTAAATTGTAAATCATGAAGAAGAAGATCAGGAGGAGCGCTCGTGGCCCAGCGGCGCCTGCGTACCGCTAGCGGTATCTAAGGTTAAGCAACGTGGTCAGGACTTGGATGGGTGACCGCTTTGAGTGGTTACTAACTGAGCGCTCCCGTGCTTTGGAAGGCACGTTAATCCGTTGATCCCGGTTGCTGTCTATGGCAGCAGTCGTTAAGCCAAGTTGGAGGCCTTCGGGCGGCTTGAGAACTCTAACAGTCAAGTTGCCCACTCACTTGACAAAGCCTAATCCCAATAAGGTCTTTTTTTTTTTTTTACGCAGAGGAAATGCATTTACGCATCCCCCCGGGCCTGGGAAGTTCCATGGTGGGGGGTATGTGGGACTCGCCCTTCCACAGGGGAAGGGAATACCCACTAAAACCTCTGCGGCGTTAATCCTCACTACCGTTTAATGGGGGAATCGTGGGGTCACTGTAATTCTACCGCGATACCCCCCCGGCTGCCCCGGCTAGTGCGCCAGAGCCACAATCCCAATAAGGTCTAGTTTCCCCTCGGGGTTGGAAGGTCAGATCAGATGGCAGCTGCTTTCGTAAAAACTAGTGCCTACGCCAAATCTTGGGATTAGGTAGCGGACTCCAGGCATCCTTCCACCAAAGTCACTAGCGTTATCCCAGTACACCAAAGTTGTAATGTGTGCTAATGAAGGCGATGTTGTTACGGCGCGGCGGTGCTGTCTGATCTGCTTGTGCGGAGTCGGTGCGGTACCATTAAGCTGTCAGCTGTCAGTGGCAACTGTCAGTCGAGTCAATATCAATATATATTTTTAGAAGAACACAATTGTAGAAATAGAGATGCATGTTATCAGTATAATAAAAGGTACGAAAATAACCGGCTCAGTGCGTGTCAGACTTCGCACTATTAAGGTTTCGAACCAACCGCAAAATTAAGTTGGTTTTAACTATATTACACTAAACGGTTAAAACTTACGTATTAATTGTCACTCCGGGCGGCATGTTTGGAACTATTCGGCAGTTCTTCTTGAGGTTGAGTGTGTTCGCGACGGATCACCAACGCTGACTGACGATCTCCCCGACGACGCCCACCCAGGGCTCGTGACTCTCGTGAGCCGTGTGCTCCACCGCGAACGTGCTCAACCTGAAGAAGAACTCCCGATTCTCCCGAAGAGTTCGAAACATGTCGCCCGGAGTGACAATTAATACGTGAGTTCTAACTGTTTAGTGTAATATGGTTTTAACATGACTCGTAAGTTGGTTTTAATAAAAAAAAGGTTTTTTTTGATTTATCAATACGAGTATATTAGTATTTGTTGGTAAAATTGGTAATAATAAACTTTATCACCAAATTTCAAGTTCAACGTCAACGAGTAGATAAAAAATATTTTGTGATGAGACGATGGACGGACGCGTGAGTGACAGCAATAGCGTTCCGTTTGGACCCATCGGACACGGAACCCTAAAAATAGCACATAGACGTACCTACTTATATTTGGGGCTATTTCAAAGGTTAAAACTCACCTATTTAATTGAAGTTTCTTCAAAACGCTAAAATTATTTAACTTGCGCCCACCATAGCTGCATTGTAGCGATGTATGCAAATGAAATCCGTGACTCCGTGCCACACATCTCTTTTTCTGTGCATCTAGGCAAAAATGTATTATTAAACTGTGTGCACCTCACGGAACGCGAGCTTTCTTTTAAGACATTGTTTTGTTTGTACTCTTTTAATAACAAATAAAGATACCATGTTAAGTATTGTTACCTCACATAAAAAACTACATGACACTTAAAGTTTTTTTTTTTGATTCATAGACGTTTACAAAATCTATTCTGTGACTCGTGTGTGAGAGGCGGGGGTAATATACATATTAATTATCAAATTAATAGTGTCTCAGTAGCTCGATTCCACTCACACAAAATCCACCCATTTAGAAAACTTTAAAGATCTCTTTTACTCGAATATGCGCTTAGTTCCAAAACGGGTACCACGTACTCTGGTTTCGGCCCTTGGCAGATTCGAGGCTTGAGTGATTAATCTTCGTTCTCGCACGCGTGAGTTAAGAGGGACAGTGACAAAAAACCATGATCAATAGGACTGCCATACCATCTGTGACTGAAATAGTTTCTTCTATCTGAAATTATTTTGAGGATTAAGCGTATATTTTTTATCTGAAGCTCATACGGTCTTATTTGTTAAAGAAACTTATTGGAGCTAAGGAGAGTAGGTCTCTTTAGCTCTCAATAAGTCTTCTGTAAGGCTGCCAGTTGGGCTGCTTCAAGTTCGAGCAAGAAATGACACTTTGCTGACTCTCTTTTATGTACATCTATACATCTATACATATAATAAAGCAGAAGAGGGTCGAAAATCTGTACATTGAAGATATTAGTAAAAAAATCGATGGAGGGGTCTAAGAATCGATAACAGAACACGTTTCAACTGTTTTTAGAATTCGTGTCTGTTTGTCTGTTTGTCTGTTTGTCTGTTTGTCTGTTTGTCTGTTTGTCTGTTTGTCTGTCTGTTTATATGTCTAACTATCACGCGAAAACTAGCGAATGGATTTTAATACAGCCTTCACTAATATGTTTATTGGATCTTCGGCCAGGTTATAGGCTATAAAAATCATATAGGTTAGGGATGAAACGGGGTGAAAAGAGGGGTTAAACTTTGTATGAGAAGTCTTTCAGTTCATGATTTACAGGCTTGAAAATTAGTAAGTATATACATGGACGCAAAGTAAATAGAACCCCATTCAAACATTGTAGTAAGCGGTAGGATGTCTTCAAGAAAACACACTCTTAATCTGTTTACAGTTTAATTAACACCAGAAAGCAACACGGTTTATCACAATCCACACGCGACATAATACGAGAACACGGAGCGTGCGCCTGCGGTGACGGGTCGCGAGCCAACTGACTAGCCGGCGCGCGGGCGGGCGCGTTTGCGATTGGTGCGCGTGAACGAACGGAATTACTGAATACGGTCGCGGGGAGAGTGAATGATATATAACTCCTACATACTCCCCCTTTTGACCAGATACAAGTGTCCTCACTTCTGGACAAATATCGTGAACAAACTTAGGTTTTACGTGGGCGACCTCGGCCACGTTTCGGTACAACTGGATCCGGGATCACAAGATCTTCACCCTCGCGACCATGGTACCTTCTCAGGTCAGACATGTGGTATTTACCAATTACATCATTCGGCTTATCTGGGAAAGCTAGAAGGTAAGTTGTCGGGCTCACTTTCCTCTGGATGACGTACGGACCATCACGTCTTGGAGCGAATTTAGAACTAACGCCTTTCGAAGTATTACTGAGGACATGTGTCTTCATTAACACGAGGTCACCTTCTTGCAACTGATCAGTAAGTCGCCGTAGGTCCTTTTCTGATTTACGAAGATCCTGCTGTTTCTCAATGCTTTCTTTGCTGGATTTTAAAGTGTCAGCGAGCTTTATAAGGTAAGGTGTAATCTGAGGCACATAATTTTCGGCCATAATCACCGTTCTAAGATCTGCCTGTGCAGTTAACGGTGACCGAAGCTCACGTGCGAAAGTAAGGAAAGCCGGAGTTTGCTGGGTCGACTTGGTGATTGCAGTATTCAGGGCGAACCGGATAAACGGCAACGCTTCTGGCCATTCGCCGTGATGACCTTCAACAAGAATCGCCAGCTGTATCTTGAGATCTCTGTTTTTCCTTTCGACCGGATTTGCTTCCGGATGATACAGCGGCACTAGGTTTTGCTTTACATTGAGGGTATACATTGCCTTTTGCATGACGTCAGCAATAAACTGAACGCCATTGTCCGAAATTACGCGTCGGGGACAGCCATAACGCAGGAACACTTCTTCGATTAACGTTTTAGCACACACCTCGGCAGTTGCGTCGACGAGTGCATAAAGTTCAACCCATTTACTGGCTGTGTCTTCCACAATCAGCACCCACCTCTCTCCGCGAGGCCCTTTAGGCAACGGTCCAAATAAATCAACCGCCAGGACTTCGAAGCGTTGTGCTGGAGCTGGAGTTTGTAATAGACCTGCGGGTTTCTCATTCAAAGGTTTGTATCGCTGACACTCCAGACACGTTTTGAGGTAGTCTGCTACGTACCGACGCAATCCCGGGAAATAGAAACGTTGAGCGATTCGGTGTATTGTTCTTTCTACTCCTCCATGTCCGGAAGTGGCTGCATCGTGACACTCAGCCATCACCTGCTTTCGACGGCTTACAGGTATAACAAGCTGCGGTTCCTCGGTGTCCTCTTCTGCATATCGGTATAATACACCATTACACATATAGTAACCTCTCTCTGTCCACCGCTTCAGCTCCATATCCTCCTTGCCTTCCAAGCCTTTAATAATCTTTGAAAGCTCAGGATCGGCGAGTTGATCCGTTCGTAGAGGACCAGCCTCCCACCGAGGCGTCTCAATTATCACGGTGCAGACTCCGCATGCATCTCGGCCTTCATCTGAGCATGGAGGTCGGCTGAGAGTATCGGCAATGACATTAGCTTTTCCAGGCGTATAATCAACTTCCATATCGACCGATTGAAGCTTCATTGCCCAACGGATGAGTCTTCCCGTCGGCGATTTTAGTGTAAGCAACCACTTTAAGGGTTGGTGATCACTAGCAACCCGAACAGTATGACCATCAATGTACCCGCGAAATTTCTCCACAGCCCAGACTACGCTCAGAGCTTCCCGCTCCGTGGTGGAGTAATTACGCTCAGCCGGCGTGAGTAAACGACTGGCGTACGCTATCGGTCTCTCGTCACGTTGGGTCTCCCCCTGCAGCAGAGCCGCACCCAAAGCGTAATTGCTAGCATCTGTTCGGAGGATGAATGGACGGGAATAGTCGGGCTGTACGAGTATCGGCGACGAGGTAAGCAGACGTTTTAATTCTGTAAAGGCATTAGCTTGAGCTGCTTCCCACACCCATGGCTGGTCTTTCCTAGTGAGCATAGTTAGTGGTTGAGCAACCTGTGAGAAGTTTGGGACGAATTTCCGAAACCAGGAACAAGTCTGTAGGAACGACTTCAGGTGTTTCACATTAGTAGGCTGCTTCATATCAGATACAGCGCTTACCTTATCAGGATCAGGCAAAACTCCCTCTGAAGTGATGATATGCCCCAGATATTTTACAGTCTCTCTAGCAAATACACACTTCGCACGGTTGGCTCGCAGCTCAAATACTCTCAGCCGGTCAAACACCGCTCGCAAATCTTGTAGATGATGGGAGAAACTGTCAGATATGATAATCAAATCGTCAATGTATCCAAGGAGCGTTACCTCTTTAAGGGATGCCCCAGACCGAAATCTGTCAATCAAGCGCTGAAAGGTAGCCGGTGAATTCCTTAACCCAAAAGGCATTCTCTTAAATTTATGGACGCCAAAAGGAGTCACAAAAGCGGTTTTATCCTGATCTTCTTCCCTAACGCCTACCTGCCAGTAACCCGATCGTAAGTCTATGGTGCTCATATAACAGCTCCTCCCGGTGTACTGCAGCAAGTCATCTATTACAGGTAGAGGATAAGAATCGACCTTTGTTTTAGCGTTTAATTTTCGATAATCCACACAAAACCGGTAAGTGCCATCTTTTTTGGGTACAAGCAGCGCTGGCGATGCCCATGCGGACTCGCACTCTTCTATGATACCGTCTCGTAACATTTTATCAATTTCAGCTTCCATTATCTTCTTTTTAGCTGGTGTGAGCCTGTATGGAGGAACGGCAACTGGTTGGTGATCGCCTGTGTCAATGCGGTGTTCCGCGTAAGGTGTTGGTCCTCCCCCTTCCTTGAAGATATCGTCGTATTCTTCGAGTACTTTCTCAAGGTCACTTCTCTCCATTGGTGTTAGCATCGTCCCTTCATCAGACCTAAGAATGTCCGTCGAGGCGTACCCTACATAGGAGCGAGAGGTCTCACATCGTAGAGGGTGAATATCCTGAGGCCGGTCAGCCATGAACCATGTGTTAGTATCAAGGTCAACTATTATTCGTGCTTTACGCAAAAAATCTATTCCTAACAAGGTCTCATTGTTAACCGCGTCGGGAAAAATAACGAACGTAATTGGTATAAGCGTATTCTCGAGAGTCACCTGTACGTCCGCCAGCTTCACCGATCTGTCGTCAACAGTACCATCAGCAAGTTTGACCTTCATGGTACTGTCATACATCGGATGGTGGAGTTTTCGAAGCAACGCGTAAAGACTGGCTCCAGCCACGCTGCGCTTAGCGGCTGTATCCATCAACCCGGTACCGTTATAGCCACACACTTTAATATTTAAAATCGGACGATCGGTTGTTAGATTCGCAGTAAATGCCGAGAAAATGCCTCTACGCACCAATTCTGACCCATCACCGCATTCGACCAAGGCAGAAAACTCGTAAGGTACATGAGTATCACCTTCATCACACTCTACAATGCCATTACAATCATTATTCAAGATCGGATTCGAAAAGTCAACTTGCCCCTTCTGTGATAGTGGTTTCTTTGTCGTCATGTCATAATGTTGATCAGTCTGTGCAAAGTTGCTCATTGACGACTCATGAAAATAATAATGACCTATCGGGCTTAAGTTACTCTTTGATGAATGATCAACATTACATTTACCAGTTTGGTCCAAATCAGTCGTTAGGAATACTCCCTCATAAGGTTGCCCATTCTGTTCACAATTATTCTTTGAGAAGTCAGTATTAACTAAATATTCCCCTGTCTGTACCAAACTAGTCTTTGACAAATCACCATCCACGTAGTTTTGACCCCTCTGGATTAGATTATTCTTTGACATATCATTTTCAGTATAACTTCCATTCTGCGTTAACATATTCTTTGCCAAAACCCCATTATCATGTTGAGGAGTAAAATTACTATTAGGCGTAATATTATAATACTGACATGTCTGCATTGGTTTACTATTTGACAACACATCACAACAATGATTAGGCAATTCTGAGAAATTTTGTGACAGGCCATTGCTATGTTTAGTACGTACGTAAATCGAACTATTTCCGGAAATGTAATCACGGGATTCAGAATCGACTGTATAGTTATAAGTGTCATTGTCGTGACGGCTTGTCTGGGACATATTCATTGGCACATCGTAATCATTCGACTTATTTAAAGTAACGTCGTTACAGTCAAAGTCACAAGCATAAAATGTGTCCTTACGGTTACAATTTCCGCAATTGGTACGCGTAACGCCTTTTTCCCCACACCCATAACAAAACACACCAGACGTTTCACTTTTCTTTAGCAATTTTGGGCACTCACTGCAGTCATGTCCACTTTTGCGACAGAAAACACAAACAGTTTACCTTGTTTGACAGTGTTTGTAGTTGGCGCGCTTACCAACGCGGGCATCGGGGGGCGCGGTCGCGCGCCTGTCGACTTTGCGCGATCGGCGTCCGGCGGCGAGTCTCTCGGGCGTGCGGTGCTCGGCGGCGCGCCGGGCGGCGGCGCGGGCGGGGCCGTCGGCGGTGGCGGCGGCGCGAGCTCGTTAGCGCGCTGCGCGTGAGGCGCGCGCACATACGGACGCGTAGAGTTTTCACCACAGACGGATTTACGAATCGATATTTCGGTGGCATCCGCACATTGCAGCCGCGAAACTGACGTTGTAACTTCACTTAGTGTATCTTCTATGATTATTGTTTTGTCAAGTAGCTCATCAAGGTTTTTTATGCCTTCCCTTGATACTCTCTCTCTAATACGACTGTCAAGAAGCCCGTAGACCATGTCTACCTGTACTCTATCATCTAATGAGTAAGGAAGGTTAGCGATAGCTGCACGAAGTCGTCCGATGAAAGCTTCCGCGCGCTCGTGTCCTTGTTCGGCCGCGAAAATCTCTCTGAATATCTTATGTGGAGGGCGGGCTACGCCGTACCTAGCCCGTAGTCTATGGAGCGCGTCATCCCACGTAGATATAGATGATTTTACCCCTCTCCACCAAACCGCGGCATCTCCTTCCAAAAGCATGCGCAGGCCGCGTAGCGCGTGTTCGTCTGTGATACCGGTACACTCTTTGAACATTTCTATATTGTCCAAAAAAGCCTCCAACACTTCGGGATCGCGGGCATATCCGTTGAATCTTGCGGTACAGTTGGCAAAATTACAATTGCTGTTCAGAGAAGGCGCAGGAGTGTCGCTCGAGCGCGCCGGAGGGGGCGCGGCGTTGCCGTCCTGCACGTTCGTGGCGGCGGCGGCTCTTACGAGGCTTTCGACAAGTTGGCGGTTCGATTCCGCCTGAGCCGCCACAAACGCCGACAAGAACGAGGACAGTTGATCGCCTGATATCGTAGCGTCATTCTCCTTAACGTCTTTATCTGAGCTTTGCGTACTTTTACGCCGCCCACCCATGTTGGCAGTAGGTACCTAGGTATTTAGGTATTACACTATCTAACACACAAATCGTCACCACATTTGTAAAACATCCGAATCCACCACTAAAGTAGGTACATGAAATATCTTTAATCGAACACTTTTAAATTTACAATTCCGGGAATTCGAGCACTGTACTTTGGTACCTATTATTATTACGAAAGTACGTGTACCGCGAGTTGGGCGCCAATGTAGTAAGCGGTAGGATGTCTTCAAGAAAACACACTCTTAATCTGTTTACAGTTTAATTAACACCAGAAAGCAACACGGTTTATCACAATCCACACGCGACATAATACGAGAACACGGAGCGTGCGCCTGCGGTGACGGGTCGCGAGCCAACTGACTAGCCGGCGCGCGGGCGGGCGCGTTTGCGATTGGTGCGCGTGAACGAACGGAATTACTGAATACGGTCGCGGGGAGAGTGAATGATATATAACTCCTACAACATTATATAATAAACAGATAGTATTTGAAAAAATGGGGGGTGAAATAACAATACCTCTGCCTCTCGGGGCTAAAGACAAAAATACAAAAGTCCCTCAAACCATATTAACTGTTTGAAATGAGAGATCTAATTATGTTGGTCAGTCAGTCTCTATCAATATTCACAAACCTTACTACGAAACCTCGGTTTTTTTTTTGTTTTCGATGGAGGGAACCTACGCAGAGCGGCGGGCTCTCGGTTGCATTGCATGGTAGCACTTGCGACATGTACCTATATATTAGGTATGCGCATTTTTGTATAAAATATTGTTTTTTGAGGTGCTCATTACAAGAATGATACTTATCCATTTTCAAATCGAAGATGGCGGACATTTACTTATTTAGTTTTCTTAATAATCGATATGGGTGTCATTGAGGTTCTTCGAGGTGCCGATTAGTTGCGTTTTCCGTCAGCAAAATGTATAAAATACGTTCATCGCGTAACAGACATAAATTTAGGGTATATTGGTATTCGTTAGTAAAATATACCTACGTAACAATAAACATCAAGTATGACCAAATTCGAAAGTTTTAGGCGGATAGGAAGCAAAAAAAACAATTCTCAGAAAATCACATAACTCTTAGAAGCAACCAGGGTGGGTGCGCTATC
Source organism: Cenopis cana (assembly GCA_951800055.1). Lineage (NCBI taxonomy): Eukaryota > Metazoa > Arthropoda > Insecta > Lepidoptera > Tortricidae > Cenopis > Cenopis cana. Next base: position 2,936,523 of record OX637486.1, on the reverse strand, counting down.
AACCAAGGCCTCTACTCCATCTTCGAAAGTGAAAGAACAGACCAAAGAAGGTATTCAGTTATACCTATGTTTTACAATAAAGCAATTTGAACTTTGAAAGGTACCTATTCCACTAATTTATGAACAAAAAAATATCTATTCAACCACCTCTTTACAAAGCCATTTGATAGGTCAATAATTTCTTTTTGTTCAGTCATCTACATTGCTTGATGCGTATGAAGTATTTTCCGTACCTGCATCATAATGTTCGAATCATTTCGCACTCGCTTTTTTATCTACATTACTTGACGCGTAGGAATTATTTTCCGCACCTGCATCATAATGTTCAAAAACGTTAGCGCGCGCTACGCTCACTTTTTCATCTACATTATAGTTGATGCGTATGAAATATTTTCCGCACCTGCATCATAATGTTCGAAACATTTCGCGCTCACTACGCTCGCGTTTTCATACACATTACTTGATGAGTATGAAGTATTTTCCGCAATTGCATCATAATGTTCGAAAAATTTCGCGCTCGCTGCGTTCGCGTTTTCTTCTACATTACTTGATGAGCATTTTCCGCACCTACATCATAATGTTCAAAAACTTTAGCGTACGCTACGCTCGCTTTTTCATCTACATTACTTGATGCGTTTGAAGTCTTTTCCGCACCTGCATCATAATGTTCGTAAAAATTTCGCGTTCGCTACGCTCGCGTTTTCATCTGCATGACTTGATGCGTATGAATTATTTTCCGCACCGGCATCATAATGTTCGAAATATTTCGCGCTCGCTACGCTCGCGTTTTCATACACATTACTTGATGAGTATGAAGTATTTCCCGCACTTGCATCATAATGTTCGAAAAATTTCGCGCTCGCTGCGCTCGCGTTTTCTTCTACGTTACTTGATGAGCATTTTCCGCACCTACATCATAATGTTCGAAAATTTCGCGCGCCGTACGCTCGCGTTTTCATCTACATAACCTATAGTTGATGCGTATGAAGTCTTTTCGGCACCTGCATCAGAATGTTCGAAAAATTTCGCGCTCGCTGCGCTCGCGTTTTCATCGACATTATAGTTGATGCGTATGAAGTATTTTCCTCACCTGCATCAAAACATTTCGCGCTCACTACGCTCGCGATTTTCTTCATTTCTTGATGCGTATGAAGTATTTTCCGCACCTGCATATTAATGTTCAAAAATTTCGCGCTCGCTGCGCTCGCGTTTTCAACTACATTACTTGATGAGTATAAAGTATTTTCCGCACCTACATCATAATGTTCGAAAATTTTCGCGCGCCCTACGCTCGCATTTTCATCTACATTAGTTGATGCGTGTGAAATCTTTTCCGTGCCTGCATCATAATGTTCGAAACATTTCGCACTCACTACGCTTGCGATTTTATCTTCATTACTTGATGCGTATGAAGTATTTTCCGCACCTGCATCACAATGTTCTTTTTTTTCATTTTGCGCTCGCTACGCTCGCGTTTTCATCTACATTACTTGGTGCATATGAAGTCTTTTGCACACCTGCATCGTAATGTTTGAAAGAATTCGCGCTCGCTGCGCTCGCGTTTTCATCTTCATTACTTAATGCGTATGAAGTATTTTCCACGCCCGTATCAGAATATCCGAAAAATTTCGCGCTCGCTCCGCTCGCGCGCGTTTTCATCTACTTCCTTCTTAATATATATTTTGTCCTCTGTCATGTGTTTCATGTGGGCGCATTGAGCCGGCGTGCGCAATGTTTGGCGACACAGCCGGTGTAGAAGTTGATATGGATATTCACGCGAATGAAGTCGCGGGAAAAAGCTTACATAAATAAATTTAAATCATAAAAAATCCTCTCCCTGTGATCCTGATCTGTGTCCTTTAATTGAGGTGTGCAATAAAGAGTAGGTATTTGTTGTTGTTTGTTGTTGTTTAAAACTGGACTACCCGTGCGAAACCGGGGCGGGTCATACATGCGAAAGTAACTCCTGTCTGCCTGTTTCCCCTTAAAATGCTCAACCGATTTAGATGAAATTTGGTATGGATATAGTATGAGTCCTAGGGAAGGACATAGGATACTTTTATCCCGGAAATCATCCCTTAACGGGGTTTAAGTTAGAATGGAAGAGAGATAACTAGGTAAGCGCAAGAAATAGAAGATTTTTTTTTTATTAATAATGGGATTGCTCTTGGCCAGCATCTAGCCAGGGAAATAACATTCTAACGTGATGACCGAGTTCTACGCAGACGAAGTCGCGGGCAAAAGCTAGTATGTAAATACATAGTTTTAAGTTACATATTTACCTACATACTGAAGTAAACTTAGTGGGCTTGAAATGTGACCTATTTTTCCAGAATTGTAATTGTATTTCTCATTTGTTTTAAAAACTTTATTATTATTGGTAGAAATACCTGGCTCGTCTGTTTTAATTGAGATAGTATCCTTTGCATAAGATAATTGTTTTGTCTTTCTTTGGGGTAATCTAAGAGGACTATTTATATTTTAAGGAGTCGGCAATGCTCATGTGGCACCCCTGGAATTGCAAGAGTCCATAGGCTGCGGTGACCGCTTACCATAAGGCGGGCCGTACGCTTACCACCGACGTGGTATAAAAAACCTCCCATATAGTTTTAAAATAACTTAAGTTTTGTGGTAGAATCGTCATGACTTTTTGTATTAGAATTTTATTATTTGTACAATTTATTTCAATAGACAGATTTTGTAAGTTACTACTGATGTCTTCAATAATATTTTCAGTATAATTATAGCTGTAGTTTTTTATCATTTTCAAATGCTTGTCTTCTTTCACTACGACGTGAAAGAAGATCTGATTCATTATATCTAATTTTCTAAAATATCCTTCGATGTTGTTTTGCAATTAATTAGATGATGTAAATATTGTTCGTAAATTGAATTTAGTATGATATATTTTGCTTTCGCATCATTGAAATCTTTATCATCTTGATTTAGATCTTCCGCATCCCAAAAACAATTTATTCATTTGACGCCAATTTATAAATCGTATTTGTTTTCAAATTTAAACAGAAAACTACCATAAGTGTCAGTCATATAAGAAATATAATAAACGTCTTTAACGTTGAGTAATATCATAATCATAGACGTGAGTGATCCGTTTATTATGTTTCAATATGTATTTGTTTTGGGTTTATCCATCACAAAAGAAGTATAGAAGAAGAAGAAGAAGAAGAAACATTTATTTACTGCACAAAAGACACACAGATACAAAAAATAATAGACGTACTAAACTCAGAACATATAAAATAATGTGTGTCTTCGCGGCAGCAAATCGGTTGCTGTCTCAGTATTTTGCTGAGGTGTTAAACACCTGCAGCGCCGGTTTTCAGACAGCGCCGTACGTGACCCACGGAACGCAATACAACATAATATACAATACAAAGAGATAAACATCATAAAGTTATAAAATAAATATCGATTAGACTAGCTCAAAACAGGGCAAAGTGGTATGAGGCATGAACAAGGGCGGCATTATTTACTCGACCTCAGGCTAAAATGAATAAAAAGTAATAATAAAAATAAAAGTACCGCAAAAAACAGCTACAGTACAATAATGTAGACATTAACAATGTATAAAAGAGAAAAGCGACATAGGTAGTTGGGATATTTTAGGTGCTGGAAGGGTTAGGGATGGGATCTTTGGAGCGTCAATAAATAGCCCTTAAGCTTGCGCTTAAAGGTATACCTGCTAGAAGCTCCTTGGATAGGTAGAGGGAGCTCATTCCAGCACTTGGACGCCGCAAATCTGAAACTACCTCGAAACGCCGCGGTCCGATGCTTAGGCATCAGAATCATTGCCTTACACCTGCGCACACTCTTGGGCCATACAAGTCTACTCAGCAAATATGCGGGGACCCCAGACTGTACTATTCCAAAAAGAAGAGTGGCGAGGTGCAGGCGTCTGCGTGCAGGCATGTTCAGCAGACCAGCGGCGTTCAAGTAGCGACCGAGTAGATTGATGTGGGAGCGGGGAGGGACTCGAAAGCAGAAACGAGTGCATGCGTTTTGCACTCGTTGTATAAGCTTTTTTGTACGCCCAGTAATGCAGCCACCATACACAATATCAATATCAATTATCAATTACTTACAGCTTTATTTTCTTTTATTTACCAACAAACCGTTGCTATGATTATAAAGTCAACTCCTCGGTTGATAGGCTTATCTTTGCGGCTATACAATTTTCTCGGATCTTCTGAAGAAACACTCTAAAAATTAAATTAGTTTATCACTTCTTTAAAGGTCCGTGACCTGATTAATGTAAACTCACGGGGTTTTGGCAGTATTAAATTTATTTATTCTGGGTGATAAAAAATGTGTAAATAGTAATTATCGTTTCTTTTCTGTCTGTAAATATTGTTTATTTTTCACAATGTATATTTATAACTTAATGCTTTTAGGCAAAATTTTCATAATAAGATTAATAAGTTATAAAATAAGTCAAATAGCCCAGTGTAACTGAATTTAAAACTAATTGCAGTGATCGTTCACTTTTCCAGTTCTCCATGTATATTTAGTTTGTTAAAACTGTTCTCATAAAAGTGTCAAAGTAATAGAAGTAATAAATCACTTTCGTTTAAGGCTGTCGTAGCGTTATCGTAGAGAGAACAAACTATTAGTTTTCATACCTAAACAGCAAATCTACAAAACACTGTGTCAGAAAGCCAAAGTTAAAGTGGGGTTATATTATATTTTTTAATCTCACAGCCGCATGATGATAAGTGGCACCACAGCCCATGAACGCCTGCAACTTCAAGGAGATTCTCCTTTTACATAAACATTCAACGAAACGAAGATCTATAACTATAAAAAAAGGTCTCGGTGGGAAACGGTGTCGGCAAAATATTTTACACTAAATAGGGTATTAAACTAAGGTAAAAATAAATTATTTTTTACTTGACTAATAAAAGATCTAATGAAAATACTCGAAAAACATCAATTATTAATTTATTTTAGCTAATTGAACGATTTTATAAGCATAAAGATTTAAAAAGGACGCTGATTTGAACAAACCTACTCACACTGCCTTAGTGACGTCACTAAGACAGTATTTCCCTACAAACTTCATATTAACAAATCGTTTTTGACATTTAATAAAAAGTTGCTGATTTGACTATGGGTTTAATACCGGATTAGTTATTGTAGTACAACTTATAGTTGGCAAACCAACCATTAGCACCTTTTATATTTGGCATTCTTTTTTACTGGGTGAAATTATTATCAGGCAAAATATTACTTTACCCAAGCTTCATTAAGACAAATAGTTAGTATGGCTTCATTAAAGCTAAAAAACTGTTTGAAATTATTGTTTGATTAAAAAATTATGTTTGATCAAATTAATATTTTGCGGAAGTTCATTATCGTCTGTTGTACACTGCCATTTACCCTGTACCGATTTTGATAATTGTCTATGTTTGGCCCTGTGGTTGATTGGTAGAGATGTCAATAAGTCCGCCATTTGTACATTGGTTTTCAATGAAAACTTTTCATGCTATAAAGTTTAAATAAATAAATAAAGATTACAACATTTTACATAATTATCAGATGGTGTACTTTTTATTATCACTCATTTTATTCAGAATGACATTCCTTCTGTACTCTGCATAGTGAGGAGGAGTGTAGAACTATAGAACCGCAGCTCTACAGCGCGTGAACCGAACGAGCAAAGCGAGCGTGCTGCGGCAGCGGCTGGCGAAGCGCCAGCATCAAACTTATTCACTAACACAATTTTTGCCAACGCAATGTTTTGGGACGAGTATATTAAGCCAAATGACACATTTGACAATAAAACAGTGTCATTTTAAAACATTACAAGTAATTATTTTGGTAAACAAGAATCTGCCAAAACATACCTATATTTGCGAAAACATAAATGTGCCCAAACTGCCCAATATTGTTTTAGCAAAATAATCATTTGCCGAAATGAATTTATGGGACATTTAGTTTCGGAAAATGATAATTTGCTATAAATTTTTCGCCGTTACATTAGTGAACCAAAACTCACTTAAGAAAATAAAATTAAATATCATATCATATAATATAAATTATAATTTGGCTGTTCTCTCCGTAACTCCACTTTTACAAGTAAGACGAGACAAAAAGTGACGTTTTTGATAATCTATCAAAACAGCTAAGTGTCTTTCAAAGGCGCCATGGCGCGGATAATGACACTAGAGCAACCCTGTCAAGTTAGACCATTATATGAGTCAAGGACGTCTTAATAGGTCTGAAGGGGCCGTAAAAGCAATTTTCGACGTTTGGTCAGATATACTTAAGACCAGTGAGATCTCTATTATATAAAATGCTAAGGTTTTATTTTTTTCGTCACTTCAACTTAAACCAAACGAGTATTTGACTCGCGTGCTCGCTCAAATATGATCAATATAGAGATGAAACGAATTGAAGTAGGTATCAGTTTGAATTAATTCCAATATTAATCTAATTGATTGAGATTTGATTTGTTTTATTGTTTTTTTTTTTTAATTTCAAGAAGAGAGTGAATGGTCACTGTTTAGGAACGCATGTTACACCCTCGGCCTACATTTACCAACACGCGAGATAGTGCTTACCTATTCTATAAAAAAATACATGATGTCCTTTTATAATATTCTGTGTCGCGTTCTTTTTGAAGTACTCAATAATAAATATATACATGTCACATAAGATTAAAGTACAAAGCCGAACTTATCACTATGAGGGATCTCTTCCAGCTAACCTTTGAGGGATTGAGCGGAAAGTGAGAAAATGAAATTGTCGAACGGATACGAAGTACAAACAATTCCATGCAGTCGATCATTCACAAAAACTTCAGTATTGTTAATTTGGAGTTGTCGAAGCCTTTCTACAAGTAGCGTTCAAAACGAAGACTCCAAACTGTGTACTATTTAAGAGAACATTTTAGTATTTCGCTAGCAAATAAGCACACATACATGTATCTATGCCCTAGGGCCTAGGCTAATAATTTTATGTCACACCTGGCCATAAAGTGCCCATTATCGCACGCTCCGCGCGCGAAAAAACCCACTTCCTGGCCAGGGGGTGACATAAAATTTTGTACTTACCACGGGCGATAATAAAGAAAGCCTCAGATCGCATATTTATCGCCCTTGCCTTCGGCTCGGGCGTAAAATACCTGCGATCTGAGACATTCTTTGTTTTATCGCCCTTGGTAAGTAATGTACTATTCTTACTCTGCATGTGTATAGACAAATAATTTATTCACTTTTAAATAGTCAATGTGAGTACTAGAAAGTCAAGGACACAATGACCTGAAAGTCAATTCACTAAAAAAATGTACAATCAATAATGTTGTGGAATTTTCATAAAAGCTATTAGGCATTGTGATTAGAATAATGTACTATGATATTGAAAATGTTTAATGCCGTTCTTTAGAGGACAATATAGGTACGACCCCAAATTGATTTCTGAAGTAGGTAGGTAGGTATTTAAATGATGAAATGTATTTGCATATTGGATATAATTCATACTAATTCTGCCCCATTTTAGGGTTCCGTACCCAAAGGGTAAAACGGGACCCTATTACTAAGACTCCGCTGTCCGTCTGTCTGTCTGTCTGTCCGTCTGTCACCAGGCTGTATCTCATGAACCGTGATAGTTAGACAGTTGAACTTTTCACAGATGATTTATTTCTGTTGCCGCTATAACAACAAATACTAAAATACAACAAACGTGTTTTTTTTTCGTTTTTAGGGTTTCGTAGCCAGAATGGCTAAAACGGAACCCTTATAGTTTCGGTCTGTCTGTTTGTATGTCCGTATGTCATAGCCGGTTTACTCGGAGACTATAAGTACTACAATTTAGGAAATTTGGTAGGAAGATCCGCTATGAACCGCTACATACATGTGATGAAAAAATTTGGAAAAAAAATATTTTAGTGGGGGGCACCCCATACCCCAACCGGGGGATACAAATTTTTTTTCAATGCAAGTAGTTGTGAGGTTATTTTGGATAGGCCTTTAAAATTATATAGAGGTTACTAAAAAGTTTTCCATTAAAGTGAACCGTTGGTGAGATCTGATATTTGCTCTGAAAGTCGTACAAAATGTGTCCCCCCCCTCTAATTTCCAAACTCTGAAGATAAACATTTTGAAAAAAATTGAGTTGGTGTACATTTATAAATACTTTTAACGATTTTTGGTTTGAATAAGATGTGATTAAGGGTTTTTGAGTTATCATTGAAAAACTGTCCTTTCCAAACAAAAGGGCTTTAGTGCCGTGACTTCCCTATGAAGATACGACTTTTTTTGATTCAAGGTATTAAAAAGGTTTATTTTTTATGTGGACTAGTAGGTGTCGCTACGGAACCCTTCGTTGTGCGTGATCCGACACGCACTTAGCCGGTTTTTATAGATAATGGTACGGAACCCTTCGTGCGCGAGTCCGACTCGCACTTGGCCGGTTTTTTATTATCAGTCTTGTTTGCTACGGGGCTAGTTTCTTCTCGACTCGGCCTTTGGGCTGCGCGCTTCAGAGTGCAGGGCGTAGCTTGAGCGAAGGTGACCGAGGCATATGAGAAAACTAAAGTGGCAGTGGGCGGCACACATCACCTAACTACCTATGAACTATGAATAATTTTGATTAGTTTTGATTTCCGCTACCCTAAGGTTGTCAGGGAGAAATTGCTCTTTAGCGATAAGACCGCTTGTTATTTGCCTCTACTTATTGTGATTTTGTTGTTGTTGTGTGATTGAGGTTTGAAATTAAAATAATTGTATTATTCAATATTTTATTATAAAAGAAATGAATAAAATAAATAGTTTATTCACAAAATTATACAAATGTTTACATTTCATACACTTCTGCCAAACCACAATGCGGTTTATTGGCAGACGAGGCTCCATTTATGTTTAGGTACTTAAATAGGTAACATTTGTCTTAAAGAATAGGTATTTGCAATTTGATTGTATTTGCTTATTTATCTAATCTATTGCGAGAATACATAATATTAAGGTTCTGGGCAGACATAGCTAAGGGATTAGGGACTTATTTACTATTTATTTATGCGTTTCTAATAATCATAGAATTGCATTTTTTACTTTACTTATTAATATGTTACTAACTTTCTTCTTAAATAGTTCTTAATTATTCCAAGCTGTTAGCTGCTACGCCTCCCTAAGCCGTTGTGGGAGGGAACGGTTAAAGAATTTTTGGAGGCCGATCTCGATTGCTCCCGTAGCTCAGTGGTTAGAGCGACTGGCCGCGAATACCAGAAGGTCGCAGGTTCGAATCTGCCTCGGAGCCTCAATTTATAAACTTCTTCTTTATTTAGAAAATTGTAGAATTTATATTGTCTATCAGACGTATCCATTATCCCCAGTTAATTTTCCTTGGCTACTGGAGTAGTTTTCAATTATTAATAAGGCAGTAAGTACGAGTACTTTGATAATCAGGCCGTGAGGTGAGCATTCACGTGTGGATATTATTTATATTGTCACACATTTACGGATATGTAGACCAGAACAATTTTATCCTATCAATTAGGTTATTAAATAATATACATATTGTCCTATTGCTGGGCAAAGGCCTTCCCTCTTTTCCGCCAATCGTGTCGGTCGTGGGCCAGCTAATGCTAAGTTCTCTCTCTATTTCTTCAAAATTCAAATTCAAAATCGTTTATTATTCAAGAAACAGATAAATACATTGCTCGAGGTTCCATCATTCCATCATTTGTAACTGTACACTATTGTGTAATTTGTTATTGTTTCCTGGTTGCCCTGAAAACCAGCGTCATGATTGTCATGACTCAATGCTGAGCGGCACCCATTTTGGTATAAGAAATGTATACATTATTTTATCCTGTACCTGGCTATAGTGGCTGTGATATGAGATGAGGGCCCTTGCGGATGCACTTCGACCCAATGGGATCTTTTGTGTAGTGGCTGTACCTATGTTACCAATTTATACCAAATACGAGTAAACGTTTCATTCCTTCATAAAAGAGCCTCAGGTTCGCAATTTATACCAAATAAACTTTTCATTAATTAATTCATTCATAAAAGAGCCTTAGGTTCGCATCAGCATCTACTCCCAAGATTTAGTGTAGGAACTAAATTTAAAATAAACCTCCTACTCGGCAACTAAAGTTGCAGTCTCATACAAAATCGGAACCTTCCCTTATCTCTTGATCCTCCATTGTTTATTTACTTTTGTTGCGCTTGAAACTTTGAATTGATCAACACCATTCTTGTCCAAACTACACTAGGGCTATATCCCTTTTAAGTGAAAATACTAAACGTTTCTCCTTTAGAAACAAAGTATGCAAAATAGATCGTAAGCATTAACTATAGAGAGGGTCCCTTCCAAATAATTTAAGCTAAACATTAAATTCACTTTGTTCGCGCGCAGCGTAGCACCTTTACGTAGGAGCTACGGGCAGTTTGGTACAGTTATGACTCGGAGACTGCGCGCGTTTAGTACCCCGCGAGCCTCCGAGAGTAACGGCCGTGTATAGTGTGACGTGACGTTAAGCTTACAAAGCGCTTTGCGCGGGAAATGTGATTTTAAAAAAACGGTGAGTGCGGTGTTTTTTTTTAATTAGGTAGTGTTTCTGTGGAGGACTTGAGCGTTCCTATTGTCTTAAGGTTTAGAGAATTTTCTTGATGACTACGGTTTTTACGTCTTGTTCGCAACAAAGCAATATAAGAGCTTATTAGCGCGCGTCATGATAACTAGGGAGTTTTTGTGGTGAAAAGACTGCTTATAATTTATGTGTTTTCCTGTAAAGGAAAATTTCCTTTCGTTTCTTATTTTAAGAGCGTCGACACCATTCCTTTGTGGGAAACCATGTTGATTTGCTTGAGGATAAGAAATTGGGCATGAAAAATGGGTCAAAATGGTAAAAACAACATGTATTTTGATGAAATTTATGGAGATGAAAAATAAATCTTGCTTGTCTTTGTCACACCCTTCAATAATTTTATTTTTGCCTTTCCAAATCACATTTTAAATTCATTTTATAACTTGATTTGAGATTTCAATGCAACTACATTTAAATGGGGTAGCAATGTTAGCATTAATCGAACCAACAAATTAATTGCCGAATAATTCTCTAAAAAATTACATTTCATTACCAAAAATACTAAATTTTGAACTCCATTTAAATTTATGGTGCAACTGAAATAAGTAACAAACATCTCGATAACCTATGAAATTAATGTGTTATCGAGAGAAAAAGTGATCTATTTAATTTGTTTCCATTTAAATGAAACTGAAGTTACCAGAATTAATTGCTATTTCGCTCTCAAGAAACACCCGAGAAATATTATTATAGATTATACCTATCTTAGAAGACCTAATATAAATATATACTTAACAATTATTACGTCACTCAACAATTTAATTATGGATGTTTATGATAAAATGACAATTTAATTTTTACACTACTGACCAAAAAGGAGTGTAATGTTTTTGTTACATTCCATTAACCATATTCGCGGCCAACGATATCGCTACGTGTAGCCGCGCGCGTAGCAGCGTTTTCCCGCCTTGTAGCGGAAATTGCACGTAGAGGCATGACGCATAATGTGTTTTGATTGGCAGTGAATGGGTTGACAAAGTTTATTAGAACCTTGAGTTAAATCATCAATCCATACGTATATACCGATCATAAAGAAAAGTCAGGTGAGAACATAGGAATAGGGCAAAGCCCAGAAACGACTAAACCGATTTTGACGCGGTTTGCAATATGTAGCTTTATTCTTAATAATGGTTTATATTGGGAATGATTAGATTTTTTGCACTGAAGAGAGTCGCTTTTTAAATGTAAAATAAGTTTGACTAAAATAACGAAATTCTTCCTCTTAAATAAAGCTTCGTTTTCTGATTTAAGAAAACAATTTTATTCTAAGAACTAGTACCGTAGAAGGTATCTTTTTTTACGTCTACAGGGGTAAGTTTTCAGCATTTCCCACGAGGTCTTAGCATTTTCCTTCGTAAAACTACCTTTTGTCTTTTCCAAGGTTCGTATTATTTCATACGTATATCGTAATGCGTAGAAATTTCACAAATGCCATTTTATTTATCTTGAGTGTTGTAAATGGAATACTGTTTGTATGTATGTAAAAAGTTTATTGTACACAAAACAAAGGTAAGGAAATATACAAAAAATTGCTATACCTATTTATACAGTCAGCATCAAAAGTTGCAACTCTGAGCAACCTTTGAGCAACTAAGTGGAGGACATTGCAAGGAATCAAGCTCAAAGGTAGCCAAATAAAGAAGACAATACTTAGAATTTTAGAGGGGTTTCGAAAGCGGTGGTGAAGAACTGCTCGTATGGTGGTCACGACCCTCAGCCTTGAGGAAACGACGAAGAAGAGAGACTTAGAATTTTGACCAAAACTCACTGTATAGCAAAAAGTACAATCAACTAATTTGATTTCTGAGCCACTTCGTACCTTGCCACATTAAAATTACTATGAGATCTCTAGCGGCTTTCATTTAGGTTTTCACTGTAACATGGTACCTACGATGTGGCCCAGAAATCAAATATGTTGACCAGTTACAAGAGTGACCCTAAGGCCAAAGCCTAGACGACGGCGACTACCCGTTGGAGAAATAGCGGGAAAATAAAAATACCTAAATAAATAAAAAACAATTTAGAAGTACATAGTACAGTCAGCATCAAAAGTAGCTATGCACATGAACACGTCAAAAGTTCTTATTCCCTTGTAATAAAGACTTTTGATGTCTTCATATGCGTAGCTACTTTTGACTGTACCTACCCCTTAAAATATCGAGGGAAAACGATACAAGATATTTTTACTACAATAGGAATGATAAAGTGCTATTGCTTACGGTGTAGCGTACAAAACCAAGCTGCGAAAAAAAGATAAACTTTACCAACAGGCGATTTAGTACCACTACCACTTAATGTATGTTTGTTGTTCCAATGTAAATCCTATTATTCTTTATGGAATTTCCTTGAACTAATCGATTGGATTCCCTTAATTCAATAAATAGCAAACTTGTTGAACAGTTACTACGTAATCTTATCTTATTCTTATATCTTTAAACGAGCAATTCTTGTATATTTATTTATTTATTTCGAGGATCTTGTAAACGGCCCTAACGATTTTGATAAAATTTTGTGTGTGGGGGTTTTCGGGGACGAGCAATCGATCTAGCTAGGTCTCATGCCCGGGAAAACGCCGCCCAGATATTTAAAATAGTGTCATAAATTCAAAGAAATCAGAAGAAAATCAAGAAATCAATGTCCTATAACAACCTTTGCCACTGATACCTTATTTCCTTTAATCGATCAGTTGTACTTGAATCCCATTTCAATTGTTTTCTATGCAAATATGAGTTATTTTGCCTGTTTTATAGCATGACCAACATTATAGTGCCCTTACCATGAGTTTGCAATGTTTGGATTACCGTACTCGCTAGCGACTGCGTAAACGATTTAGGCGACTTCCTGACTTGGCGGGGCGGGATCGATATGTGTCATTTTCTTCTTTGATGTAAACTTACTGACGTCGCAAAGATTCCCACTTGACAGAATACTGTCAGTCTATACTGACCCAAACCATGCAAAGGATATCGGATTGGTTTACCGCTAATGGGATGCTTTTGAATGTCGATAAAACAAACATAATGTACTTTCAGTTAAAGAAAAATTTAAACACTCAGATTAAAATAGTTTTGAATGATATTCCGGTACCACATGTACACGAAGTAAAATATCTAGGTTTTGTGATCGATTCAGGACTAACGTGGGCGCCCCATATTGATGCGACATGCAAACGTCTCGCTTCTGCGTGTTTCGCATTGTCCAGGCTTACTCACAGTCTGTCTGAGGAAAACCTAAGGAAGGCCTACTATGGATATATCCATTCCATATTAATCTACGGAGTTGACCTGTGGGGTACTGCTGCGGACCGTGAACGACTATTTAAATTGCAAAAGCGTGCCCTGCGTATTATGTCTAGAAAACCTCACGACTATCCTGCTAGGGCACTGTTTATAAATTGTAAAATACTCACGTTACCCAGCGTGTATATAATAGAGGCATGCAAATACGTGAGACAAAATCTTCATCAGATACCAACTCATAGCCAACTCTGGGGTAGCGCGACGCGCAGGCGCAATCAGCTGGTTGTGCCTGCGTGCCGCCTCGCGAAAACTAGGAAGTCTATACATGTTATGGGAATAAGACTATATAATATTCTGGACGATGAAATGAAGCAAGCTTCTAGTGATGCAGTATTTGTCCGCAAACTGAAGGCAATCCTACTAGAAAGGGCTTGCTATACTATTGACGAGTTTCTCGACGGCCCTTAACCTATGTAAATATTCTAAAATTATGAATGACCTTATTATAATTGTGTAGCGAAGTTTACATGCAATGTAAAATACTTATTTATTTTATTTTATTTTTTATATGACTTGACTGTAAAATGACTTGTAAATGTGAACTTTTACCAAATAAAAATCAATCAATCAATCAGTATTACTTTTGCGCAGTAGTAATATTATGCGCAGAAGCGGACCAGTACTACCTTCGCATCGTCCCGCTTCCGCGCATCCCGCGCCAGTCAGGAAGCACTCATTTATGTAGGGGCGCAGTAAAAAGTAGTACTGAGTTGACTGACAGTTGACACTGACATTTGACAGTTTTCTCATATCGTACCGCCTCCGCATCGACAAATCAGGAAGTCGCCTTAGTATGGACAAAAATACAGCGCCTCTGGCGGTTACGCAATAGAACTAAGAATCGCCATACTAAATCGTTTTCGCAGTCGCTATCGAGTACGGTAATGCAAACATTGCAAATTCATCGTTAAAGTACAGTAGCTCTAGTATAAGCTTTTTCGAAACATTAACTAATTCGAACGCGTTTGCGTTTTGTCTCAAAATGTATGAAAACGCTCTCACCGAGTTTGAAATACGCGCGTTCATCGGTTAGCAACAAATGTTATACTCGCTGTTTTAGTTTCCACTAGTGACCACCAGAGGCGCTGTTCACGTTTTCATACCACTTTCATACATTTTGAGACAAAACGCAAACGCGTTCGAATTAGTTAATGTTTCGAAAAAACTTATACTAGAGCTTCTGGACTACAAGCATGATGACTGACGGCTATTACCTAGAGACAAATAATGTAGGTATCTCCCTCACTGTCAACAATGCGCATCTTTGGGAGTCTATTTTTAGGGTTCCGTAGTAAACAAGGAACCCTTATAGTTTCGCCATGTCCGTCCGTCCGTCCGTCCGTCCGTCCGTCCGTCCGTCCGTCCGTCCGTCCGTCCGTCCGTCCGTCCGTCCGACCCCCGTATTTCTCAGTAACCGTTGATACTAGAAAGCTGTAATTTGGCATGAGTATACATATGAATGACGCCGACAAAACGGTAAAATAAAATCTTAAAAAAAAATTTTTTTCAGGGTACCTCCCCTACATGTAAAGTGGTGGTGAATTTTTTTTTTCTTCCAAACCCCATCGTGTGGGGTATCGTTGGATAGCTCTTTCAAAAATATTATAAGGTTTCTAAAAGCATTTTTTGATTAAAGAATAGGTTGGCGTGATATTAAGCTTTGAAGTGATAATTTTTGTTATGGTCAAGTGTCCCCCCCCCCCCCCCCCCTGCCAGCTAAACGGTGGCTACTAGGCATGTGAAAAAAATCATGGTAGTAGTATATACGATGAATTTAAAAGGAAAACTATCACAGCTAAGTAGACATTACTAGTTAACGAGTAATAGTCGAACTTCAGAAATGTACTTTGCAAAAGCAAACTTTTGTACCATTTCCATTGATACCTTAGATAATGTTGTTAATTCTGTCAAAAACATAGTAAATATAAGTTTGCGAACTTTTTAGTCCATATAATGTAACGGGTAGACGACTACGGAACCCTACCTTGCGCGTGGCCCGACACGCACTTGGCCGGTTTTATTTTTGATCCTGACTGTATAGGTGTAGGCCGGGCCCAATTAAGCGTTAGTAGGGCGCGGTTGGAGCCAATCCTGGGAAACCTCCGAAACGACCACGCGCGCGTATTGAATCCTGGAATACTCTAAAGATTGCGCTCCAGTGCGATTCAACCGAACCTGACCCTTGCGCCTTTATAATCTTTGCGGTAATAATAGAAAAATTGTTATTTAAATAGTTAAAAACAACCTACCACTAAGTAATCAATGTATTGTACGCCCGCAAAGGGTAACTGTTGGAACTATTATTTACCATAACATAATCATGTTTGTACCGACACAGTTAAACAATAAATTATTCGTATTCGTATTCGCGGCTTTAACCGAATCTGAGGTGTGAGTGGAATCGAGCAGTGGAAGTTTTGTCGCTGGTTCACTAAACCTAGCCTAGCTGAGAAGAGTCCAGCAAAAAACTTAGCTAAGCTGGCCTTATTACGGCTCCTTAGCTCGAAATACGGTCCCATCTGGCAGAAAGCATGAAACTTGGCATGCATGTAGCTTTCATATTTGTGCTTCAAAAATTTTGGGGAAACACGTTGACGATTTCCTCCTTATTAGAGTTTTTTTTAGTTTTATTGAAAACGGCTGAAGCTAGGAGAAAACCGTCAAAGGGAAAAATGTTCCTTATAAAATTATCTACAAGTCATTCTTTGGATGTATTTCGATAGGACCTATAGCATTCAAAATATACGGAAATTCATTAGGGTAAGTACAGCAGAAAAGATGCTAGAGGGCAGATTACTAACATTTTTCTGCACATCGGGCTACAAGCATGAAATTTGTACCATAGATAAAGTGTTTCGCGATGATTCTTTTCAGATGTGGAGATCAGTTAGATTCGTCCCCTATGCGAGGGGAGAGCGGGCTTTTGGGGTAGCTTATAGAACGCCAAAATAAAGGTTAATAAAGGTTCCAGCTGGTTATCTCTCTAAGTCTAAGTCATCTGTGTGACTAATCACTGCTAGTCATCTAGTTCTCACAATTGGATTCCGTCCTCTAGCACATGATTAAGTTGCTTGTGACGGCGTCACCGCTCCGACTAACTGGATCACGCTTAACGTTGGACGTCAAATGACGTTCAGGCGCTTGGACGTCAGATGATGCTTGGCGTTACAATTTAAACCAGGCCTATCCAATATCATGTTGGCGCGAAATGTCGCTTATATATGGCCACCTCCTGGCCCCGTATAATGGTCGCAGTTATCGAGTGATAAACGACAATATAAAGCATCTGTCACTTTCTATCGAGTGGTATTAGAAAGTGACAAATGCATCTTGTCAGCTACCACGCGATAAACGAGATCTTATTTGTCGGCCCTATAGCATTTGTCCCTCTCGTACTTATAAGAAGAGGTAGCGACTTCACAGAGTAGGAAAGATATTACCCTAAACTGTAACTCAAAACCTGTCCCCAAAAAAGAGATACCCAACTACTTGAACTCGCATTTTTTGAGTGTTGCGTCAAAATTGAACATAGGGGTAGATGACCAATATGCGATGCGATGTCTATCTGACCACTTACAGTCCACCAACGTTCCTAAAGTCGAGTTACCCATTATCACGTGTACCGACCTTGATCGCATTCTTAAACGTATGATGAAATGCCGTAGTACCCTTGACATCTATGACATATCCGTAAATATATTAATTTCCATATGGCCAATACTTTCGGAGATGCTGGTTACTTTAATCAACGAGGTGTTCTCAACTGGTGTTTATCCCGACATACTCAAGTGTACAAGGGTGTGCCCGGTGTACAAGAGTAAAGGGGAAAAGACATCAGTTGATAACTATAGACCCATATCGATTGTACCCAGCATCTCCAAAATTATTGAGTCTATTTTATCACAGAACTTGACTCATCACCTTGAACACGATTTACTGACTGACAGACAATTTGCTTATCGCAAACACAAGTCCACCACAACAGCAGCTTTCACCATGATCGACAGCATTACAACAGGCCTTGACGATAAATATAAAATTGCTAGTATATTTTGTGATTTGTCGAAAGCTTTTGACGTCATTAGTCATGAGCTACTCATAAAAAAGCTGACGTGTTATGGGCTGCACGGAAGAAGTAGCGACTTACTAAAATCGTTTTTGGAAAACCGAACTCAAACGGTTGAAGTGACGGCAGGCGGTAAAAGAATGAGATCAGGGAGTGGCAGCGTGACGGTTGGGATTCCGCAAGGGTCGGCATTAGGTAATACCCTATTCCTTGCATATATAAACGACCTGCCATCAGCCATCACAGAAGGTCAGATCACCCTATTTGCCGATGATACGACAGTGGTAGTGAAAGCGCGTTCATATGACGAACTGAATGATAAAATCTCAACCGTATGTGAACAGCTAAAGAAATGGTTCTCGGCAAATGGGTTGATCTTAAATATCAACAAATCCAATGTTATGATTTTCGGTAGTAGGTGTGTCCCAAGCGTAAGTCTTGTGTGCCCAATCCCAATGAGCGATAAGTGTAAGTTTCTGGGCTTTACGTTGGACCCTACCTTAAATTGGAAAAATCATGTGGACTCGCTGTGTGATAGGCTGAGCGGCGCGGTGTTTGCACTGCGCAAACTAAAGCCATTGGTTTCTCGTGATGCGCTGAGGCAAACTTATTTCTCTCATTTCCACTCGCTGATGACTTACGGTGTAGTACTTTGGGGTAACTCGACTGATGCTGTGAGGGTGATGCGTATGCAGAAGCGAGCACTGCGGACCATGCTTGGCCTCAATCAGAGGCAGTCCTGCAAGACGTTGTTCGCTGAGCACCGGATCATGACGCACTACTCACAGTATCTTTTCGAGGTAATTATGTTTACTCGAGAACACCTGTCACAGTTTAAGCGAGTGGAAGTGATAGGTAAGTGCCTCCGCAGCACGGGAAAACTGCGGACAGTACCGCGTCGAACTGTACTACACGCCAAAAACGCGAGGGTAATAGGGCCGACCTACTACGAACACCTACCCGCTGACATAAAAAATGAACAAAGCGAGGAAACGTTTAGGCGCAAACTGAAGAACCTTCTATTGGATAAGTCATTTTACTCCGTAAATGAATATATTACAATCCTTAAATAGTTGACATTTTATTTTATCATAACTAAATTGTAATTATTACAATTCTTATTGTACTTGTTAGTTATAAGACACCGTTTATATAATTTTTCTTTCCTAGTTTTTAAGATATGACTTTAATTATTATGCTGACATTGTTTATATAATTGGAATTAATTTGTATTTAATTTACGATTTTTATTAATTTTTATTTTTTTATTATTGTTACCTTATACATCCTGACGATCTTTTTGTGAATTCATGCTATTTAATTATATAAAATGACATGTAAATTTTCATTAAGTAATAAATAAACTAAACTAAACTAAACTATATCATTGATACGAAGATCTGAGCACAAAGAATATGTATTCACTAGCCGGAACAGATGCTGTAGACAAAATCGAAGCTTCTGCCATGAAAGTGGTACTTTCGAACCTTAACATTTTAACATAGCATAACAAAGGGAAGTTTAATTAGTTTTAGACATAGACACTGTTAAAAACTTAAAAAAATACTGTTGCAAACAAGATGTGAACCAATGGCTAGCTCATTCCTCGGACAAAGAATAGGCATCGCCATTCAACGGGGAATGCAGCCAGCCTTATAGGTACTGTTCCGCAGGGAACTTAAGGGTCATTGTCAGTCGGAAAAACAAAAGTTGTCCATTCGGTGGTCAATAGTTAACGGCTTGTGTGCAGGTAATTTACGTTTTTATTACATGGATTTATAGACACGGAATTACAGATTATGCGGGTTATCAGATCAATCGAAAATTAAGCTTTGTAGCCCTTAACTTTTGACATGTCCACCGAAAAGACGCGCACCTAAATCTGACAATGACCCTTAAGGGACCTAACGTAGCCTAGATATGTTTTAATTTAATTTATTTCTATAAGTGTTAATGTTATATTTTGTTTATTTTATTACTTATGTAGATCTCCTTCTTCTTTACACTCTTGACAGAGTGGTCGTGGTCATCACGTTGATTATGTGGCCTGTTTCACAATGCGACGCCATTCTTCGCGAACTGCCGCCCTCCCCGACGGCGGCTTTTATTTAGGTCCGTCCACCTCATCGGCGACTCATGTAGCGACGACTTATGTAGATACTGGTGAATACATTTCATTGAAAAGTACATAAAAATAGAGTTGAAAAGTGTAAAGCACTTCATTGGCTTACTTTATTTCTAGTTAACCAGATATGCGTTGTTTTCACATACGTACTTAAAAATATGAATTAATTGTTAGGGCTAAAAATATTAAAAAGCTGTTTGTTAACTATTTTAACTAATGTTTATGTGTTTTTGTTACTTGTTTTCTTATAAATAAATATATTTTACCGATTAACTAATCAAATTCTATTCGACATTACCTATATGATATGATGTGGTTCTGTGTCAATAATGCATTGAATTATTAAATGATAAACTTTTAGTTCTGAACTGGGATCCGATATAAGATGCCTATAAAAGTATTTTGCACAATCTAAATCACATAAGGCACGTGTAACAGAATCTTCGCAGCCCAAATAGTCGCGCCGTTATAAAAAGTACTAATTGACTTCGAGGCACCATACAAAATACAGTCGGCTAAGTAATGACCATTCATCTATTCGTTCACGTAACCCAGCATTGTTCCCTTTCCGTTCGCCCATTTGCCCACACTATTCGGCTGGCTATTGGACGTGAAAAACTCGAACAAATTCCAGGGTATTGTTACTCAATTCAAAAAGTCGTATTTGTTTACGGGACTCGTGGTCACTGAAGTCCTTTCGCTTCTGCCTGGTAACACATGCGGAACAATTTTGTTAAGAGTGGCCGAGTTTCGTTATAATGTTATGAGTTATGTACATAAATAATGTGATTGCGGATAGCTTTTGAGTTTTGTTTACGTGGTCAGAGAATATTTGATTGTGTACAGAAGCGACAAACCTCTCTCTTAATTCTTTTTGTATAGTTAAGGTCAGGCAGACCCATTGCAAATATCCCGCTCTAACACGCGTGAGTTTACAATTAACCATCCCGCTCTCAACGGAACTCCTCGCGTAGTTTTCGTAAATATTTAGTACCTACATTTTGATTGATTTTTGGAATGCTGGATCACTTATCAAAAATCTATCCGGTTATTATGTTAGAACAATAAAAAAGCTATCCTTTTTGTAAAAAAAAACATATCACAGTCTTTGACAATTACGAAATAATCGATATTTAGATTTTTTTACAGATTTACCAAAGCATTTTTTTCAATGTTTTGTTCGGTTATTGAGTTACTTTGTTTCTTTTCCAGTCTACAGTAATTTTTGTGTAGTGTTTTCTACCATATTTCTTCACATTAGAAGCTCAAACTTCAATAATTTCGTCGATTCATGAACTGGCCTTGCTTTAAGGGTCTAAATAACACCCTATATTCCAAATACAGATGTAGATCTTGGTATAGAAACATCCGTTTCAAATTTTCAGCCTTGTCTGTTATCTGAGTCGGCGATGCGATTGATGCTCAAATAACAAGACTAGTAGTCATTTATCCTGTGGTAAAAAGCGGTTTATATGCTACTAAGTTATGTTTTCTTTGCCGTTTACGTGTTTTATGAATCCTACTACAAAATAGGCTTTGTTGTTCTTAACTTTAGTTATGTTTACAAGAAAGACGCGAACTAAAAATTATGTGTAGAGGTATTGTTTGAGAATATATTCATTTACTTATTCACTTAATACGGTTCAGTTTGCTCAGCCGTGAAGCTGACACATTTTCTGCGTTCCGTATTAAGTACAATACTATACAATGCAAATACTTTTTAAAATAGCACAGCTCAGTACAAATACAAAACAGTTCAAAACCATAACATAGCAAGATATAAGTGTACTAAATATAAGTGATTTGTCTAGATTCAGATTACCCTCTTCTTACTCTTTGGCACAGATATTATCACTTAAATCCTTGAACTCGTGCGGATATTGAAGGTGAACTCTTTGTGTTACTTCAAGTTTAGTTGTGATTTATTGATATTTTTCTGGGAAGTTAAATGCTAACGTAATATGGTGATAACTTCGGTACAGAATTGTATTTGTTTTGCAAAAAATGTTTCCGTTCTAATGAGAAGAAATAAATTACGTTTTACGTAATTATACGTAGGACGTTATTTGAAGATCCCTATGACACTGACAGTGACATACCATATAGTGATGTGCATGTGTCGATACTTCAATTGTTTTTTTATCTGTGGCGGTTCTTATCAGCGTCCTCTCACGTACATTAATTTAAACCTCAAATGCGGTTATCGTGTAAAAGACGTTTCTGGCTACTAAACCGCCATTTTTAGGGTTCCGTTTCAGAATGGTCCAAACGGAACCCTATTGTTGTCACTCATGCGTCCTTCCGTCGGTCGTCTGTCACAAAAATATTTTTCGAAGATGTTTTCAAATTCCCTTTGACCTATTGACATAAAATTTGCACATAACGTATTCTTACGCCGCACCAGAAGAAAGACCAGTACCTACAGGTCAAAACAATAAGTGTTAAAAAATAAATAAATATGTAATTTAACGTTGTTTTATTTTTACACAGTCACGTAACAATTAAAATGAAATATAAGACACGTTTTATTATTATCACTTCAATTATCGACATCTGTTATCGACGGCACCGCTTCTTAGTCGATACAGACCAACGATATAACATTTGCAGTACGTCACCGTGTATATTCCGTTAAGCATATTTCTGGGAAATAAGGGACAATTTAAGTTTCTTTCATATTGTGATTATGTAAATGTTACAATCCTACATAAATTAATTAGCTACATTCCCAAAAGATGCTTATTAACATTTCGATGTGACATCGACGCTGTTCCAAGGTTATATAAATGAACTGTCACTGCAAGTGTCATAGGGATCTTCAAATAACGTCCTACGTATAAGAAAAATATTATAATTATGCCTTAAATTATTCATTTAAAATCGCTGAGGCGAGACCTTTTCGTCACGATTCTGTGTCTATAACGTTATTTTTTACGTATATTATTTTACGTTTATTTGTTTCGTCGTGATATTTTTTCTTCTTCTTCTTCACATATTTAATAAATATAAATATAGGGACTCGGATTTATTCTATGGGTGGATCAGCTATTTTTGCTGCTCGTTACTATGCTTACGTCCCCTGAGTCACTCTTTAAAACTGTGATTTTATAGGATCTATAGCTAACAAATATGAGTTTGAGCGATATGTATAAATTCACGTGGACATAAAGTCATCTCTTGAGCATGTTAGAAGTCCAATAATTGTAACATTTTTTCTAAGAAACTCTCCTTGGTGACGGGATAGAATAACAACAAATAAAAGTAAGGTAATTGACCCTTATTAGAAAACCAACGATATAAAGGAGACCTCCGTGATTAAGAAACATAGTCATGCTCATTGCGCATCACACAAATATTTGCTTTGACCAGGATTTGACCCAAGAATCGTCAGCTTCACAGGCCCTAACCACTAGGACTTAACACATAAATAATAATTATTGCTTCTTGAAATCTCTGAAAGTACACACAACTGTTTCACCTTCAGCACATGTAAGCTAAGGTTGTGTAAGCGTGTGGTGACCACACGACAGAACACTAGAGCAGTACCCAAGGGAAATCTGGAATCGTAACTCATGGACACACTAGACAGGATTAAAGGCAGTTAGTTACCTACGCAGCAAAATCTAGTAATGGCCGTAATGGTAGTTTCAAACTTGAACGTCCACCGTAGTTACGAAATTAAGGTATTGCTGCGCGGTAATCACGTAACGTTTTCGACCGTCAGTACGATAGATTTAACTGACAAATCCCATACTAAAACTGACATTAAATACGTACCAACGGTAGTACATATCGTTACGTGATTACTCCGCTGGTGTAAGTAGTTGATTGGATATCTAGATTTTGTAGACATTAAATAAGTTTCTGTCAAAATTAAAATTTTTGGTACAAGCATTTATTGCCGACTGTACTTTTTTTTCAATGAGCCCAAACACTATTGGTTTGTCTCACGTAGTTTATGAGTGTTATCACTATCATCTCATCCTATATATTATCATCAGATCAGCTCGATGGTACCATTACCATTGCATTATCACATACCAAATTTAAACTCAACTGGATACCGGCAAGTGGTTGAAAATGCAGTTGCAATATTCCACCAGAACAAAAATAGTTACATAATCATATACATTGCAAGTTAAATAAGAGCTTGTAAAATGTGTATGTCATCATCATCCTCCTAGCGTTATTCCAGTACAGTTGCATCCTGAAGGATGCCTGGGGTCTGCTACCTAAACCCAAGATAGTGGCGTAGGTACTAGTTTTTACGTAAGCGACTGCCATCTGACCTTCCAACCCCGAGGGGAAACTAGACCTTATTGGGATTAGGTTTTGTCAAGTGAGTGGGCAACTTGACTGTTAGAAGTTCTCAAGCCGCCCGAAGGCCTCCAACTTGGCTTAACGACTGCTGCCATAGACAGCAACCGGGATCAACGGCTTAACGTGCCTTCCAAAGCACGGGAGCGCTCAGTTAGTAACCACTCAAAGCGGTCACCCATCCAAGTTGTAAAAATGTGTACGTATCGAAGTAAATATACCGTAACTGAAGGTGATTCATAAATATGTAGATAAACCATCCTCTTTTGCATCAATTGTTATCCGACATAATTCAACCGTAAAATAAAATAAGCAATGTTAACTTATTTTAACCCAGTTTCAGGTACGCAACCATCCCTGAATAATTTCTCGCTCTTGTTGTAATATGTATAGAACACACACACTGAAACTGGCAATGTTAAGAGCGTATTCGCTGGAAACGCCGTGTTTCCGCGTTTTACCACGTATTCATTACAGAAAATCTCAAAAACGGTATAGTTTTTTGTAATACTGTTTACAGACCCGTGAAGAACAACTTATCGACTACGGGAGCTACAGTCAAAACATTTTTTACAAACATTTATTAAAGAAACTCGAGCACTTTTCTCACACTCGATTACGAAATATTCGAAACCATGTCGTCATTCAAACCTGTTTATTCTGTAACCAATTGAAACTAAAATATGTAATACATACAGTTAGATGCACCGAAAGACGGTCTCTTTCGCCTACTGTCTGAAAATACACAATTTAAAATTTGGTTTAACTAAAAGAGCCACGGAAAACTCCATATTTTTGGCAAACTTCGCTGCATCATATTGTCACTTTAAAGCTAATAAAAAGGTTTTTAACTATGCTACTAGGGTAAAATGACTTCTATTCTACGATATTAAATAATAAAAACTAACAAATAGGATATAAAAATATTAATTTTAATCGATTTAAAACAGACCTTTTTCTCATAGACTCGCTTGCTGTGACTCAGTACCGGCCCAGCGGCCATCGGAGGAGGATGTATATATCGTTTTTTTGTGGCTCTTCACAAAGCTACCGTAATTACTCTCAGGAAACCAATAAAACATGTGACCTCCGATTAGGCGTATTTATTAAGAACGACACAGTCAGATTATACTGGGGACTAATCGTGATCTAAATTGAGACAAGTTATGAATGGTACGCAACCGTCAATTGATTGTCGACTAACAACTTTGATACTTGGTTGATTTCATATATTTATTATTGTATTTGGACTAGAGTTTTTTGACCTATAATGCTTTATTTTGATAAGCAATTATGTATGAATATAGCCAGCTACCAGAACTAGTGGTACAACCTGGAAAGTAGCAATAGCAACTAGAAGTTAATAAAAGTATAATAACTATAATATGTAGTGACTCATGGTAAATACAAATACAAAGTACAAATACAAATGCGTTTAATTTTCATACATATGAAACAATGTTTTTATAAACATGGTATATTATTGTGTATAATATCCCTTTTAATACATGGTATTAATAGCAAATCTGGCGCAAATGAACAATGCTAGCTTGAAATTGAAATATGTGCTTGGAAATTCTTTTTTAACCTGGCTGTGCCCATTAAAGCGATAGGAGTGCGCTGTTTGAGGGTGTCCTGGGGAAAGAGCAGAGGAAATCTCCGATACTACCACGCGGGCGGCTTAAACATAGAAATACTCTGAGAGTTTGCGCTCCAGTTAGCTTGGTTGAGCGGTTTCAACCGAATCTGAAGTGTGGCTTGGAGAAACATAGTGTAGACCGGGAATGAGTTACCATTACAAATACAGATAGTTAAAGAACCGGCCAAGTCATTGTCGAAATACTACTAATTTAGGACCACGCAATCACGAATTAGAAAATTCAGATAAAATATGTCGACGAGTATCCGTACTTGGGCCAATAAGCTTCTTTCAGCCAAAGACAGGACAAGGAAGTTGAAAGACGGATCCAAAATGCTTGGAAGAGCTATTGGGCTTTGAAAGATTTACTGAAGGGAGGCCTTCCGGTAGCTCTGAAGCGGAGGCTCGTCGACATGTGCATTCTGCCTGTTCTAACCTACGGTGCACAAACATGGTCACTCACCGAGACCAAATTGAAGGTTTACCAACGGGCAATAGAGTGCAGCATGCTGGGAGTTAAACTGATCGACCGTGTTCGGAACTCTGTGCTGCGCTTCAAAACTGGTATTGCAGATGTTAGAGCTGGAGGATGTTGGAGCAAGACTGCCAGGATGCAATGGAACTGGGCCGGCCACGTCTGCCAGGTGGGCAAAATTAGCAACAGAGTGGGTTTCGCAATATGCTCGGAGACGACGTGGCAAGCCGAGGCAGAGGTGGCGGGATAACCTAGACACATTTCTAAACGACTGGCCCGAAACAGCTCAAAGCCGGAACGAGTGGAAGTCGAGGGGAGAGGCCTTTGTCGAATAGTGGGACACCTTTATAGGCTTAGGAAAAAAAAGTAAACATTTCATCGCCAAATTTCAGGTTCATATGTGATTTATGTCCACAAAAATCACCTTTTTCCTTTGATGCAATTTTTAACTTCCTATTCTTCATATACTTCTTTTATTTTAATATACGATGTTTATCTACACAATAACGGTAGTTTTATCCTTTACCGTGGACTTTCACGGCACTTAAGTCGAGGGTCTTATGTTTAGATTAAAGTTTCTCCGAATTGAAATCATCATCATCATCAGCCTATCTACGTCCCACAGCTGGGCACTGGCCACCTTTCATAGATGAGATGGATTGGGCAGTAGTCCCCACGCTGGCCCAGAGCGGGTTGGGGACTTCAAATACAACTTTGAATTTCTTCGCGGATGTATGCAGGTTTCCTCACGATGTTTTCCTTCACCGAAAAGCTAACGGTAAATATCAAATGATATTCCGTGCTCAAATTCCGTAAAAATCTCATTGGTACGAGCTGGGATTCGAACCCACGACCGCCGCTTGACAGCCGCATGCTTGAACCACTGGGCTACCGTAACTTGAACTAATAAATTGCTTGAAATTATAAAGCCGAATTGAAATACACACACAAGGGGCTCCGGAAGCGTCCTTTTATATATTTGCTCCTGTTACTGGCTACACCTTGAATATCATTTCCGATTGCAGTTCTCTTGCTAACGGCAAGCATGCACTCGCGTAGGCATAACTTGGTAGCCAGGGTTACACACCTACCACTACTGACAGATCGATCAAAACGCTCGATGACATCATTATCCCCAATGGCGAGAACCTTGTAAAGGGCCGAGAAGGACATAGTTAGCAAGACTAAGATAGCCTTTCCACCAGAGCTATGCTATGCAGCTATGCTGCGAGGATGTTATAGTTTCCCGTTTAAACCAATGCTATGTTATGTGAACATATGATTGGTGGATATCAACGCATTCATAGCAATGACACAACTTTGATGGAAAGGCACCCTAAAACTTGAAAGCCGCCGCCATGTTCTTCACGTTGTCTCTTGAAAAGATTCGATCAAGACGCCTCAAGACACTCTCGTTAGATAGCTGGTCAAATACGAAGTATTGATGAATCATAGGTATAAGTAGGTAGGTACGAGAATATACTTATTTCATTGACTTGTATTTTCCTTCAATATTACAAAACGCATGTGGATGATTTTCCCACTAATTTATCTTCAACTGATTATATTTTCACATTCAATAGTAAATCTGATACAAAAAAGATAATAATATGAATGTAGTTGTATATCCCTAAACACAACATTTTCGCTGCAAAAGTATCAAGGCTCATACACACACTATACGGCAACTTGTTACAGCATACGAAGATACATGACAGATATCATTGTATACCTTATTGCACTATATAAGGGTTTAAATTTAAATGAAAAGTTATGTGCGATAGTGTTGTTACGAACACATTGGAACGCACCGTGTACAGTGCTCGTTTGTGTGCAGCGAAAAACGTCAAAAAATACCTAGATTTGACTTGTGCCCGGCAACGAAAGCACTCTTAAGCTTTAGCATTAACGCTCAGTCACACACAAAATCAAGCACCTAAATTCTATAACTTAGCATTAAGCATCTACTAAACTAGTTGGTCAACTTACCCGTTTAAGTCCAACAGGCGTTAAACGTTATCCACTATATCTAATACAGTTTTGGCTACCAGCAAACCTCTTGAGGTTTCCCTAGGGGCACGCCTGTATAACTGGGAAAGGTCGTTTCTCCTTTACAATTTATTTGAGAGATACGATCTTTCCGTATTAACTTCAAACGCTCGCTTGTTTCCAACCAAAAGGTCATATCTCCAGTAAAATTACTTTGAGAGATACGACCTTGAGATATGAGCGGCTTTCTAGGAATCAAATTTCGGCCAGTCAAATACGTGCATACTGAACACACAAATTGCGTTAACTCCACATCTAGAACTGGATTGCAAACTCAAGTTGTGTCTTTCGCTTTATTTTAGTGTTTAACTAAGTTAATGTATATAAATATACTTATTAGTGGCTATTGGAGCGCTCGTGGCCCAGCAGCACCCGCGTGCGGTATGCGATGTTAAGCAATATCGGCCGCGGCCAGTTTTAGGGATCGTCCTAATACAAACGCGACTACGCGATGATCGCGCGATCGCGCGACTGTTACTTAGAATATTTACTAGTAAAAGTCGCGAGTTAGCCCTGGCTAGATGCTGGCCAAGAGCAATCCTATTTAAAAAAAAAACAAACAATACTTGAATAATTTTAGTGTGATATTCAAAACAAAATTTAATTTTATGTTTTTCGATAACCTTATTTCATGAACTTAAAATCAACAGTATATTCGTATCACAATACATTAAACACCAAGAGAAATCACAATTTCCTTCGAAAAGAAACAGTTATCCATTCTATTTACCCTATTACCCGGAAATATAAATAGCGCACGGGAAAAATCACTAACCACACAGCGGAAAATAAAAAACCCATAAAAGTCTTTGGAAAGCTCATTCCCGATAGCATTTATGGCACCGGCCAAGCCTCCTCAACTTATAACTATGTCCACAGTATCTTCAGGGTCAACATTTTTCTCCCTCGTGTACAAAGAGGAACAATAAGTAATAATGTTATTTAGAAACAAGCCATTATTGTGTGTAACTGATGTTCTCGCACGTGTCTGGACCTGTAATTAGATTTTCTATTTCAGTAAATAGAGGCTTATATTCTGCGTGTTGTAATAAAGCAACTGGGAATTTAATTAGTCTTCTTTCTGCCTATCTGGTGCCTATTTATTGTTCGTGGGTCGTGACCACGACACATAAATAATGTCATTACTTTATAACATGTAAAATAGCCCTTCAGTCCTACTTTAGTCACATAAAATAGCCCTTCAATCCTACCTAGTCCTAATCTTCGTAGTATAATAAGTTTAAGAAAAAAAAAACATTTTTGGTACATGACAGTAGGTACTTTCTTGTTCACAGTCATGAAGTCGTGGAGATGGTTCCAAGGAGCCCAAACTTATTTTTTGTAGTTTAGGAGTGGCTAGGCCACCTTCTGAAAAGTTCCCAAATTAGTAATTCATAAAAAAAATCCTGTTATTCATAACAACAAAGTAGCAACACATGCGAATATGACGATAGCATCGAGCAACTGTCACTGACTATCACACACATTCAAAAAAGTTCAACAATTTTTGTTTTAATAAGTAAATTGCTTCACGTCCGAATTTCTTTACAAAGAAAACTTTAAAAAATCATAACTCGAAAACGACGAGAAATCGGCCAACATACATGGGCTCAGCCCAAAACGTGAGGAATCAAAAAAAAAAATACTTCAAGGTTTGGGCCACCTGTATAACTTAATTAATGTAACCTTGACAGGCTAATGTTTCTTTGAAACCAACGAATAAACGACTATAAATATATCTCTCTTCTTGGTTACAAGGACCCGTAACGTTACCAATAATAATAATTCCTGTCGTGTACAAATTATATTTAGAAATATATCGCAGATTATTGTGATTACATTGTTCCAGGTTCCAGGTAATTTACATTTACGTAATTTACATAAAATCTGTCTCGTTTATAGGCGTTCGGTAATTGCTCATTAAATTACTCTATTAATTGGATATGTGTAAAGCGAAGTAGTATACATATAACGTTTATGATTAACGAGTGAAAAAATAATTTTCAAATCATACGTTTTTCCCTGATTCCGAACGCTGTTCGGTAAAACCTTCAAGCAGTAGATGAGGGTGATCCATCACCGAATTTACATTTTTGTTGAATTCTGTAAATTTGACTGCACTAATTTCACTTATTTAACTCAAACACACACACTTATTAACTCATGATATGATAACACCCTATTTTGAAGCATAAAGTCACTTTTAAACGCTTTTATGACCTTACGAAGTACACTCAGTTTCTTAACCATTTTCGTAAGAAGTCCCATACAACGCCGCGATCGACCTGCTCAATCGATTCTCCTGTTACAACTGAGAAACAAAATGGCTTTCTTTACCTGGTAGTGGAAGCAATAGGTATCTAGCTAACGGGAAAAAATATCACAACGGAATATTAGCTGTAAGAACTCGACTTATGGCTTAAAATATAGAAAATCCGGTGATAGGGCAGATCCGGTAAAGGGTACATCTACTTGAATATACGAGTATAATATTATATCGATTGAAAGAGACACCCTTTGTTTTTCGCTCACGACAAAACGGGATGCAACCCTCTCCGAGAATGGCTTTTTAGACAAATCTCGTTAAATATCTGACTGTGTGCAGGTTTATAAAATTTCCTCTTGTCAGTACCTCGATGAGGTAAAATACCATCATATTAACTTAATCGTGTCTCTTAATAATGCGTTGTTTTAGTAGGCTGAGAAAAAAAAAGGAAAATATAGATTCGACTTTGGATTTATTTTCTATCGAGAAAATTTTAAGCAATCATGTTTCGCTACTGTCAGAACCACAATTATATCGAATCATATATCTGAAAATCAGCTCCTACTGTTTGCTAGTCTGGGCAGGACAGCGTTTCAAAGTCTCCAAATTTCTCAGTGTAGCGCCTGAATGATTGATCCAAGTTGGTCTTTGAATAAATGAAATTGAAATTGTATTTCGCTCACTGCGTACATCGCCTGGGGCCCTTTTTAAGTACCTACATTGACTTTACTTATGCCTGTGAAATTTTGGTTGTCACAGTGTCACGGGGTTTTGTTTCCCCCCGCGGTGGCGTCGGGCGATCCATTCGGGTTAGATTTGCATGGCATCGTAGCAAATAACAAATGCATTTTGTACACTTTTTAAACGACTCCAAAAAAGGAGTGTAATGTTTTCAGGTTTTTACACGACTGCCCAAAAAAGTAGTGTAATGTTTTCAGGGTTCATGTATGTATGTGAGATTCTTTGTTCCCTAAGAACTTCTGTGTAACCGATTTCGATGTGTGAGGTATCGTTAGAATCCTTACGTCATCCCGAGTAACATAGGTGGGACCGTGCACGACGACAGCGCCACGGACAGGTGGCCATTATGGACATTATGTCATAGCTGTCAAGCGAAAAGTAAGTAAATATTGTGAAAAAAATTAATGAAATCTTGTGTTGTTTTACTATATTAGACAATATTGGACGATGTTAGTCAGTAACATTATTGCCAATAACATTAAAATTGTTGTTTTCAGTTGTTGTTGTCAGGTTAGGTGACTTACTTTTTTTTCTTACGGCAATTATCCACTTATTTCTTTGGTCTCGTTTCCACCACGGTCTTGAAAATTGGTAAAATTTACAGTCGCTATTCTGTGGTGTTTTTACAATTCACAATAACACATTTTACTAGGGCCATATTAAATTTATCTCAAAAACGATTAGAAAATGTTTACTGCAATATGGATTTGACAGCTCAAGTCACCGACAAAATGTAAATTTTAGCCGTAGCGAGCGCTGTGATCGTTTAGGCTACCCCCTCCACCCGCTTTGCACCCTGCCAATACAATATCGTGGACTATGTACACCATTTTGTGTCATCTCAAAAAAAAAAACATTATTTGATCTTATCAAGTGGGATATCAAAATAAAGAAACTGAAAAGCCGATTACAAAAATATATAAAACTTATGTTTTTAAAACATGATTTTAAGGTATATCAGATTTTATTTGAAAAAAAAAATGCAAAATAACACGTTTGCAAGTTTTCTATTGTCAGATTTAGCCATAGTTTCGATTATTACTTATGTTTAGTAAGTAACGATGCAACCCGTTTTCGCTGCTCACCATAACCTATGCCACGACTTTAATGGCTGCTTTGTGAGTTTACGAGATATAAAATCGCATTTCTGATTAACTGCCAAGGTTTAGGCGACTTCCTGACTTGGCGGGGCGGGGCGGGATCGATATGTGACATTTTTTTCTTTGATGTTAACTTACTGACGTCGCAAAGATTCCCACTTGACGGAATACTGTCAGTATTACATCTGCGCAGTAGTAATATCATGTGCAGAAGCGGAGCAGTACCGCCTTCGCATCGTCCCGCTACCGCCCATCCCGCGCCAGTCATGAAGCACTCATTTAACTGTAGGGGCGCAGTAAATAATGGTACTGAGTCGACTGACAGCTGACACTGACATTTGACACTTTTCTCATATCGTACTGCCTCCGCACCGACAAATCAGGAAGTCGCCTTAGGGGTTGATACCCGATGCCAAAACAGATATAACGAACGGGCCGGATACCAAATTGATCGTAATGTTATACCGTGGCGGTGCCAATTTCATACTCCATTTTGCGATATATTAGGCAGTGTAATAGTAGATTGTACACCAAGGGGATAAAGCACTGTTTTATGTCACGGGCGAGCGCGATATCGAATCCTTGCCCCTATACCACAAAATTTTACAAGCCAACAATTCGACAATTTTGTCCAAATTCTCCATAAAAAAGTTGACAAATTTGTCAAATTGTATGCTTGTAAAGTTTTGTGGTATAGGCCGAACGTAAATAACAATGAACGTAAGGAATTTTGTAAAGCTACGTAGCAAATAAGTACCTACTAATATGACTTTTTTTTGTGTGATTCTTTTTGTGTTTACTTTTAGTAGTTATTGTTGTGTTCTTGACAATAAAAATATTAACATACACAGTTCTTCCTTTAGCCCATATGGAGTATTATAAACTAACAGCAAGTTTATGGGCACTGTAAGAGCGAAAACGTGTTTCGCTGAGTAAATAAGCTTCGGTGGCGTATTGTAAAGCCTGAGGCAAATCTGACTTAACGTATCGCATAATATCGAATATCATAACAACTTACACATACTCATATTATCCAGAAACAGCGATTCAAAAATTTAGTTTAAAAGTAGGTAGGTAGTATTTCTAACGGAATAACAGCATTATGTCAATGCAATATCAAACCCAATTTAATCGAGCGTACTTCAATTGGTTTTAGAGTTTTTAGAGTTCCATACCTCAAAGGAAAAAACGGAAACATTATAGGATCACTTTGTTGTCCGTCTCTCTGTCTGTCTGTCATTACCTTTTATCTCGGAAACGCGTCAATGCATCGAGTGGAAATTATGTACATAAATCTAAAGTCAAATGAAACTGTAAAAATAAAACTTCTAAGTTAACGTAAAAAAAGATACGGCTGTTTATGCCGAAAAAGGCGTATATTTCGACTTTTGACTCTCAAAGAAATCAAAATTTATTGGGTACTTTCCGTTTACCTAGAAATATGAAATTTGGCAAGTAATATTTTTTAAAAAGCATATGCGAAAATCTGAAAACTATACAATTGTAATTAAATCACATTCACCTTGGAATAGTCGCGTACGGTACGGTTTCACAGGAATTTCTTGCCTCGGACGCTCCGGTTGCGGAATGAACGAGGTTTTCCCGAGGAACTAAAATATGGGGCTCTTCAAGAAATGACTATACTCGTATGACACCTCTGGAGTTGCAAGCTGCGGTCGCTCACCATCAGGCGCGCCGCACGCTTGTTTGCCACCGACGTAGCATAAAAAAAATCATAAAAAATATATAGGTAAAGCAACTGTATGCGCGGTCATACTTGTACGAGTTATGGATGAACTAACGATAACCAGATAAGCATAGCATTCAAATTCTAACGCGATAAACGAGTCCTAGTAGAGCCAACCAAAATACGATGATACTCGTATAATATTTGTGTACAAATTTTCGTGCCATATTGAGCTTCTGCGGGTGCTTGTATCATTAAATAAGTAGTAGATAATTGAAGCTAATCACGATATTCACAATACACAGACAAAGGGTCGTGTTTCTATAACCTAGTTTCATGTTTGCCTGGATTTAATTGAGTCAGGCTTTTGTATTTGACTAGACTAAATTGGTTGTGGGTTACCTCGTCTGGCACAATATTATTCGTCAGAAATACAATTTGGATAACATGTATCGCAGAAACATGTTATCTAAACAAATTAGTAAAATGATAATTTTACATAAAGCGTTTTGTAAAAAAATATTGTTAACTATTCTTGTTTGACATTACTAACTATTACTACGCATACAATACATTTTGCAGCATATTATTTAGCAGAAAATTACATTAAATTTGCCGAATTTCGTTTAGCATAATTTTATATACCATATTATTATTATAATCCTGCGGCATACATGAGCAATTCAAACAGCCTAGTATTTTTTGTATTTGTTTTATTTCTTTTTAATTTTTCAATTCATTCCTTTGTATATCCAATATTCACAAGCAAAAAAATGTATATATTCGGGAGTGCCAAAACTGACGAATAAAACGTGCACAGAGTTTGTATGGAGAAGGCCTTGCCCTACCGTGCGTCGCAGCAGGGTTAATATTTGTCTGAGGTGATGTGTCGTGGCACGACAGAACGATATCGGTTTGAAACATTTAATACGGATCCAGATTCATACGAAGGGCTATGATGTGACGGCTTATTCTATGTCAGGCATCAAATCGCGTTAGAAAGCGTCACTGCTCGCAGCTTCGCGAAACTTAAGTTTAAGTACACGTTTTGTAGTCTGTTATAGGTATATATATATATACCTACACATTCGACGCACATGATTCGTAGCCCTATTCCAAAAATTTACACGTCGTAATAAAATTATTCATTGCTAACAATTTTCTAGCTATTTGTGTGGTCAAAGGCCTCTCCCCATGAATGCCATGACTCCCGCATCAGTACCTCCTCCTGCCAGTTGATGGAGAAGCCGTCCAAGCCGTCCCGCCATCTCCGTTTAGGCCGGCCTCGTCTGCGTCGCCCTTGTGGCATCCACTTGGTAGCTATATTAGCCCACCTGTCCAGATACCGATACCGTAAAAATAAACTTTGTGTCTTTTCAGTTGTGAATACACTTGAGACAAAGTAAATGACATGTAAAAGGTGATAAGTTAAGACTGCACCGAGCAAATTCCTGAATAATTGCGATGGTTGGATAACTTGCTGTATTATTATTACTAAAGCTTGAATTCTGTAATTCCTATATATGATATTTAAGGATACACTCTACACGTCATGTGTTTCAGAAACACAATTACTTATAGTTTTCTTCATAAAAATTCAATCCAAAGTTAGCTCTACTAAAGGAAATAAACGCAAACTACGACGTTAATACTTTATGAAAGGTCTTCAATTTTTGAATAGTAACAAAACTACATGTTATCTAGGTCGTATGTGTTTAACATTTGCAAAATGTGGAGATTTTTTTAACAATGCAAAGGAAATTCCGAAAATTTGACCGGCCGCCGTAGTTTTCTTGCCGGCAGATGGGCCCCGGCCCTCAATGGGAGCAGACGTATGCTGCTTTTCTCAGTTTGACATCTCATAAAAACATGCTTTTTGACAGCTTGCTCGTATACAAATACAAAATGTATACCACACACAAAGATTGCATTAATTGAAGTAGGGTAAATAAATGTTGACGTGTGGCTATTGAAGATTCTTTTAACATGGAATTTTTAGTATTAGCCATTCGTTATAACATAAAAATGCAATCTTTGGTCCCCAATGTTTACTAATGCAACTAAATTATAATGATTTCCTTTACGAAAAGGCATTTTAAACGTAAAAAGGTTACCGATGTATTTCAGTTCAAAGTCATTTACTTTTTATAAATTGGCCACCCAGAACGGAACGTTATGACATTTATGTCACTCATCATATTTCAAATTAAAATTTGTAAACAAATTGTATTTTTATATTTCAATAATTTAACGAATCTAATGTTATATTTTATGTGTAAATGTACGGCGCTTTCACGTCAAACAATGATTACCTAAATATATCGCAGAATCTGCATAAACAAAACATATCCCAGAATCTGTACAAACAGGCACAATTATTATGGTGCTTTGAACAGAAGTTTATAAAATATCAGCGTTATACCAAGAAACAGATCTAGAGTGCTCTCTTGCAGCGGAAGCAGAAGAAATAATATCGGAGTTTCTTCGCCAGTTTGAGTGATGTGGATTTAAATTGTGTAGTGTCTAAGCCGCCTGGTCATAATATAATTATACCTAGAATGAAAATAATAAACCTATGTTTCATTTATAAATAATAAACCAAGTAGTTGTTGGGGATGTGGTGACAATGACGATGTCTAACAAACAAATATGCAGTAATTACTTATAATATTAAACTGCGCTAGTTTCTATCTAAAGCTTTCATGCGTTGGAAATCCCGTTGCTTTGATTTTGTACAAGTAAGTAAGTACTTATGTCGCATCGCAATAATTGTCTCGACGTTATAGTAAACGAATAGCAAATAATAATAATTGCTATTTATTATTGATGAAAATAGACGCAATGTTAACCATTATTGAACCTTATGTCGTTGCAATAAGGTTCACGGATGTTCAGTTAAGTGTCATCGACGGCACGATTGCTCACACTAGAAGAATATGTAAACGCATCCTGCTAATTATTCCTTTCAATTATGGACCTTATAAGAAGTGTATAAAAATTAATTTGTCAGAGCTGATACAGTAGTGGTCCGGCCAAGTTCCACAATTGCAGACTGTTACAATGACTTTCTTGATGATATTTGTTATATCATTAGGTTTTATAGTGCTTGTCATTCACGATAACGACGATGCGCAGGGAATGTCATACTATTCTATGCGCAATTCTGCGGATTGGGTTACGACGGGAGGTCGTGAATAACAAGAACTACCTATAAGGTTAGGTACTGGTTCCTCAAATACAAAGTTGATTCACAATATTGCTGCAGTTATCCCGTGCCGTATAAATAGTTTTAGTAGTTATTATATATATTGTAATAAAACTACCGCTTCTTCTCTTAAAACTTGCATTAAATCAGTGTCCATTTTAGAGTTAACCAACTGATAAACAGAAAATAATCAATTTATGAAAAGTTTTGCTTAAAATAACCTATTAAGGTACAACATATACTCGTATCATGAAAATCACCAAGTAAACTCTCAAAATAAGTACCTAAGTCATAAACATAAAACAGTCATAACATGCACTGAACCGATTAGGAAAATTCTTTCTCTGTTTTAAGTTGTATAAAAATGAGTCTGTGAGGAAAGGGCAAAACAAAATACATTTTACAAAACAGGGGTTTGACAAGTTTTATTGTATAAACAAGGAACTGAGTATTTTACTACCACAAATTCCAAATTCAAGACATTTTCAGATACAACTAATACTTGAGTTTTGGTTACAGATCAGAACTTGACGATTTTTGTTACACTTCTCTTATGCACCAAGAAACCTTTAAATATTCAAAATCTATATTGTCATAAGTTGACATAAACATGGGTCAATGACCCGACCCAGCAAAATGAGGTAGTGTGCGTGAATAATGCATGTGTGGGTTAATTGGGTAAATTATTAAAAAAATTGAAATTTGACAGGCGCTGAGAATTTACCCCGCACGATAGGCCCTTAATATTACGACATGTCGTATCGGAAATAAGGCCATCCGTAGCAGTACCAAAGTAAATCTATATAGTCCTTCAAATCGCTAAGCAGGGAGCGGGGCACTTTGCACGTAGAATGATAGTAGTTGGGGCTATGATGGTAGGTTCTCGAGTGGTGACCACGGACCGGAAGAAGCAGCGTAGGTAGACACCCCGCAAGGTGGACTGATGTCCTGGTAAAGGTCGCGGTAGTCCGGTCATTGTGGCACTGTTTGTGGGAGGCCTATGTCCAGCAGTGGACGTCTTTCGGCTGATAAAAAATAAATTTATTTGAAATTATTTATTTATTCTAATTGATTTATTGTAAAAGTTAATTTTATTAATGAATTATTTAATTGAATATTACAATGACAATAAGGGATACCTAAAGGTGTGTTTACATTTCCATTTCAATACCATCAGCGGAGATTAGCTAAAATTATTCACTGCAAAACTTCATCAACCTTAATATTTTACTCAAAGCCACATTACACACAATACTATACATATCATTTTCATAAATTACGGGCAAGGGCAGGATGTGGAGCCATTCATTGTAACGTTGACACACCTCTTTCCCCTCCAAATATATCACATATACAGGCTGTCCCGTTATGAGAGGGTAAAATCGAGTAATAAAAGTAAGGAGAATGCAATTGTTTCAATCAAGTACAGTCGTGTATTTAATTGTTTTTCGGTTTCAATTTATGATTTTAAATTGTTTTATAATATTTGAGTTTTTTGTATAATTTTTGGCAAACGCTGGTAGTCTTTGAATTGTAAAATTTCCATTGCGGCCTACTTGCAAAATAAAGTTCGTTTATTTCATTTGTAATAATAAGTAGAGGGGTGATTAGGTTCGTAACGTAATAACTTCCATGTTGTCACTAAATTGACGCTGTAGAAGCCCAGCAGCACTGGCTGTAAAGCAAGCATCATGCTGAGCTGGGGCCATTTCGTGATGTGATGTGACGTGATGTTTTTCTTTGTATAATCGTGACACGAATAAAAGTTAGTTATTTTATAAACTAAAAATGACCGATCTGTCTAAAATACATATAAAATATTACTGGATCAACTATCTGCCAATGTATATTAAAAAATATTAAAAAAAGATAAAGCTCCAATCGGAATGTTTTTGAAGTTTTGAAATTGCGATATATTTGCATTTTTCATGGAAACCATACAATAAAGCTGGCGATATTTTTTATCTGCTTCTATAATTATTACAAATGCAAAAGTAACTCTGTCTGTTATGTTATCTCTTCACAGTAACCGCTTTACGGACTTAGATGGATTTAATCAAATTCGGCATGAAGATAGTTTGTATCGATAATGATGCTGAACTACTTACTATGTACTTGATTATTAAAAGTCATAATTAAGTAAAATGGATTTTTTTAACAAAGGTTTATTCATAGTACAAACATAAATAAAATCAAAACTTTACCAACTCTTATCTAACAAACCCACCCCGAGTTTTTCCTGGTGCAATGTTGCCCAAAACCTGGTGCAAAGTTGACACGTTGGACTGCAATGAACAACCTTTGCATCAATAATAACCCAGAGCAGGGTTCAAGGTTTTTTAAACTTGTTTTTACGTACTTATTAAAATGATAATACTTTCACCCTTGCGTCCAGGAACATCCTGTATGTTTAGTACCTACGTGAGTTCGAAGAAATATCGCTTTTGTATAGTTACTAAGGCATACACGTCTTTTACTCATAAATAAGAGAATTGAATGCATAAACAATTTTGTTTTATGTTAGAGTTTTCTGTAATATGAAAAAGATTAGCCTTTTAAATCGAATTTTCGTTTATGACTAGTAACTTTCGTAGGAAAACATACATTACATTTTAACAACCAACAACTGCAAGTGGAGTCACAAAAGAAGTGTTCCGTGCCATCGTACGTATGCTTACCGTCTTGTATGAAAACCTCATGAAAATGATAGTGTTTTTGACCGAGTGAAACGAAGGTCGCCGCTTCAGCATTATTTATTTATCGTATGACATTTATTTCGAAACATGAGATCTTCGAAAAGCTTTCGAATGTCCGGATTTCCGGTTATTCTCTTCTACAGTAGGCCTAGCACGTGTTGCGCTCGAGAGTATGTCGGCGTATCTTGAGCTATCCATTTCTAACAGCGCCAATCAGAAAAAGACGCGTAGCTCGAGATATTATAAGTCGAGATACTCTCGAGCGCAACATGTGCTACGGGCGCTGGTCATATTTTTCGACAGTCTCGGGAAATTGTGAGCAGGTTCGATAATTATACAGTATCTTTGTCGAGTAAATAGGTAGCTGATATTATTACTTAAGTAGGAAAACTGGGCATTTTTCAAAAAAAGTGTACATGGCAAAATTTGCGTGTCACAAACTTTAAACGTCATTTTAAAAATATTCCCTTTCGTATTTGGGTATATGAGTGGTATATTTTGATTTTGTAGATTATAGCAATTATGTTATATTTATAAAACGATTAATATTATATTTATTGCTAGATTTATAACAAAATAAAGATACGAAAAGTGCTAAAATGTGTATGTCACACGTCGACTCAGTCATGTTTAGAGGCTTGCAGACACTCGAAAAAAAAATTGAGTGAATATTCAATGTGGTCACACAGGTAAAGTAATGAGTCAAGATATTAAAATGTGCTTTATTTATTAAAGAAAACGGTATTTAATGCCAAAAAACTACTTTTTCCACTGTTGGGATTTCTTGGGAGAAATCGACCATACCGGAACCTCCGGTTATTGTCACAGCGATTTTAACAATACTTGTGGAATCGATATTCCCCAAAACGCATTTATTTTGCAATCCTGGCAACATTAGAATGCTTTAAACATTGACCGCCAATACGTATTTAACGTCAGCTCCTTTAAAACGGTGACGAAAGGCGGCCGCAGTGTTGGTGCACAAAAAAAGTATTCGGACTCAGTCACAGTATTTTCTGTAAGTAGATTATAATTAACTTTTGTAAACGCAATTAGACATTTAATAGACTATCATAGTATCCGAAACGAAACAAAAACCACATTGAATAGGTTCAAAACAAGTTGAAATCTTGATTTTAAATCGTTGCGGTAGAATCCGTCACATCCGGATAGTAACGTGACATACCTACCGGAACGATTTTGTGACTAACTGGAGTCATAAAGCTTAGTACACAAACGAAATGAGACCGGTGTTTTAAACCGACTACAAAATAAAAGGAGGTTCTTAGTTTGACCCGTATGTTTGTATACTTGTAATGTTTGTCAGCGATTATCTCGCATTTGGCTGAACCGATTTTGATGCGGTTTTCAGGAAAGTATTTGTTACAGACTGGAGAAGGTCTCGGTAAACGACAATCATATTTCAATAACTAAAAAGTAAATAATAATTACAATTTTATAAAAAAGAACCACCATTAATAATATACTGAAAATTCTAATGTAATCTGGACACGAGGCGGTTCTTTTTTACTTATTTTTTTATTATTATGCGTACGCCACTTTAACACCACAGACACAGAGTAAAGAATACAGCCCCTCTAGCACAACATGCATTCCGCATCTACTCGCGCGCGAGATAAGCTACCTGTCACTTTTTGACAGCATTAATCAGACAGTGACAGGTAGCCTATCTCGCGCGCGAGTAGAGACGAGATGCATGTTATGCTAGCCCCACTGAAGTACAAAACGGTTATGGTACCTACTTAAGGGAATATAATTATTAATTATAATAGGTACAACATTATACCTAGCATTTACAAATATTATTTAGTATATTATTAGGGCTGCATTTAATTCAAGGTGTTTCGGTTATATAATCCTAATATCCTATCCCAATAATATTATATTCAGGTATCGGTTGCCAGTTCTAATTTCGACATTTCCGCAACCGTGTAAAAAAGATTGTATTTAAATTAATACAATTATTGTATTTATTTAGTTCGGTTTCTGAACCCATCTTAGAGTACTTATAATATGTGTGTAGATAAAGTAATGTATGCAACTGGTACATAATGAGGGGCATTAAAACACGAGTGTTTTAATGTCTAATTAAACTACTATTATACATTGATTTAATACATAATAAACGATGTAAGTCACACAATACGTTCTTTTTGGTATTTTCTTTCAATATATTCAATATGTGTACACTATTCCTTACAATTTCCAGTTAGTCACATGAGATTCCGCTTAGTCACTGTCACAAGATTTGGAGTGTTTAAAATAATTATTTCTGGCTGCCGTAGTGCAACAATTCGCATTTTTAAGCGTTTAC
Source organism: Cenopis cana (assembly GCA_951800055.1). Taxonomy (NCBI): domain Eukaryota; kingdom Metazoa; phylum Arthropoda; class Insecta; order Lepidoptera; family Tortricidae; genus Cenopis; species Cenopis cana. The sequence continues at coordinate 2,893,914 of OX637486.1, read as the reverse complement.
ATTACTAAATGAATATTCCTTAATGTATTAAATTTTTCTTTTTATTGATTAGTACTATTTTAACACCAATAAATACATGTTTTAGCAGTCATTTACATGCGATTGTGACGAACTGGACATTCATTTTATCCTCCAAGCTTATTTTTTCCATTAATTCTATAAATTAAGCCCGTTTTAAATGGTTTATTGTCGTTATTTCAAATGTGTAAACTGAAACTGGTCCAAAAAACACTACAATCAATTAATAATGAATTTTATAATTGTGACTATCCGGAACTAGTTCCACCGTAATCTGAAGTTAAAATGCCGATATTTTCTATATTTATTAATATTTTCATGCCATTTTCGCAAATAATACACTATAACTTATGTGGAATCGAATAAGCAAAGAAATTTCAAAATTGGTGTTAAGAAAAAAAGTCGTTCTCCGGTTCGTCACGTGTACACTTTTTTTGAAAAACGCCCAACTACATAATTTCCAGACCATAATGCACGCAAAAAAATTAAATAACTATGTCAGCATAGCAGTATTTATGATGTAGAACGGTTTCGGTCATAAATTAAAGAAAGTACAGCTCTAAGAATATTTTGTTTCTGTTGAAAATTCTAGAATGGTGCACTTAATTTAAGTGCACTTTACTTAAACAGTTTGGTCAGAAGAATATTTTACAACGGATGCGTTTTACGGTTTGTTGCTTTGTGATTTCAATGATGGCAATATAATAATAGCATTTAAATAACCAATTAAGCATGCACTTTTAGTTTGGAGGTCGCAGGTTCGATCTCCTTCTGGTACCACTCATCTTCATCATCATTAGGGTTCCGTACCAAAAAGGTAAAAAAGGAACCCTATTGGTTTCACTTTGTCTGTCTGTCTGTCTGTCTGTCTGTCACATCGCTAAATATCTCAGGAACTACTTATCCTATCGATTTGAAATTTGGAATAGTTATAAACAAGGGTAACCCAGATACATAGAAGATGGTTTTTTAAATTATTTTATTTTATTTTCTGTGAATAATGACAGATAAAAGGGGGTTCAAAATTTTAAAGTCTGGCAAGTATGTCAAGTGGGGTATCATATGAAAGGGCTTGACTTGTACATTTCAAAACATTTTTTTCGTTGGGGAAATTTCGATTTACGAGGGAAAATGTAAAAAAAAATACCATTCCCCCCCCCTTATCTCCGAAGTTTACGAAGAAAAAAATTTGAAATTATTACACAACATTAATATGCATGTATATTTTACAGGAAAATTATAGCCATAGCTCTATCTAGTTTTTCTTTTTTTTAATCATCAAAAAACTCTTCTATACTAAGTTTGTAATTTAATCACCTTTGTATATATTTTTGTTTTATATTTAAATTTACAAAATTACGTTAAAAAACCTTCTTTCAAATAAAAAAAACAATTATTGAAATCGGTTGATGTGATAAAGAATTATCCTTGAAAAACCAACATACGTACTAAGTTATTCAGTCGCGCAAATTAGTAACACAATGCGCCGATAGATGGTGTTGTCATGTTTTTTTAAGATTGTTCCTGAATTAATGGGGTCGGGACGGGTACACAACTACATATTCAAGAACTTTACTGTGTACGGAACCCTCGGTGCGCGAGTCGGACTCGCACTTGACCGGTTTTTTTTTTTAACATGTAATCACCCTCTGCTTAGCAGAAGCCTCTCTTCGAGTAGGTACGCCACTCGTCCCGGTCTTGAGCCAGTCTTATCCTAGAGTAACCAGCGATCTTCCTAATATCATCGTCCCATCAACCCGGTGGACGTCCAACGCTCTTTTCACCACAAAGTGGCCAACAGTCTGACACTTTTTTGGTCCACCTGCCATCACTCTGCTTATCAAAGTACAGTACTTTTATCTCACGAGTGCGGGCGAACCATTGTTGAGTGTTCATCTGTACATGCACATTGTCCATGTGTGCGTCAGCGTAGGAGCTATGAGTTCACGTTGTCTGTGTTCGTATGTGTCACAACTTCAACAATAGCCAACCAACAATTATTAATGCATAATTTTTCGGTAGCTTATAAACTTTCGACAGTTTACAATCTCGCTACGTTAGATTTTAGACTAACGGTTTTTACAATCCGGCGGTGACATATATGTATATTATATAAATATATAATATATATTTCAATAAGACAGAAAACCCAGAGATAATACCCCCTTCTGATGGTTGATCGCGTTATTTATGTATTCAATGTACTGTGCGTTTAGACCTTTTATATCTATTTTTCTTTTGTGCAGTGAATATAGTGGTTGTCATTCACGAAAGTGCTCACAATATAACAAATTTTCAAGTTGTCCTTTTATATCTTAGATCGATAGAAAATTAAATTTTAAAGTCCACGTGTTTTTTTATTTCTCCCGAAATCCTAATTTTCATTCAAAAATCTCTGATCTAAAAGTAGCGAATAAGTGAATTATGACGTATTTTTTATGAATTACCTATTTTTGACAGTATTGCTCCTTAACAGTCGTAGGTCGTAGGAATGACATCACACTTCCGTTTTATACATTTTGGCGATTTTCTTCAAATCTAGCGAAGAAAAATATCTAAAAGCTATTTTGTTACGTTGGTAGCATATTTACCGAAATGGTGTTCGATGTAGGCATCATTATAAATTTTGAAATGTTGTCAATAGTATGAGATTTGCTGTGGAGGGGCACGTCGTCGTGGATGACATGCACTATAAATGTTTTCTTTCATTCTTTCTTTCCTTATTCGTAATAATTCAACATATTATTTTAGTTAAATTGCCGCCAACATTGTAACAAGTTTGTGTCTTAATGGGTCCTAGTCAGGGGTCGGACAAAAAGTGCCGATGACGTCAAACCACTTGTAGGATGATTTCAAATAGTATTTTTGATTTTCATAAACAATTATCACTTATCATTTATCAACCTCTTTATTAAACGATATCGCCACTTGAAATGAGTAAGTACGTTTTTGACTGACACATTGTCAGTCAGATGAACAATAAATTGACCTCGTTATTGCTAAGCTATTGTATCTTCACGATTATATTTAGCTAAAATTTATATTTACAAGTTTCGTGAAATTTATTTTATTCACTACATCACCCTACCACCTGTATTATTAATTCCATGGATTTATTTACGATTATATTTTGTTACTTCGTTAATTCTACTTTGTTACTACATATCCCATGGAAGTTTAAATACAAACAACATGTACGCCTATAGGCAAAACATAGTGTTACGTAAACCATTTTTTATCCACCTATGTATTCCACCTATGTTTACAAATAAATCACTATGACTATGACTATGACCATCTTGCGTGCAAGATTACGTCATTTTTACGTCATCCGCACTTGTTGTCCGACCCCCTGGTCCTAATATATTATTGAAATATTATTACAATCTCTTTTTCCACATAATTATATTCTCTATTTACAACAAAGGAAACTTATAAAATGTTCTCTTAGCTCAAGTTCGACTCGTACCAAGTATTTCACACGCCCGGGGCGAGCGAGCTGTCAAAAGTTTAACTGATTGTTTACACTCGACCGACAGGGCTGTCTCTAAAAGTAATAAATATAGAGGATCTTGCTCGTCGCCGCGTTGGTGAACACACGTGCCCGGAGCGACGACGAGCAGAATCCACTACCGTACACTGTCTTTATTGCCTACTACTGTCATGGTGTCGTTACCGAACAACGTCACTGAACAAGTATTAATTGGCGAAATCATCATAAATTTTATGGAAAGCCATTTTTAAAAGAAGAAGAAGAAAGTAATAAATACTGTGGTTTCCTGCTTTGTGAAAATAAACATAATTGGCACGAAATTACTACGTTAAATACAGGGATGGGTCATATTTATTTATTTACGTTCTGACATTAGGTTTCCCTTAAGTACCTATTAGAGTTGTTAGTAAGTAGTAACAACTCTAATACTTAAGTGAAACCTTGTCAACAGCTTGTTACCAATAAAAACCATACCATACAACGATTCGTGATACATCACTGTGGCAATGAATAAATGTTTCTATCTATCTATCATCATTAAAATTAAATTGGAGACCTAATGTATTGTTAACGTGTTGTTAGTTTGGCGCGCGTGGAACAAAATGCGTGTATGACTTAAATAGAATAATAAAAAACACCCTCCCCCCTGCATAGAAGTATGCAGCCCCACCTCTGCTTCTCTGGAGGGTCAGGTTTCTCTGACACGTTTCTGATGAATCCCCAGCACAAGTCTGCGGGCGAGCTATCTCGCCGCGATCGCGAGAGACTATCCGTCTCTTTTTAATGAGTACAAGCGGAAAAGACGGGTAGTTTATATCGCTGCGAAATAGCTCGTGCGCCGTGTTGTGCTATCTGTGCAGTGGGGCTAGCTGTAGACGAGACGAGAAAATCTGCATTCCTCTTTCTAACTTGTACAGTCCGAGAATCACTTGGTAGCAACTATGTATGTATGGTTTTTATGACAAATAAAACTGACTTTGAGTCATGTTTGTGACATCCCTGAACATTTTCTTACTCGGTTGATGTTCGTTACAATGTATGGCGGGGTCGTTTTGTTGCTACATTTTGGAGGGTTGTTATTTGCGTTCTTTAGTTTATCTTTCCTAGTAACAACGGGTTTAGAATAAGATATTTTCTTCCGGCAACGCATGTTTATTTACTTTAGAACTTGCGGTTGACAAAGATGCCTGCTTAAACCTATCTTTTTGAAGTGAAAACTTCTTTAGCGGCGCTGAGCACTTTTTGTGATGGAGAAAAAAGTTTAAACTCGCGACAGATCGACAGATTCGTCGGATGGTCACAATCTAGTGGAGTAAGACGAACAAAAGTGTTATTTTTGTGTTTTTATTTTTTGTATATTTGGTTTTATGCCTTTTCTGGTATTATTTGGCGGGAAATAATAGGTACCTAATTTCAATAAAATAACATTTTTAAGAGTTTTTAATAATTAAAACTACAGTTTCTTTACTTGTCGTGCTTGTGGGGGTTTTGTTTTGTTTCATTGATCTTGTTACTCAAATTATCGATAAAAATAAGACGGACACGTGACCCGATCGAAAAACTGTTACAATGGCATAAAGTTTTCGCTTCTGCCGGCACTCCCAGAGTGCAACCCGTTTGTTTTTTTTTCCCAATCTGATTGACTTATAGGCCGGGCCCAAAAAATCCTAACAGGGGTGCGTGGTTGGAGAGTGGGCTGGAGAAAATCCAAGAGAAACGACCACATGAGCGGTTTAAACACTGGAATACTCTAACAGTTTGCACTTCAGTGAAACTGGTTGAGCGGCTTCAACCGAATCTGAGGTGTCAGTGGAATCGAGCTACTGGGAGTATCCTACCTCTCATGTATTAATTGGCGAAAGAACTCTATTGATGAGGTAGACAATAACCAGTACAATTTTTTAGCATTTGTTCTCAGTTAACAAATATTAAACAAGATAAACTTCCTCTGCTCCTGTTAGGCACTTATGCGCTAAATAATTATCTAATAAATATGTATCTAATTAGGGGAGATACAACGAATTGCGCCCCAAAGAGTTAGACAATTCCTGGATATAAACAAAAAACTTTAAGTCAAAATAGAAAATAGATCAAGCTCTGGTCGAGGTGGCATGGGAATTCCCACAATAAACCAATAATAGTAATAATAAAATTAACTTTCCCATGTTTGACATCTTAATACTCAATCGTGGTCACCAGACCTATTTTTCACCTCTTTTAATCCATACTTTTTTATATTAACAGTGGGATTGCTCTTGGCCAGCATCTAGCCAGGGGGCAAAGATGAGGCCGACGGTGAAGAGAGCTCACCCAGAAAATGCCTATTCACTCTTGCTTAAAATTGGTACAGGTTATATGGACTCGGAAATACAGATGCCGGCAGGGAATTCCAAACCTATAAAGGATGAGGCGAGGATAAAAGTACTTATTACCTTACAGCAGCGTCCAAAGTGAAAAATGAAACAATGAAAAAAGTTTATTGTTCTAGTGTGTTTTGAACGAATTTGAAAACCGAGAAAGAGACTAATCAGAATATTGTGACAAAACATTGGTATGTTTTCGGATAATTATTCAATTCAATTCAATTCAAATACTCTTTATTGCACACCTCAAGAAGATCATAGTACAGAAACATTAGGCTTAAAGTAGAGGTAAACAACAGGCGCTCTTATCGCTAAAGAGCGATCTCTTCCAGACAACCTTTGGGTAGCGGAGATAATGCAACACGTTAGATTGTAACTGAGTAGGTGGCAAACCGATATATGGATTTTTTGGAAATACCAGGAGGGTGTACTAATCAAAAATAAATTATAATAAAGGTAGGTACATACATACAATAAATATAAAATAAACATACATACACTTTTACATAAATACAATACAATATCAGCCAAATAGATATCAATAGGACCAACAACCGTGTATTAAGGGTCCTTATAAGGTAAAAAATGCTCATCTATTTAGCCCATTTTCTGTAAACTAGACAAGTTTATTGACATGTTATCAATGTTACTGTCTAGAACAGGACTATTGCGACCTAATAACATAAATTTTAAATGCATTTCTTGCATTTTTCATTAAGATATTTTGTTTCAAACATCACTCCAAATCGAGCATTTTCGAACTAAAATCTGCTTATTTCCGCTTAAATAATAATACACAACAAATAATAAACAAAAACACAAAAAATAATATCCAAACAAACATTATGACAAATAAAAAATAATAATAATATGTTATAATAATAATATGTTATTTAGACAAATAATATCCTCTAAGCAGAGTTTTAAAAGCAATATGAGTTTTAGTTTTAGCACGCCTTACGTCTAGTGGTAAGCTGTTTGTGCTGTGTGTGGTTTGGATTATTCCTATTTAATGTCATCGGCAATTCCGTGATGTTTCTGTATACCTACTTAAGTCCTATAAATAGGATTTCTTTTGAAATCTTCCATTTAGCGTTCTTTGCAGTTACTTCGGCGTTCCAAAGTTATTTGATTAGGGGATTTGCTACTTTACCTAAAAATCCCTCTCTTCTTTTTTGAGCCTACGGACTAATTTCCATTCGCCAGAGCGAAGGTTTTAATTTATTTTTTTCATAGGTCAATATTTACCACAAAAAGCTTTCGTCTGGGGTGCGGTGCGATCAATTAGGTTATACAAATGCTTAAGTTCAAACAAGGTCATAAAATTTTGCCAGCGTTTATTGCTATAGCTTCAACAACAACAACAAACAACAACAAATACTCTTTATTGCATAACCTCAACAAAAGTAACACATAACAGTACATAATGACAATGAGTAGAGGCAAACAACAGGCGGTCTTATCACAGCATTCTGAAGGTCATTGCTGGCAGATTCCAGTGTCACATATTGTGGCATTGGATTGAGCGGGTCAGGACTACATTGACATATGTCAAGTAGGCTAAGACCGCAAGTTTCTTTTTGTTTCTGATATATACTAACATTAGTTTTTAAGTTGTTTTCTGCTACTAACAAGATATGGATCACTGTGTCTGAAATAAAAGATTTTTATTTTATTTATTTATTTATCGCTAATGAGCGATCTCTTCCAGACAACCTTAGAGTAGCGGAGATCATATTAAAGAATAACAATTCACAGTAGGTGATGCATAGATAATAGTATATGGAATATACTAAAATTTACAACAGATAAATTATTATAACTATATGCTATTATTATAGCTTCATAACTTTGCTTCCTAATAGGTACTAAAATTATAAATGAGAGGAGCGCTCGTGGCCCAGCGGCGCCTGCGTACCGCTTGCGGTATCTAAGGTTAATCAACGTGGGCAGCGGTCAGGACTTGGATGGGTGACCGCTTTGAGTGGTTACTAACTAAGCGCTCCCGTGCTTCGGAAGGCACGCTAAGCCGTTGATCCTGGTTGCTGTCTATGGCAGCAGTCGTTAAGCCAAGTTGGAGGCCTACGGGCGGTTTGAGAACTTCTAACAGTCAAATTGCCCACTCACTTGACAAAGCCTAATCCCAATAAGGTCTAGTTTCCCCTCGGGGTTGGAAGGTCGGATGGCAGTCGCTTCCGTAAAAACTAGTGCCTACGCCAAATCTTGGGATTAGGTAGCGGACCCCAGGCATCCGTCAGGATGCAACTGTACTGGGATAACGCTAGGAGGATGACTAAAATTATTAATGAGAAAGTTTCTGTATGTTACCTCTTCACGCTTAAACGGTTGAACCGATTCAAATGGAATTTGGTATGGAGATAGTTTGAGTCCCGAAGAAGCACAAAGGATGCTTTAGGCTTTTTTATTTCATTTGCTGTGTACTCAAAACAAATCGGAACTAGAGCTTCTGACGTCAACTTTCCCTGTAAATCCTGTAATACCTGTGGAAGATCGTGCCGTTCCCGCATTGGTCTCTACAGCCACCAAAAACGATGTTCGCAACTACACAGCAATGCTTGAATCGTCTGCAATAGACGCAAAGGCCTATGATGATGATGATGTACTCAAAAATCTCTAAGCATGTAATCTAAAGCCTTAAACATAGACCCGCGTAAGGATAAGGAATATGCACGCGGAATGAATAAGATGTTACTATATATATATATATTTTTTTTTTTATTTATATTCAAAAACAAACTTAAGTGGTAGGTATACATCAAATCTCGTCAAACTGAGGGCAGTTTGTTGGCGAATAGTGCGCTCACATATTAAACAATGTTTTTTTGTTATACCTACTTAGATACTTAAACTTCTTATCTAATCTTAATGTTACTAATCTTATTTATTTGTTGATAGATAGTAAACCTGCAAATTGTGACATAATAGTAAATTAATAAATATGATCAAAATCTTATTGAAAGTTTTCAAAATATTAAGATTATTATGTTTTAATAAACAAAAAATGTGTGCAACTATGTGTATGTTCCTAAACTCAATATTGCACGTCAAAAACAGAAAATTACTCGTTTTCCTTACAAATATTATCAGCTCAAGTAGTATGTTACTTAACGCTCATTTTTGTCTTTATGTTTTTCTAGTGGAAGTTATTCCATATAAACATGAAATTTGATCCTCTCTAAAAACTGGATCGAATAGCATCATGAAAAAAATATCTATTCTCCTTGTTAGATTACCTTTATAATTCCCGGGCAGATTTCATATTTTACCCAAATTAACCCAAATTCCCAATCGGTTGCTTTTACCGGTAAAAAAGGTAATGGTAAATTGACGGGAAACCTGGCAGACTGATATTAATACTGAAATTAATAAAAAGGTTTCTCCTCCGCGTTTTTGGGGTTTACATAAATTTTCCTCAACGCCAAAATTATTTGTACTCGATACCGACACGGTTTAGAATGTTTTAGGGTTCTGCATCGCCGGGTATCTAGGGGCACGGCAGTGCCCCCGCAAGTCGAGCAAAAAGGTGCACGGCCGTACCATCCTTTTCTCGAAGCCATTCAGGCCATTTTCAACATCCTGTAATTTTGTCCCAGTTAAAGCTAAAACCCTGAATTTTCAGTGACATGTTGGGCATAATATGGGTTAGATATATTCTCAATAACATTCAATTTGAACTTTTATTTTAAGAACTATTGCCCCTCAAAATTCCTTAGTTTTGTCACTGACTCACTGACTGACTGACAGATCATCAATCGTTTAAGGTACTTCTAGCAGACCCACAAGCTCCAAATTTTAAACATAATTAGTTTTTAGCCTATTAATTGCTAGAAAATTAAAAAATATTGCAATATCAGCCACGTATCTGAGATATACAAACTGCATAAGTAAGTTTGTAATCCTATACAAAATACATGCGATTACAAAGTTACTTTTACAGTTTGCATGTTCGTTACTAGAAGTCATACATACCTGAAAAGAAAAAAAAAGGGATGAGATCCCATCAAAAACATTACATGTAAAAAGATGCAAGTCTCGCAACACAGTTCTTTTACAACAAAAAGTAATGATATGTAATCTTAAACCAAGTCTGTTATATTTTAGTCAATAGTACCGGAGTTGTTGTAAAAGAACTGTGTTGCGAGACTTGCATCTTTTTACATGTAATGTTTTTGATGGGTTAATTTTATGTAGTAAGTTATTGAGAACGGAAATGGCGATGGATTGGGCACGCGGTTCTACGCTCGGATGACCACTTGTCTAAGCAGGGCCTACGCTGCGCTGGTAATCTACTGGCAGAAGACGGCCGGGGCGTCCTCGAACCACATGGAGGCGCTCAGTTGATAAAGAGGCTGGTTGAAGTGGCCTTGGCTGGGAAGAGCTGGAAGAAGCTGCGCAAGACCGTGACAAGCGGAGAACTCTTCTGCGAGCCCTATGTCCCTAATGAGGGATAACAGGAACCCATCATCATCATCAAGTTATTGAGAAAATGAAGTTAAAAAATTACATTTACGTGATTATTTTTTACCACGTCAGTACAAGCGTACGGTCCGCCTGATGTTAAGTCACCGCAGTCTATGGACGTTCGCAACTCCAGGGGTGTCACATGCGCATTACCGACCCTTTAAAATTTTATCGTTATATTGTAGCCAATTTTATCAATTTGTGCATACAAACCTTCCCCATAATCATGAAACACTGCGTTCATTGGTGAAAGTCTTATGATAATCCGTTCAGTAGATTTGAGTTTATCGTCTACCGACATACAGGCAGACGCAGCGAGGAATTTTATTATATGTACACATGCAGTGATAATGATAGTATGCCCGCGCTAGCTAAATAGCTCATGATTACACATCAAGAACATTAAGATCACAGTTCATGCGGACGCAAGCATTTCTGATGAAACGTCTCATTTTTAGGGTTCCGTAGCCAGAATGGCTAAAACGGAACCCTTATAGTTTCGTCACATCTGTCTGCCTGTCTGTCTGTCTGTCTGTCCGTATGTCACAGGGTATGGGGTAATCTTTGTTTGGCGCTCGTTGAGTGCATAAATACTATGTTTTTTGTTTTTAAAAATATTGGAAAATACTGGAATGAGAAACCACTTTATTAAACTATCCCGCTTTAAAATCTCTTTTGATTATCTTTTTTGTATAGAAACATTTTTTGCTATTGGCCACCGTTTGTTTACGAGTTTTTTACGAAATCCAAAAAAAGTATAGTATACAATTTTTTTCTCTTGTGTGGTAATGATGTTAATTTAAACCACAGCGAGAGGACTCTCTAAACTGGATGGCCGAACTGTTAGCTTGTTAATAATTGATGATAATAAATATTATTATATTTCGTCGCTTCATTCTCAATATAATTTTTAAACAGGTAGTGCCTTAAACCTACAGGCAGCTCTTGCGTGCTTTTAGAGTATTTCATTTGATTCAAAATACGTCTTAGTACTTCCGGCGGCCGCCACCTTGGGTAGCCTCTCTGCTACCTCTCGGCAAACGACAGTCATGACAGATACAGTTGTTTTTTACTATTTATCAGCAGGGTACACCCTGTCAATGCCGATTGCCGAGTGTTATGGGATGGTACAGGTTGGTTGCTCGGCATTAGATTGCAAGACCGAGTGAGGAATGACGAGATCCGACGCCGCACGAAAGTGCGTGACGTCGGAGATGTCATTACCAAACTCAAGTGGAGTTGGGCAGGACACATTGCTAGGCAGAGTGATGGCAGGTGGACCAAGAAAGTGTCAGGCTGGTGGCCAATTCATGGCAAAAGGAGCGTCGGCCGTCCACCGGCTAGATGGGTCGATGACATTAGGAAGATCGCGGGTCACTCTTGGATAAGACTGGCTCAAGACCGGGACGAGTGGCGTACTCGAAGAGAGGCCTATGCTCAGCAGTGGGTGATTACAGGCTGAAAATGATGATGATGATGATGAGAGGTTGGCTAGACGAAGTGTTAAGCTAAGGCTGTAATTTGTTGAATAAACTCTATGATTGTTAAAATAAACCTGGTGTTATTTTACTTCTGAACGAATCCCAATAAAAGTGGTTTTAAATGTGGACTAATAGGTGTCGGTACGGAACCCTTCGTTGTGCATGATCCGACACGCACTTGGCCGGTTTTTTAAAGAAAATAATAAATCCATCATTCTAGATGACTCTTGTTAAGTAAATGGCTCCTTATTCAAGCCGCTAAATAATTAGATAATAGATACTCATTTTGATGGTAGGTGGTCATTAGCATGTGCTCATTTTCTACAATTACTGTAGTTTTCTACAGTAAATGTTTTAGTAAAGGAACAGAAAATAAATGTCATACTCCCTTAGACTCAGTCTACGTCTAGACTGTATTAAATATCTCCAGACGCAATAATTATTATTCATGTGAGAATTGATCACAAACACTAATAATTACTTCTGAATGCAATGTAATTAAACAAGCCTTAAGTTAATATATGCTTAGCTCAAATATAAACAGAAGGAGAAAATGGTATTAATTTATATTGAGCTGTTTCTGACTTTCATACTTAGTTATCTGGATAATTGTAAATACTTAGTTATCTGGATAACTGCGATAGGCAGTCGGTAACTAAAAGCTAGTCCTATGAATACAGTCATCCTCCAAGCGTTATCCCAGTACAGTTGCATCCTGAAGGATGCCTGGGGTCCGCTACCTAATCCCAAGATTTGGCGTAGGCACTAGTTTTTACGAAAGCGACTACCATCTGACCTTCCAACCCCGAGGGGAAACTAGACCTTATTGGGATTAGGCTTTGTCAAGTGAGTGGGCAACTTGACTGTTAGAAGTTCTCAAGCCGCCCGAAGGCCTCCAACTTGGCTTAACGACTGCTGCCGTAGACAGCAACCGGGATCAACGGCTTAACGTGCCTTCCAAAGCACGGGAGCGCTCAGTTAGTAACCACTCAAAGCGGTCACCCATCCAAGTCCTGACCGCTGCCCACGTTGCTTAACCTTAGATACCGCAAGGGGTACGCAGGCGCCGCTGGGCCACGAGCGCTCACGAGTCCTATGAATACAGTAAAGTTATATATTCTTACGAGCAAAGAAAATAAGCACTTTTATTTTATTTACTTATTGCTTTTTATTTTCAGGGGATACGTAAGATAACAATGGATGTAATTTAATATTACCTAATGTCCTAGAGGGCATTGTAATTTTAGTTGAATAGAGACAGACCTAAATATTCATCATCATATCCCATTGCTGGGCACAGGCCTCCTCTCATAGATGAGAGGGATTGGGCAGTAGTCCCCACCGACCGAAATTTTATTTTCATATAAACTTTTGTTGATTAAAACGTCTCTCAAGAGTTTAATAACATACACTTAGCCGTCACATTTTTATTTTTTTTACATCGTTTGGACGTTTGTTATACTTAGATCTTGGTCGACATCAAAGACATTGCGGTAGGACTAGTACTAATGTATTGAATACTTACTTTAACGGCGCAGCTACCCAAAGATGATATTGGCCTTCGAAACGAGAGCATGCCACCTGTCGCCCCAATTATGCTCTCTTGACGGCTTGATCCTCTCCCAATCTCAGTTAAGTAGATGACCGAACCAGCGAAGCCTGTGTGCTTTTGTCTCGCCATTGATATTTGGTTGGGCCACCAATTCCACGCTCTCAGCATTTTTCCTGATCCTCCAAGAGCCTTCATCTATCTTGAAAGGTCCCAGGATCTTTCGGAAACCTTTTTTTCTGTTACCAGGAGTTGATTTCCTTCTTTTTGAGTTAGGGTCGGTTGCACCAACATAACAACACAGGCCGGTCATCGTCAAATATGGCGCCGGCAGCTGTCATCCCATAGAAACTTGTCAAACTTTCCATACAATCAGATTTGACGAACACCGCTTACGATTACAGACGGTTTGGTGCAACCCAGCCTTAGTGTTTTGTAAAACCTTTTTTGTTTCAGGAATCCGTTTGCATGATACCTACGTATACACGATGATTTTTAATCCGTGAACAGGAGTGGAAAAATATTAAAATTTAGCCCAAATTAAACTTATACGGCGAGGTCTCGCGTTATTTCTTCACTGTTTAATTAATTAAAAGTGAAAACTTAGTTAAAACAAGTAACCATTGAATACATGGTCATCCTGCAGTTTAATAAAGTTTAACTACGATACGTCAAGTGCCATCAGTGTGGCGGGAAATTTGACGGATCTATGCGTATCACAAAAGTGATTGACAATGTCAAGGGCAGGGTTTACTCATAAATTGTCAATAGCTAATAAGTTTGTAAAGAGGTTACAAACTCATTAAAACCGATAAGGTAGTAGAGTGACAAGGGTTTTAGGATAAAATTAATTTCAAAATTAAAATTATGATTTTAAAAAAACAAGTTTCAACGTAATTACTACTTTAACGTTATCCCCATCAATTACTGAGTTAGAAAAAATGGTTCCTGTTCACGGATTAAAAATCATCGTGTATAATACAAATTGGTAAGGTTTGTTAAGGTCAAGTGTCACTAGAAATCACTCTACAATCTTCACTAAACTCAAATGAATTTTGCTGACAGATATAGAGCTGTTAGGTGCCTACCTTTATTGCGGCCTTAGCCTTAATCGTAGTCTAATCATAAGCCCCAATCGACGAGGCCTTCAGCCCTTCAGTACAATCCCTTAGCTCAATCGTGTAATTACATTTCAAGTAATTCGTTTTGAGATTAGACTAAGTATATTATATTGTATATATTATATTGTATGCTTAAGTTCTTACGCGTAAGACATAACAGGAACGCCCGGGAATTGAGGAGCGAAATCTTTTCGATAGGTACCTGGTTTTTCAATAATAAATTAACTAAATAATAACATTTTTGATAAACCAATTCTAATATAAGTTTAGTAATTATGATTATTGGATTCCGCAATAAAACAATAGAAGTGCGCGGCTAAAGAGTAGCCTGGGGAAAATCCAGGGTAAAACTGGCTCCGACACGACTACGTGGGCGGTTTAAACATTGGAATTCTCTAAGAGTTTGCCCTCAACTTAGTGGAATCGAGCTACTGGGAGTTTTGTCGCTGGTCTACTGAACCTAGCCTAGCTGATAGGAACCCAGCGAGAAACTTAGCTAGGCCCAATCTTGGTTGGACTGACTATCCAGTACGCGGTGGCAACGAGCACCGCGCATCCCGCGCCAGTCAGGAAGCACACATTTAAATGTAGGGGCGTAGTAAAGAGCGGTACAAAGTTGACTGACAGTTGACACTGACATTTGACAAATCAGGAAGTCGCCTAAATGTACGCGTCGTTTCTGAGTTGGATGCCGTACGAATAAGCGCAGCGTTTCATCGTTCAATGGACGCTGTGATTACGTCGTCCTGCGGTGCGATTAAGGAACGTTTTCCACGTTAGTACGATAGATCTATGTAAATGTCAAATGCCATACTAAAAATCTCATTAAAATATATGCCTAGTTGCCTACCGTACGTTCTAAAAGTTACGTTAATACCCCGCGGCCTAGGACACCGGACCGTGCGGCCCCTAATCAGTGATCGTCGAGTTACGACAGAAGTGAGACGGATGGGAAGTTAAGCTCGACAGCCTTCCAAAATCGGATTCCTGCCATGATGCGTTCAATGCAGCATTTAATAGTGTTACTGAGTGGCACATTCTGTTTTTAACACCTGATTAATATTCTGCCCTTAATTGAGCGGTCATACTTTTCTTTCCTCGTTTTTCGGCTACAAAGACTGAAGACAACATAAAGACTTGAGTAGCAAATTTGAAATACATAGTAGATTGTGTGTCAATTGAATCCTGGGTGAAGCGAATGATTCTATTACAATACAAATACGGAAATAATACAAATAATTTTGCTACTGTGTAACACATACTGCTTTTCACGTCTTCTACGAGGAAAAGAGTCGTTGTTGCCTTCAAATGAGAGAAGAAAAGTACGACTGATCCCTCGTTCGAGGGCAACAATAATGAATCTTTTTTTAATAGAAGTTGTGAAAATATAATTTTGTTTTTGGTACAGTACGCATAGTACAATAGACTTCTCGCGTCACCCCGTCAGTTCTGTAGTTATTAATCTTAACTTGTGATATTGCTATGTTGCACGCAGCAGGCGCCAGCTGTTCCTAGTTTCCCTTAAACAATAAAATTGATTTATCCCGTGGCTGGGATACAAATTATATGATTATTTATGTCACTTGTTAGTTTAGGTTATGTTTGTGTTTACTATTGTGACAGGTTAAATATGACACTGTTTGAACTGAAATACAAGATAGCTAGAGAGCAGAAATCAAAGGCCAAAATGTTGTAGGTGCTCCGAGACAGCCATTAATTACATTTAAGAAATTGGCCTTTAAAGTGAAAAATTTTTTTCGTTCTCCTGTAAAATGTACTTAAACCTATGAGAATAAGAATACGAATTTCTTTATGTGCCGTTACAAACACATACAATGGAATGAGAAAAATAAAGCAAACAAAACAGAAAAATAACATCAATTACGAGAAAAAAAGTAACTAAACTACTGACTCTAGGTATATATATTATAAAAACTAGAAAGTAGATGGCAAATGGGTCCCAGTTTGTCCCAGTTTCAGCATGTGCTTTGAACAGCGGAGTTCTCTATTAATTTTTTTTTGCTGTTTGGTTCTATTTCGCGAAGTTTCATAAAGAGATCCAAAAATACCCATCACAACAAAAAGTTGGATTGATAAACAAATTTTAATCCCCGGGTTACATGTATGGAGTGACCCGCCCCACCCCTAAAATATTTTTTTCCCAATTTCACGTCACTTTTATGTAGCGGTTCATAGAAAACCTTCATCTTTCTACCAATAATTTTAGTACTTATAGTCTACGAGTAAATCGGCTATGGCATAACGGACAGACAGACATTACGAATCTATAAGGGTTCCGTTTTAGCCATTCTGGCTATGGAAACCTAAAAAGGAGTGTAGCTTGTCGCGTTCCCTCTATTGTTTTTGATTAATAAAAATCGGTACATCGATAGAGTTGCATTAAAAATACATTCTACAATAAACATTACTAGCTTTTCAAACAAAAACACTTACACTAAATTAAATGTTAATTAAGGTACTGAAATGTGTGAATTAATTCAGCTTAGAATACGAGACACAAATAAATCATACTCGCCTTTCTGCACATCTAGGTTAGTTCTTGTCTGTCTCTAGCTAGTATATTAGTCACAGTTTGTCTTCCGCCCTATAAATTCAGGTCATCACAGTCGGGAGAAAGAGGCAACAACAAATAAGGCAATATATAATAATAAATGAGAATTGGACCGAACAACACTTGAATCTTTTTCATGATTTGTACAAACTTACCGAAATTTGACAGCTTTAGCATAAATAATCATAATCATAATCATAATCATAATCATAATCATAATCATAATCATAATCATAATAATCATGATCATATATTTATTTGTTCAACACAGGTATGTTACAGAGGTCTAAGAGTAGGTAATGTTGAAACACCATGTTGGGCCGTTATAGGCATACAAATCTTATGGAGCTCTTAATGGAGCCAGGCTTGTGCTAAGTTCCATTAATCGCAGTGAAACAAAAATTCGTTAACAGTATAGTATGCTTTTTTTACGAGAATATCAAATAGCTTCTTCAAATAGATTGGTAAATAGTGACCGTGCATACGAAGCTGAAGGTCCCGAGTTCGAATCCCGGTTAGGGCATTTATTTGTATGTATGTAAGCACTTTATTGTACAATAACAGGTTTATACATATGTTACATGTCCCTCCCTTATCCCTCCTTATCGACAAATTTCGAGCTATTTGTGTGATGACTTCAAAGTTTATTTTTATTGTGATAAATTATTTTTAATTCAAGGTTGTTCTCTCGGGAATCCATAGAATAATAATGTAGTGGATTCAATGGAACCTTTGGTTGCATTTCTGCTACAGCAGCTCGGCCACAGCTTTTATCTTTTATCTGTTCATTGCACGGCCTAGACGCGCAACGCACTGTGCTTAGCTAGGATCACACGCAATGTATTAGGATAACATTCACTTGATTTATGGAATCGTGTTCAGATATTGGTGAGAACCAGTATACCGGAGAGAATCGTTCGCTTCGGTATACAGATGGCGACTGTACTCTCTCCTAGCCGTTTGCCGGCTTCAGCGACTGCTTCACCTCCGATGTTGGTTGCGTTCGTGCGCTCTAGTGTGGATTACGTAGCCGATCTTGTTAACGAAGACCCGTGGACACAACGGGCACGTAAGCATACCATTCACATACTTGTAGCTGATTGCCGCTGGTGGTCGGGCTTTCAGCTCATCTCGTTTTGGGTCCAGCTCAGTGCATCGACGAGGTTCAGAATTTTCCGTTGCCTTTTTAACAAGCGATCTCAATACCTGGCGGCTGTCAGCAGCATGTTTCTCTTACTGGAATGGGTCAATGTCGCAGTTCTTCATGTGGCGCGTAAGCACATCTTTATATCTAAGGAGTTGTCCGCCATGCTTTCGCTTGCCCTCCTCTAATTCCGAGTAAAAGATGCGCTTAGCCACTCGACCCTCTGTCTTCCTCTCCTTCTGTCATCAAGGAATGGCGACTGTACTGTGAAAACCAAGCCATTATGGGATTTGCGAGTATGTATGATCAGTACGCACGATTTGCTACGAGTATTAGGTGACGTCTGCCTTTCTTATTGGTGCGAAAAACAGGAATGACGGGAATACTGAACAGATGCTAAAAGAAAAGGTTCATATTGTGAAGCCAGGTACATTGCGTTTGGTTTGCTAGGATTTTGAAATTGCATAAACGTGTGCTCTGTATGACTCCATTATTTTAAAATAAACTTTTTAAATCGATGTTTGACGACCGCTTTAGCTTAGTTGGTAGTGACCCTGCCTACGAAGCTGGAGGTCCCGGGTTCGAATCCCGGCCGGGCCATTTATTTGTGTGATGAGCGCGAATATTTGTTCTTGGGCCTTGGATGTTTTCTATGTATTTAAGTATCTATCCATACTAATCCATACTAATATTATAAATGCGAAAGTGTGTCTGTCTGTCTGTCTGTCTGTCTGTCTGTCTGTTACCTCTTCACGCTTAAACCGCTGAACAGATTTAGATGAAATTTGGTATGGAGATAGTTTGAGACCCGGGGAAGGACATAGGATACTTTTTATCCTGGAAATAATCCCTTAAACTGATAAATTAGATTCAACTTCCAATCTATGAACCGGATCCATGTTAGGTATTTACAATGCCCACGAAAATTCGTCTCTGCAGAACCAGTGAAAGCCTGACCTCCGAACATGCTCACAGTTTTCACGAATCTCAGGTTCAAGATACAATTGGGACGTATGGTGAGGTGAGTCTAGACATTTGTAAATGTTACGATATTAATTTGACGTTTGACATGTCAGAGACGTGTGTCAAGTGTCAATATACAGATCATAGATATAATATAAACTCTTTAGTTATAGATACGCCAACGAGCGACCGGTGCTATGTCTTTCTCATGCTTGCTAATTTTCATACATAATTTGTACTACGCAATTTGGCCGGTTTGCATGTCCAATGTATTTGCTTAGGGAAGTTTGCGTTTTGCCTATAACCCGACCATGAAAAAATGTTCGGTCGGTGATAGGGACAAAACATGCCACTCTTTTCTATTTTCTCTTATAGGAATCGCAATAAGACTCTCTTTCTCTAGCAAAGCGTGTCAGCCTATTGGTCAGTATACAGATGTCAATGTAGAACTACACTTGCACAATTTACTAATTTGAGTCTTAAAGTGGCAAGATAAAATAGGTATTCGCATGATTTAGATATGATTTATTTATTCTTTCCACCGTAGTTATAAACTGAGTAATTTCGCCACCATTTGATTATGATGAGCTATTAAGATTGTCGACAAAGACAAGAAAAAGAGGTCGATAGGAGGACAGTAAACGCCTGGAAGAGCTATTGGTCTATGAATCACCCAATGAAAGGCGACCTACCTCTTTCACTTAAACGTAGGCTCATGGACATGAGCATTCTTCCAATTCTCACCTACGGTGCACAAACTTGGTCTTTGACAGAAGCCCAGAAATCCATACTCGGGGTTTGCCAGCGAGCCATGGAGCGCAGCATATTAGGTGTAAAGTTGGTGGATCGAATCCGGAACACCACACTGCGCTCCAAAACTCAAATAGTTGACGTAGCTCGGAAAACAACCCAATTAAAGTGGAACTGGGCTGGATACGTCTACCGGATGCCGAATGAGCTGTGGGCTAAAAAGACCACAGAGTAGATGCCCCACGACTCAAAACGGAGACGCGGTAGACCACGCCGGCGGTGGCGTGATAATTTGGACTCTTTAAAAAGGAGACTGGGCAGATAAACAAGACCGCGAGGAATGGAAAAAGAGGGGGGAGGCCTTTTCCCAGCAGTGGGACATTTTAGGCTCAATAAAATATAATAATTAAGGTTGTCGCACACATAAAGGCTCGGCACCAGACCGGCGCCGCCCCAATTCTTTGTTAGAAACTTCATACTGCAACGCACAGTTAAGGTTTTGGCAAACCAGATGAGTGCGGATGCAGCGGTGTGCTCCAGCCATTATCCACTACGTAACGGCATCGCCCCTGCTTGGGACAGGACCACCAGCCATGGTGAACAGACGCAGGCGAAGCGGCCTACTTCAAACGTAAAAAGCCCGCAACCAGTGGACACCTCGCGGCAAGCGCGGCACCGCCACGCGGCCACCTCGGCGCTGCTGAGGCACGATGCGGTTCCGTGCTTGCGTTGGATTTACGTGAGGTGAGGCCGCGCCGGTCTGGTGCCGAGCTTTAACTATGTGTGTGTCAACCTTTATTATGACAGATTTAGTTCGAATGTCTGTTACTCTTAGAGCAATTAATAGGTACTATAAATTGCGTATAAAATAAAATAAAATTGAAATACTTTGGCACTTAGAAATATTTATTTGCTAAGATAGCTTTCAGAGTTGTTACTTAAAAATACCAGATATATGGTACTACAGTCTATCTAACCTGTAAGCAGGCTTGCAAATGATTAAAAATTATTTACATTCGTGCTACATTACTTGATGGAATTTTCAGCACTTGCATCATAATGTTCGAAACATTTCACGCTCGCTATGCTCGCGTTTTCGTCTTTTTTTCATCTTTTACTTAATGCGTATGAAGTCTTTTCAGCACTTGCGTCATAACGTTCGAAATTATTTCATCTACGCTACTTAATACGTATCAAGTATTTTCCACACCTTCATCGTAATGTTCAAAATATTTCGTGCTCGCTACGCTCGCGTTTTCATCTACCTATTACACTTGAGGCGTATGAAGTCTCTTCCGCACGTGCATCATAATTTTCGAAACATTTCGCGCTCGCTACGAGTACACTCGCGTTTTCGTTTCCATACTTGATGCGTATGGAGTTTTTTCCGCACCTGCATCATATTAATTTTCATCTACGTTACTTGATCTACATCCATATATTAAATCCTCTGTCATGTGTTTCATGCGGGCGCGTTGAGCCGGCGTGCGCAATGTTTAGTGAGATTGCCCGGCCCGCAGTACCTGGTGACGGCGAAATACGGTATAGAAGTTGATATGGACCGAGTTCTACGCAGACGAAGTCGCGGGCAAAAGCTAGTTTATCTATATAAGTATGTATATCGTCGCTTAGTACCCATAGTACAAGCTTTGCTTAGTTTGGGACTAGGGTGATTTGTGTAAGATTGTCCATAAATATTTATTTATTTATTACTAACTTTTGCCCGCGACTTCGTCTGCGTAGAACTCGGTCATCACGTTAGAATGTTATTTCCCTGGCTAGATGCTGGCCAAGAGCAATCGCATTATTAATAAAAAAAAAATTCTTCTATTTCTTGCGCTTACCTAGTTATCTCTCTTCCATTCTAACTTAAACGGTGATGATTTCCGGGATAAAAGTATCCTATGTCCTTCCCTAGGACTCATACTATATCCATACCAAATTTCATCTAAATCGGTTGAGCATTTTAAGGGGAAACAGGCAGACAGAGTTACTTTCGCATGTATAACCCGCCCCGGTTTCGCACGGGTAGTCCAGTTTTAAACAACAACAAACAACAACAAATACCTACTCTTTATTGCACACCTCAATTAAAGGACACAGATCAGGATCACAGGGAGAGGATTTTTTATGATTTAAATTTATTTATCTAAGCTTTTTCCCGCGACTTCATTCGCGTGAATATCCATATCAACTTCTACACCGGCTGTCTCGCCAAACATTGCGCACGCCGGCTCAATGCGCCCACATGAAACACATGACAGAGGACAAAATATATATTAAGAAGGAAGTAGATGAAAACGCGCGCGAGCGGAGCGAGCGCGAAATTTTTCGGATATTCTGATACGGGCGTGGAAAATACTTCATACGAATTAAGTAATGAAGATGAAAACGCGAGCGCAGCGAGCGCGAATTCTTTCAAACATTACGATGCAGGTGTGCTTAAAGTTTGACTTCATACGCACCAAGTAATGTAGATGAAAACGCGAGCGTAGCGAGCGCAAAATGAAAAAAAGAACATTGTGATGCAGGTGCGGAAAATACTTCATACGCATCAAGTAATGAAGATAAAATCGCAAGCGTAGTGATTGCGAAATGTTTCGAACATTATGATGCAGGCACGGAAAAGATTTCACACGCATCAACTAATGTAGATGAAAACGCGAGCGTAGGGCGCGCGAAAATTTTCGAACATTATGATGTAGGTGCGGAAAATACTTTATACTCATCAAGTAATGTAGTTGAAACCGCGAGCGCAGCGAGCGCGAAATTTTTGAACATTAATATGCAGGTGCGGAAAATACTTCATACGCATCAAGAAATGAAGAAAATCGCGAGCGTAGTGAGCGCGAAATGTTTTGATGCAGGTGAGGAAAATACTTCATACGCATCAACTATAATGTCGATGAAAACGCGAGCGTAGGGCGCGCGAAAATTATCGAACATTATGACGTAGGTGCGGAAAATACTCATCAAGTATTGTAGATGAAAACGCGAGCGCAGCGAGCGCGAAATTTTTCGAACATTCTGATGCAGGTGCCGAAAAGACTTCATACGCATCAACTATAATGTAGATGAAAACGCGAGCGTAGCGAGCGCGAAATTTTTCGAACATTATGATGCAGGTGCGGGAAATACTTCATACTCATCAAGTAATGTGTATGAAAACGCGAGCGTAGCGAGCGCGAAATATTTCGAACATTATGATGCCGGTGCGGAAAATAATTCATACGCATCAAGTCATGCAGATGAAAACGCGAGCGTAGCGAACGCGAAATTTTTACGAACATTATGATGCAGGTGCGGAAAAGACTTCAAACGCATCAAGTAATGTAGATGAAAAAGCAAGCGTAGCGTGCGCTAAAGTTTTTGAACATTATGATGTAGGTGCGGAAAATGCTCATCAAGTAATGTAGAAGAAAACACGAACGCAGCGAGCGCGAAATTTTTCGAACATTATGATGCAATTGCGGAAAATACTTCATACTCATCAAGTAATGTGTATGAAAACGCGAGCGTAGTGAGCGCGAAATGTTTCGAACATTATGATGCAGGTGCGGAAAATATTTCATACGCATCAACTATAATGTAGATGAAAACGCGAGTGTAGGGCGCGCGAAAATTATCGAACATTATGATGTAGATGCGAAAAATGCTCATCAAGTAATGTAGAAGAACACGCGAGCGCAGTGAGCGCGAAATTTTTCGAACATTATGATGCAGGTGCGGAAAATACTTCATACTCATCAAGTAATGTGTATGAAAACGCGAGCGTAGCGAGCGCGAAATTTCGAACATTATGATGCCGGTGCGGAAAATAATTCATACGCATCAAGTCATGCAGATGAAAACGCGAGCGTAGCGAACGCGAAATTTTTACAAACATTATGATGCAGGTGCGGAAAAGACTTCAAACGCATCAAGTAATTTAGATGAAAAAGCGAGCGTAGCGCGCGCTAACGTTTTTGAACATTATGATGCAGGTGCGGAAAATAATTCCTACGCGTCAAGTAATGTAGATAAAAAAGCGAGTGCGAAATGATTCGAACATTATGATGCAGGTACGGAAAATACTTCACACGCATCAAGCAATGTAGATGACTGAACAAAAAGAAATTGTTGACCTATCAAATGGCTTTGTAAAGAGGTGGTTGAATAGATATTTTTTTGTTCATAAATTAGTGGAATACATTTCAAAGTTCAAAGTGCTTTGTTGTAAAACATAGGTATAACTGAATACCTTCTTTGGTCTGTTCTTTCACTTTCGAAGATGGAGTAGAGGCCTTGGTTGATAGCGCACCCACCCTGGTTGCTTCTAAGAGTTATGTGATTTTCTGAGAATTGTTTTTTTTGCTTCCTATCCGCCTAAAACTTTCGAATTTGGTCATACTTGATGTTTATTGTTACGTAGGTATATTTTACTAACGAATACTAATATACCCTAAATTTATGTCTGTTACGCGATGAACGTATTTTATACATTTTGCTGACGGAAAACGCAACTAATCGGCACCTCGAAGAACCTCAATGACACCCATATCGATTATTAAGAAAACTAAATAAGTAAATGTCCGCCATCTTCGATTTGAAAATGGATATCATTCTTGTAATGAGCACCTCAAAAAACAATATTTTATACAAAAATGCGCATACCTAATATATAGGTACATGTCGCAAGTGCTACCATGCAATGCAACCGAGAGCCCGCCGCTCTGCATAGGTTCCCTCCATCGAAAACAAAAAAAAACCGAGGTTTCGTAGTAAGGTTTGTGAATATTGATAGATACTGACTGACCAACATAATTAGATCTCTCATTTCAAACAGTTAATATGGTTTGAGGGACTTTTGTATTTTTGTCTTTAGCCCTGAGAGGCAGAGGTATTGTTATTTCACCCCCCATTTTTTCAAATACTATCGGTTTATTATAAAATGTTTGAATGGGGTTCTATTAACTTTGCGTCCATGTATATACTTACCAATTTTCAAGCCTGTAAATCATGAACTGAAAGACTTCTCATACAAAGTTTAACCCCTCTTTTCACCCCCTTTCATCCCTAACCTATATGATTTTTATAGCCTATAACCTGGCCGAAGATCCAATAAACATATTAGTGAAGGCTGTATTAAAATCCATTCGCTAGTTTTCGCGTGATAGTTAGACATATAAACAGACAGACAAACAGACAAACAGACAAACAGACAAACAGACAAACAGACACGAATTGTAAAAACAGTTGAAACGTGTTCTGTTATCGATTCTTAGACCCCTCAATCGATTTTTTTTCTTATATCTTCAATGTACAGATTTTTGACCCTCTTCTGCTTTATTATATGTATAGATTTATTTATGTGGACTATTATATATATCAAGGTTGTCTGGAAGAGATCGCTCTTCAGCGATAAGACCGCCTGTTGTTCTATATCTCTGTCTCCCTGCTTCTTTGTTTTTCTGTTGTATATGCTGCTTTATTATGTGAGGTCCGACGTTAGTAAGTTTACGTCAAAGAAGAAAGTGTCACATACCTATCGATCCCGCCCCGCTAAGTCAGTACCCTTGCCATGAGTTTGCAATGTTTGCATTACCGTACTCGCTAGCGACTGCGTAAACGATTTAGTATGGACAAAAGTACCTACAGCGCCTCTGGCGGTTACGCAATAGAACTATGAATCGCCATAAATACTAAATCGTTCACGCAGTCGCTAGCGAGTACGGTAGGTAATGTAAATATTGCAAACTCATGGTAAAAGGGTACTGGAATTCTCTTAATACTATACTGACTCGTCTGACAGTTGACCGAAAAACGTGTTATTGTTAGTATTTGCATTTCAAACGGTGACTATATAGTTAAGTTACTGTTATCGTCATGTCTATTCTGTTTGTATTCAATGCTAGTGTAGCAATTTCACTTTGAGATTACTTGCAAACTCACGTTGTCACGTTGCTAGTATGGCGCTTGGTCACGTTTCATCTCACACTTTCTCTGAGGCTCTAACACTAAAAGTACAGTCTATTCATCCTTACGTCTCCTAATATGTAAACAAACTCTTTTTGAAGACATTAATCATTATCACCCACACTATCATTACTTAAAATGTTGTTGTATACTCTTAAAGAAGCAGACAAAGTATTGTAAGCCTAGAGAAAACTGTGATAATGATTAACGAGTTAAAATAAAGATTGTTTACATAATATGACATGTAACGATGAATAGACTACAGTTTATCCATAAAGTTATGTAGTGACATAAGGGTTTTCTTCGTTTCGGACAGTTTTTATGACGACTAACATAGTTTCTGGAAAACAACGAGGAAAACTATTGTAAGATAATCGTGAGTGACAGGTTTTATGCAAAAACTGGAGACGATTCATTTAAGAAAAATTATGTCAACACCACACAGTGTGACAAAATCCAAAGACAAAAATCCTACTTATCGTTTAGATGCGAAAGTTTAGATGTTTGAATGTTCAGTAGCTCTAGTATAAGTTTTTTCGAAACATTAACTCATTCGAACGCGTTTGCGTTTTGTCTCAAAATGTATGAAAACGTTCTCACCGAGTTTGAAATACGCGCGTTCATCGGTTGGCAACAAATGTTATACTCGCTGTTTTAGTTTCCACTAGTGACCACCAGAGGCGCTGTTCACGTTTTCATACCACTTTCATACATTTTGAGTTGAGACAAAACGCAAACGCGTTCGAGTTAGTTAATGTTTCGAAAAAACTTATACTAGAGCTATAGATGTTTGTTTCTCAATTACGATTCAATGGGTGAACGGATTATGATAAAGCTTTTTATATAAGGAGTACTACCCCAGCCTACTTTTTGTCCCGAAAATCATCCCCCGAAGTGATAAAATAGAAGTGAAAGTTTACGGGAACGAAGTTAGAAAAGCTAGTATTATATGATTGAAAATAATATAGCGACTATAGTTATGGTACCTAATAAATTTAATTTTATTCCTCAGTTGTTAGCAGCATTCAGGTGCCTGTGTTTGGCATTATTTTTCTTCCTTTTCACCTATTTAAGCGTAATCCAAATTGCATGCCGAAGAAGCAAGGGGTACATTTGCGACGTAAACGGTATTAACATTATTTATTGCTCTCCCATACAATCTTTCACCCCCTTAAGAAATAATCTCCGGGATTAAAACTATTATATCTCCTTCCCGCGTCTGAAACTATATTTATAACAGATAAAAATCCGTTTAGCAGTTTAAGCGTAACAAGTTAACAGATGGACACACAAACAGAGTTACTTTTGCATCTGTATTTCCGAGTTTATTATAACCTGGACCCCTGAATAGGCATCTTCTGGGTGAGCTCGCTTCATCGTCGGCCTCATCTTTGCCCCCGACTAGATGTCAAAGAGCAATCCCATTTTTATAAGCAAAACTTATGTATTTAAGCAAAACTTATGTATAAGCAAATAAGGCCTTTGATTTCTAATTTGGGAGTAGACATTTGTGTACGGGAACTCGATGAATACGTTTTACACAAAAAAGTCGCAGACAAAAGCAAGTACGAAATAATAAATCATAAAGAATGAACCCCTTATCGCTTTACATGTAACATAAATATGATATAAACATTGCTGCTACAATACTAAGCTGGGTTCTCGAGAGGGAATCAAAAGGCTTTGGTGTGCACGTGCCTAATGGTTTCCAAGAAAGAGTGCGTTTTGAATTGTGTTATCCCTTATTAGTACAGGTGGATATTATTTCCCACTTCGTCTGTTCATATAAAATCGTATTTTTTTTTTAAACATCAACTCATTTCTAATCTACCATACCGCTTTAGAATTTTGGTAGGAGACTTATTTTGCTGGCAACACCTTTTACTCAAACTTCATCTGTCAACACACGTCAATGTCAAATTGTCTCAAAATATAGTATTATCAAATAAAAAAAATAAGACCTTACTTTTTCAGATATTTGTCATAGTGAATACCTATAGCAATCATTATCTATCTTCAGGCTGTCACACCGCTCGGCGGGAGTATATTTTAAACTGTGACGCATAAATTTAAATCGCACCCAATACTAAAAAGGTCTCAGCTAGTCCCTAGACACACCTGTCTGCATAAATAATCCTATAACCTGACGATTTGAAAGAAAGAAGACCCTTGTCTTCAGTACTATAACTGACTTAGTAACAGGCTTGGCCAAAAGTGTTAAGCACTCACACATTTTCCATATAAAAGTTAAACTTTCAATCAAGCATTTCATATCCTTTTATTAAAGAAAATTAAATATCTTTCAGAAACTAGCTACTTTCGTTGACGTTAAAGATAATTGCACAAATAAAAATGCAATTTGTCCTTTTATTGCAAACCCGTCTATTTTTAGTCTTCAGTTAGCAATAGCTACTTCGAAATGATATTATCTAAAGTTCTCTAGATGTTCTTTAGTGTATACCTTTTCATATTTTACGTCAATGTGCATTTTTGTAATAAAAAAATAATAGTTTTTTCATAAGTCACAAAGGAAAATAAGGGGTGCTCAACACTTTTGGCCAAGGCTGTATCTGTCTCGAATTGAAATATTGTTAATCCAATACAATTTATCGACAAAGGTTTCTTTGATCTACGGTTCTTGGCATTCATGGTATGGAGGTTTTTGTTACAGAGATTGTTTCTTGACTTCAGAGGCTAGAGTCAACAAAATAAAGACATCGACCCCCTGTAACTCGCTACGTCATGAGCTAAAAATAGAGAAAACGGCATTTTTTTCCTCAGCGCCAAATGTTGGCGAACCCTGATTATTTCTCTAGGGTTAGATAATAGGGATTTTGGGCAGCGCTTCATTCAATAACATATCATTGACTATGTTATTGTATTCTTTTTCTTGTTTCTTCGGGTCTCATTCTAGTTCCTAAATTGGCCATATACGAGTAATGAGTTAATAAAAAAAACATCGATGTTTGTGCTTAGGATAGGATATTACAAAATACATCTCATATAGCACACGTTTTTTTAGTACCTAAACACCCAAAAAACCTTGATGAAAGAATAACGAAGTGTACACCCATCTCAAAGGCCGGCAACGCACTTGTGACTCCCCTAGAGTTGCGGGTGTCTATGGGCGACGGGAATCGCTTACCATAAAAAAACGTATTGATCTGGCATCTGGATCTGGCTACACAGCACATCCAGCTTAAGAGGAGGGGTAGGGCAAGCTCTCTCCATACAAACTTTGTGCAGGATTTACTTCGTTTGTGTTTGCATTAAAGTTATGATTTTTGGTCAGTATGCTCATTTTTCTGATAGCTATTTCGTGATGAAATTTTTTTTTTGATTTTTTTTGATTTTTCATTTTTTTGAAATATTTGGAAATTTTCACATCACTTTCTTCGCATATCTATTATTTACAATTACAACCAAAAAATATATTACATTCGTTAGTGCCAAAACCTACGAAAAAAACGTGCACAGAGTTTGTATGGAGAATACCTTGCCCACCCAGCTGCGCCTTAAAGTACCAACACTATTTTCAAAAACTACCCTTCGTCCTCGTGTTACCCCCCTTTTTGTAATTCCCATGACCAGCACAGTAACCTTAATCTCCAGTCCCTTATTTATATGGCACTGGACCAAATTAATAAGATACTCCTGCATAATTCCTCCCTGGAAGTATTCTCACAAACGGAGTCAATTCCTGGCCGCAGCAGCTCGTTACCTGGAGTTAAACTCTAACCCACAACCATTGTTTAGTGTATAGGTAACATATATTAGTTTAGAGCAAAAATGTATAGATTAGCGTAGCTTAATAATGTATATATGAACTAATGGAACTTGATGATGTATAAGCACAATATTTAATTTAATACTATACAATTTGTTACCGGCATGCGGGCTTTTATTTAAACTGGGTATTTAAACGTAGTTACATAACTTAACTTAAAAGAAGAAGATGGAAGATGGGGCGAGTGCTGGTGTGGGACGCTACTTGCGTTGATACACTGGCACCGTCCCATCTTTCAAGAACGGTATCCAGGGCTGGTGGGGCGGCGGAAGCGGCCGAGACGAAAAAAACATGGAAATACCGGGGTCTCGGCACCCAATACCATTTCATGGCTTTCGGTGTTGAGACCCTCGGGCCGTGGGGCCCGAGCGCTCGGCAACTACATAGGGAGCTAAGTAAAAGGCTCGTCGACGCCACTGGTGACCAAAGAGCTGGCAGCTTCCTCGCACAACGTTTAAGTATTGCCATACAGCGAGGGAATGCTGCCAGCGTCTTTGGTACCATGCCTCGGGGTCCCTTTTTAGATATATTTTAATTAAATTAGTTTTAATTTTAGTTTATTTTTTGATACCTAACTTGTATTTGCAGTTAGCTTTAATATTATTTTAGTTATTGTTGTATTCATGTATATATTTTCTTATTAATAAATAAATTTGTTTACTTATAATTTCTACTTAACTTCTTTCTAACAATTTTATTACCAGCAATGTACTGCAAAGTAAATCGACAACTCAGTACAAATGACAGCCCTGTAGTGTTTTGTTTACTATGAAGCAGTGCAGTGTACTTAAGCAGTGCACGTAGTACATTGCCGGTGCGGAATTAGGAAATTCAATTTTGCAGTTAATTCACATAATTATGATTTGCTTATACTTGGAAATAATTGCTAATGGAATATATTAATATCAGTTTCATTTAATGCCCGCTTGCCGGTAACGCACTGTATACCTATACCTGGTAATAAGTTTGACATGTACCTAACCTATAACTTGCATGTATGGTATAACTAATGTAAGTTTGTTAAATAAATAATGGTAAAGGCTACATAATAATAAGATCTTAAATACGTGAGTGACTCGTTCATTATATTTTAATAATATCTATATAAGTATGTATATCGTCGCTTAGTACCCATAGTACAAGCTTTGCTTAGTTTGCGACTAGGTTGATTTGTGTAACATTGTCCACAAATATTTATTTATTTATTTTATTTATTTATTTATTTAATATGTCTTTGTCTCACGGGAGATTCCTATTTAAAACCCCAAAAAACTGTTTTAAAAAAATCTTCGTGTTTTCAAATTAGGCATGGAAGTGTTATCAAATTAGGCAGTACAACATACGTTTTTGATTAGCCCTAAACCATCAGCGAAAATGTTGATTACTTATTTCTCACAATGAAATTATCCTACCTTACCTTCCTAAAATAAAGCCGTTTCTCGTCTTCTAATATTCTCATTCCCTGACCTATTTATAACGAGAAACATAACAAAATCAGATAACCCTCTCCAATTTAGAGCATTCATCAAAATTATTTCAGTTGTGCCTCGAAACATCGAGTCATCAAGAAGCCAGTGAACGGGCGAAAACCCACTTTAGCACGAAATTGTCACCACAATCTTAATACAACCAGTCATTGTTCCAAACAATGGAACTGGTACGATGCTCGCATCTCCGATATTTCGAAGGATCATTATCTGTTTCTATAAACAATGGAACTCTGAAATAATGAACAGTTCCAACACTAATGACAATGTGGGTTAAAACAAAACTTTAATTGCACACGTGGTTTATAATGGCCGTTCTGAATGCTAATTGGTTGCCAGGTATAAAAGCCAAACAAAATTTCATACATATATAGAGAACTCTGATTCCTACTTGCTTTTAATTGAAAATTTAATTGCTTTTACATCTACTAATAGATTATAAATATAATATGAGGCCATAGCTAAAAATGGACGATATATATGGCCGTAATGGCAGCGTCAGAAGAAACGGACTGTCTCAGTTATTATACTTACTATTTATATGTGTTAAAAGCTTCATTAATGTCAGATTAATATGTACACTGGGGACCGATTTTTGAGTGACGAACGCTCGACTTTTCACTCGAGATCTGCCAAAATACTATGATGTTTTGACAGATGTCGAGTGAGAAATCGAGCGTTCGACACTCAAAAATCGGGCCCCAGGTCGTTTTCTTTCACTATTATATGAATGAATGAATGCAAGTTTATTCACAGGAATATATGGTAACAGTTGATGTTATTTAAAATATACATTGTTGACCCTTAATATATTCGACCTCGAGGCATGTGAAAATATTTTTTCATTGCATGACTAACAGGTCATGCAAGTCAAAGCAAAGTAAATTGCGTAACTACATGCGTTCTTGACTTTAAATCATTGCATTAATTATAATAAGTGCATGTCAAGATACTACTACGAGTGCATTATTTATTTTGTTAGTCAAATATTTGGCGATACAATGTCATTATCATTATTATTAGTTTGATTATCAATAGTCATTACATGTCAAAGTTGATATTAGAATTAAAATTTATAACTAAAATATTCGTCAATTGTATAAAAGCATGCGTTACATAGTATATTTTTAAATTTGGATTTAAACTCAGCATTTGGAAGTGTCTTAATGCTAGCGGGAATCTTATTAAATATTCGTGTACACAATTATAGTATGCACTATTCCTTCGAATTTTTAGTTTGCATGGTGGTAGTGTCATTTAATATTGTCTAAGTGCTCTATTTGATAAATTATTCAATGGTGGGTAAAGTTCCAAATTTTGTTTCACAAATACGGCTGCCTCATAAATGTATAGGCTTGGAAGTGTTAGTAGGTTAAGCTCAACGAAAATTGGACGGCATGATTCTCTACGGCTTCTGCCACAGATGGTTCGAATACATTTTTTCTGAGCTACAAATGCAAGGTTAACTTCAGTGGAGTTCCCCCACAAGAGGATGCCGTTCCTCAATATGGACTCGACATAAGCATCATGGTATATTATGACGGCTGTTTTTGTGAAACCGTTGTTGAATTATCTCTCTGCAAATATTATGGTTTATAAACTTAGGGAGATCATTTATAAATCCTAAAAATAACGGTGGACCTAATTTACTAAGTACCATGTTAAAACATATACATTCGTTTCTAAAATTTTTGATATTTCGGTACATCGTATTAGACCGATAGGATTAAGGACGTGATTTGCTTGACCTCTAATTCCATAGGCATCTAGCTTTGAAAATAGCTTCATGTGATAAACTAGATCAAACGCCTTGGTCATGTCAAGAAGTATTGACATGACAGGCAATTTATCATTATTGGGAAACTTTCGTGAGCCTCAGACATATTGAAATATAATAAAAACTAAAGATAAAAAGATATATAAGATAAAGTACCTATGTTAAAGACGTGAGTGACCCGTTTTTCAGTTACTAAAATTGAATATATTTTATATTGAGAACAAATAATAGTTATTTATTTAGTTATTTTATATTTATTTATAATTCAGGACTTGGACCGCTTTGAGTGGTTACTAACTGAGCGCTCCCGTGCTTTGGAAGGCAGATTAAGCCGTTGATCCCGGTTGCTGTCTATGTAACGATGCGTGAAACGAAACGTTACACACAACCTTTCTGGCAACTTTAAGTATTCTAAATTTTAAATTTTGAATTTGAACTTCGATTTCCAATTCCACGTGTCACTGCGCAGCTATTTTCTGACAGTTCAGTTCAGTTCGATCGTACTGTGTGATCGATAAACACGTCTTCTGCTGATCAATATCAAATTAAATTTAAATATTTTTATTTTTATCATAACTGTGAATTCCTATAGCAGTGCACGTATAATTTACCAGTTAATTGTGTTCTTCAGTGTAGTTTAATCTAACAGTTTTCCAAGGCCTATTCCTTTTTGAAGTTTGAGGCCTATTGTGCCTTAATTTACAATTTTAATAAATACCTCCTGCCCTTTCCTGCTTTTCCTTCCTTCCGTTCCTGAACCCCATCTACTGACGACTCACACCCTCACACACTGGCGCCCAACGTGGGGCAGTCTATGGCAGCAATCGTTAAGCCAAGTTGGAGGTCTTCGGGCGGCTTGAGAACTTCTAACAGTCAAGTTGCCCACTCATCTGACAAAGCCTAATCCCAATTTAGGTCTAGTTTCCCCTCGGGGATGGAAGGTCAGATGGCAGTCGCTTTCGTAAAATTTAGTGCCTACGCCAAATTTTGGGATTAGGTAGCGGACCCCAGGCATCCTTCAGGAATTTCAGGATGCAACTGTACTGGGATAACGCTAGGAGGATGATGATATTTATTTATAAATACTTAATAATTTAATTCAGTTTATATAATACTTATAATGAACTCAATGCATGCTATTTCGGTGTTAAGACCTTTTCTTGCCTCTTACATTTTGACGCC
The DNA here is from genome assembly GCA_951800055.1 of Cenopis cana. Lineage (NCBI taxonomy): Eukaryota > Metazoa > Arthropoda > Insecta > Lepidoptera > Tortricidae > Cenopis > Cenopis cana. The sequence goes on along the minus strand of OX637486.1, from coordinate 2,859,790 downwards.
TCCCAACAAAGCAACGGTACTGTCCTCTCGAAGATCTCACGGTTCGAAATAATTACCATACGATAAATTTATAAAAATAAAGGGACACCAGCGCGCTTGCGTTTCTTGTAGTAGCTAGTGTTCATAAGCTACGGTATCTGTTACCATCGCTGGCTTGTTTTCCACCGTATTATTCCGTATTTTTTGTCTTACATTGAAAGATTTATAACACTAAATATTACAAGTACATTTTACTAAACGTGTCGTGAAAATAATTATCTAAATCTTAGGTACCTACCCATGGGTGGGTACCTAAGATTTAAATATTACCCACGGGTGGGTAGGAACGGTTGTTCAATATTTACAAGCCCTTGCGAGTGTTAATGTCGATATACAGGTTTGCTAAGTTATGCTAAAACGTTGGCAAATATGTAAATAGGATTCAAAATGATAATAAAAATTCGAAGAGTTTTTTGGGATTATCGAAAGCTTACCTCCCGAGTAACTGTATTAAGAATCGTAATACATAATACATATATGCCAAAAAAACTTCTTTTTCGAAGATCCGACACTTTGATGATGATTCACGCTAAACCGTTCTGTGTCCGGGCCAGCCCGTTTTATAAATAAATATTTATAAATATTTGTGGACAATCTTACCTACACAAATCCCAAACGCATAGTTGCTTGTACTTACTATGGGTACTAAGCGACAATATACATACTTAATAATATATACTTAATAATATCGCACTCAGATGAGTGAAATAAAGACGAAATTGCGTTTTTCTGTAAAGACAAAACTTTTATTGATAAACAACAATGTACACGTAATTTCACTTTTACCACGTATAAACAAATTACTAAACTTACCTGTAAAGACAAAAAAACAACATTTAAAGCCTTTATTCCAGGTATTGTTAATTATTCTACAGGAAATAATCTTTGTACACAATGATGACTCTAATATTTAACATAACCTCACATTTGCAGTGACACTGACAAATGACACTTGTGAACGTGTTGCTGTCAAACGTGATTCCACTTAAACTCTGTGGATTGAGGCGGCAAATCCAAAATTATTAATTAAGAAAAGCGACAACACTAGTGTAGTGATTTTCTTTACATATAGATAAATAAATACTTAAATACATAGAAAACATCTAAGACCCAAGAACAAATATTCGTGCTCATCACACAAATAAATGCCCCGGCCGAGATTCGAACCCGGGACAGCTCCAGCTTCGTAGGCAGGGTCACTACCAACTAAGCTAAAGCGGTCGTTTGTAGTATAAGAAATCGACGGACGCGCGACGGCCGTCTATTTCTTGTAGAAAACGGACCGGCCCGGACACGGAACGGTCTAGCGTGAATCATCCTTTAATGTACCTTCACTTCTTAGGCGACTTCCTGACTTGGCGGTGCGGAGGCAGTACGATATGAGAAGTGTAAAATGTCAGTGTCAGCTGTCAGTCGACGCGATACCATTTTTTACTACGACCCTACATTTAAATGTGTGCTTCCTGATTGGCGCGGGATGCGCGGAAGCGGGATGATGCGAAGGCGGTACTGCTCCTATTCTGCGCATGATATTACTACTGCGCAAACGTAATACTCACAGTATTATGTCAAGTGAGAATCTTTGCGACGTCAGTAAGTTTACGACATAGAAGAAAATGTCACATATCGATCCCGCCCCGCCAAGTCAGGAAGTCGCCTTAGTCATAAACCCATTTAAAAAATTAAAAAGGGGCACCAATGTAAACCCATTTCTTACAAACCTCATATTCATATATTCATAAAATATACAAAAAATTACATGTCTTGAAAGTTAGAAACTCATCCAATGCTGTTTAGTATTTAATTAATGAAATATACGGCCGACGAGCTACCCACCTACCATATTATTATCGACTTCTGTAATATATTTTTTTTGTGTACCATTTTATTTAATTTATTCTTTCTTCCCTTGTGGAATCCTTTCCTGGGCTTCAGTAATGAAATTGGATTTAAGGTCGCGACCGATTCAGGTCTACTTGCGATTCTTGCGATGCGCAATTGACAACATTTCATATTTTTAACTACGTTATTTTATGAACTAGTTAGAAAATAGGTAAAAATTTAAGCCACCCGTATTTTTTCTTTTTCAATTTAACTCATTATTTCATAAAAAAACACACGAAAAGTAGGTCATTCCAAAAGGGCGTAACTAAAATATGACGTCATCTTCCCAACAAGAATCCAGACCACAGATTATATAATAGTTCTTCGAACAGATACGTATGTTCTAATAAAAAAGCTCATACCTACCGTTTTAAATGCCTACTAAATTTAACAATGGAGCGACCTTCAACGCTCCGGTCATTGACTGCACGCGCCGAGCAAGCGACGCTAGGGTTGTCACCACTTAGAAATAAACTTTAGTGTTGGTTCTCTATAAGAGCTTTTCTAAAATTCAATGCCAAGTATATCTCTCACCCTGTCTATGGTTACTGTAGACGATAGCTACAGTCCTAACTTCAATAGCTCGTGTCCGACGTTAATACGTAGGCATTCACTCGACGCTGGTGCACGGTTCAGGATCAGTGTGCGGTAGCGGCCGAGGAGAGCGTTACATATAGACGTGCGGGTTCTCTTAGCAGGGCAGGCCTACTAGGGGGTTCGGGATCAGGATCAGGTTCTGGTTCGGGATCAGGTTCAGGTTCTGGATCAGGTTCAGGCTCGGGATCAGTAGGGTTTGTAGTTCGTAGCAGGGTTTCGTAGTAGGCAGGGGCGCGGAGTAACGAAACTACATAGACAAGTTCAGTACGTGTATTTGCGGTCGATATTGACACAATACATTAATAATTCTCCTAGCTATTATCCCTAAACAGCGGTGGCTCTATGCACTTCCAAGGACCACAGGTAGTAGGTGCCTAAGAAAATACATCTAGCAATCGCTATGAGTTCCTTGTGAAATTAATAGGTCCGTGCAGAATCCGAAAGTATGGATGTCTGTCGTACACTACTAATCACTTGGATCGATGGTTCAGTTGGATCGTTTGTTGTTTGGAACTTTGGAACTGACAAATCTCGGTTCGGGCTCGGACCCCATTAAAACTGGAAAAATCTTAACACCGCGATGTACAAATTAGTATGGAAAGTTAACGGTCGGAACAGCGACATCTACCAGGACATTGGGTAAGTATATTAGTATCGCTATTCAAAAGGGATGGAGTTAGTAGTCGTCGGTTTCCCTTTTGACGGTTCTCCTTGGTAGGGTTGAGCTGTCCGTAACATTCTGCCCCCGCTGACACAGCTGTGACAGCTTATGTTGCAAGGGTAGGACAGCTAGCTTCGTCACTGGTCTCTGGATCACGTCTTCTTTGGTTCGTACGCCGATCCATCGCATACCGTCATCTGGTTCACGACAGTGGCTCCGGTGGAAGATTCGGGTTCGGTTCGTTAACGGCTGGTGAGGTGGCAAGTGTGTTGTCAGTGTTCTACTGGCTCGGGTCAAAGGTGTGTTCATTCGTCGACGACGTCGCTTCTTTACAGTCTTCCTCCAAGTTTGAGTATTCCTTTGTTCAAATTCTGGGAGATTCGTTGACTTCTCAGACACAACTTCATGATTCGTCGGGGGTCGGTTCATGCTTTTTACATTCGTGGGAAGTTGCGTCAGTTTATTTTTGTATCCTAGTTCGTAGGGTTCTGGGCTCAAATTCATCTCTAAGTTTGGCTCCAGTTCATGATTAATTTTCTGTTCATTGTTGCTTACATGGTTCATAGCATTGCGTAAGTTTTCGTAATTGTCATTCTTCTCGCGACAATGTAACGTGATTTCGTTACGATCTCGGTTTAGAACTAGGAGTGAGTTTCCATATATGACCCATCCTAGGTCGGTTCGAGAAGCTACAGGTTCGTCTCTCTGGCCGACGCGTGTCTCATGCGGGACTATCACGTGCCCATGATCTGCGCCTATCAATATGCGCGGCACTGCAGTTTCGTAACACGCGTCGTGTAGATCCGCCAGATGTTCTAATGCCAACACGTCTTGTCTACTCATACGTTGGCAGCGTAATCCCAAGTCACTTACTGTGCGGAGTGTCACTTCATGAGCCGGTCCGCCATTATGTGCTCCGCGTACACATACTTTCACTCGACGGCTCTTGTGGGTCGCTGTTATCATAGTGCCAACTCCTTGTAAACGCAAAGGTTCCTCAGGTCCTGTCACTCCAATTTCATTGATCAGTTCTTGATCTGCTAGGCTCACAGTAGATCCTTCATCAAGAAGTGCAAAGGTGTTCACTCTCTTTAGTGGACCTTCCACGGTTATCGGTATCACCTTGAGCATAACTGTATTGTTGACTTGTTTGTCCGTAATGTTCGATGCAAACTTTGGGGCTGGCAATTCGGGTTCGTGGGCCGTGAAGCGGATAGGTGACGTAGCACGATCAATTGATTTTGAGTTCATCGCTGGCGGTTCGGGCGAGGTTCTAAATTCATGCAATAGCTTATGATGGGAATGCGGACAACCAGTTACGTCACACCCTCTAGCTGTGCATTGTTCTCGACTATGGTACTTTTCTAGGCACTTAAAGCATACATGATTACTCTTCGCCCAATCCCAACGGGCACCCAAGTTCATTGCTAGTAACTTCTTGCACTCCGTAGTGCGATGTCGACTGCCCCCGCAGCAGAGGCACAGTTCGACTCTCGTTGTCGCATATGTTCGCTCGTTATGATATGGCATAGTGCGTTGTACGGTTCTATACTCTTGGCTCAGGTTCACGCCAGGGTTTTGTCGCAACGGTTCTTGTCTATCGAAGGTAATATGTCTCCTTTGTGGGGCCTTAGCATGCGAAAACTCTAGCTCTGCATCGCTCTCATCCATGAGGAAGCTGGACATTAGTTGTAGCTCACTAGCTTCTTGTTCTTTCATGTGCTCTCGGGCGTAGGCGCACCATCTGGATCTCAGATGTGGGCTCAGGCGGTCAGTGATTTCGCGTATCAGCAGCGGATTATCAGCGTAGTTTTTCTTGTCTATATCGATCAACGTGCTGACTACGTTAATAACCTTCGTCGCGAAATTGTTCAAGTCTAGCGCACTAGGACCCAAATGTGGTAACTTCTTTAAGTCATCCAAAGCTCTGTCGATAAGTAGATCGGTTCTTCCAAAGTTCTTTTTCAACAATCTCATAATTAAATCGGGTTGAGATGAAGTTGATAGCATGTGCTGCACACACTGCCGGGCTTCTCCTCGTAAACAGTTACGTAGTCGAGCCACATTTTCAAAGTGGCTGAAATTGTACCTCAATGTCGTCTCTTTATATGAATTGTAAAACAACATCCACTCGTTAGGATCGCCGCTAAAATATGGCAGTTCATAAACTTGTTTCGGTGGGCTCGGTCGCATACACTTTTCCAATCGGTCCGCTAGGCGATCGAAAGCGGCAGCTGCGTCACTCGGCGGTTCTGCAGAAGACTGATTCCTTGTCAACGACATTTCAGCATCACAGGATCGGGAACGACACCTCTTATGATCGTTTGGTGTGGATTCGTAACGGCCATGCGGTGACGCAGCACGAGGCTTTACGGCAAATGAGGCTCGAGGTGGTATAGGTTCAGGTCGTGGGTCTTCAATTAACTCAGCGAGAGGTACATGCGGAGTCACAATATCCTCGTGCTGCTGCTTCTGCGACTTCTCAAAGTTCTCAAACCAATAGTCGACTAACGCGGTGGACTCTGCAACAATTGAAGCAGCACGCGACGGTGCTCTCGAACCTTCAGCTTTGATCTGTTCAATCTGAAGCTCCATGCGCTTCTTGATAAGGTCCTCTTCTATTTTCATTCTTTCCTCTTCTATTTTATTTTTATTTTTAAGTCTCTCCTCTCTTAGTACTGCAAGTTGCTCCATAGCTCGAAGCTCCGCTTCCTTTTTCCTTACTTCCATAAGGCTGCTCGCCGATGATCGGATAGACGGTGGGGCTACGGGAACGAGTTCAGTTAGGTTGCGCGGGTTCAAACTGTCTAGTATATGCGTCGTGTCAACGTGGGGTTCGGTTCTCGGCGCGGGCATATCAAGGGGTTTGGCCAGGTGGGCTCCATCCTCTAAATTGATCGTCCATGCTTCAGATGGTGGGGCGCGCGATGGTTCAGCGGGGTTCTGTTCGGCAGCCAGCAGACGACGACGCTCCTCGTCGTCGCGGCGGTTCGTCTTTGATCTGGTTATCATTCTTCACTGGTTGAATATCCGGTTCGAAGGACCATAAAACTGTAGACGATAGCTACAGTCCTAACTTCAATAGCTCGTGTCCGACGTTAATACGTAGGCATTCACTCGACGCTGGTGCACGGTTCAGGATCAGTGTGCGGTAGCGGCCGAGGAGAGCGTTACATATAGACGTGCGGGTTCTCTTAGCAGGGCAGGCCTACTAGGGGGTTCGGGATCAGGATCAGGTTCTGGTTCGGGATCAGGTTCAGGTTCTGGATCAGGTTCAGGCTCGGGATCAGTAGGGTTTGTAGTTCGTAGCAGGGTTTCGTAGTAGGCAGGGGCGCGGAGTAACGAAACTACATAGACAAGTTCAGTACGTGTATTTGCGGTCGATATTGACACAATACATTAATAATTCTCCTAGCTATTATCCCTAAACAGCGGTGGCTCTATGCACTTCCAAGGACCACAGGTAGTAGGTGCCTAAGAAAATACATCTAGCAATCGCTATGAGTTCCTTGTGAAATTAATAGGTCCGTGCAGAATCCGAAAGTATGGATGTCTGTCGTACACTACTAATCACTTGGATCGATGGTTCAGTTGGATCGTTTGTTGTTTGGAACTTTGGAACTGACAAATCTCGGTTCGGGCTCGGACCCCATTAAAACTGGAAAAATCTTAACACCGCGATGTACAAATTAGTATGGAAAGTTAACGGTCGGAACAGCGACATCTACCAGGACATTGGGTAAGTATATTAGTATCGCTATTCAAAAGGGATGGAGTTAGTAGTCGTCGGTTTCCCTTTTGACGGTTCTCCTTGGTAGGGTTGAGCTGTCCGTAACAGTTACGTTACAACATACGACAGAAAGTACTTCCTAGAGAGTAGGAATTTAATCTACCACAAACATATTACAAAACGAAACACTTTGTTTAGATAAGTACTAACTACCTATATTCCGACGAAAGCACTAAAGTAGTCACCTGTCTTCGTTATTTATTTATAACGTGTATAACGTAATAACGTGTTTAACGTAATAATAGTGTAAAAGTAGCACTCCAAACTTGAATTAGTCACTAAGCAAAAAATATTTTAATATAAGTATTCTGATTACGCGTCTCACTTTTGAGGGTGAATTCCAGCCCTTCCAAAAGGTCACAAGTCCCTATAGTAACGGCGATGTTTACGCCCTTTCTTAGTCCGTACAATTCCACCGCAAAACTTGACTCGGAAATCATAGTAAATAAACTATATTTAATACCACTTACTACCCAAGGATAAATATAAACATAAAAACCAATACAAACAACTAAATAATTTGGATATAATGGCAGTTGCGGAGTAAACTTGCTAATTCTTTTGCATCAAAGTAATTTTTGATTCGGTACAACTTTGTTACGCGTGGCAGCGTCCGGTCGTGAGCGCGTGTGCCAGCCAACTGACTGAGCCTACCGCGCGCGGCTGGCGAGGTGTAGGTATAATTCTCGGTTCCCACGGTGCAGATACATACCACTGTCCAGACCCACTTCAGAGCAGCGATTGTCTGTACTCTGTACTAAGGTCTCCCTGAATACAGCGAGGAAGATGACGTCAACTTTCGGTTTACAGTAATTTGCGATTTTTTCCAAAATTAACGGAGAAAAAAATCTAAAAAAATGTTTTTTGTGTACTTCACACGTTTTTACCGAAATGGTTTTCGAATTAAGACCTTTGGAAATTATAAAATATTGTCAATTTGGCGACCGACCGTATCTTGTCATAATTCTGAGAAGCGTTCGTTTGATATATTCTCAGTATAATGAGTTCCGGCAATCGCGGTGTAATATACTTAGCTGCATGTGATCTAGATCGAGTTCCAAGCTCGGGTTGCCTGAAACGTAGCAGCTTCTTGGTAAACCAGCTTAGCTTGTCTCTAGTGGAAACTAGTATTGCCTCACTACACTAGATACTCACTAATTACATTAGATAATGTATTACCTATAAGCGCATTGCTCACGAGGATGACATACTTTATTATTTTCTCATCGAAGTAGGTTACAAAAAATGTAAACACTTGTTTTACAGTAACTAGAGGGTTACATCAGTAAGACAGCTGGGTATTATCACTTTCGAGTTTTTTAAAACCATCTGAGACATAGAATATAGTGTCTTAAATTTAAAAATATATATACGTGTTATATAAGGATCTTGTCTAGTCAAAATCGCAGTCAGTTACATGACCTGATTAATTTAACTCGATCGAAAAAAATCACAAAATTACCCCTTTTTGGAATGTTTCTTTTTCAATATTACGGCTATATTACTGATATTTTACATTTAATTTTTGTACTCAATTAAAGATCCTAAATAGTTATAGACAAATTCGCAGGGTTTGCTTTGATAAAATGATTGGCTTAATGACTATAGCTAAACATTAAGAAAACTACACTCAGAGCTTCCGCAGAGTGCGGGATGGTTATTAGCAAACTCACGCATGTTACAGCGGGACATTTGCATTGGGGATACCTTCCCTTGAGTCAATATCTTCCCATATCTTCAATAGGTCGGAAATGCGCATTTAACATATATAACCATCGAGCGTTGCTAGAATCCATTAGCTTTTCTAATCTTAAATTGAACGCCCCTCCAGTAGGCGCAAAATGGGGGAGGGTGGGGTAAAGGGGCATTTCCAGCCAAGCAATGCCGCCAGCCTTTTGGGCGCCTTGCCACACGGCACTGGGGCCAGTTTTTTAATAGGGATATTGACACCAAATAAAAAGATCAATGAATCCGAATTTTCTAGAAAAAGGATCGAATTCTCAATCAAATAGCGAAAAAAGTAATGCAAAAGAATAAATAATTACATAATTATAAGTCTTCAAAGTTTTAGGAGGGGGCATTTTCTGTCCCTGTTCCGCAAAACGCACCTCTGTATTGAACGATCGTCATTTACTATGGCGGTCGAGGTCAGTGACGACACTGATCTGTAGCGCTTTCTCTCTCGAACTAAAGACATTCTAACGGTTGTAGTTTCGTTATTTTTTGAGATATTTGAATTGTATTTTCACTATTTGGCATAGTTTTATGTATTCTTTCGCATGGAGTAATAATAAATTTTGAGTCAACATCCCTATTGTACCTAGCTTTTGCCCGCGACTTCGGCTGCGTAAAGTTCTACTCCATATTTTAACCTTTTGAGGGATGATTTTCGGGATTAATAGTATCCTACATATACCGGGTGTACAATCCAAATGGGTCAGTATGGTGAAGTCGGAAAATATGAGAGATAGCGAGATATGTTCTTTGGAACCATGACGTCGATTTTAGATTTAATAATAATTACATTCAAACTTTTTTATTAACTCTCATACATAACCGGGAATCGAACCTGGTCAAAATCAATGTGTATAAATTCTACCACAAGTCGCAAGTCGCAAGAAGCACAACACTAATAGAATCTTGTTTACTAGAATAAATTATTGTTTATAGTTTGAATGTAATTATTATTAAATCTAAAATCGACGTCATGGTTCCAAAGAACATATCTCGCTATCTCTCATATTTTCCGACTTCACCATACTGACCCATTTGGATTGTACACCCTGTATATACTAATTCATGCTTAAGACTTTTTGTATATCAAGTTGCATCATAATCTGTTTAGTTGTATTTATGTAATTGAGTAATAAACATCCAAACATCTAAAAATCTAAAGTCTTGAATTTTTTTTTTTTTTTTTTTTGCATTTATAATATAAGAAGGATTAAAAAGATGAGGATGATTGAGTAACAAACATCTAAACTTCTAAACAAGGTAAAAGGAAGAATTAATAATAAGTGATGAATGTTTCTTTTTCAGGCATGCGACGACTTCTTTACAGAGGTTATTGCAGTCGACAATCTGTCTGGAGCTGTTTGTGAGAAGGTAATATTATCTATAACAACAATTTGCATGCGTGCTCACTTATTATACAGTAGTCGTGTCTAAAAAAATAAACCACCACACATCGGCCCATAAAACCAGTCAGGTTTAAAAAAATAAGAAACCGGCTAAGTGTGACTAGGACTTCGCACATTCAGGCTTCCGAACCAACCGCAAAATTAAGTTAATTTTTATTGGAAAAGTTAGGAAATTTTCAAAGAAAAAATCTGATTTATCAATATATTATTTGTATTTTTTTGGTAAAATAAACGTAATAGTAAATATTATCATTAAAAAAAATAGTTCAAAAGTCAATAGAAAGTTTAAAAAAATAGTTGTAAGTAACAAATGTCAAAAATGTTGACTTTGGTGCCTTCTCATTTCTAACTACTTGTATGGCTTTGGTCTGACAAGATACTTATACTGTGAAAATTTGAAGACTGTAGCTCCAACCGTTTGGCTCTAAATTTGTATATTTGTATTAAGTTGTACGTATTTATGTACATTAGTTTTAAAATAATAATTTCATGAACCAGTGAAGTGTGACCAACATACCCCAAGGGACTATAGTAGGTCTGCAAACCTTACATTTGAATGGAGCTGATATTTGTCAAAATGGGCTCCATTTACTCAAGGCCTAAAGGCACCTGAATAATTATCGCCCTTTAATATGTTCAAAGGGCCTTTGTATTGAAAGTGAGATTAATTTGGAAATAGTTTGACGTGGGATCCTTCTGAATACGTCGTATTTTGTTAAGTGGTTTAGGAGATCGTGATATAGTATTGCAGAACGCATTTACTGAAACCAACGAACCAATCTAGCCGAGTGGCAAGACAAGCGACATTCAACCTTGGAGGTGGTCGTATGACGACAAAAACTTATTGTACGTAATATTATTTGATATTTAATAATGACTTTTATGTCACACCTAGCCACAGAATAGTATAATAGATAGTATTACGTCTACAGAACGGACACGAACCCCCCGCACCGAGGTCAGTTACCTCGTCCCTAACAGGCCCAGGCTGACAGGCCGGGTTATGATCGGGTTGCCGTCACGTCTCGCGTTTCGTCCGCGCTACGCACTCGCGCAAACAATTGACGCGTGTACCGACAGCGCACGCACACATACTTACCCACAGCGCTTACCGCTTAGTTTCCTTCGCGTGTCACCCCCGTGACCTAGCCGTAAAGTGGCAATTACCGCACGCTCCGCGAGCGTAAAATCCCACTTCCTGGCCAGAGGGTGACATAAAATTTTGTACATGCCACGGGCGCTAATTGACCTCAGATCGCATATGCGGTATGAGACATTCTTTGTTTTACCGCCCTTGGTAAGCAATGTATACTATTAATTGGTGAGTAAATGGTTAATGCAGTAAACCGTGAGGAAATGGTTAATACAGTTGCAGTCAAAGACCAAAAAATGGTTGTCAGTTTGGATTTTTGTGTAATTCTTTAAGAGCGTTTATAGCCATACGGCATACGAGTACATGCACATTATTTCACACGTATTGTATAGCCGATTTTAGAACGATTTTTATATAAATTAATTCAAAACCAAACAGATTGTTACCTAATTAAAATACAAATCATTGTTAAACGTCACAGAGGTTGAATTGATTGAGAGAGAGGCGAGATTGTATTTCATTATTATTGAATTTGTTGGATGATAATTTAATTTTATCATTGATCAATTATATTTATTGCTATTTCACCATCTGAGAACTCTGAGGCTTCAGTCGCAGAATAAATCACATTTTATGTTGTCTATAAACCAAAAGCCGGTTTCGTGAAGGCGCTTACCTAGTTATCTCCATACCAAATTTCATCTAAGTCGGTTCAGCGGTATAAGCGTGAAGAGGTATCAGACAGAGACAGACACATTTTCGCTATTAGTATGGATTAAAGATAAGTATGTAAGTATTATAAACCTAAGTAACATAAATAACAACAATAAACGTATCAATTGTTTTTAATAGCCTCAAAAATAATCTAGTAATTCGAAAAGTAATAGGCTGACACTTCGCAATACGTAAAAGCGAATACCTAGGTGTGTGAACGTACTGTACGCACACATGCCATTTCCATTCAGATTTATCGGAATACAAAAATCCATCATTTACATTGTTGTCACTGTTTTGTGATTTATTTTTTTCACAGCTAACAACAGTTTTGTTTCTCATTTATTTCAATGTTACATCAAAGTCCGAGGCTTAATAAGAAGTAAATTAACCAAGTGTAACGCTGTCACCATTGTTGCAAAAGATCCCTTCATTTATAACATAGTTCGACCATAAAAGTCATAACTTGTTTGAACAACAACTCACATGTGCTCTTTTAATATCCAGCGGTATATTTTCCCTTCCATTTTGCTTGAGACTGTTCGTCTAATCTACATAATACGCCTAAGTGCAGACCCGAAATAAGTTGGGCTTTTGTAACTTGACCGTGAGATTCATTTGGTCCAATGGCATGTTCTAATGTTATTAATCCATTCATTAACGTGGCTTTTTGAAAACTCATGTGCGAAATATCCTTTTGATATGAGATTGTGGGTTTTGGATGAAGGAAAAAATCGTGGGAAAATTTATCCAATCCCATTAAGATCTAGTTTTCCATCTGTTTTGTAGATAGGATATCCTAAAAATCCATCAACCCTCTTAAGTCACACACCGTAAGAATACGCATCGGCATAATTGATACATGCCGGGTTAGAATAGCACCATTTCTTCTGTTCCCATAGTTATTGTAACAGTCAACTATAGGATGTGTGACTTGGGCACTAGGCTAGCATCCTGTCACTGCGATATTACACCTTCTCCTACTTTAAACAAACAATTGCCAATAAGTGGCACTGTGATTTGATTTTGCAAAATTTCTTTCTACCCCTTGGGAATACTCATAGTCATTTATATATTTCTTTACGTATATCCGTAGATATTTTTCCTGTGATTCAGGTAAAATGGGTACTTATAACGCGAATGGTAAGTCAAACGCGTTGCATTCTCTTGAGAAATAACAAATACACATGAATTGCAAATTTTAACACGTCAATGTTACGCGTGTCGCGTCGTCTTTTTAAGGAAAGTACCAAAATAGAATGACAATAAATAAAGCCATTTTATGTTTATCTTTGAAGGTTATGACAGCAATAAAAATAATGCTGAATGGATCCGCCACATTAATGCTTGAAATACGCAGACAAGGGACGCATTTGGGGGTAATTTTTTACATACTTATGTAATACACAGAAGAGTGATATAGTTACATGTACGTATGTATTTTTATGAGCAATAAAAAGTCAAACATACATGTATTCTATATTTCGTACTATTTCAAAATTCTAACTAAACAGTATGCACAGTTCGCGGTGTAAGTAAGTTTGGATAATTTATATCTATGATTTTGAACCACTTTTAATATGGGAACGGGCAAAAAAAACTGCTATTTCATAGGAAAGGGTCTTTAGTCAACTAATCAATCGATTAATTTGTGACGTGTTTTGATCGCGAAAAAATATTGCGTTTTGGTACATAGGTAGTTGTCGTACAATATTTATTTATTTTCACATAAAAATCCTGATGCTGGTTTTTAATTTAACTTTAATCAATAAAAAACAAGTGCGTGTCGGGCCACGCGCAAGGTAGGGTTCCGTAGTCGTCCACCCGTTACATTATATGGACTAAAAAGTTCGAAAACTTATATTTACTATGTTTTTGAAAGAATTAACAACATTATCTAAGGTATCAATGGAAATTGTACGAAAGTTTGCTTTTGCAAAGTACATTTCTAAAGTTCGACTCTTACTCGTTAACTAGTAATGTCTACTTAGCTGTGATAGTTTTCCTTTTAAATTCATCGTATATACTACTACCATGATTTTTTTCACATGCCTAGTAGCCACCGTTTAGCTGGCAGGGGGGGGGACACTTGACCATAACGAATATTATCACTTCAAAGCTTAATATCACGCCAACCGATTTCTTGAATCAAAAAATACTCTTAGAAACCTTATAATATTTTTAAAAGAGCTATCCAACGATACCCCACACGATGGGGTTTGGCAGAAAAAAAATTTGCATCACCACTTTACATGTAGGGGAGGTACCCTAAAAAAAATTTTTTTTAAAGATTTTATTCTACCATTTTGTCGGCGTCATTGATATGTATACTCATGCCAAATTACAGCTTTCTAGCACTAACGGTTACTGAGAAAAACGGGGGTCGGACGGACGGACGGACGGACATGGCGAAACTATAAGGGTTCCTTGTTTACTACGGAACCCTAAAAATACAAAAACTTCGACACTTTGCTTTTGCAACTTGTGACAACACCTAGTGACAAAAGACCTAGAACTAAAATCGTGATCCTTCAAGAATAAAAACTTAACCAAGGTCGTGCGTAAGTGTAGGTACCTACTGATTGCTCCATATTGAGAGCAGAACCGTGTTACACATTGTGAGCTACCTCCGCACTGCGCGAACTTAAAGGGTTTCACGAGCCGTGTCAAGTTAATTTGCAAGATTGTATGCCTTCAATGACAAGAATTGATGGCTTTCCGCAATCGTTTGAAGATTGAGAATGTAATGGATTTGCTTCTTGATTAGACAACGGCAGGGGAAAAGCAGTTTTGTTAATTCCTTATTGAAAGATTCTAAGCATTTATTTGCTCGGAATACAGTACTAAGATATTGGAAATATAACACCGGTTCGTAAAATAAACCTCTGCCTCGAGCTCGAGAAGAACCGGTAAGAAACTAGACGAAGTGTCATTTTTCCAAAACAATACAATGTATATATAATATTACAGTATCACAATACTACAAAATTATTATGCTACAGTTGAAAATAAAACATATTCAGTGCATTCAGCCTTCATGCAGACGTGCAAACATTATTCAGGAGCGACGCTAATTAATTCAATAATAATTTAATGTATCCATATATCCATACTATCTGCAAATGGCGTATTTGTTAAGCATAGAGCTATAAACCTATCTAATGCGGGGATACTGAACCAATAAAATTGGTTGGGATTAAATTAGAACACCGTACTTGAAATATTAAAAGCTCCACAGCAGCCACAACAAAAAACATTAAAAACAGTTACATGGATAATGTTCTAGACTTTCTAGAGCATCAGATATTGATAGTGTAGATACGAGTACACGCCTCACGTTTGCATGGCCGTTCGAAAAACATTATAGAAAAAATTCAGAAGGCCCGAAAGAAGCTCCCTTATTACCTGGCGATTTATATGTGACTACTAGCTTGTGGCGGCTTTTTTAAAGTGCAATAAAAAATCGCAAATGTAGGGCTTATAAATAGTGGAGGTACTCAATAGAGTACAAGGTATTCCCCTTATTTATGTTTTAGTCAAACGCGCTCCAGTAAATCACAAAATCTCCTCTTGGGCTCCCCTACAACTAGTGGCCGATTCAAGTCGTATTGCTACCAATACATTATACTGATATGTGTTACTGAAACCGCAAAACCAAATCGGCCCTCACCACAATAGGGTAAACCAAACAGTGATGACAGTCATACTAGTAAAGTAAATGTCCTATGTTCGACACTAACCCAATAAATGGCATTGCGTGTCGTCTATTGGGCATTAAGGTGTCGAAAACGTTTACTTTATTAGGTAGAGTACTTTTATCTCCCGAGCGCGGGTGTGCCATGGTTGTGTGTTGAACTACAATACATGCACATTGTCAATGCGTGCGTTAACCTAGGAGCTATAAGTTCACGTTATCTATGTGTTTTTATGTGTCACAACTACAATAATGGCCAACCCGCGCTCAAGGCGCTACACTGAGAAATTTTGAGACTTTGAAACGCTGTCCTGCCCAGACTAGCAAACAGTAGGGGCTGATTTTCAGATATATGATTCTTGACTATGATTGTGGTACTGACAATAGCGAAACATGATTGCTTTAAATTTTCTCGATAGAATATAAATCCAAAGTTGAGTCTATATTTTCCTCTTTTTTCCTCAGCCTACTAAAACAATGCATTATTAAAAGACACGATTAAGGCTGGGTTGCACCAAACCGTCTGTAATCGTAAGCGGTGTTCGTCAAATCTGATTGTATGGAAAGTTTGACAAGTTTCTATGGGATGACAGTTATAACAGTCACTGTGGCGGAAAACGGCTAGGGGATGATGATTGATGATGGATAAAGATAGAAAGTATTACATATTAGGTATGTCGATGTTGGCCTAATTTTGTAATTTTTTTTTTCGCATAGATGAGGCCAACGGTAAAGCGAGCTCACGCGTATGATGCCTATTGACATCTTCGAGCCACACAAACCCCCAGGAAGGCCGGTATGCATCAAGCATTTTCCAGCGTAAAAAAAAGGCTTCCGAACTTCGTAAATAGACATATGTACATACTAACTTCCTGTTTTCATTAACGTTATCTCAATACCTACTTACTTACATCTTGACTCACATAATATAAGATTTCAAGCTCACATAATCATTTACATTAGTAGTAGTTGACTTACATAATATTCCCCTTTTAACATGACTGTCTCATATAACATGCTACAAATATAGTCATTACGTCCTATATCGATCCAACAATTACAAAACACATTATCCCTAATGATTATTATTATAGTTTAGGGATAATTTTAGTGCGGGCTAACCCTTACTTATCCGGAGTTTGGGGCCGTTAGGGCTGGTTCATTTCATGCACATTCCCTTTGACCTTTTAGGGGTTTAATAAAAATAGGCCATGTGAAGAGTATTCTCACAGGGTTACGTTAATCCTTTAAAGAGAGATGTTTACAAGGTTATTACATAAGAGTTATAAAGGAAAGTATGATAAAAGAAATATTTAGAGAAAAAACAATTCAGTTATTAAAATTAACCGGCCAAGTGCGTGTCGGCCTTCGCACATTTAGGCACCAAACGAACCGCAAAATAAAGTTGGTTTTAAAAGGAAAAATAAGGCAAAGAAAAAATCAGATTTATAAATACATTAGTATTTGTTAGTGAAATGTACGTAATAATAAACATTAGTCAATACATACAAATAAAAAATCCTTTGAAAGAAAATATTGTAAAAAAAGCTGACTTTCATAGCTTTTCATTCCTTTGTTTTTTGTGTTTGTTCATGTCGCCTCGTAACGTGATGTCTGCGCTCTGTGAGTTTAATAGTTATATTTAATTTAATTACACTTCATTTTAGTTTTCGTGGAAATGTAGAAAACATACTTTGATACATATATCTTCAAATCAATTTATTGATAAAATAATAATATTTTACATGTCAATTTTCTACTTATAAATTAATGTCAGGCAACTAACTAATTATAACCTAACTAATTATTACACTAATAATTATAACACAGTTTATAACTAATTAGATATTATTATTATAAAAGGTAGTTTTAGAATGTTCAGTGAACCAGTACACACTAGATTGAGTTAGCTTCCTTCCTCCGGCAAGTTTGCTTTGTAGCCAAATTTTGCTTTAGAGAACGTTGCAATACCAACAAGGTGCGGAATTTCAATGCTTGCACAGCACTAAAGAGGATCTCGGCTTCACTCTTAGTAGAAGGTGTAAAACAAGGTCCAAGATTACATTTATGTAAACGTCATAATACCTTATTTACAACAATAATATATGCAAGATTACATCAATAGGTAAATTAAATAATCTAAAACAGGCTGGATGCTGGCGGCATTTCCGCGCTGTATCGCAATGCTGATCTGACGTTGTGCGAGGAAGTTGCCAGCTCTTTGGTCACATTACAATGTTTAATCATCATCCTCCTAGCGTTATCCCAGTACAGTTGCATCCTGAAGGATGCCTGGGGTCCGCTACCTAATCCCAAGATTTGGCGTAGGCACTAGTGTTAACGGAAGCGATTGCAATCTGACCTTCCAACCCGAGGGAAAACTAGACCTTGCTTGAGGCTTTATCAAGCGAGTGGGCAACTTGACTGTTAGAAGTTTTCTGCCATAGTTGTCAAAACAGATATTAGGTACACAGACCTTTTCATTTATGTCTCTCTTATATTGTTAATATGTTTGTCTTTCACTCTACAGTTATTCTCTCGGTTCAACTGATTCCTAACATTCATTTAATTAACACAGACAAAAGCCGCTTAGAAAGTAGACTTGAAAAACAGTTAATGATGCAAGGCATTTGATTCGAGTGCGCCACAACGGAGTTCCTATGAGGAACGTTTTCGGCAAGAAGTATACAAATTGCCATAATAATTATCTTGAATAATACCTTACTACTTATATAGACCGCAAAGCTCCGTTATAACTCATAACAGTCTAGTTGGCAGGAATCCAACTTGATGGAAGCAGAGGGCGGCCACGGGACGTTACAAAGCGAAATTATCACTTCAGACGTTAATATCACTGTTTAGTATAGAATAGTCTTACAAGTGAATACATTACTTAAATCAACTTTACAATAATACCCGTCAAAGTATGAGTGCAAAGGAGTGTTGTGGCACATAATATTATATCAATTCATAGACGGGTCATTGTCAGTTGAAAAAAAAAAGGTCATTAGTTAACGGCTTATGTGCATGATGAAGATGAATAACAATTAAAAACACATTTGCCTCTTGAAATATTGTCTTTAATATTATTACCCCGTGTTACCCTAAGACATGAGAATGACAAACTCAAAAATATATGACAATTTTGAATATGTAAAAAAGAACAAGTCAAATTTAAATAAAAATTAAAAAAGGAAATATAAAAAAAAGGTTAGTTGGCTGGTCGGCAACAGTGCATGTAACTTATGGTTATATTACATGAATTTATAGTAATTAACGGAATCAAAGATCATACGGGTTACTAGATCAGTCCAAAATTAAGCTTTGTAGCCCTTAACTTTTGAATGTTCACTAAAAACGCGTTCCTGAATCTAATAATGACCCATCAGACGGTCATTTTGGTCCTTCAAACAAGATATACTAAGGAAATACTTAATACTTCATACGTTGCCTATCGATTTATTTTCGCTACTAAAGAAAATAACCATATATATAAAATATACCCAAACACATTTTTATATAAAGAAAAATATAACGTAAAAGAAATAACCATATATATAAAATATACCCAAACACATTTTTATATAAAGAAAAATATAACGTAAAAGAAATAAGTCACCTATCTGCCAAGCGTTTTGTTTTTGAGTGGATAATCTTTATTTAATGGTTTTCTCGCAGTCGAAGTGAAATGAGAGTGTATAACTTGGGTCTAAAAGCCATATTTACCACTCGAACAATAATCATCCCTCACTCTGTTCGGTAAAATAACCATCTCGTGGTAATATGGCTCATTTTTAGGGTTCCGTAGTAAACAAAGGACCCTTATAGTTTCGCCATGTCCGTCCGTCTGTCCCCCGTTTTTCTCAGTAACAGTTAGTACTAGAAAGCTGTAATTTGGCACGAGTATACATATCAATGACGCCGATAAAACGGTAGAATAAAATCTTAAAAAAATTTTTTTTAGTGTAGCTCCCCTACATGTAAAGTGGTGGCATATTTTTTTTTTCTTCCAAACCCCATCGTGTGGGATATCGTTGGATAGCTCTTTCAAAAATATTATAAGGTTTCTAAAAGCATTTTTTGATTAAAGAATTGGTTGGCGTGATATTTAGCTTTGAAGTGTTAATTTTTGTTATGGTCAAGTGTCCCTCCCCCCTGCCAGCTAAACGGTGGCTACTAGGCATGTGAAAAAAATCATGGTAGTAGTATTATACGATGAATTTAGAAGAAAAACAGCTAAGTAAACATTACTAGTTAACGAGTAATAGGCGAACTTCAGTAGCTCTAGTATAAGTTTTTTCGAAACATTAACTAATTCGAACGCGTTTTGTCTCAAAATGTATGAAAGTGGTATGAAACGTGAACAGCGCCTCTGGTGGTCACTAGTAGAAACTAAAACAGCGAGTATAACATTTGTTGCTAACCGATGAACGCGCGTATTTCAAACTCGGTGAGAGCGTTTTCATACATTTGAGACAAAACGCAAACGCGTTCGAATTAGTTAATATTTCGAAAAAACTTATACTAGAGCTACAGAAATGTACTTCGCAAAAGCAAACTTTCGTACAATTTCCATTAATACCTTAGAATCTATCGTTAATTCTGTCAAAAACATAGTAAATACAAGTTTGCGAACTTTTTAGTCCACATAATGCAACGGGTGGACGACTACGGAACCCTACCTTGCGCGTGACCCGACACGCACTTGGTCGGTTTTTTTAGACCCTTGTAATACAATCTACTATTATTCGTTTATAGGTACCAATTCAGTACCTATATGAATACGTTTTCCTCTGACCGCTAAAAATTTCAAGATTTAAAATGTGCCTTACCACTTCGTACATTGGCTTCATGTCATAGCCCGATAATGATCTCTTTGTTCAATGAAACCTAGAAATTATATAAAGACTTAATCCCTCGCATAATATTCAAGGTTTCGCTCCCACACGTAGGTAAGTACAAGTTATACCTTTTCAAGAGCGTAATCTAAAACGCGGTCTAGTCTCATTGTTGTTGCTTCATTAAGCTTTAAAACAATGAATTAAGACTTCACAGTCCATATTTTGCATATGAAAACCAGTTTAATATACGCTGTGTCATGTAAATTATATACTACAGAAAGATTTGCCGTAATTGTGTAATGTTTACTGTTTTCTATATTGCGAACATTTTATTTTATTTTTTGTTTACTCGTTTTCCTTTTTTTACCATACAGGATACATTTTTGGGGTATGTATTGCGCTAAGCTAAAATATTACAAATGTTGCGTAAAAACCAGGTAGTCTGAAATTTCATTAAAAATTCAATTTCTTTTTGTTTTTAATGACAGCTTTAAATAACAAAACATGTACATTTTCATGTCATCATGAGAGAGGTAGGGCACAGCCAATGAGAGCTTGCTCGAATTTGGAGCAGCCCAACTGGGGAAGTACCTCCGCCTTGCAGAAGACCACAGCCGTAATAACATTATTTACTTTACAAGTATGTAGTGTTGTGTTCCTGGAGGTGAGTAAGGTTGCCAGAGCTCCCGAGGATGCACTGTGTTTTCCGCATGCGGGAAAACGCTAGAAAAATGATGAAGTACCTCTTTAATGCATGCTCTTAAGGGACAGCGGAACGAAAATTAAAACTTTTGTTTAGATTTTTGGGAAACTAGCGAGAAGTTGGGCAGTTTGTAAAGTTGTTTCATGGTTATTATATTGTATTAGGATTTTTTAATGAGTTTTGATGTATTTAAGTTCCTGATTAACGTTTACAAACGCTATTATTTTTGTAGAGCTGCATGTTCAAATTATTGACCGAGTAAAACGAGGTCTCTGTTTTAGCTTCGACAAAAATGCTTTCGTATGTCCGGCCGGATTTTTGTATGTCCGCCTCTACAAGTCGCATTTATCAACCGATTTTCGTGAAATTTTGTGAGCAGGTTCGGTAACTATATAGAATTTTTTTGTCGAGTCACTTTTTGGAAATTCAAAAAAACAAACATTGTATCAATGATTTCGTGTTTTTCTGCGGCCGTTTTTTCCTCTACAGGTCGCATTTCTCAACCGATTCTCGTGAAATTTTGGGAGCAGGTTCCATGACCACATATAATTTATTTGTAGAGTAAATTTTTGTAAATTTTTAAAAAAATTTTTTTACGTCGTTGGCTGATCTCCTCTACAGGTCGCATTTATCAACCGATTTTCGTGAAATTTTGCGAGCAGGTTCGGTAACTATATAGAATTTTTTTGTCGAGTCACTTTTTTGAAATTCGAAAAAACAAACTTTGTATCAATGATTTCGTATTTTTCTGCGGCCGTTTTTTCCTCTATAGGTCGCATTTCTCAACCGATTCTCGTGAAGTTTTGTGAGCAGGTTTTACGATTACATAGAATTTTTTGGGCAAGTAAATTTTTGTATTTTTTTTTTTTTTTATTTTAATCATTGGTTTGTTCTCCTCTACAGGTCGCATTTATCAACCGATTTTCGTGAAATTTTGTGAGCAGGTGCGGTAATTCTATAGAATTTTTTTATCGAGTCACTTTTTCATAATTTAAAAAAACAATTTTTTTATCAATTATTTTGTGTTTCTGCGGCCGAATTTCGATATGTTCACCTCTAAGGGTCGCATTTCACAACAGATTCTCGTGAAGTATTGTGAGCACGTTCTTTGATTACATCGAATATTTATGTCGAGTAATCTCAAAAAAAATCTACGGTTTGTCCTCCTCTACAGCAGCGGTCGGCAACAGGCGGCCCGCGAGCCCCTTCCGTGCGGCCCGTGAGCCTCCCTGGCTTTATTGTTCGTAAAGGTAAAATTTGAAATTCTTAACATACGTGAAAGCGTCTGTATCGCCAACCACGAATATTTTCACAGTTGGTCAGGACGAGATATGTGTTTGTAAGTATATTTTACAGTTAAATATATCTAAATTTTTTTTCAAAAATTTCGCGCTCGCCGCGTTTGCGTTAGACAGTAGTATGAAGTATTTTCCACACCTGCATCTTAATGTTCAAAAAATTTCGCGCTCGCTGCGCTCGCGTTTGCGTCTACATGACTTGATTGATGCGTATGAAGTATTTTCCAGACCTGCATAATAATGTTCGCAAAATTTCGCGCTCGCTACGCTCGCGTTTTCAACAAGATTTGTTATGACTTGATGCGTATGAAGTATTTGCCGCGTTTGAATCAGTGTTCGAAAAATTTCGCGCTCGCGTCTACATCTACATAACTTGATGTGTATGAAGTAGTTTCCGCACCTGCATCATAATGTTCGAAAAATTTCGCGCTCGCTGCGCTCGCGTTTGCGTCTACATGACTTGATGCGTATGAAGTATTTTCCAGACCTGCATAATAATGTTCGCAAAATTTCGCGCTCGCTACGCTCGCGTTTTCAACGAGATTTGTTATGACTTGATGCGTATGAAGTATTTGCCGCGTTTGAATCAGTGTTCGAAAAATATCGCGCTCGCGTTTACATCTACATAACTTGATGCGTATGAAGTAGTTTCCGCACCTGCATCATAATGTTCGAAAAATTTCGCGCTCGCTGCGCTCGCATTTTCATCTAGATGTGTTATGAATTGATGCGTATGAAGTATATGCCGCATTTGCATCAGTGTTTGAAAAATTTCGCGCTCGCGTTTTCATCTAGGTGTGTGTTGACTTTATGACCCGTCCCCCCCTTAAAGTTTCTATATCTGCTATTCTATATCGCAATATATAATCGCGAAATTACGATGCGGTTGAAATGCGAATTATCTGGGTTTGGTAAGGAAACTAGCTGGTTTATCTGTGAAAAGTCGGTTTTTTCGTCTTTCTCGTTTTTCACGTAAAAAGAGGGTGCGAATTTTTACTACGTTACTGTCGCGTACGACGTACCAATTTGTTTCGAGTTGATATCAACAGACAATGATCATTATTATCATCTGCGGCCCGCGAAGATTTTTTTAGCTACTATGTGGCCCGTGGGTGCAAAAAGGTTGCCGACCCCTGCTCTACAGGTTCGATATCTAACATAGTTTTGGAAAATTAAAAAACTACTCACGAGGTCTACAGCTCACAGAGCCACTAGTGTATTAGTTTTCAAAACTGGGTTTATCTATTTTTATACCACTACCCGAAAATACAAAACATTTAACCTATTCCTATAGATATTATCTGAAGCAAAACGAGCCTAAACATGGGAGTAAGTTTAAAATTAATTAAGAAAAAACGAAATTTGCTTTACTTTAAGTGGCCTGCGCTTTAATGCTTTTGAAATTAATAATAACAAACTCCAACCGTAAACGTATCTCGAGCACTCAGTAGAACAAAGACAAAGAAGGAAATTAAATCAGAATTAAAAGCTTTTACTGAATGTTTAAATTTATTCGTGTACATTTGAGGCCAATAAATATGATAATAATGTTACGCGAACTCTCATTTTTGCTTCTAATGTTTGAACTTGTTTCCCGTAATCGATTTATACGCAAAATATTATTTAATGAAAACTGTTTATAATATTTTGGAACTGATACTACATTTGGTTTCTCGTTTTTTTTATTAAAAATGGAACCGCTCTAGGCCAGCATCTAGCCAGGGGCAAAGATGAGGCCGACGATGAAGCGAGCTCACCCAGAAAATGCCTATTCACCGTCAGAAAGATTCCAATAAAATCATACATACTCGTATTTATCAGCAAATCAACTTTAATAATACAAAACTTTAAAATCGACTCAGGTGGTCATTTACTTAAGTTTTTTACTTATACCTACTTTTTGTTGTTTAAATGTAATATGTATTATGCGAAATAAAGTTTTTTCTACCCTGGCTAGATGCTGGCCAAGAGCGATCCCATTTTTAATAATAAAAATAATAAATAAATATGAATATTGATACATTCTATTTCACAACTACATGCAAGAGGACTCGTACTCATATACAAACGACCGCTTTAGCTTAGTCGGTAGTGACCCTGCCTACGAAGCTGGAGGTCCCGGGTTCGAATCCCGGCCGGGGCATTTATTTGTGTGATGAGCACGAATATTTGTTCTTGGGTCTTGGATGTTTTCTATGTATTTAAGTATCTATTTATCTATATTAGTATGTATATCGTCGCTTAGTACCCATAGTACAAGCTTTGCTTAGTTTGGGACTAGGTTGAATTGTGTAAGATTGTCCACAAATATTTATTTATACTTTTATCTGAGTTCTGTTGGAGATTGAGCTACTTATTGTAGCAAAATTAAAGACAGATTCAATATGTATAGGGTAGTACTAGTTTTTTTTATAACAGTACAAAAGGGTACTAGTTTGTAGCGCTCGTGGCCCAGCGGCGCCTGCGGCTGCGTACCGCTTGCGGTATCTAAGGTTAAGCAACGTGGGCAGCGGTCAGGACTTGGATAGGTGACCGCTTTGAGTGGTTACTAACTGAGCGCTCCCGTGCTTTGGAAGGCACGTTAAGCCGTTGATCCCGGTTGCTGTCTATGGCAGCAGTCGTTAAACCAAGTTGGAGGCCTTCGGGCGGCTTGAGAACTTCTAACAGTCAAGTTGCCTACTCACTTGACAAAGCCTAATCCCAATAAGGTCTAGTTTCCCCTCGGGGTTGGAAGGTCAGATGGCAGTCGCTTTCGTAAAAACTAGTGCCTACGCCAAATCTTGGGATTAGGTAGCGGACCCCAGGCATCCTTCAGGATGCAACTGTACTGGGATAACGCTAGGAGGATGATGAAAGTTTTTTCTATTCTATTCTATTCTATACTCAAAATTAAACAATAATTTACCCGACATAACCCTGCTGACGTAAGTAATCATTAGCACCAACTGTTAACTCCCCTATAAACAGCAAATTAAATATTTACCTCTCCCTCCCACTCGCAATCAAGAGTGGGACAAATAAAGTCTGCGTTCACTAAGCACTCACATCAACCATTTCACGATAACGAGAGAACATTAGCACGCAAGCGCAGTCGCATGTGCCTGAAATATTGAGGCAATATGTTTTCATCTAAATATTCTGAAATAATTCGCAGCTTTGTTGAAATTGAAACGGCTGTTGATTAAAGTGAACGTTAGGGTTTATCCTTGTTAGGTTGCCTTTCCACCACAGATGTATTGTGCTATGTTATAGTACATTTATGACGTGTTCTACTTTATATACTACGTTATGAATGGCAATAAAGTTAATTTTATCCATTTCATTTTATCTCACGAGCATGGGTTTGGCAGTGTTGTAGTTATTTATGACACATACAAATACAAATACAAAGTTTATTGGTAACAAAGTTACAGGTCGGTATAAGCGCAATAAATGTCTTACATAATGATCAATTAACATAACTTTGTTGACATTATGATGATGATGATGAATATAGGTAGGTTAATAAAATCGTCGTAGCTATAAAATAGCTCCTTCATCAACCATTTTCGCAGCTGCCTACAAAACGAAGCGGTAGTAGCTGCATTACGAATAGTTTCAGGCAGACGGTTGTTAACAGAGGGATCCAAATAGTACACCGACCGCTCTGACTTGGCAAGTTTGTATGAACACATAAGCAACGTGAACTCATAGCTCCTACGCTGACGCACACAAAGATACTATGGATTGTATACTTGTATAGCTCAACACGCTATCATAGCTCACCCGCGCTCATGACATAAAAGTACTTTTCTACTTTACGGATGCGTTGATATCCACCAATCTTATACACAATCACCATCATCTTTAATTCACATAGCATAGCACTGGTGGAAACAGACAGCTATAACAGCTATCATAGCATAGCTATGCTACGAGGCAGCAGCAACATACAATACAATACAAACTCTTTATTGCACACCTCGATTAAAGGATACAGTACAATACAAAATCACAGTGAGTAGAGGCAAACAACAGGCGGTCTTATCGCTAAAGAGCGATTTCTTCCCGACAACCTTCATCATCCATCATATATTTAAGAGCTAGGCTCTTGTCGGTGGAGTAATCGCCATTCCGTTCTGTTCTCTGCCAATGCTTTGAGCTCCTGATACGACATTACATTGACCTTCTCTTTAGCTTGATCCATAAACGCACGTCGCGGTCTTCCCCTGCCTCGCCTCCCCTCTATCTTGCCTTCGATAATAGTTTTTATGAAATTGTCATGTCGTATCAGGTGCCCCAGCATATTTCCTCTTCAACCTTAGGGTAGCGGAAATTAAGTCTAGTTAATTAAGTTTAGTCCTATGCAGCATATTGCAGCTGCATAAGGATAGGTCTGGCGGAATGGCAGCCATATCCATCAATCATATTCATTGGTCCTCATAGCATAGCACTGGTGGAAACGGACAGTTTTCACATCCTCGACAGCATAGCTATGTGGATTATCTCTGATGGAAATGTACGGAAATGTACCATTATAGAACTATCGTTGTGGTGCCTTTCTAACAGACATGTATTATGCAGCTATGCTGCGAGAATGTGACACTTATTTTTAGGCAACAAAGGCCCATAGATAAATACCTTATAGCTAACAAACATACAACATTATAACTTAAAAACTAGCACAAACCAACACACTACAACTTCGATGTGTTACGCAACTTCGTGGTGTCGGGTAACCGACCGCGAAAACGCCGGAACTTGACTCCCTTCGGCCAAAATTCTACTATATGACCGTGTGTGTGTGATGATAAGCTATGTAGCCGTTAGAGGAAGATGCGCTAAGAAGATGCGCCGCCGCGAGGTAGCTATGCGAGGAAGATGCGCAGCTCGAGCATTCGCGACCATCCATAGCATGCATCCATATCACTCACCCAGAGCATGCATCCACAGTACGCATCTTTCCATATAAAAAACATAGTCTAGTTGAATCCGTTTCCACCTGATGTGCAATGCTATGTGGACCAATGTATATGATTGATTGAAAAATGAATATATGATTGGTGGATATCGAATGCATCCAACGTAGCATACCTAACACATCTCTTAGAGCAAGCGCACACATAGAGCGTTCTGCGTTCAGAGTTGTATGTATTCAAGGGGCGTTCTGACTGCCTGCTGTGTGCATTTACGTAAAACGCAGAACGCGGAATGCAGAACGCTCTCACCTGTGTGCGCTTGCTCTCATGGAAAGGCAGGACTCGAGATACGTACAGTGTTTTGTGTCAACATCATCTAATAATTGACCCTGTATAGAAACAGTGTTTTGCCGAAACAAATTTCGCTTTTTAATTTTGACGACCGCTTTAGGTTGGTAGTGACCGGTCAGTGCCATTTATTTGTGAGATGAGCACAAATATTTGTGCCTGAGTCTTGGATGTTTTCTTTGTAGGTAGGTAAGAATCAATTTATCTATAGAAGTATGTATATGGGACTAGATCGATTTTTGTGAGACTGTCCACAAATATTTATTACTATTGTTATGTAACATTAATGCAAACCACACTGTTTATTTCGCTACGTATTAATATGACTCGTATTTCAATCATCTGCCCAATTATTCCGTAGTAACTTCCTAAGTTTATATTGAGTTAACCTCAGGTAGTGACGCTCCAAACTCAGGATATTAATTCTGCGATACGAGACTAGCTATCGCATGTAAATTGAGATGAAACCATCTACAAGTTTCCCGTTTCAAATCGATCATATATGAGATTCGATATATTATTGATTGTTGATGATATTAACTAAATACATTTTATTGATATTTATGCACACAATTTTTTCTAAAAATCACAGTTTACCTTACAAACTTATAATTAGAATCATCTCCCTCTCTCTCTCCCTGTCTTAAAACTTTTTTTTATTATTAAAGTAGGAGCAATGTATGTCTTACGAGGACGTAGTAATGTATTGAAAATGTCCCACTCTAACACGCGTGAGTTTGTAATTAACCATCGCTCTCTACGGCTCTCTACATTTATAAAGATAATCTTTTTTCACCGGTTTCAGAACTTATCATTGTACAACAATTAAAGCAGAAATCATTGTTAAAGATGGGAGGGTTTTAGATCGAACCAAAAACATCGAAAAAAGGGTTATGTTTGAAAATAAAAGTAGAAAGATTTTTTGCAAATCGTGTTTTCACTTTTAGCAGACTGGAGGAAAATAGTTCAAGATTAATATACTGAAAGAACAGATATCAAATCACTATAAATGTTATCTACGTCGATAAACATTGACAATTTTGCATATGTGGGCTCTTAATAAACACCATCATCCTCCTCCTAGCGTTACCCCAGTACAGTTGCATCCTGAGGGATGCCCGGGGTCCGCTACCTAATCCCAAGATTTGGCGTAGGCACTAGTTTTTACAGAAGTGACTGCCATCTGACCTTCCAACCCGAGGTGAAACCAGAACCTACTGGAACTAGGCTTGTCAAGTGATTGGGCAACTTGATTGTTGGACGGTTCACACACTTATGCGGTTTCCGCACGACGGTGCGGGGCGCGAGCGAGACAGGGCTATGCAAGTCTATAGCGGTGTCCCGCTCGCATTGCGGAAACCGTCCGTAAACCGCATCAACTGCCTAAAACAGAAGTTCTTAAGCCGCTCGAATGTATTTAACTTGGCTTAACGACTGCTCTCATAGACAGCAAGGTGCCTTCCGGGAGCGCTCAATTAGCAACTACTCAAAGCTGATACCCATCCAAGAATTGACCTCGGCCGACGTTGTTTAACCTCGCATACCGCACGTGGTACACGGGCACCGCTGGGCCACGAGCGCTCAAAATAAACGAAATAAGTAACCCATACAAAATTATTATACAATGTCACAAGGACAACTGACAGTTGGACTATGCATTCAGTTTGGATGTGACCCCGCCACAGTGGAAGCATGGATTCCTGAAAAAAAACTTTCATCATCTTCAATTAAGAAAGTCAAGTCAGTACCTATACAATACAGAAAGGCAATTCAAACGATACATAGTTAAATATAACGATACCAATAAAATCAATGAGCATTGCCTGGTAGCAACACAAATTGAATAGCCCCTCAAGGTTTACAGACATTTCCAAGTATACAAGAGGATTAATTTGATTCATTGTATAACCGGGACATCAAAGGAACTTGCCATCAAAAGAGTTTCCGAAGGCAATATTTTGCAACGAATTCGTATTATGCTCACGATCATTTTGTCGGCTTGCTTGTCCACTTTTAGAGAGACAATCTTCTTTGTAGACTGTCGAACTAAATTTAATTATCCATCAACGTAAGTTAAACAGTATTTAATTTAATCTTATTAGTCTTTCGTTTCGGCCAGACCTGCGGCAATAAGATATAACTATGTCGGAGGGGTGCTGACTGCTGACATGCAGCGAGTGTCAGTCACCAGAGAGCGCACCAGCGTCACTCTCAGCAGTAGGAAGTAGTCGCTGTGGCCGAATACGGCTAGGAGAGATGATGATTATTCTTTCGAGAAGGTGTTAATTTTGGTGAACTGTTAAGCTACAGTTACACATGCTGATTACTAGCACGAAAGCATGCCACTATTGAGCAATTGCTACTTAGTAGTAAGTGTGTCGAGACATTGCTAATAATGAGCATGCTGACTTCGAGTTTGCTCAAAAATCGACGCTCGTGCGATTTTTGGGCATGCTGCCTGCAGCGCGGGTGGAAGGGGGCGTGCTTAGCGTGTGTGAACAGGTTTGCTTATTGAGCATGCTAGTATTTAGTATGGTAGTAGCATGCGTATCCCAAGCAAATGTAAACAGTTCATAAGCATGCTCATATTACCTAAACATACTCAATAGCAAGCTTTTTAGCATACTATTTTAGCATACTATTTTAGAGCATGTGTAACAGTACCTTTAAGGTACTGATACATACTCGTATGCTCAAAATTAGCACGAAAGAATGCTATTATTGAGCAAATGCTACCTACTAGCATGTGTGTCTACGAAGTGCACGTATTTAACACTTTCGTTACCAAGCTTTTCGTAGCGCTACGCAATTTCCTCTACATACAGGGAAACGCATCTACGAGCAGAGCGCCCGCTAGGCGGGTTCCTGGCAGTGAATGTGTTAGGCATGTTTTTTGTAGCGTGCTGGTTACAATTGACCGCCGTGCTATCTTTGAGCGTGCTACCTGAGGTGCAGGTGGAAGGGGGAATGGTCATAGCAAGATTAGCCAAGTGTAAACGCGCTTGCTCAAAGATAGCACGGGCTGCTATTTATCAGCATGCTACTAAAAACAATGCATGCATGCAAAGCATGTCGTAGACACAAATGCTAGTAGATAGAATTTGCTCAATATTTGCATGCTTTTTTGCTAATTTCGAGCATGTGTATCAGACCTGTCTGTGTAGCAAAGGAGATTCAAGAAGGAAACTTGGCCTACTATTAACTCTAGAGGGGTTGTACTTACAACAAGAAAAAACATGCTTTTTATGTGCTAATATTGAGCATGTGTAAACAGTGCGTTTAAAGATCATTTGTACATATAACATTGTATTATTATTATTATTAAACCTTTATTATACGAACTACATTTGCTTATGATTGCCTTTTTTTTATAAAAAATTATATATATGATGTTCGTAAGGTCATATTGACCTAGGTCTCTTTCGGATCGCCATTATCAATTTCTTCTAAATATTTGCTTTGTATATTCTTCCATGTTTTTCTATCCATTGCTTTTTCTCTCCAGTCTTTTCCTATTTTTTCTATTAAGTCCTTCTCCCACCTTGTAATTGGCTTACCCACTTTCCTTTTTCCGACTCTAGGTTTCCAATTTGTTATTGTTTTTGTCCATTTCTGGTATGACATTCTGGCTATGTGACCTGCCCACTTAAACTTTTGTTTCAGGATGTGTTTTTTAGCATCTATAAAATTTGTTCTTCTTCTTAATTCAGTGTTTCGTACTCTGTCTGATAACTTTATGTTGAGGACACTTCTTTCTATAGCTCTTTGACACACTTGGATTTTTCTTATGGTATCTTTAGTGAGCGACCAGGTCTGACTGCCATATGTGAGGCATGGTAAAATACATGTGTCGAAAGCAAGTTTTTTAAGTTTTATTGGTATCTTCGCTTTGAAGATGTTTTTCATGGCCCAGAATTTTTTCCATGTCTGTCCAATTCTTCTTTCTATTTCTTTATTTGTGCAGTCTTTAAAAGATATATGTTTTCCTAAGTAGATGTATTCTTGTACATATTCTAAAGATGTATTCTCGATCTGGATGTTTATTTCTTTTGAGTTTGTCATGACTTTTGTTTTCTCTTGATTCATTTCTAGGCCAACCCGTTTACTTTCTGTGCTTAATTCTTGCAGTAATATCCTGAGTTCAATTGCACTATTGGCTAGTATTACAAGGTCATCAGCAAATCTCAGGTTTGACATGTATTTGTTATTTATCTTAATACCTTTATTCCTTTCTTTCCATTGTAAGTTTTTAAATACTTCTTCTAATACAGCTAGAAACAGTTTTGGTGACATCGGGTCACCCTGTCGCACTCCTCTGTTGATCTCGATTTTCCTTCCCAGTTTGTCGGTTTTGACTTTGGCTGTACTTAGTTTGTATATCTCCCTTATCACTTGTATGTAATTTGTTGGGATATCTTGATTTGATAAAGCCTGCCATATAGAAGAATGGTTTATTGAGTCGAAGGCTTTTTTTAAATCGATAAAACCTATATAGAGTGGTATTTGAAACTCTTGGTGTTTCTCAATTATTTGACTTAGTGTGTGGAGGTGATCTATTGTGGAAAACCCCTTCATGACTCCAGCTTGTTCCGTAGGTTGTTTCTTATCTATGAAAGGTGTAAGGCGTTGTAGTAATGTCGTTGAGAAAATCTTGTAAATGTTGGACATGAGGCTTATTGGTCTGTAATTGGAAATGTCATGTGGGTCTCCTTTCTTGTATAATAGGGATATGTGAGCTTCCAACCACTGAATGGGTATTTCTATCTCGTCCAGAATTTTATTAAAAAGTTTTGTTAGTGGTAATGCAATTACTTGTTTCAAGAGCTTTATGCTTTCATTTTTGATGTTGTCTGGCCCTGGGCTTTTATCTTTCTTGAGTTTATCTATTGATTTCATTACCTCTTCGACATTAAAATAGTCTGTATTTTGTCTTTCTTCTTCCCTTAGATCTATTGTTATTTCGTCTGTTTGTTGTTTTGAATACAACTCCTCATAAAAATTGTGGCAATTTCGTTGATGTCTTTTCTGTTGGTCTTTTCTTCTCCTTTTTTGTTTTGAAGTTTTGGCATGACTGCTTTCCCGAGATTTGTAATTTTTTGTGCCTTTTTTATTGCTCCTGATTGTTCTAGACTTTCTCTAACAATATTTAGTTTAAACATTTTTATATCAGCTTTAATCTTCTTTTTTACGATCTTGTAGAGACTGGATAGTTCTTTCTTTTGTGATTTAGTATTCTGCTTTATGTTTCTCGGTAATTGACGTCTATTAATTAAATCTATTGTTTCTTTTGTTAACATTTTGTCTTCCTGCTTTTTAGTGTTAGATTTTTCGACAAAGTTTTCAATTATTGCAGTTTCTAGTTCGTTGTAGATGTTTTGCACTGTGTAGGATTCTTCTTTTTCGAATATTTTTTCTAGTTTTTGTTGTATAGTTAATTGGAGCTCATCTATATTTTCAGGGGGTGATGTTATTAGTTGCTTTCTAAAATGTCTCCTGGATTTCCGATATGTTCCTATGTTTAAAGTTGTCCTTAACATTCTGTGATCGCTGTTATGTCGTAAATTACATATGACTTCACAATTTTTGAAATTCTGGTGGAAATTTGTTGTAATGTAATCAATCTCATTTTTAATATTGCCTCCAGGCGATAACCATGTCCAGCGCCTACTGTTTCTCTTTTTGACCGAGTAAAACGAGGTCTCTGTTTTAGCTTCGACAAAAATGCTTTCGTATGTCCGGCCGGATTTTTGTATGTCCGCCTCTACAAGTCGCATTTATCAACCGATTTTCGTGAAGTTTTGTGAGCAGGTTCGGTAACTATATAGAATTTTTTTGTCGAGTCACTTTTTGGAAATTCAAAAAAACAAACATTGTATCAATGATTTCGTGTTTTTCTGCGGCCGTTTTTTCCTCTACAGGTCGCATTTCTCAACCGATTCTCGTGAAATTTTGGGAGCAGGTTCCATGACCACATATAATTTATTTGTAGAGTAAATTTTTGTAAATTTTTAAAAAATTTTTTTTACGTCGTTGGCTGATCTCCTCTACAGGTCGCATTTATCAACCGATTTTCGTGAAATTTTGCGAGCAGGTTCGGTAACTATATAGAATTTTTTTGTCGAGTCACTTTTTTGAAATTCGAAAAAACAAACTTTGTATCAATGATTTCGTATTTTTCTGCGGCCGTTTTTTCCTCTATAGGTCGCATTTCTCAACCGATTCTCGTGAAGTTTTGTGAGCAGGTTTTACGATTACATAGAATTTTTTGGGCAAGTAAATTTTTGTATTTTTTTTTTTTTTTTATTTTAATCATTGGTTTGTTCTCCTCTACAGGTCGCATTTATCAACCGATTTTCGTGAAATTTTGTGAGCAGGTGCGGTAATTCTATAGAATTTTTTTATCGAGTCACTTTTTCATAATTTAAAAAAACAATTTTTTTATCAATTATTTTGTGTTTCTGCGGCCGAATTTCGATATGTTCACCTCTAAGGGTCGCATTTCACAACAGATTCTCGTGAAGTATTGTGAGCACGTTCTTTGATTACATCGAATATTTATGTCGAGTAATCTCAAAAAAAATCTACGGTTTGTCCTCCTCTACAGCAGCGGTCGGCAACAGGCGGCCCGCGAGCCCCTTCCGTGCGGCCCGTGAGCCTCCCTGGCTTTATTGTTCGTAAAGGTAAAATTTAAAATTCTTAACATACGTGAAAGCGTCTGTATCGCCAACCACGAATATTTTCACAGTTGGTCAGGACGAGATATGTGTTTGTAAGTATATTTTACAGTTAAATATATCTAAAATTTTTTTCAAAAATTTCGCGCTCGCCGCGTTTGCGTTAGACAGTAGTATGAAGTATTTTCCACACCTGCATCTTAATGTTCAAAAAATTTCGCGCTCGCTGCGCTCGCGTTTGCGTCTACATGACTTGATTGATGCGTATGAAGTATTTTCCAGACCTGCATAATAATGTTCGCAAAATTTCGCGCTCGCTACGCTCGCGTTTTCAACAAGATTTGTTATGACTTGATGCGTATGAAGTATTTGCCGCGTTTGAATCAGTGTTCGAAAAATTTCGCGCTCGCGTCTACATCTACATAACTTGATGTGTATGAAGTAGTTTCCGCACCTGCATCATAATGTTCGAAAAATTTCGCGCTCGCTGCGCTCGCGTTTGCGTCTACATGACTTGATGCGTATGAAGTATTTTCCAGACCTGCATAATAATGTTCGCAAAATTTCGCGCTCGCTACGCTCGCGTTTTCAACGAGATTTGTTATGACTTGATGCGTATGAAGTATTTGCCGCGTTTGAATCAGTGTTCGAAAAATATCGCGCTCGCGTTTACATCTACATAACTTGATGCGTATGAAGTAGTTTCCGCACCTGCATCATAATGTTCGAAAAATTTCGCGCTCGCTGCGCTCGCATTTTCATCTAGATGTGTTATGAATTGATGCGTATGAAGTATATGCCGCATTTGCATCAGTGTTTGAAAAATTTCGCGCTCGCGTTTTCATCTAGGTGTGTGTTGACTTTATGACCCGTCCCCCCCTTAAAGTTTCTATATCTGCTATTCTATATCGCAATATATAATCGCGAAATTACGATGCGGTTGAAATGCGAATTATCTGGGT
The DNA here is from genome assembly GCA_951800055.1 of Cenopis cana. NCBI lineage: Eukaryota > Metazoa > Arthropoda > Insecta > Lepidoptera > Tortricidae > Cenopis > Cenopis cana. The sequence continues at coordinate 2,824,454 of OX637486.1, read as the reverse complement.
TTGGTAAGGAAACTAGCTGGTTTATCTGTGAAAAGTCGGTTTTTTCGTCTTTCTCGTTTTTCACGTAAAAAGAGGGTGCGAATTTTTACTACGTTACTGTCGCGTACGACGTACCAATTTGTTTCGAGTTGATATCAACAGACAATGATCATTATTATCATCTGCGGCCCGCGAAGATTTTTTTAGCTACTATGTGGCCCGTGGGTGCAAAAAGGTTGCCGACCCCTGCTCTACAGGTTCGATATCTAACATAGTTTTGGAAAATTAAAAAACTACTCACGAGGTCTACAGCTCACAGAGCCACTAGTTATAAATGGTGTTGGGGATTTTCAATTGATTCTCCATCACATAGTTGACAAGTATCTCCCCCCTCTGGCTTCGCTTTCCGAATCCGAATTTTCCTAATGCAGAGCTTTCTTCCGGTTTGGTTTGCCCTATCTGGGCATTAAAATCACCCTGGAGAATAATATTCTTGTGACTTTGGTGTATGGCTTTGTCAATGTTTTCATAAAAAGAGTTAATTTCGTTAGCATCAGCCTTTTCCATAGGAGCATATACTTGAATAATAGAGAATTTAAAATTATTCACATTAAAATCTATAGAGCAAACTCTTTCGGATGTGTATCTAAAATTTTCAACATAGTGATTAATGTGTTTTCGGACCATAAATCCCACTCCTCTATGTCCTTTAGTCTCTCCGTAGCTGTAAAGTGTATATTCCCTTCTCTCTTCAATGTTATATCCTGTTCTTCTTACTTCTGCTAAGCCTACTATGTCCCATTTTATGTGCGTTAAGGCAGACTCTAATTCTATTAGTTGTTCTTCTTTTGACAATGATCTAGCATTGTAATTGCAAATATCAGCGTATATCTTCAGCGTTTTTTCCAGCGTTTTTTTGCGATATCGAAAGGTTGTGGTCATTTTCCCCCACGGGGACCAACCGGCTTGGGGGAGATGTTGTATTATGATCTTTTATATGTGTTTGATTATTTGTGCTCCGGTTGGTTTTTAATTGCTAGTATTTACTTGTATTGGACTGTTCGCCTGTCATGGATAATGAGTTGGTCCTGTTCCTCATGACATCCAAGGCATTGGCCCTGTTCGCTTTTCCATCATTTGTAGCTTGCTGCTTCCTTGGTTGACTTTCCTGCTGTGGTGACCCTGAAGGCATTCTTTTTCTGTTATCCTTATTTCCTTTTTTCACCACTAGTCTATCATAGTTTATAAATGCTGTGTTCCCTCTCTCTCTTTCCTCTTGAACTTTCACTTGTAAATCTCTTCTTTTGTTTTGAATCTCCCTGGGGTAATCTTCACTTGCATATATTTCGTTGAATTGTTTTCTAGCTTTCATAATCTCTCTTTTTTTTATTTCCCTTACAAATGAAATTCGAACTGGCCTTCCCTTCGACTTGCTTTCTGCATTTTTTCTTCCAATCCTGTGTATTTTGTTAATCTCCTCATATGAAAGTTCTATCTTTAGATCAGTTTTTACACTTTCTTTCACTTTCTCGAATAATTCTTCTGTTGAATTTTCGTCTTCCTGTATTCCAAAAAGTATGATGTTGTTTTCTCTCTTCGTTCTTTCTAATTCGCATATTTTTACTTCTAATTCTTTTATCTTGGACGAGAGTTTCTTATTTTCTTCTATTAATGGTGAAAGCTTTTCATCTATTTTATTCGTTAGCGTACTGGTGATTGAAGAGTGAAGTTCTTGCTTCAGATCTTGTGATTGCTGTGTTAGTTGTTTGCCAATTTCAACTTTCAAGCTGTCAAATAGTTGTTGCAATGAAGAGTTCATTTTTGCGTGTAACGAAACGTTTCAGAAATTTCGTGTATGGCAACCCCGTAATCACTGTCACTTGTATTTTTGACGGTTGATTTATAACCTCAATGTTCTGTTGTAATTTTTAGCACTTTGTTAAGTTTATTCTTAGCACTTTTGGTGATATTTTTCTGTTATTGTTAACTCAATGTCCCGTCCGTTAGAACACAATTGGTTTAGAACTTGTCACGGATGATTAACTATTTTTTCTCCACTAGATTATACAGAGCGATCTTTTACGTGTATTCACAGTTTGACAACCGGAAACGGAAAAAATGTTGTATAATACTGTCTAATGTTCTGCACTGTGTTCTTTTTAGGTATGCTATAAAGAGTAAATTTATTTTATTGTATTGTAATATAATCAATATCAGGGCACAAGAGCGAACGGTGGGTCTATTATGGTCAGGTTTATCGCTTGATAAATGACAAGATAAAACATCTGTCACTTTCTGATACCACTCGAAGAAAGTGACAGATGCTTTGGCGATATTTATCACCTATTGGGATTATAGACCAATCAAATTGGCAAAACCTGGACATAATTCGATAACCCCATGTTATTAGGCTTGTAAAGTGAGTGGGCAACTTGACTGCAAGAAGTTCCCACGCTGCCTGAAGGCCCCCCACTTGGCTTAACGACTGCTGTCATAGACAGCAGCCGGGATCAACCAAAAGCCAAACCAAAGCCTTCCAAAGTGCCATGAATGCTCCTGTGCAATGGCTTTGGATTTTGACTAGTATAATACTTTATTTTGTGACATCACATAAACTTCCTACCCCACTTAAAACAACTCTCTTCATCCGACATGTCAAAATAAACTTATACATTCACTTAAAATCGCCAAAGTTAGTGAAACCGTAAAGTTCGTCGTCCCCGATTGCCGTCCCTACTCTTTGTCAACGTCAGTATTTCTTTGTGCCCTAAACGAGAATTAGCTTATCCCTTTTCTGGAACGACTGTCTGTGCTCACTTGACCGTGCCCTTCAATTAGCGGAGGTTATTTTGAGGAAATACCCTCGTACGTGCTATAACTTTGTCATAGTTTACGTAACATGACAACTATGTTTTATTTAATTATGCATTGTTGGAAACGCAATGTAGCATTAAATATAAAAAAGTTGTACAACGTTATTCCTCCTGCGACGGAGCTTTCTTGTGGCCCCGATATGGTCAGAATAGGTCATTAAGGGCATTTTTCCAGTTGCAAGTTGCCAGTCTTTCAGTTTTATACCGGTTGCATTTCGGGGAGTGTGCTGAGGTATTACACAACTTAATTCCTCCCGCCCCTTTCTACCACACTGAGCGAAAAAAAAAACTAATTATTAGGATGTTTTAGTGAATCCCAGGACAAGGAGATTATATACTAACGGTTACAAACCAGTTTTTGATGTAATACCAAAAAATTTGCCCTTGTAACAACTAAACTGTTTTGTAACCGTTAGTATATAATCCCCTTGTCTTGGGATTCACTAAAACTTACTAATAATTAGTATTTTTTTCGCTCAGTGCATCGGACGAGCAGGGATACGGCAAGGCGACACCGTTTTACGGTGGCAATTCCTAAAACTCGCACGAAGCGTTTTGCTTCCACTTTTATCGTGAGAACAGCCAAGCTGTGGAACTCCTTGCCGGATTCCTTGTTCCCTGTAAACTACAACCTTTCGGTCTTCAAGGCGAGAGTGAATCGGTATTTGCTAGGGAAGCGCGTTCCATCCTAGACCGCAATATCGCTTACCATCAGGTGATTTGTGGTCAAGCGCAAACCTATCTTAAATATAAAAAAAAATTGCGTTCTGTTTTTCTTTAGTCTATGTTTTTTTTTATATTTGTTTAGCATATATGTATGCTCAATTCCTTTTTCAGGTGTTTTAATGTACTTCGTCCTTTTCTCTTGTCTGTTCTTGCTTCTCTATTATCTGTAATGTTTCAAAAATTCAAAATTTTACATTGAGGCGCCTGTAAAAGATTATTTTTTTGTATTTTTTTGATTTTTTTTCTTGACATTCTTCGTACCTATATCCAATATTAACAAGCAAAAAAAAATTATATGCGGGCGTGCCAAAACCGACGAATAAAACTTGCACAGGGTTTGTATGGAGAAGGCCTTACCTCTACAGGCGCCTTACGTATACCATGCATATACTATTTTCTTATTACTGGTAACTTTCTTGATAACGAAACAACATCAAATAAAGGCTTACATTAATTAATAAAGAACCATATGAAATTTAAAATGTTACCATAAAATTGCGTATTTCGATGGTTTTTAATGTAACTGGTAACTAGTGAGATTATAAATTGATGGTTAGTTTAGGTTAGTTTATAATAAGTACGCCTTAGATTATAAACTATCTGAGTATGTACATCATTTCACGATAACATGGTGTACATCCTTCAAGCTGACTGGATAATGTAATCAACATGAAATGTTGTGTTGCGTTTCATTTAGCTTCATAAATCTATCAAGTTAATTGTATTCACATAATTATTTTTAATTGGGTAGCATTTAACGAACCACCAAATTATTTCTGAATGATGCCGTAAAAAATTGCATTTTCTTACCAAAAATACTAAATCTGCACCTAAGTCTCAACCCCATTTAAATATTTAGTGCAATTCAAATAAATACCATCTCGATCACCTATTAAATTAATTTGTTGCCAAATAAATTATTCTCCACCCAAAAATACTATATGATCACCTAATTTCAAACACCAAATTTCACATAATTTACATTCAAATATTACACAACCCGTAATCCTATTAAAATTAAGTACACCCTAATAATACTTTCGATACCCAGAAACACTAAATGATCACCAAATTTCAAGCGTCAATTGTTTTAACCTCCGACGCCCAAAGCAGCTTTTTTTTTTTTTTATACCATGGCCGTGGGCATCATGTCAAACAGTTCTTCGGAACACAACCCATTATACAAGCTCCAATCTATTCTTACGGCTGGCAGTTTTATTTGTATATTGAGTTACTTACGTGTCGTTAGGCATTCTATCAAGGTGGCATATACTTTTGTATATTTATAAATAAAACATAATGATATAAAATGAAAATAGTTTAATAGAAATTCTACAAACTTTAATCAATTCAAACAAAAACAACATTTACTTAAGTAGCTTTAAAAAATATTATTGGATAATCAAAGCTTTCTTAGCTCGGGCCGGCCGTCCTCTTTTTCGTTTGTTTCCAATCGGAATACTTCTTGCCTCTGATGGAGGCTGAACATATTTTAACCTTATAGCCATTCCTAAAAGATGCTTGCAAAGATAATCTTTTAAAAATTTTGGGCAATCGCAGGATCCTTGTGCCCAGTTATCACGCGTCATTTTTATTTCCCATTCTGAGAAAAAATACTCTTTATATTGATCAAAAGTCTCGCATAGTCGTTGGTGACTTGTTAATTCAAAGCTGGAACCAGCGGGAATTCTATAAGTAGACGTAAAATCTGCGGTATTCGTCAATAATACCTGTTTTGGTAATATTGCCCACAGATAGCCTTCTGTCCACATTTTTATCGATACTGTTGGAAAATCAACATATTTTTTCTTACTTATAATGTACTCATTTGACCAATCCTTTACCATACCACTAGCAATCACCAAGAATCGTGCCAACGGATGGCGCTCGCGAAGAGTACCACAATCCTTTATGGTTCTATTAAATGACTCTAATGCATTATTTGTTGCAGGGGTCCCTGGCGATACGCCTAAATACCAATTTCGATTTTGCTTAAGCCATTCTGATTCGAAATATTCCAAAAAATCCTTTTCATGTTTCCATTTGACTAAAAATTTCTCACAAGCTTGATCAAATATTTCCTGAGTCGAAGCACAATGTAAATAGTCAATATCCTCTATGATTTCTTTCTGGTTTTTTTTTTGAACTTTTTTAACTACATTAGCTTGCATATTTTTTTTGGCGTGCGCCCAGCACATCCTTATTATAGTATCAGTCCCAAACGTGCGCACAAACGCAGTCTGAATAGCTTTTGCTGCATCACATACTAGAACTTTACACATTAGAAGTTCGGAGTAAAGTATGAAAACGGCATTTTTTAATGATTTAAATAGAAATACGTAGTCCTGGGTCTGCTCAGAGGTAGCGACACACAATCCGAAGGGATGGAAATGTTTATCTTGATCGGTCGTTCCTATTATTAAGACTGGAAAGCCCTGCCAAATAAGCTTGTATGTGGCATCGGCGTGAAGGACCGTACATTTCCGTGCTAAACCGATTAAATATTTCGTCGTCAACATAAACCGAAAATTCGGTTCTAAGCCATCTTCAGACACTTCATAAGCCACAACAAAAGCTTGATGGTCGTTTTCGGGCACTTCAGAGTTAGTTTTCAGCCATAAATCTAGCTCTCCCAGACTTATCATTGCAGGTCCATATTTGTCTTGACGTAATTGCTGGTAATAATTATCTAACTGTTTTTTAGTGGGCATGATTATCCCACTTATTTTGCCTAAAACGTTCATGATGGCTTTTGGTTTTAAATGCAGATCAAATAGGTACTTTATTTCCTGTTTTGTCCTTTCGTCGAGTCCTTTTTTGTTCGAAAGCTCTAAATTATCGTGGTCGTGACATTTATCTGTACGAAACAGTAATATATCGTCATTTGAAGAATCAAACAACAGGTATACTCCAGCAGAACATTGAGTTTGAGCCCGTAGTTTGACTTGATTGCAACGGTAATACCGTTTTAAGCCCTCTTCAGTTGTATTATTTTTGTGCATAGACCATGTATTCTCGTTTGCAATGAATTCTTCCGCATTCTGTATATTCGTGAATTTTCTCTCAAATAGCCAAATTTTCCCTACTGATCGTCTCCTTTTTGGTAGTTCCACTTCCACTTCATAATCTTCCTCCGACTCATACACTGTCAGAAAAGGTACAAAACTTTGTCCAAGATAGATTTCATCCGCCATCACAAATTAGGTACCTACAAACAAAAAACAAATGTAGGTATACATCATAGGTACAGCTGTTAAACGTCTAATGTATAAAATTTACATTAAACGACGAGATTTTGTGCACGTCTACACGCGCACTAAGTTAGATTCAAAGTCATTTGCTTCTCGGCATTTTGCCTAGCAGTATTTTTCTATGACACCTAATTTTTCAAACAAGTGGACATTGCAACATTATAGACGGAGCTCCGCTGACGCGAAGCTCCTATTTTTGGTTGTTTTGGCCCTCCGGGCCGATACAAAACTAACATAACCTAAACCTACCTATACCATACCTATTAAGCTGATAAAAGCTATTCAGCGCTTAATATTAATGTAATATGTAGAAACGGCTAAATATTATTATTAAATTAAAGATAAAATTTGCAACAAGGAATAATACAATTCGGATATAAAATGCAACAGTCAAATTAACTTTCTGGAAAAATAATATTGGACAAAATCACTATTGATCATGTATGAACCCCGAGCAGTATCTTTTCAGTTCAATAGAACACCATGAAATCTAAATTTCGATAACTACTTTTACATTTACCATGGCAGTCTATTTTAAATAATAAGTTATTAACTCATTTGACACCCTTTATCTATTTTCTTAACAAAATAACAATTTAATAAATCTATAATACTCACTTTCACTCCAACGCGCTCACGTCAACGCAATTTTTTTAAATTATACGCGCCGCCTTTTTTCAAAACCCACTAAAAACTTCTTGCAGTTTTAAACAACCAAGCCGTAGTTAGAATGAAACAGCAATAGGTGCGTACCGTACCTTTCACTCTAATAATCAATAACTGTATGATTTCGAAAATCATAGAAAGAGATAGCAGTATACGTCTTATTATTTCACACCGTACATTTCGCGTTGCTGTAAAAATTAATTTAGAGTTTTAATTTTTTATTTAATATCATTTTTGAAATGACTTAAATGTTTATGGTGCTAAAATAATTAATTTGTAACTGTTTACTAAAATATAGCATGCGATTGTGTATAATATTTGGATGTAATTCTAATGACAAAAGATGCATGATATTAGGTGGTAGTTAAGTATTTTTGGTGGTACTTGACAATTTTTAGATGCGACTATAAAATTTCTGGTAACGCAATGAGTAAAATAGCTGCAATTGCCGGAATAATAGGTATGAGTGTTTAGGTGACCCGAAATTGATGATCAATACATTTTTTTGAGTGTTCAACCTTATTTTAGGGTTCGAAAATTAGGTGATATCAAAAGTTATTTAGGTGATCATTTTATTTGTTCCCTTTTTAATTTATGAATGACAGGGAGTGAAATATTACCTACTTACGTTCAATTCTTAAAGTAAAAACGCTAAAAGTAGTCGAAAGACCTGGCACCTTGGCTAGTACTATGAAAATAAAACTTTTCCATTAATGAAACTGTAACAAAGAAAACCTTAGTTTCAGTCCTCAGCTTTACACTCTTTAGTTCCATTCAACTTCATTACGTATACCTAGGTGATATTAAAAAAGTTCGTCTTAAATTAAATTTCTGTTGACATTGTCTGAAACAATTTCATCTGAAAAGTGATTTCACTTGTTTGGATCTTATTTATTTTAAACTAGCTTCGAACTCGTTGTCGTTTTATAGTGAAATAAATTATTTTAGACAAAAGCTAAAAAGCTAAATTGACGCCTCTCCTACACAAACTTTCACCCCCTTCATCTACCTTAAGGTAAATAATTTCTTAAGGTTGTAAGGAAATATTTCCGGGAATAATTGTGTATTAAGCAGCATGCCATGGGAGAGGCCTATGTCCAGCAGTGGACGAAAGTGGGCTGATGATGATGATGATGATGATGATGATGAAGCAGTAACGCTGCTAAGGCATATTGCAAATTTCTAAATAAAGGACAAATTGACAAATTAAGGCTCCGAGCAGGATTCAAACCTGCGACCTCCTGGCATTAGTGGCCAGTCGCTCAAGCCACTGAGCTACGGGAGCAATCGAACTCGGCCCCTAATTCCTATATTTTTCCTTTATTTAGAAATTTGTAATTTCCGGGATAAAAACTATCGTATGTCTTTCCCGGGGTCTCAAACTATACTCATATCAAAATTTATTTAGCGGTTTAAGGCGCTACACTGAGAAATTTAGAAACTTTGAAACGCTGTTCTGCCCAGACGAGGAAACAATAGGGACTGATTTTCAGATATATAATTCTTGACTAGATTGTAGTAGTGATAATAGCCAAAACATGATTGCTTAAAATTTTCTCGATAGAAAAGAAATCCAAAGTTGAGTCTAGATTTTCCTTTATTTACTCAGCCTAGTAATACAACGCATTATTAAAAGACACGATTAAGTTAATATGATGGTATTTTATCTCATCTGGGTACTGACAAGATGAAATTTAATAAATCTGCACACAGTCAGATATTTGTCGAGATTTGTCTAAAAAAAGCCATTCCCGGAGAGTGTTGCATCCCGTTTTGTCGTGAACGAAAAACATAAGCGCGTCTCTTTCAATCAATTTATCCTCTTAAGTGTAAAAACGTAACTGATAGATAGACTGCCAGAGTTTAATTCTAATTTCTAGTATGAATAAGTTCATATTTTAGGTAAAACATGACGTAGAATGAATAGTCATAGCCCACCTTACCTTATAGGGTACTGAATAGTTTGTTGTTATACATAACAAAGTATGGTTGGGGTCACGCTTTATATCCTATTTGTTGAAACACTTACATAAAACTCACCTAACTCAAACAAATGACAGAAAATCAAATCTAGTGACCAAAAATTTTGTTCTACATCAATAGGAAAGACAAATAGCCGAATCCGAAGTTTCCTATCACCCACAGAGCGAGGTTCAGCGATAAATTATGCACCCGATCCCTTCATAACCGCTGCGATTGTAAGGGACCGAAGCTGAATACGAGAATTAATTTATAGTCAGAAGTCGGATTCGCAAAAGGCAGGTGGAAAGTTATATGGATGTGAAAAAATATGACGTTGGTTAGGTATTGTGAAGGGAACCTAAAAAGAAAAATGTACGCAGTCTCTATTTAAAGTCTCACATAGTTCTATTATTTATTGTCATTTATGGGAAAAACATGTAACATTACAGGGAACACCCTAAGTAAAAAAGTTAAGTGTACAGTCAACGTCCACGGGTGTTTCAAGACCATTTCTCAGGGCGTTTCAATCGCTGTGATTTCGGGGGTCGCATTATTGAAGACATTATCGAAATAGGGGGACCATATGGAGCATATTAGGCTGTAGGCATGCGGGCAGGGCTATCATCCTTTACGAAATAAATAATAATAAATATTTGTGGACAATCTTACACAAATCAACCTAGTCCCAAACTAAGCAAAGCTTGTACTATGGGTACTAAGCGACGATATACATACTTATATAAATAAATAAATACATAGAAAACATCCAAGACCCAAGAAGAAATATTCGTGCTCATCACACAAATAAATGCCCCGGCCGGATTCGAACCCGGGACCTCCAGCTTCGTAAGCAGCGTCAACCAACTAAGCTAAAGCGTTCGTCAAAGCGTCGAAATGGATTACAGAAACCAAAGGATGTCGTAAATAATACAACCACGGCGGTTGAAAATGTCTGAGAAATGCCCTCAGCCGCTGCCAGCCCCCTGCCTGAATACTGAAGAAATAAGCTACAATCAGGTTTAAACTCTATTGTTTCTGACAACTTCAATATTTAGTTGTAGGGATTGATGGCGGTTGTAACGTCCATGGAATGACCAAGGTAGCAACCAAAGCAGTCATATAATCTACTTTCTCCAACATAAAGATGTGTTGCGCCATGAAATATAAAAATGTTTTTCTACTATTCTACTATTTAACTATACTATTTTCTACTATAATTTTTGAATTAGAACTTCATAGACAATTGCACAATGCCATACTTTTAAGCCGACTTCCTGATTTGTCGGTGCGGAGGCAGTATATACGATATGGTAAAAGTGTCAAATGCCAGTGTCAGCTGTCAGTCGACTCGGTACCATTTTTTACTGCGCCCCTACATTTAAATGAGTGCTTCCTGATTGGCGCGGGATGCGCGGTAGCAGGACGATGCGAAGGCGGTACTGCTCCGCTTCTGCGCATGATATTACTACTGCGCAAAACTCACTTCACTTTAAAAAAAATGGCTTTCCATCAAATTTATGATGATTTCGCCAACCACGTGTACATTAGACGTTGTTCAGTAACGACGCCACGACAGTAGGCAAGACAGTGTACGGTAGTGGATTCCGCTCGTCGTCGCTACGGGCGCGTGCGCTCACCAACGCGGCGACGAGCCAAATCCTACTGCGCAAAAGTAATACTGACAGTAAGTATGCCGTCAAGTTGGAATCTTTGCGCCGTCAGTAAATTTACGTCAAAGAAGAAAATGTCACATATCGATCTCACCCCGCCAAGTCAGGAAATCGCCTAAGACTGGACCAAAAGTCTATGCTCCATGAGTACGAGTAATGAAATAATTAATTTTATGTGTAGTATCTGTGCGCAGTATCGAAAAATCATTCAAAAATAGAATAAACCCAATAATTCGTTAAAGGAGACTCATTTTATGAATATGTCAACATTGGTGGTGCTTCCCAGCGCTTCTGAACCGAAAACGTATCTGCACTTGTCAAATTGTTTACCTACTTGAACTGTCGTCTGAATACTGGCCATAATCATTACAAAAAATGTTAATTCTCTGATGCATCGTTATTGGTCGACATTATAATAGGGCATTAGCCCCGTGGTGACTATTATTACAATACTGTACTGTGTTAATAATAACATTCTCTTTAATTTCAGTATTATTTTAGAATTGGTTTCTACGAGTATATTCATTAATGCCCATTTGATGCGTATTGTAATAAGAGTAGATAACCTCATATTATTTTCATCAAAAATAAGGTTGAAATTCCCAAAGGTTGTATAAACCTCTAAAAGGAGATCCCACTACTTAGGTACAACAGCAACAGCACATAATATCATATTTTTAACAAAAAAACAATATTCTGGGTTTTCTTTAGTTTATGATTGAAACATTTGAGGATGTTTCCAGAAATTTCGATTGTAGATCTGAAGTTTAGTGACTTTTTGTGAGTTTTATCGTGGTATCATAGGGAAGATCAAAAGTAAAAAGTAAAAAAAAAAAACATTTTTCAAGTCATTTCGAAAAACGAATGGATTGTTTTTTAGAATTCTGATCCTAGATAAACATGGATCCGAGAAATTATAATTAACGTTAAAATTAGAAGTGGGAAGGCTTTTTGCTGGCGTTTCGTTTCAATATAATCTTTATGATGAAGGGAAATTTAATTTCGAGATTCTCGGCAAACAGAAAGTTGGATCAAGTGGCATATTATGATTATGACCTTCAAGTAGGACGTGAGAAGTTTCTTAATATGAACGCGTTTACGCTTTTGATATTTGAATACTTTTACGCACAGAAGTATATAAATATTCTAAAGCTCACCTTTAGGTTTGTTAATCAGTAAATATTATATCTTAAACATTAAATTCGCTGCGTATCTTTACTGCATAAATTTTTAGGGTTCCGTAACCAAAGGCTAAAACGGGACCCTATTACTAAGACTCCACTGTCCGGACGTCCGTCCGTCCGTCTGTCCGTCTGTCAGCAGGCTGTATATCATGAACCGTGATAGTTAGACAATTGAGATTTTCACAGATGATTTATTTCTGTTGACGCTAAACTCGTTGTAATTGAAAGTTATTAGGTATTAATTATTAGATATGTCATAGAAATCCTTGGTGTCATAAAATCAGTGGGTAAGGAGCCACGATTTTAATTTTTTTATGCATAAAGAGGTACTTACTGCCCACAAATTTTACTTCTACTGTAAGTTTGTTAAACACTTTAGGCCCTACATGGTGCATGATTTTGGTTGACTTGGTCAGTCGACAGGTGTGTGTAAGAAGCTGGTTTGTGGACCCTTATCTTGTGCGAGTTATTTTCTTCTGAGGGAAGGTGTCAATATAATTTCTTAACTGTCTGCTAACAATTATATGTATACACATAATGCTTAACCCAAATAACCTACTAACAGTGCTAACACAAATAATAAGGATTTTGAATTTGAAATAAATGTTATTATTAATTCAATTAACCAGGAATCTTGTCGAAATTCTTTGAAATGATAAACAATCAAGTACATAGTTAGTTTGAAAGTAAATCATCAAAATTTAAAGAAGTGAAACTTTGAATCAAGTTGCGTTTATTCCTTTCTTTCCTTTCATTCCTTATTATGATTATCTTATCATATCTGTCTTATTATTCCATTTTCATAGTTCCGATGATATGTTTTAAGTCTTCGTCCTAATACGTAGATATCAGATTTTTTTTAAATATTAGTGGTTGTCGGATAGATATTAATTGTGGCCTTAGACTTATAGGGCTTAAGTTACTAAGTGGGTTTATTAGTTAGTGGTTAGTGGGGTGATATTAGGAAGATCGTGGGTCACTCTTGGATACGACTGGCTCAAGACTGTGACGAGTGGCGTACTCGAAGAGAGGCCTATGCTCAGCAGTGGGCGATTACAGGCTGAAAATGATGATGAACTAAGTGGGTTGGGCACATTGCACGTAGAACCGATGCATGGCCGTTGGATCCGAAAGATTCTCGAGTGGCGGCCACGGACCGGAAGGAACCGGAAGGGATTGGGTAGAATGATGACCTGGAAAAGGTCGCGGGCATTGTGGCATTCTTTGGGGGAGGCCTATGTCCAGCAGTGGACGTCTTACGGCTGATAATATTTATGATGATGTTTACGTGGAAACGTTTATATTTATTTGTATTTTACTTCTTTAATACCTATTTTATGTGGGTCGATTCTCAAACGCAATTTTATGTATTTAATTGCACAAGTTTAGAAGTAACAGCCATACGACGAAATATACTAATTTCACTTTACTAATTATGTTAACGAACGGTTTGATATTGTAAAGGTGCCTTAGAATTGGTTATGATTCGTAAGTTAGCAATTCTCGAAACTTGTCAAATACCTTCACTAAGTTTAGAGTTGCCATTGATCATTACGAAGTTAGTTTGTTGCTTTAACTTTAGTTAAGTCTTATAGGAAATTACGATTTAATGTATGGAGTTTTCCATGAATTTTGAAATAAGATCATAATATGTTTGACGTTGAAGTTTCCTTTTGTTATTGTATAAAATTTCATATTGTTTTTATTTAGTTATTAAATGATTATTATTTTTGACAGATTTTGACCTATTTGCAGAACAAATGTTTGATTTTGGTTTTTGACTGAAACGGTACACACATTGTTTGTTATTTTTCAATTCAACCATAATATTAAATTCAGTGACTTTATAGTTTTCGGGTTAAAATGAAATAGGTTTATTTTGGCATAGTGCTTTAAGGTGTCGAATATTGGGACGTTTATAGTCATAGTCATTTATAGCAAACATAGTTTTGTAAAGATCATAATAACTTGCAAGTTTACATTTAACAGATGAAATGGGTAAGGCCGCGAATTTTGACCAATGTAACATAAAAAGTTTCCTTTGCTGATTAAAAAAAACTGGTAACACTTGGATGGTTAAGAATTTTTGTATTACATTACGCATAAAAAGTTCTAAGGGGCATATTCGAGGAAATTCATTTAAATCTTTCTCAAAAAATAATAAAAATATATTTGTACCGTTTACGTAACGAAATTAGTAAAAAAAATTCGACTCCGTGTACTTAAAGCCCTCTTATTTTCATGATATTTAACTTCTCATGATCATGCTTTTGTTTAAACAAAATTATATTATATAACGATAGTCCTATCGTCTGCGGGATTATGATATTCATATAATTTTCTTATTTTATCTTAGTTTCTTTTATTGACCAAAAATTCCGAGTTTTCGTTACGAATACTTTCGTAACGCTTTTACACGCTAATTTTTAATCACATCATAGTGGAAATGCGTTCTTGTACACTGGCAACTCATGCTTTACTAGGGTAACACCGGTGAGAAAAGCAAATGGCGTCAGTTTGTTGAGAAATGGTGACCAAAGGTGACGCTGCCCAAGTTTACTAAATTTTCGTGTGAAGTGCTTGTGTGGTTTTAAAGGTAAGTAGTGATTATTTTTAATTGGCTGTTTTTTCATACGATAGTGTAATGTTTTTCATGCAAGAAACATACATTATTATATTAAAAATATCGTTATTTCACCATGATATCCAAGTTTTTTTCGAAAATACGTTACGTTTTCGTAACGATTTTGTTAAAATTTTCTAGATTGTAACGTATTTTTTGAGTCACGTAACGAAAACATGTGGTAAAGGGAAGTGCACACAGATAAATACTAACTTAAGCACAGATTTTGTCAATGATAAAACACAATAATAATATATTACCTAGGTGGGTATTTTTGAGAAAAAATAATTCGAATTTGTAGGTATGGACTGGGATCGGCATTACGAGAATTGTAGCGAGTTCTGTGTTTACCTCCTGATATCACATTGTCACAAGTTTTGGCCATTTCTTAGAGATATTTAATAATCACTCGATAGAATAGATTTTTTTTTATTTACTATTGCATTGTAAGAAATGTGTACTTCTTCATGCCTGTGTCGAAGATCTGTATAGTAGAAAATATAGCCAACCAATTTGATTTCTGGGCCACTTCGTATCTTGTCAGAGTGACATTAATATAAGGTTTCTAGCGGATTTCATATAGATTTTCACTGTGACATGGTACGAAGTTCCCAAAAATCATATTGGTTGACAAAATATAACAAAACTCCCGTAAAATAATGAAACAGCAACAGCCTAATAATAATATAACTACAGCTGTTTTATTATTAAACAGTCATTTTGCTAGATGATCAAAAATGCAAGTACCGTTTTAGTTAATGCAACTGGCAATGTTTTATTCTTGACTTCGAAACGTACGTTTATTTGGAAAAAATTCTCAATAAAACTTCGTTTTATAAAATGTTGTTGTTTTTTTTTTACCTGCCTTAAATCTTATGAGAATATTCACCAGTATGATCTTAACTTTATAGCAACTTATGTAACGTTTTACAGTAACGTCACGTATTTTTATTTATGTTTATTTTATGTCACATTGGTCAAAATTCACGGCCTTACCCAAATAACGTCAAGTATTATCAAACACTACTATATTTATCTTACAATAGAATACAAATATGCTTTATTACACGTAGAAAAACAAAAATTAAACACTGTCCTTGTCTTCCTTACTTACAGACCAACAGCTTTAATTGTTGTGACGTTTAAATCAAATCTGTGAAGCATTAACAAATTGCCACGAACAGTTAACATTTTTTACGCTGCAACCGCTCATCTCGGTAATCGCCAAGCACTCAGCTAAAAGGGTTCGAAGATGGATTAAGCCAAGTTTTTACTGTGATTAGCTATCATTAATCTCAACGCGGAGTGTTTAATCATAAATGCGTCGCAGCGATAAATCTCAGGACCGCAGCATGCAAAGGGGTGCTCACTGGTTAGAAGGTCTTGTAGGCAGTAGTTTACAGCCTGCAGTTTATAGCCGCTAGCGAACGGGATTTTGTACGTAAACGATAACGGGAAAATACAGTTTTTTAGCGTAACTGTCAACTTACGTGTTTTTTGTTTCGTTTACTTTTTTTAAAGTTTAGAGACGTTATACAATATTTAAAACTTACTTGTTGGATAAGGAGATTCTGGACATATACATTTATATTTTGTTTTGTTTTTTAAATATTTAATTTTGACCATGGCAACTTTTTAACTGTTCTAAGAAATATTTACATAGTAGGTATCTACCTAAGCCATCTGGCTTAATTAATGTAGTACCTATTGTGAATTTCAGTAAACATATATCGATATAATTTATATATATTAAACAAACGTTACACCACTATGACATTTGACTTGTACAAGTGCCATTACTGCAGTACTTACAGAATAATGTTTTTTTTGCTATAATACCGGCCAATATATATCACATCTGAGTAATCATGAAACTTGCCCGAAATTAGCAAATCATATGATAATAATAATATGTACGTATATTCTTGCATGCATAAATCGTTTTTATCCTGCCGCTACTCCGCCTAAAAGTATAACCAAATCCCTCGTTGTGGCTACCCGTATTAGCTTAGCCTGCTAGACCCTTTCCTAATCTAATGTTACAGTATAAAATATCTCAGAAAGTAATTAAAAAGGTAAGTTAAAGACGGCCATCATGTATTTGTTATTTAAACGATAATATTCTCGGATAATTCTTAGACAATTGTTAGTTTCACTTCCTAATTAATAAGGTATGCAACGCAAAGCAAGTAGTCTAGATTTCACAAAGGCATCCCTGGAGCAGCCAGCGCCCCGAAGCAATATCTATAAAGCTCTTAATATTTTTATACAACTGTATAGCTAAGAAATAGAATGTTGATCACAATACATATTTAATAATCTAATCCTTGAGTATACATTACAATACATATTTGTATTGTAATGTATGTCTTTATTGTTCACCAAATAAATACAAAAGAAAAACAAGATTAAAATTAAACGTGTTGAAAGGTAGAAAAAGGGGCCTGTTCCCTTTTTCACCAACTTGACAATTGTCACATTACAATGACAATTCGGTTTACATTGCCGGGCCAGTTAGTATCGATGCTATCCAACGATCATCTTTACGTGACGACTCAGAAGTGTACTTGGAATTGTCATTGTCAGGTGACAATTGTCAAGTTGATGAAAATAGGGGCCAGGCGGTCAGTCAATCTAAATATTCTAAAGCAAAGACGGTAAATGCCTATGCGATCTAAGGATTTCTTTATTACCGCCTGTTGTAAGCACAAAATTGTATGTCACCCCCTGGCCCGGAGTTGGGTTGGGCGCGCGGAGCGTGCGGTAATTGCCACTTTATGGTCAGGTGTGACATAAAGTTAGACGCCTGCAGCTGTAGACTCCTCTAAACACCTTGCTTCACTAAGTGCTAACGCTGGTATTTGACACGCGACACGCCATTCACCTACGCTCCGCACACGTGGGATAAATAAATTATTCCATAATTAGTGGATTCTGGCCCATAAAATACAAACTCCAGCGTTGCCTTTGATCGAGCTAACTAAACTTAGTTGGAGTTAGTTTGCGTTTTAGAGTTTAATAGTTCGTAATGTGTAAATGAAGTGAGTTTTGGAAACATTGGTGAATACTGTGTTAAGGTTTAAGTTAAGGTAAGGCCACGAAAATATTGAAGTTTGAGATTCCAGTGTGAAGAAACTAATAATATGCAGGGTGTTTGGTCTATCGTTTGCCAAATTCAAATGGCGGATAGGTGTGGTCATTTCTTATCTTTTCGTGCCTTGAAAACGATTTTTGAGCGCACGCTTTTTTTTCTGTGATGTTTCTGTGAAATGCTATAGTTTAAATATTTTGATGTTTGTATATGAAATAATGATTTACTTATTCAGTAACTATTCAATAACTAACAAATTATTAATAATATATTCGTACAGTTGGTATAAATTATAAACAATGTTTTTAATCGATGTGTGGGAGGGCAGTGCTGTCGAAACTGAGCGTGCCGCGGCGGATGCACATTACTGGTGGCACGTATCACAGCGACGCTGATTCTTATATGTTTGTTATTCAATCACGCAAAAACAGCTGAACGGATTATGATAAAACTTGGTATCCAACGAATTTATAACCTGGATTAACACATAGGAAGCTTTTTATCCCAAAAATCATCCCTTGAAGGAATGAAATAGGAGTGGAAGTTTGCGCGGATGCAGTCGAGGGCAAAAGCTAATATAAACTATTTTTCAGATGAGGCACATTAAATTGCCTCTACTCCACTGCGCTGGCGTTAAAAGGCATAACTGGGTGTTTTCCTGCAGAGACTTCCGTCTCTTTGTTGCGCAAATTCCTGAACTTTTCAGTGACCCGTCGCGCGTTCCAGTTTCTGATCCATAAGTCAAATAATAAGTAGCAACTGCAGCCAAGAATCGGAGGCGGCTTAAATAAGTCCTACCGTTAATTCAACATGGTGACATTATTAATAGTGATTTGGTCCATGCTACTTTTTAGAACTGTATAGAAGTATTTGGCCCAGGAGATATCATCGAACGCAGACCGCTCTGGAAGTCACAGGACTATTGTGGAATGACCATTTGTAAATACCATCTAAACAATTATCAGTTGCGAAAACGCCTCATTAAAATCTACATCTGGAGCATTGCATTGTATGGGAGTGAGACATGGACGCTGACACAAAGAGACAGAGAAAGATTAGAGGCCTTCGAAATGTGGTGTTGGCGTAGGATGGAGAGGATCAGCTGGACGGAAAGAAAGACGAACGAAGAGGTTTTGAGTATGGTAGGAGAGAGAAGAAGTTTACTTAAGACAATTAGGAATAGAAGAGGCAGGATGATGGGACACTTAATACGGCACGACAGCTTCTTCTTAAATATCTTAGAGGGCAAAATTGAAGGCAGGAGAGGAAGAGGAAGACCTAGACTGACTTACTTTAATCAAGTGAAAGAGGAAGTTGCTGCCGGGTCGTATGGGGAAGTCAAGAAACTGGCAATGAATAGAGAAGAGTGGCGGTTACTCCACCGACAAGAGCGAAGCTCTTAAGTTTTGATGATGATGAAAACGATTTAGTTCTAGCTGGGATTCAAATCAACAACCACCGCTTGACAGCCGCATTCTTGAAACACTAGACTTCATTAAACTACATTTTTTCGTAATTATAATATCAATTATCTTTAGCAAACCTGTTGTCGATCCTCCACATTATACGTTGTGTTAGTGTATTGCGTCTTCCGACTTAACTGAATACCATATACCCGTTATATTATCTAGATGACATCAAATCTAGTTATCGTTCATTGATTTCCACTTTTGTCTTTATTAATAAAATAGGATAATTTTCTCAAAATAAACACAGAAGTCGTCACAAACAACCTGATTCAGACACGGCTTTCGTTATGAAAAATTCATTACATTTAAGTTAATAAGACAGACATGGCCAGTGGTCCTCAAATATTCATGGCGAAGGTCTGCGGGATCCTTGCTCGTGTTAACTCCGACCCAAACCGTGCCATTAGACGATTTCATTAAAGAAAGGTTCATTACACCTGCTTTTTATTACAACCTTTTTTTTAATCAAAATAGCTTTTAAAAAGCAAACTTACTTTTTACCTTGAAACATTTACGGATTTAAAGCTTGATCACACTGTAGCTCAAAACGCAGTGATGCGACTCATGTGTGATATTTTTACCTCATATCTGTGTCCGTCTCGTCACAATGTTTACGATGCCTTAGCCTATTTTAAGCTGCAACTGTATGTTTTCTATATATTTCTACAAAGTTGCTATATTTATTTAAAGAATCAAGTTGTAAAATTTGTTGAACACACCCTAATCAACTGTCAAGCCCTACTCAGCGTCAACTGCTAAATCACCATTCGATGTAACTAACGGTTATTTACGAATAACTATAGAAATTCTACAAGAACGAATGAACCTAGCTAGATTTAATTGATGTAGGACTTTCCTGCAGCGAGTATACATTATTTTATAAGCGGTATGTTACGAGTCACAATCATTCGATATTTTACTATCTCGTAGTTTGCACCTGATGTCCACCTGGAGACTGCCAATCGAAAGGCAATAAATTCAGTCACTGACAAAAAAGGGTACTTAAACACTGTGTAGTCAGTGACAAAAAGTCTCAGTTTCTACTAGTAAGAACCAATGTATGTTGCTAAAGAAGATGCCTTGATATTTGCCATTCGTACATGCGATATCAGAGAGTGCCGTTCTATACTACAGTCTTATGACAATGGGAATACTGTCGAGGTTCAACGTAGAAATATCGAATAGACTTTATGAAGGACTGACAACATTGGATGTTGACTCCGCCTATTTGGCGATGGACATACTAGAGTCCTGTGGCGTCTTTTACTGAATGTAATGATTGATTAATAATTATTTTTAAAAAGCATTGTCTTCATATTACTCTCAAGCATTCAACCCCAGACTCAACCACGAACTCACCTGTCATAATCTCCAAATTGAACCGTATAATTTGCAAGACCTCATGAGAAAAGAAACCACAATAGCCTCATTTTGTAAACTTTCCACCACCATCATAAATAGTCTTAAAAAGTTCAACGGTACATAGTTCGACCCACAGTTCTCACATCACTGCATTAATATCATCAACCTCATTTACCTACATGCATAGAGTCACAAATACATTAGAAGTTGTTAATAAATAAATAGGAATAGTGAATTCAGCCGCCCGTATCCTTCGCGGGGACTGTTTTCTTATAAAACAGTATATTAAAAAAAACTCTCAAGCATTGCGTTACCATAAACACGAACAACTGAAATAGACTTTTATCTTAAATCTCTGCAAGTGTGAAAGTTAGAAATAAATTCCGTTTATAAGCAGGGAGTTAAAATCAACATATTTCGAAAGTTATTTAAATACATTAAGTAGAACCTATTACCTTCCTAGTACCTATTGTATTATTTTTCTACTATAAATAACTTTCAGAAAAAAACACATTATTTAATTTTAATTGAGTTTTCATTGAAAGATGAAAGTACTAAAAATTAAATACTACTACTAAATAAAATTTATGGGATACCAGGTTATAACATAAAATTAATGGCGTATCGTACTTAATTGTGTAATTTTACACAAGATGTCACTTTCAGCATCTAGATTTTTTCATAACATTAATCTTAACGGATTTATGCTTCTCTTATCCTTCCAACTGGGTCATAAACACTTGCAAAAACAAAAGTCGTCTCTCCTGTGGTCAATAGTTAACGGCTTATGAGCATGTGAGTTATGATTTTATTACATGGATTTATAGAACCGGAGACGCCGTTTATGCGGGTTACTAGACCAATCCAAAATTAAGCTTTGTAGCCCTTAACTTTTGATATGTCCACAGGAAAGACGCGAACCTAAATCTGTTTATGACACAACTGCGCCACATCATATATAAATTAGTTTTAAGTTAAGGAGCAACCATTACTATTTTGGTTTAAGAATGCTTTTTTTTTCAAACATAAATAGGTATCATACTTAAAAGGTTTGTTTTAACGGGTCTAACGCGATATTTATGTAATTACCTTTGTTACCGACGTTTAAAGTGACGTTTAAAGGAAGTCTTTATTGAATAATGGAAAGCTTGATAACTACGATCTACGATATATTAGTGTGTCCTGTCCAGCTAAGTTAAAAAGTGTTATAAGTATCATAGAAATAAATCATGAATTAAATGTATTTCGCAATGAATATTAACATCGTTTTCTGAATAATAAATCTTTCTCACGATATTTTTGTTTTAATGCCCCACTAAGTATTTCTACAAATTTCGAAAAATATGCCAACCCCAAATGCAGAATTCACATCACCTTTTGTAAACTTAATGCTCCCTTTTGTTGTCCGCTATTAAGCGGGTCAAACTTTCAACTAGAAATACTGACCTATTTCTGTTTGTTAC
The DNA here is from genome assembly GCA_951800055.1 of Cenopis cana. Taxonomy (NCBI): domain Eukaryota; kingdom Metazoa; phylum Arthropoda; class Insecta; order Lepidoptera; family Tortricidae; genus Cenopis; species Cenopis cana. The sequence continues at coordinate 2,802,135 of OX637486.1, read as the reverse complement.
AGGCAAAAGGTATGCGGGCTCGGACGGTACCCGCTACCTTGCTGCTGTTGCTCATTGCAATAGACACACTGCACGCCAACCGACGGAAAGCGAAGGAGAAATACGTGCCAACTACAATCAACATCTGCGATATAAGCGACCGAGACTCGAAAGTGCACTGTTACTGCGAACACAGCCAAGAAGTCAATGAGGCTTTGAAAACAGAATGCTGGGTGTTCAATGGCGGCATACAGAAATCAGACCCGCTATGGACGAGTTTCTCCTCACAGTCCAATATAGAAATACTAGCGTTCAACGTCAGGGCAGACGGCGGACTAGACTTTGTACCGTCCAAAGTACTACGGTACCTCAGGAGGCTAAGACATTTCAGTATAAAGCACAGCTCAATACCGAAGATAGACACAAACACATTTTCGAACCTTACCTCAGTACAAGAGATGACGCTAACAAAGAACCAAATAATGGTCCTCAATAAACATGCATTCTACAATCTGCCTAATTTGACTACGCTAACGCTGGATGAAAACAATATAAACGAATTGGTGACAGAGACATTTTATGAACTCCCAGTGTTACAAAAACTGTATCTAACTAATAATAGTATTAGCGTTATACAAGATGGCGCTTTCCGCCATCTTGTTAATTTAGCAGAATTAGAGCTGGATAGAAATAATATAGTTACGCTCAAGAAAGAGTGTTTTGATGGACTGGCCAATTTGAAGCGGCTAGATTTAAGGAAAAACAAATTAGCAGTACTCGAGTCATTTACGTTCACTGAACTGTGGAATCTCCAGGAATTGTTATTAGACTATAATGAAATTTATATTTTGGCACAGAGGACTTTTGATGGATTATCGTTGTTAAAGAAATTAAGTATAAGTCACAACAAGTTAGTAACCCTTGCCGGGGGCTTGTTTGAGGGGGTTCGAGGACTCTCTTATCTTGATTTGAGATTTAATAAGTTGCAGAGATTCACGATTGACAACCTTCGACCAATATACGATAACCTAAAAAATCAAAACAGCTACATCAATTTAGATGGTAAGTGTTATAGTTTTTTTGTATACAACGACGGTGGCATACAAGCGTGCGGTCCACTTGATGGTAAGCGGACACCGCAGCCCATAAACGCTCGCAACCCTAAAGTTGAAAGTAGTACTTTTATCTCACGAGCGCGGGTTGGCCCTTGTTGTAGTAGTGACACATACAAACACATTGACAAAGTGAACTCATAGCTCCTACGATGACGCACACATAGACAATGTACATGTTATAGCTCAATACACAACCATTTTTATTTATGTCAAACCTAAGAGATTGTGACCTAATTTTTTTGAAGTTTTGTTGATTTTGATCTCATCTAGAGTATTATTATTAAAAACTGCAAATCTGCAAATATTTTGACTACAATGTAGGCACTTCAATAATGTTCCTAAAACTCGGAAGTTATATTGGTTTTACTGCGCGATCACTTTATTCAATTTCACGTTTAAAATCATTGTGATCGAGCCTAACCAAATTAATCATAATCGAGTTTAGCCTTTCTCCGTACTTGAGTCAAACAGTAATTACATCATCTAATTAAAAAAGTTACTGTTGGGCCTTATAAATCTTATAATTTATATCAATATTATGATAAGATGGTCCAGTGTGCAACTTAGGTAGATATATTTTGAGAATAGAAATGAATAATTTTAGCTTTAGATTACAGGTAACTGTATTTATTTATCACACACACATTTGAGTGGTTATGAATTTTTTTATCGTTGTGTGAACAGACTGACTTGAACTGATGTGGGAGAAGATGACGTTGAGTTTGTTACGATATTTCGACAGAGACCTTAGTTTTAAGAAAAAAATATTAGGTTTTTACTTATAAAAGTGCCATTGTGGCCTAGTTGCATAAAAATATCATTTATTTATTTCAAGTTTTAACCCCAGAGGTGTGGCAGTAAATTTGGTAAAAAAGCTCTTTGTTTGTTTCAGGGAATGATTTCAACTGCGATTGTCACCTGGCATGGATGCACAAACTTCGTCATGAAGCCAACAGCGTCAAAGTACGTACCTCCCTAGAAAAATTCGTCTGCAAATTCAATGTTAACCCCTCCCTTAATGCGCACTCCACGTACTTCGAAACCAACGCGATAAATTCAAACATTTTGCCACTGAACGATGACAAAAGTCAAATAAAAGGATACTCAGACGAGCCAGATGAATTTTTTCACGAGGAAATCGATGATACTTACGTTGATGAACCCAAATTGACGAAGGGTGAGAACGAAAGGACGTTACTTCAGATACCGGTAGAATTGCTCCCGTGCCCGCAGGATGTGAAGAGCGTTACCGACAGAACCTACACCTATCCCTCTCAAAATGAGGCCAAAGACTACAGAAACCTCATTCAGCCGTCGGCGGCGGGCGCGTCGCAACTTATATTAAATTTAGCCCTCCCTGTTTTTCCGTTTCTGATGCTATTTAGATACGGCTACTAGAGCATAATGTAAATGAATATTTGCCGTATTTCGAAAATTTTGGACCAGTCACTTTGTAAAGTAAAAGAGAAGTTAGCATTTCAATAAATTACGGTTTATAATACTTGTTTTGTCGGCGTCATTTCATTTGTATTCTGCCATTTGAAAAGTTTTGAAGTGAAGTGAAGTTTAAATTGTTTTGAGAGATCACTTTCTCGTTCGTTCGAAACTTCACGGCATGTACATTTTAATTAAATTTTTATAAGAAAATGTGATATAATTATAGGTAATGTATAGCTCTATAACTAAGATAAAACCTTAGGGCAGAACTTTAATGTACCTACTTTTCTAAAAGAAAAATTAAATTTTTAATGTAAATATTGTAAGTTGGTAAGAATTTTGGCTTACTTTTCGTGTTTATTATTGGTAAATCTGTAAAAATATATGGAGCATTATATTCCTCACCATATTAACTGTTAAAATTAATATGATAGTTATTTTATTAAAAATACGGTAATGAATAAGCAGCTGTAGTATATCTAATAGTCGACAAAATATCTTATTAATTTTGTTGGCCGTTACCTAATGTAATGAGTCAAGAAATATTTTACATTCTAAAACGAAACTCATGCAAGCACTGGGTACTTTTATTGATATTTCTCTCTGAAATTTAAAATGAAATTAGTTTCTATTAATTTTTATAATTTAACTGTATTATTTCCTCTTTTGATATATTTCTAATTGAATTAATTCTCCATTTATGCTAAAATTTTTATAATATGTGTCACAAGAGATGATGAGTCCATACTCGCAATGTTACACAAATGTAATTATGTTATTTGTGAATAATTCACCAAAACATTTCACCATACAATACCAACTCACACACTTCTCTCCTGAATAACGAATGCACTCAAACCTGTTGCAGTTATATAACAAAATGATGATATTTGTTCTTGGGTCTTGGATGTCTTCTATGTATTTAAGTATATATTTATCTATATAAGTATGTATATCGTCGCTTAGTACCCATAGTACAAGCTTTGCTTATTTTGGGACTAGGTTGATTTGTGTAAGATTGTCCACAAGTATGTATTTTTTATTTATTTATTTATTAAATGTGTTGAATTAATATTGTGTAGAAAATTGCATTGTGTACAATTGCGAATATTATAAAACTTTGTTGTCTAAAAATATGAACTTTGAAGTGAGTTTTTGACTTTCAAAAGGAAGAAATCATTTTGTGTAAAAAGCGTAGCATAATCCTAAAACTTTTTAACTTGTGAGCGCACTATTCGCCACCAAACTGCCCTCAGTTTGGCGAAATTTGTTATATACCTACCACTTAAGTATGTTTTGAATATAAATAAATGGTAAATAATAAATTAACACATTCATTGCCGACGATCACTACGCGCTAGCCAAATAACACGGGTTTTCCACTTTGTAGCGAAAACTATAAGTCTACGAACTGAGATCCCGACTATCGGCACTGAATGTGTTAAATGTCATAATTTGTGAAATTCTTTATAATTTTCTTTATTAACAAACGTTGAAATTCCTATCAATTTTTTAAGAAATCAACAATGACAATTTAAATAATTCGTTAATACCTACACTTTACCGTTCTCATAAACATTTTTTATGTTTTTGATAGACTTGATATTAAATATAAAAACAACTCTGAGGTTGTGGTCTTTTGAATTAATCATAGTTTAAAGATAAATAATCAATATGAGGGAGTACATCCGGTGCAAAATATAGGATAAAATATACTCTCAAGTTACAACATTTCGTTGCACTTTAGAATAAATACTTAACTTTGAATATTGTAAATAATATTTAATTGTCGTTCGATATGATATTAAAATAATTGTTTGAATAAATGTTTTTGTTTTGTAACGGGTTAATTTAAAACATTTTAATTAAAAATTGATGTTGAATACATTCGTTATTTCATTCAACCTACCTACTTCTTTTACAAGCGTTTAACTTGCAATGTTTGTAAGTATGTATGTTCTGTCAAATCTTGCAAATTAATTTGAAGCAGTTATACTAAACTATTTGAGATGAAATGCAATACACGTTTAGTTGAAATGACAATGCAATATTATGGTACCACCGAGCTAATCTGAATCCTCAGATAGATCTTCCTTCTGTCTCTATATATTATCCATATAGAGACAGAAGGTGGCCGTAGCAACTCCTAAACTAAATAAGATGAGACCCATCATGTTGGGCTCATTGGAAGAGACTCAACAGATAGTTGATACCTATGGTTTTTTTTTCAGTACAACCGGCATTAAAACTATGTATATGTAAGTATGTAAGCACTGTATTGTACATATAAACAGGTAAAAATAACAAAATACAAAGGTACAAAGGCGAACTAATCCCTATGAGGGATCTCTTGCAGCTAACCTTTGAGGGATTGAGTGGAAAGTAGGAGTATGATATAGACAAATTTACAACGTGTACAACGGTTTTAAAAGTCCAAATATTCTGATCGAGTAAAACCGCAGTGCGAAAAACTCAATAAAAACCCCATTTACCGATGATAGCCTCATCAATACAAACACGATTTTTGTACCAACCATCAAATTGCTGAAAATCATTTTTCAATTTCTATTAAACGTTGCCTTCGGCCGAAACTTTTTTCTTGATTCTTATTCATTAAAATTAATGTTTGCATGCAAAAATAACAGTTTTTGTTTTAGTTTTATTATTTTACTTTTTTTCTTCTTAATGGTCTGAATTGATGAAATCGTTATTAAGCTACGCTGGAAACGTGACTAAAATGTTTCGACACGTATGTTTGGTTTGTTGGTGGATTAGAGCAATCCTCGGCGGTTGTTTTGTTAAACAAATGATTGAATTATATTGTTTATTTATGTTACTGAACCGTATATTATGCGCATGCGAAGTAAAATCATGGCGAATTTCCCCCTCGAACTAATAAATATCATGTTGATTTAAGAAATTAACGTAGCGACACTTTATTATTATTATTATTAATTTGTTTTAATCCTTTTGTAAAGCAGATGGTTTATTAATACAAGAAATCAGTTTTTTTAAGATACCTGGTAATGCCCTAAACTTATTTAGTATAGCCTCCTTGCGCGGACCTACAACCTGATGGCTGGCAAAAAGACATAAAAACATGTCATTCTCTTCTGCCAATGTCAGAACCATATCAAAGAAATCTACGAGTAGCTACGCTTCCGCGTTGCGTTGTCTGTGTGTGTACGTCACATTATTAAGACCACGTTTGAATTTAAACTTTCGCGAGACATGTTATAACTTTATTTTACTAAACGGTTAAGGGACACTAGGAAACAGGCGGTACAGGGAGACTAGGAAATCCGCGGTGGCGGAGCATGGTTGCGAAGCAGGCGCGTCCCATTTCATTCGGTTCGACAAGGCGAGGATTTTGGTACGGGAAAAATGCTACGTACCACGCATGATCCGAGAGGCGATTGAAATAGGGCGCCGCCCTAACTTTAATCGTGACGCTGGCTGGGTGTTGCCGCCGGCATGGAAACCTGTGATCCCGATCATAGAGCGGGAAGTGCGTTATGACAATCGAGTGGACATAGTGAGTTCAGTGTGCCTACCATTGATCGGGGGGACGATCCCTCACCACGACCTCATACAACACCTTCAGCGCCGAGCTGCCCCCCCCGCCCCCGCCCCCGCGCTGTCTGCGCGTGCGTCACGTGCCTTGCGGCGGGCGGCGGGTAGTTCGACAGTGTGCAATCGGCGCGGGTCGCAGACGCACTCATCCTGATGAAGAACTCCCGAAGAGTTCGAAACATGTCGCCCGAAGTGACAATTAATACGTGAGTTTTAACCGTTTAGTAAAATAAAGTTAAGACCACGTTATTCGAAATCATAGTATTTTTCATTCAATTTTAAACCATTAAATACTCACTTTATTGATGGGATATTTAGATATCTTATAGTTTAAGAGTCGTTCTAGTGTATTTTAAGGCTGAAAACACGATATTTGAAACTTCGCTCGATGATCTCACATCGCAAAAACAGGTAAATTTTGATCTTATTGTGAGTCGTATATAAAATATATCCAACTCAGACTCGAGTAAAATATATCAATAGATAGGAAACGATGTGAAGAAGTGTATTTTACGGCTAATTTTTTTTTAAATGTTTTTGTATTTAACAAAACTCAAAAATATCAGAAAAGCAAACTGGGCGCTTCATTTTAGTAGACAGATGGCCGTTGGGCCTCGAGCTGGACGGACGTCTGTCGCACTTTTTGCAGTTTGACATTTATAAAAATCGCATATTTAATACCAGTAACTAGATGATATTAACATTTTCAGGGTAAATTACTGGTGAGTCATATCGACGAATAAACATTTAAAATAGTTTTCCTGGTACTTTTACAATTCGAGATAGTGGAAAACATAAAATGTGGCTAATAAAGCTTATCATTATATCATTTTTTTCCTTTTTAAACCCTCTCTTATTACAAAAGGTTTCATTGAGTATTTTTAGAATGTGGAATTTTTTCCATTATACGGGTCACACTCCTTCATATAGCATATTGTATATTTTATGTCTATGTGTGAGTATATTCATAGCGCCTGACACATAGTTTGACATCTGACATTAGCAAATTAAATTCAAGCTTGGTATTTCAAATACAATATTTTAAATTATTAAATATATTGAGCTTCGTATTGTAACAAAATAAATATGCCCAAACGGACCGTAATCCTGCCAAAGTTTTGACGCTATTCAACTTCAATTTGCTCTGCAGTTCAATGTAAAGCAGATTGACATCAGTATTACGATGAAAGTGATATTATTGCATTGTGTAATTATTCCAATATATCAACGTAAACGATGCCTCGGATAATATCTGAAATAGAAAGGGCCCAAAGCTCTGAGGAATTCTGGCCGCTTACGGCTAGTATGTGGGGGAGGATATCTGGTGACGGCGTCGCGGTCTCAGATCTATGATCAGCGGCTTCGGTGAACTTCACTTCATAGCCACATCATGCGCAAATGTTTACGTGAATTTACTGGACGAAGTGATGCTGCAAATTGTTCTACTGACTTTCCTGACTTTATTCAAGATAATTGCCCCATACAGCACGGGTCACTTGGGAATGGTTTACTCTACAGCTACATCCAGGCATAAATGTAATGATGTAATGCCATCGCCTGAAATTCGAACCCGATTGAGAATCTTTGGGGTTTAATCATAGATATATAAATACAGGAGATAGGCCGTCGCCGTACTAATTATTCCAATACCAGTGTCGCCAGTGTTTGACTTGTGTGTGTTACAACCACATATGTAGTCTTGTAAACACTAGGTTCACGCACACATTGCTCATGCTCCCTACTTGGATTCTAATGCTGTGATTGGCGCGCACACACGCCGCAAAGGTTGTAAATACACACTACTACACGTAAACATCAACATCGGTGAACGTAATAGAGATGGGACAGCATTTTTTTTATTTTTGTCGATATTTAAATGATTAATATGGGAAATTACAAGGTAGGTAACATCAATGAAAAAAAAAGTCGTAATAATCGAACATTTCTGAAGACCATCCCAACAAACAAGGCTATCAATTAAAAAACCGCACTCAAATCGGTTCATCTGTTTGGGAGATACGATGTCTATATGTCTATACATGTAAACTTGTATCCTTTTTTGCATTGGAGGTGGACCTAACCTAGGACTATGAAATTCGGCAAGATATTTCGTTTTACTACGGTCATAATTGTATAGGTGACCATATATTTTTTATAACCACAACTTAGTAAAACGCAGCTGAATTTCTGAAAATTGTATTTCGAGAAAAACTGGGAAAAAACTCCGAGACTCTATTCTTGAAGTAGGTATTTATAATATTGAGGCGGACTCGTATGCTGCACGGCATCTCTAGTCGCCGCCATGTCGCAGCACTCCGCGAATCTACGAGCGACGCGCGCGGTCTACCGCCTCGCCATCGTCACTATCGCCGAGATCCGATGCTCTCGCGAGCTCCAGGGTAAACGCCGCGATCATTGTTTACATATTGTGTATTCTCATAATAAATAACTGTATAAGTGACTTTCAATAATGATCACCTGTAGCAAGTAGAGACCCCACAATACGTTACTAAAAATTTGTATGGAACCCTCGGTGGGCGAGTTCGACTGCAATTGTTAATTTTTTATATGATGTATACAACATAAATGTGTATTTATATACTTTACTTTTATAAACTTATTGTAGAAACCCTAACTTAAGTGAAAGAAAAATATAGTATAGTAATAGAGCCGCCTACGTCCAGCAGTGGACAAGGTACGCGAGACTTAGACCTCAATATCCCGAAACGGGAACAGCGAAAAATAAATTACAAACCACTAAAACTATCGATAGAATGATCGCTTATGTACCGCACTAGTGCGCCCCCACCTACCATCGTAAATCGTGCCACTAACAAAGACACTGCGACAACATTGTGTCGATCGGCAAACTTGCTGCCCATTGCGCGTTAGATACGTGAACGTCTAAGGTGGCAATATACAAAACGGGCAATGAATAACATTATAATAGAAATATCAGTTTTATTGCCACACTTAATTATTTACACGTTTTTAGTTAAAAAGTATTAAAAACAGGCTTACTTGTGATAAGTGACTCCGCTATTACTTGAATTAACAATATTGCTTCGATTTCTGCACGTTATAACTGCACAAACCGGCATTTTACCAACTAAAACGGAGTTGTTTACTGCGCAATCGATGTCCGGCGACTGACACGACAAATCAAGTCTCCGAACAAATCGTGATCACACGATCAGGAAATGGCGACATGTGCCACGCCCACAGCTCCCATCTCTTGTATTTATATATCTATGGGTTTAATGGTTCAACAGTGGGATCATCGCCATGAAAGAACCAAAGAAGCAATTCAAGCAATAGATACTGCAATGAAATATGGGAGGAAATGCGGGGAACTGACATAATTATCAACGTCTTCTCAGCTTATTGAGAGACAGGCTACAAACTGTTATAGACGCACTGTGGTTGCACGCATTATAATCCAGCAGTCGCAGTCTTATGTTTTATGTTTATAACAAATTATATAATAAATCTTGAATTTTATTTAAGATGGATTTATGAACCGTACTGTCTTCTCGAAGATCTCACGGTTCGAAATAAAGGCCATACGATAAATAAAGAACTAATAAATAAAGTTGTAAGCTTTTATTAGCAGGGCAAAATATTTATGTTGAATCTTTTTCTAAATAAATAAAAAAAATACAAAATATTTATTTACCAAAATAACGCTCAATAATTATTTATGCTCTAAAAATTACGATTGTTTAAATAAAACACAAAAAAAAAACACTTGCTCTTGCCTGAGATTCGAACCTGTGACCTGTGCTTTAGAGAGCAAGCGATTACTAATTACGCCACAATGTACTTGGCTTAGTGGTTGAAATTAAGCTACTTATTTGTGGCTTGCAACTTTGACTTTTTGTGTCGAGTCGTGATAAAATTTAGCCCTTATTTAGTTAAGTGAAATCTGTCAAAACTGCGCAACAGAGACAGAGATATGCAATGAAAAGTCTACACTCTTTTGCGTGAATGTCATAACAATCTGTTCTAAATTTAAATGGTTGACAACCTAATTATCACGTGCGCCACTCTGGCTTATTCTGGTTAATTTGACAAAGAAGGTCTGTCACATATTCAAATTCTAAGTTACAGCAATCATTAAAAAAAACGAGGTCAGTGACCTGTCACAGTAAAGTGAGATAGTGTGTGTAAAATGTAATTGTGTTTGTTACTGGGGAGAATTACGATAATGTTGCGCCGCCTAGCGGATTTTTTGTGTCGCGTTTGTAGTTTCGCTGCAATAAGAAAGCCTTAAGGCATGTTGCCCTTGAGATTTTTGAACTTGTGGATTATCGAAATAAATTATTATCTCGAAAATTAGGCTTTATCCAGCAATGTTTGTATAACTTTTTTGGTCCAAATAGGCACGAGAATCGTTGGTTAAAATCTGTCGGGTTAGGCGACTTCCTGATTTGTCGGTGCGGAGGCGGTACGATAATATGAGAAAACTATCAAATGTCAGTGTCTACTGTCAGTTAACTCAGTACTATTTTTTACTGCGCCCCTACATTTAAATGAGTGCTTCCTGACTGGCGCGGGATGCGCTGAAGCGGGACGATGCGAAGGCAGTACTGGTCCGCTTCTGCGCATAATATTACAACTGCGCAAAAGTAATACTGACAGTATTCCGTCAAGTGGGAATCTTTGCGACGTCAGTAAGTTTACGTCAAAGAAGAAAATGTCACATATCGATCCCGCCCCGCCAAGTCAGGAAGTCGCCTTACTCGTTTCCCACCTTGTATTTAGGCCATTTTGCTGTTTCAATTGATACGTATCTTGACAATTTCTCAGCATTAATATTAACAACACTATTGCAAACCTAAGTAAGTGTAGTCTAAAAATTTAAATGTGTTTTGCATGAAACATCCATTCAAACATCACTCCAAATCAACTATTTTCATAATAAAAACTTTTTTCGGTTTAAATTTCTACTACATACGATAAAAAAACAAAACGGGTGTGTAATTTATCCATTATATTTTAATTTCATTTCGTATATTTTTATATATGTTTTGACGTTCATAATATAAGTTCGTATAAGTAGATTAAGTTAGCTTAATTTATATTGTAATTTCATATTATGAAACAATCATTTTTTTTAAACTAAATCTATAACTTTATTTCTATTATCAATACTTTTGGTATACTTAATTCAAAATCAATTCTTTTTTAAATTTGTAAGGCCTCTATAATAAAACTATAGAACCGGGTGCTTGAAATAAGTTACATTATTGGTATATCCCACTTACATAATTTGACGCTAAAAAGGGTCGCTTGCGTCCCAAGGGTCCATTCGTCACTTTCTTCACTCGGTTTCGTAACCGTTGGCCGAATAATGGAGTGTTTTGGGAGATTTGATGAAGGTTGGACTCCATCAAAAGGAACCATGAGCGACAAGAAATATGTCAGGGTCGGCACCTGTCTTTCATATTTATGAAACATAAATTGAGCGTAGAATGGTCAAGGTGTGGTGTAAGTCTTAGGAGCACGATTTAGGATAATATTAGACGGTTCATTTAATCGGCTCCAGCTCACGTGACTAAGGCGACTTCCTGACTTGGCGGGGCGGGATCGATATGTGACATTTTCTTCTTTGACGTAAACTTACTGACGTCGCAAAGATTCTCACTTGACATAATACTGTCAGTATTACGTTTGCGCAGTAGGTAGTAATATCATGCGCAGAAGGGGAGCAGTACCGCCTTCGCATCGTCCCGCTACCGCGCATCCCGCGCCAGTCAAGAAGCACTCATTTAGGCGACTTCCTGACTTGGCGGGGCGGGATCGATATGTGACATTTTCTTCTTTGACACATACTGACGTCGCAAAGATTCCCACTTGACGGAGTAGTAGCGCAGTAGTAATATTACGCGCAGAAGCGGACCAGTACTGCCTTCGTATCGTCCCGCTTCCACGCATCCCGCGCCAGTCAGGAAGCACTCATTTAAATGTAAAGGCACAGTAAAAAGTAGTAATGCGTTGACTGACAGTTGACACTGACATTTGACAGTTTTCTCATATCGTACCGCCTCCGCACCGACAAATCAGGAAGTCGCCTTAAATGTAGGGGCGTAGTAAAAAATGGTATCGCGTCGACTGACAGCTGACACTGACATTTGACACTTTTCTCATATCGCACTGCCTCCGCACCGACAAATCAGGAAGTCGCCTAAATCAGAACCAATCGATATTATTTATTTATCGTATGACAATTACTCTCCATACTAAAATTATAAATGCGAAAGTGTGTCTGTCTGTCCATCTGTCTGTTACCTCTTCACGCTCAAGCCGCTGAACCGATTTAGATGAAATTCGGTACGGAGATAGTTTGAGTCCCGGAAATCATCCCTTAAGTGGTTGGAAGTTTGCATAGTAGAACGATGACTAATAAAAAAGAATTTAGGATACCAAGTGGTGGTGGTGCAATTTTTTTTAAACCACATAAACCACATGGTATGTCGTTGGCTTGGTTTGTTGGAAATAGTTCCTACACAATGGATGGCGCCACCGTGCCACTGTTTACATCGAGTCCGTAGTAAAATAAATATTAAAAATAGCACAGTGCATAGTTACCAGTGAAAAGTGCAAATATATACAAATTAGACAATGTTGGACCGAAGAAAAGTGAAAGTCACATTGGATATACTACATTAAAAGTGTATTTTTAAAAATAAAAAATATAACGGCTACTAACAATTAACAGTTTTGTGACTTCTATCGGCCAAAACCGAGTGTACTAAACAGTGAAACTCAGAAAATACAGTGCAACAAACAATTTTTATTCGTGCATTAAGTGTACATTTGAAATTATAACATTTAAAACATAAATATAAACCTCGACAATTACGACCGATAGGAAGATTACCTACAGCGCCATCTGCAAAACATTGGCTACAACAAATAGCATCTCAGCAAGCGAACTAAGCATTCTGGCTTGGATTAAGACTATCGTATGTGGTTCAACAACGCCGCTACTCACCGCTAGAGGGCGTGAATGTTAATCTAAAAAATGGACAAAACTAACAAATTGACGACAAATCTTGACAACCGTCCGTCAGGTGTGACTTGCTATAAATGCAAGCAACCAGCTGATGCAAAAGCAAGTGCCCTGTGCTCAGCATGTAGGTTTACCTACCATTTTGATTGTGATGGTTACCCAGAAAAAATCTATAAGATGATGGAACCTCAAAAAAGAGAAAATTGGAGATGTAAAATATGTATTCGAAAAGGACACGTCATGCCGAACAAATCGATCTCGCCATCAGCCAATATTACATTTAGAAAGAACAAAAAAATCAACAAACCACTACATGAACCTGCATATAATTCCGCTTCAAGTTCACCAACTATCTGTACAAAAGAACACGAGCCCGTGGCTCTGAAAGGTACAGAAGCTCCTGAACCTTCTGGAGACTGTCCGGAAGCAATCACCGCATGTATTTCGGACCCACACAAGATTGACGAATCCGAATTGCTGGTAAACTCTGTCTTGTATACAGAGGAAATAAATACGCTGCCGGCTGAAATCTATACACAGGAAATCACGAATGGAATTATTGCCGAAAATTGTTCTAAGTCGAATTCAATCTCACTTTCCAACTCGGACTCACAGGTAACCGCCGAACTACAGTTATCTTTAAATGACACTTTACCACAAGAAATATTGTCGAAAAGTGTAGACTACTCTGAAAATGATGTCCTAACGGTACTTGAAATGAAGGACGAAATAATTCAGCTTTCCTCAGACCTCGCCGCTACTCAACACCAACTTGAAGAGATAAGTATCGAAAACAACGGGCTGAAAAGAAAAATCGATCGCCTACAAACAGAAAACGAGACTTTAAAAAAATTATGCCAGTCATCAAACATCGGCTCAATTTCTCTAAAGGGTAAAAAACAGAGGCACTCCTTACACAGCACAGGAAAGCGTACAAATTTTGCTCCACTTAACTCATCATCAAGAACTTCGTCACCAGATGGCGCGAGAACTAGAACCAACGCCTGCACATCAATTCCTGCAGACTATGAGGGGGGACTACTGAGCTTAAAAAACACGATTCAGGACTTCGAAGAGAAATTAATTGTTTACAAGAAGCAAATGTCAACCCTCAACGTGCGAATTGAATCCCTGTCGCGTGATTTAATTCACTCTAAAGGAGAAAAATCCAAATCCGATCTCAGCGGAGAATCGCGCTTATATACGAATAGCATAAATACTGTAGAGAAAGTAAAGTCAACACTTCTACAATCCAAATTATGTATTATCAGTAACTACTCTAACCATATGATACGGCTGATGAAACGGGAATTTCCAAGTGAAAATGCGTGTCTCTATCTATCACCCGGTGCAGGTACGCAAGAGTTATTTCATGGACTTCAAAACAAACTAAAAGACTTTACCCTCAACGACTTCTGCGTTATCTGCATCGGTGATAATGATTTTAAGAAAAGTGTAAATTATCATAATTTAGTATACTTTATTCAAGAACAGATAAGCTGTGTTCAACACACTAACATTGTTATATGTTCACCAACATTTAAAATGAACAGCTATTCAAGTTTATTTAACAAACAGGTGGAAATATTTAACAACCTGCTACATGATCAAAATATCAAAAATGAATACAGTTATATTTTAGACTCTAACTTGAACTTGTCTTATGACTATGAAATGTTTTCTTGGCTTGGAAATGTGAACAAAAAAGGATTTATGACAATATTTAACGATTTAATGAAATTATTAAACTCTTTTCCTATAGACACCTATGTTACAGATGACTCCAAACTTAATTTGACACAAGAAAATCAGCATAACTTAGATAAGACACTATTGACTAATTTTTTTCGTAACTAATGAACATAAATTAACTGACACTTATATGAAACCTAGCCTATTTGTAAGTAGATTTAGAATTCTCCATCAAAACATAGCAGGGCTTTGTAATAAATTAGACTTAATTGAAATAGCTTTAAATGGTATGTCAAACAATGGGAACGAAGTTGATATAATATGTTTCAGTGAAACATTTGTCAAACGGGGATCAGAGGGCAATATTAAACTAAACAACTATAAATTAGCAGCTTCATTCTGTCGGGAAAAGAGTAGAGGAGGCACATGCATCCTTGTCCACAAGTTGATCGAATTCAGGTCTTTTAATATTCCAACAGGGATAGCAATGAAATTAAATTTCGAATGTTGTGGCATTGAAGTAACTGGTCTGAATACATTGGTTTTTTGCATTTACAGAATACCACATAAAGGAAAATCAGAAATCGGATTATTTATGCGTAGTTTAGATAACTTATTACACTTTGTTACGGAAAAATTCAAGCGAAAAAGAATTATAATTTGTGGTGACTGGAATATAGACACAATGAAAGACAACTTAACTACTAAAGATTTATTATGTATATTACGCAACTATAATTTGAATGTCCATATAAATACACCGACCAGACAAAACTCGTGCATAGACCAAATAGCCAGCAACATCAAGGAAGTTGAGTCAGAGATAGTTCATTTAGGACTATCAGATCATGAAACAGCTCAAATTATAAACGTGAAAGCAAGTAAACACAGGACAATTTCCAATTGGTTCGAATATAAAAGAGACTACAGCAAGGATAACGTACAAAAATTTTGCGATTATATCTCTATGTTATCTTTTTATGACGTTTTTGCCTCACGCACGGCTTCAGAGGCATTCAAACATTTTTATGACATTTTCATTTTATTTTATAAATTATGCTTTCCCATTATTAAAGTTAAAAGGAACACTCGTCCTAAGAACATCAAGTGGCTATCGTATGGAATTAAAAAGTCTAGTAAAACCAAACGCAAATTATATTACAAATATAGGACATCCAGCTTTAATAATATAAGAAATAAAATTAAATATAGGCAGTATAACCGGATATTTAAATCATGCCTTCTGAAAGCACAACAAATATGCAACAATAAGTTCATAAAACTTAGTAAAAATGTATGTAGAGCCACCTGGAGAACCATTTCATCAACTTTATCAAACGATTTTCACAAACATGATATTGACAAATTAATTTTTGAAAATAAATCCTACACAGATCCTAACGAAATATGTCATTTATTCAACAATTACTTGATAAATATAACAGATAATAATAATCTAACTATGAACCCACCAGTTATAAAACTGGAGAACTCATTACACAACACTCATTCGATCTTTTTGAAACCTACAGACGAACATGAAATCCTCAAAATACTCATGTCCTTAAATAATACCAGAACAACTGGATACGATGACATTTCAACAATGGTTCTTAAGTCATGTGCTCATATTATCTGCCGCCCCTTATCACACATAATAAACTTATCCTTTATGGACGGAGTCTTTCCAACTGAATTAAAGCTGTCTTTAGTAAAACCACTCTTCAAGAAGGGTGACAAAACAGATCCAGGTAATTATAGACCGATAACAATAATCCCAATTTTGTCGAAAGTATTTGAGAAGTCAGTATTATGTAGAATTAATGAGTTCCTGGATAAATATGACATCTTAACTTCAAAACAGTTTGGGTTTCGCAAAGGGAAGTCCACCACACTAGCCGGGTTGAACTTAGTAAAAACTGTCACAGAGTGTTTAAATAGGAAAAACCCAATCACAGCTATTTATTTAGACTTGAGTAAAGCGTTTGACTTTATCGACCATTCAATTCTTTTGAAAAAATTAGAGGTATATGGAATAAGAGGCAAAGCGTACGATTGGATACAAAGTTATCTAAAGGAAAGAACACAATATACAGAAATTGAAAAAATTGCTCGCAAAAATAACAACACCGTCATCAAAGAAAAATATAGGTCCGATCCATTAGTTCTGGAATCCATTAGTTGATCCATTAGGTCTGGAATAACGTCCCTCCGCCCATTAGGAACCTTAAAAATATTCATAGTTTTAGAAAAATGCTTAAAAAACACATTTTTGATCACCAGCTTAATGAGGAAAACAATCCAGACACTAGCTGTTTATAGACCTGTTTAGTTCTTTAGTTATTTTTGTTCTTTCACTCACCTCTGGGTGATTTCCTTCTAGCCTTGTCCTTTTTGTCTCTATTGTAATTGTATATTATGTTAAGTTTTCACTCGCTCCCGCCGCTTTTGTTTGTGTCCTTATTTTGTAATATAATTATGTAAAATGTTTGCACATTTCTGAAATGTCATTTCCGTACATTGTGTGAGTTGTTTCTACTGTTCTGTAATTTGTTTTTCTTCTTAAATGTTTATTTTTTGTCTGTTTTCTGAGGACGCGACCAACCTACCATTGTGTCTATTGTTTCAACGTTGTTATGTTTGTTTTTTAAGTTTTCTTCCCGACCCACAGAACAGAATCTGTCGACTGTCAGCGCTAGCCACAGATATCAATATCTGATATCTGTGGCGCTGGCGTAGCGTGAGGGATGGTCGCGTTCGGAAACTTGTTATTTTTAGTTAAGTCTTGTATACACTGTCGTTTTTCTATTTTCTGTTAATCTTTATTTTTACTTTATTTTTTAATGTATTAAGTGTGCGATGCCCGCCGTGTGTCACTGATGGTTCCAACGGAAGACCAGCGCTGGTACTTACGCCAGCTACATGCTGAGTTGGGACCATTTCACGACATATTTTGTACTTACTTGTTATCTCTTATTTCCTATGTACCTTATGTTTTGTGTCGTGAATAAATGTTTTTCTATTTCTATTTCTATTTCTATTTCTAGTTAACAAAACCGGCGTTCCGCAAGGAAGCATACTTGGACCATTATTATTTTTAATAGCAATTAATGATTTTCCAAATTGTCTAACACAAAGACAGGATTGCATTATCTTCGCAGATGACACAACACTTTTAATACATGGTGACGGCAATTGTCACACTAGATATGAATCAAAAGTTAACATTACATTAGCAGAAGCGATAAAATGGTTCGAAAGTAACAAATTGAAAATTAACATAACAAAAACGAAAGCAATGCAATTCTGTTCATATAATTCAAACGTGCGACCTGTTCAAATTAATTATGACAATTTAAATGTAGAATTAGTTGACAATGTAAAATTTCTAGGTTTTGATATTGACATACATTTAAATTGGAAACTGCATGTTGACAATGTTTGCAAAAAACTCGAACGGTTTGTCTTTGCACTCAGAAGATTGAGACAAACGGTGTCACTAGATGCAGCACTAACAGCGTACCATGGCTACGTCTCCTCCGTTTTAAACTATGGAATACTACTATGGGGAAATTCCGTAGAGTCGGATAGAGCATTTAGACTCCAAAAACGGTGCGTTAGGGCCTTGGACAATGCGTGGTTTCTGCAAAGTTGTAAACCCCTATTTAAAAAATTTAACTTACTCCCGCTTCCATGCGCCTATATAAGAGACGCGTGTCTCTTTGTTAAGGAAAACCCTAGTCACTTTACCAATCGATATGATACCAGTGCTAGACATACAAGGGCTCAATACCGAAATCTGTTATACCAGCCTCGTTGCCAAACCTTTATTTATAAAAAGAATTACTACAACATGTGTATAGTTCTTTATAACACTTTACCTGATGATCTTAAATTAGAAAATAAGAAATCGTTTAAAAGTAAGTTGACTAAATGGCTACAGGACAAATGTTTTTATAGTGTTAACGAATATTTGGCAATGTGACATTAGGTAATTAATTAAGAATGATATAATTATATGATAATGTAATAACATGTTATACATTGACGACTGAGATAATGTTTGACTATAATTAGGTTATCGACTGTAAAATGCATGTAGTATAAGTATTTTTGTAAAAAATTTAGACTTGACATTTTAATAATTTGCACACCTGCATGCAGGTTGAATATGCATGAACGAATTCAGCTTTAAGATCCTTACTCTGTTACCATATTCTGGCAAATAAAGAAATTTTGATTTATTGATTTTTGATTTTACAAAACTCTAAGGCCAAAGTCTGTCAAATGAACGCAAGCAAAACTCGACTTAGAGCTCTGACTGTTAGGTAGATTTTTGCCAATTTAATTTTTATGGTTGATATAAATTCATTCATTCCAAAAATCGCTCTGGAAGTTAAAAGTCGTGTCTAAATATTGACCCCCGTTTACGATACGTATACTTTTTTTCGATTTTTTTTTTGTATTTCAACCGATAAAACTTGACAAGTAACTTGTTGAACGTAATTTAAGCCGGTCAAACTTGGCTTAGTGACGTCAGAGGCAGCCGTTTTTGCCCAGGTCGATAAAACGCTGTCACTGTGAATGAAAAGTGAAATTTCACGAAGTAAGGTGACTTCCTGACTTGGCGGGGCGGGATCGATATGTGACATTTTCTTCTTTGACGTAAACTTACTGACGTCGCAAAGATTCTCACTTGACGAAATACTGTCAGTATTACATTTGCGCAGTAGTAATATCATGCGCAGAAGCGGACCAGTACTGCCTTCGCATCGTCCCGCTTCCGCGCATCCCGCGCCAGTCAGGAGGCACTCATTTAAATGTAGGGGCGCAGTAAAAAGTAGCACTGAGTTGACCACTGACATTTTACAGTTTTCTCATATCGTACCGCCTCGGCCGTGACAAATCAGGAAGTCGCCTAAATCCTGGCATTTGTCACTTCAAAGTGTGAGATACCTTGCCACTAATGAAACAATCATACTGTTTACGAAACAATGTTGTGCTGTCATAATAATTAACATTAACAGTAAATTAGGTAAGCATTAATTTAAACTTAATAGTTTTTTCAAGAGCACCTTACTGCCCTAGAAATAGCTTAGAGTACTTAACTCTATCTTGTTTAGTTTGTTCGGACATTTCATACCGTATGCAAATTACAGCCAGAATTGCAAATTAGGAGGCCACATTTTACATAGATATTAACATACTAGCGGTAGTTTTCAGTGGAATAATTGGTATCAGAGAATAGTATAATGCCTCCATTGTGTCGTCTGTGAAAGGAAATTAAAATTCAAATGCTTTCATTACGTGTATTTAGAATAATGAAAGGATGCCAGTGATATGTTTTTTTTTGTTAGTTTATTTAAAAAACAAACAGCCATGTACAAAAAACGCATACAGTTAGAGAAGTTACTGGTATTGTTATGATTACCAATCTATTTAGTTGTGTACTCATGCAAAGTATTTTAATAAAAAAATATAAGTAAAAGAATTATTTTTCAAAACAATGTTATCCCTCACTTATTGTCTAGAAAACAAACCATGCCGAACTTTATTTTTGAAAGAGGACACTATGATCAAAAACATCTATGTCATTAAGCATTTCGTTATAGACATTACAAGTGCGCCTAAAGAAAGAATTTTTGGCATACCTTGTACTACAGAATGAGATAGAGTAAGTAGGCTTAGAACGTGTGTGGACACGAGAAATTTTAAAGGAAATTTTCCCTAACAATTCGTTAGAATCTATATAATTTCTAATAACTTTAAATAAAAATAAAACATCAAGATAGATTCTTCTCTTTTCTAAGGAAGGGAGACTATGCCTGGTTGCCGACGCAAAATAGTCACGGTTATAGCTACCAATTTTATAATCAAGGGATTTGCAGAAAATTTTCTGAATCCTTTGCAATTCGAGACTTGTGGACAACATAATGTGGGCTCCACACAACACTGCCAAACTCCAATATACTCCGTACGAAAGAGTAATACAAGACTTTTAAAGTAAATGTATTTTTAAAAGGTTTACTTAAACGTAGAATCATTCCTAATTTTTTATATGCTCTTGCAACAATAATATCTATATGCTCATTAAAGGAGAGTTTACTGTCCAGAGTAATGCCTAAGTCTCGAATTGATGACACACGTGATACACTATTACCAGCCAATTTATAATAGTAAGTAATGGGATTCTTTTTACGGGAAAAAGATATATTATAGCATTTATCACAATTAAGAATTAAGTGATTGCGCTGACAGTAGTCCTCAAAACGTGACAAAGCAGACTGTAACGCTACACAATCATCATAATTCCTAATTACCTTGTGTATTATTGCTAGTTACAGTTGAACTAATAAATAATAACCTCATCGTCATCATATCAGCTGAAAGACGTCCACTGCTGGACATAGGCCTCCCCCAAAGAGTGCCACAATGACCGGTCCTGCGCCACCCGCATCCAGCGGACTCCCGCGGCCTTTATCAGGTAATCAGTCCACCTTGTGGTCTACTCACGCTGCGCCTTCCGGTCCGGATAAATATATTATACTTAAATACATAGGTAAGTAGAAAACATCCAAGACTGTAGTCTTGATCTTGTGTACAAGACAAGGAACAAAACAGGTCAACAACTCGTAGAGGGATTCGAACCTGTGGCACCGGGTTCGAAGACAGGGTCACTACCAACTAATTTATGCTGAAGCAGAAGTAATCCTAATGGGTTACAACACGCGAATGACGCCTCTGGTGTTGCAAGCGTCTATAGGCGACGGTAACCACATTCCATCAGGTGGGCTTTCAACTTGATTGCCACGGACGTGGTATAAAAAATAAATAACCTCAGAAACTGTATCTAAGTATCTCGTTTTATTACACTAGACACTATTACATTATTCTGGTATACCTAGTACAGTCGAGTTCAAAAATACATGCTCGGTATTTTTTTTTGAAAGGTACTTGTTTCAAAAATATGTCAATACCACGGACGTAAGATTTATCAGATAGTTTTGAACTTTTGGAGACATACATAAAATTTAATTTAATTGTCTGGAGGAGATCGCTCTTTATCGATAAGACCGCCTATTGTTATTCCTCTGTCTGTTGTTTGTATTGGAAGAGCGATAACTAGGTAAGCGCCAGAGATAAAAGAATTGCAATTTAATAACTTAACGCGCGTTGAAAGAGTTCTACTCAGATAAGGTCGCGAGTAGAAGTTACTTACTTACTTACTTTAACGGCGCAGCGACCCAAAGAGGATCTTGGCCTCCGAAACGAGAGCACGTCAGCACGCCACCTTTCCCGATCCTGCGCAGCCTCCTGCCAGTCTTCGACCTAAAGCTGCCGCAGATCCGCCTCCACACTGTCTTCCCAGCGATACCTAGCGAGTAGAAGTTAGTTTATAATATTTATGGATTTATAAAGTCCACTGTACGTTCGTATGATTCAGCACTCGTGTTGACCTCACTCAGAATAAGTTCGCGTCACATGCAGCTACTAAGTTTCAGACGTTCGACAGCCACTAAGGTGCCGCCAACCTCGGGAACATGCCAATAACATACGCTTAGGCGACTTTATGACTTGGTGGGGCGGGATTATTATTATTATAAAAGAGAAATGGCAGCCTGGGGGGCCTTTGCCATGGTCAGTGAAGGGATAAATTAACTACGAAATAAGGAATTAAACCATTTATCAAAAAAATACGCGGGGCGGGATTGATATGTGACATTTTTTTCTTTGACGTAAACTTACTGACGTCGCAAAGATTCCAACTTGACGGAATACTGTCAGTATTACATTTGCGCAGTAGTAATATTATGCGCAGAAGCGGACCTACTGCCCTCGCATCGTCCCGCTTCCGCGCATCCCGCGCCACCAGTCAGGAAGCACTCATGTAGTAGGCGCAGTAAAAAGTAGTACTGAGTTGACTGACAGTTGACACTGACATTTGACAGTTTTCTCATATCGTACCGCCTCCGCACCGACAAATCAGGAAGTCGCCTTACTTATGTATAGCTATTAAATAAATTGTTCGACAGTTAGTAACTTGTTAGTGTAGTGTACGCAGTGAGACCAGTTTACCCCACAAGTGCCACACACATGTATATATAATGTATTGTCACCGTCAGATTATAATCTACAGAAAAATAAAATTGAAGGGTTCCGTACCATTAGCTATAAAAATGGCAAAAAAATCATGTCTGTTGTATGGGAGCCCCCTGAAATATTTATTCTATTCTGTTTTTTAGTATTCGTTGTTATAGCGGCAACAGAAATACAGAATCTGTGAAAATTTCAACTGTCTAACTGTTCTATCACGGAGAGTGACAGACGGACAGACGGATTTAGCGGAGTCTTAGTAATAGGGTTCCGTTTTACCTTAGGGTACGGAACCCTAAACACCGTAAGATTATAAGCTATCTAGCGAGATATCGTGAGATTGTAAACTGTCGGAAGATTGACTGATGAAATCAAGGGCCTGACACGCTTTGTAAGAGAAAGATAGCCTTATTGCGATTCCTATGAGAGGAAGTAGAAAATAGTGCGATGTTTTGTCCTTATCACCGACCGGACATTTTTTCATGGTCGGGTAAAGGCAATCTGTCATTAGTGTCAAGAAGATTGCAAAACAAAGTGGCAATATTTTGCAGTGCAATTTATAAGTGGAAAATTAATGATAAATTTGGTTTAAATGAATAATAATTTACGAATTATCAGATCCGTAGTGTTTGGGTGTTCAGTGCAAACATGGTGGGGTGTTCAGTGTTTGGCTGTAAAAGCAATTTCGACCGAAAAAAGGCGGATGTTACATTCCATGCGTAAGTACATTTTCTTTGAATTTTGGACCCGTGTTTATTTCGAAAATCTCACCGGAACCAAATAACTGAGCTAAATCATTAGTTATATCATGAGACACTTGATGAAATAGGAAAAATATGTGAATTTATTAAAAAATAACCTCCAAACATTTGACATACAAACCGGTCAAATCGCGTAGTATAAATCTACCATAGAAGCCAGCTTAGCATTGATGTCCCATCATTCAGTCGGTTTATAATTCGATTTCGGGATACCAACAAATAGTAAAAAAATCCCCTAAAGATTACCCCACGTTTCGGGAGTTTCAAGTAATTTGATTTTTTCTCATTTTCAACATAGGACGAATCCCGAAAAAATGGATTTGAGGACTGAGGGAACAGGAAAGAAAATTGGGTAAAATAATCTATAACTGCTTATTATATATTTGTTTATTTATTGACAAATTAAGTTATAAATATAATATATTATTGTAAATAAATTACCTGTTCTAATTTGAAGTTTATCCTTTTATTCCAACAACTACATAATTTATCTGTGAAAGACAAAAAGGGGCATGGAAGTAGTAAGCACTATCTGGTTACATTACTTACTACTTTCATCGTCTAGACTAGAGACTTAAACATTTAGCATGATTCTTTCAATTCTTCAATTCTTTAAATAAAAAATGGCTTCCATCAAATTTATGATGATTTCGCCAATGTCACGTGTTCAATGACGTTGTTCGGTAACGACGCCATGACAGTAGATAAGGTTTTGTACGGTAAATGGATTCTGCTCGTCGTCGCCCCGGGCACGTGTGCTCACCAACGCGGCGACGATCAAAATCCATGGTTCTTTGGGTGACGTGATGACCAGCTAGTCAAGCGGCGAGCAGGAAGGCCAGCGGCGAGAACAAAATGTATAGATTTGGATCAGTGAAATCGCCGTTTGATATATACCCATGACTATATACTTATAGGTAAGATTATCACAAAAAGAGTGGCCGGTTGGGATCACTTATTTTACGATATCGCCTACGATGTTGTGTTAATTTAGTTAGTGAGTCAAAATGGCGACAGTCACTACGGAATTTGATCACTTGTAACTAAGTACTATCCGACTAAATTTTTGGGGTATTTTTTTGCACCCATGGTATCCCCATATTTTGGCGTCATAATATGAGAAAGACATAGCCCCGGTCGCTTGTTGGCGCATCTATAACTACAGAGTATATACTATATCTATGGATGAAATGTAGTTTTAAATTTAGAAACACTCAATCACAATAGGTAGGTACTAACTATGTTTCTCACCACAACAAAGTTATTAATTTACTTAAAGCCTTTAAACAAATTCCAGCGTACCTACTAGAAGATAAGTACAAGTAAAATCTCAGGGCCTAGCAACACCCGTAAAATTACCAAGGGGTCGAGATATCTCAGATCAGATAAGCACACCTCAGACCGTACAAACAGTTTAAGGGGGTCCTGCACGATATTCTGAAAATTGGCGTACTTTAAAATCACTAGTACATATGCGCTGAATTAGTTAAATACAACAAAATAACTTATGTAGGTTAGCCCGATATTTACACAAGGTCTTCGGTTTATTGAAAATTTAAATAATTGCATTTAAAATTAATGAACAATACGTCAAATTAATGATCTCTTAGTCGTCATTTTATCAATTACATTGTAAATTTTACGTATGAAACAATAGCAAATTCCACAGGGCACCCCCTTCTTCATTTTAAAAATATACTTTTAGAGAAAAGTACGAAAAACTAGTTTTTTGCCGTAAAAATTGCAAATTTTGATGGCATATAACTTAGTTTCAATGACTAGTTGAGGTAAAGTGAGATGGTATATTGTTAAAGACGGCCTTTGTTAATACGATGAGACAAAAAACACCGCGGTGAAATGAAGAATTACAGTTTCGTCAAAATTTTGTGTAGGATCCCCTTAATAAATCCTCAACATTTTCGCTAAACCAACGTTACGGTTCGTCGTCTTTTCTTCCTTTCATATTTATTCTGTTGCCAATGAGCCAATGATGAAAACACTCTAAATTAGACGTGTTTGGGGCGAAACTGTTGATTTGAAATTCTTAATTTTTACAATATTTTATAGAAGTTAATGACCAATGATGATGAGTTTATGAGTTTGCCCTCAAATTAGGAAATCAGTGCTACATGAAAGAACGAAATACGAGTACCTACCTCATGCCAATCCAAATTACCAAGTCAGACAGTCGCCTTGTTACAAAGATATTTCTGAGCGCTTTAATTTGTAAAGACATGTAAGCTAACATGACAGGTACCGACATGTTACGTTTGTATCTCAACACTGGCTTACCACCTAATCTCCAAGAGAGACGTCTGAAAGAAACAGGAGCGAGGTGAGAAACTCGACACCTGCCCGTGTAGGTTTAAATCACTTATGAATGTACACGAGAATATTATAGTACCTACCTGTGATAGCTGAGATGTTACAATGTAATTCATATTAATATTATAATATAATAGTTTATAATATATAGTTTAGAGACATTAAAACAAGGTAGGTACAGTAAAGTTGCATTCACTAATTTATCTACTTCCATTAAATCCTCTTTCGTGTGTTTTATCCGGGCGCGTTGAGCCGGCGTGCGCAATTTTTGACAAGACAGCCCGCCCCGCAGCACCCTGGGGGGGGGGGGGGGGCACACGCCACTGTGCTGTAATAGGCGGAGATGGCCATAACGGTTCAAATTGTGATACTGTTATGGCCATCTCCGCCCCAGGCAGGCGCGCGCGCGGAGCCGGGGGCGGCGGGCACGGTATATTGAAAAGCAGGTACTTTGAACCTACGGTTTTTGAACACATTAAAGAGGATTTACTATAAGGGGGTAGATAAATGCAAAAGTGTGTCTGTCTGTTTACTCTTCACGCGTGGACAGATTTCGTTGACATTTGG
This sequence comes from Cenopis cana, assembly GCA_951800055.1. Lineage (NCBI taxonomy): Eukaryota > Metazoa > Arthropoda > Insecta > Lepidoptera > Tortricidae > Cenopis > Cenopis cana. Next base: position 2,775,577 of record OX637486.1, on the reverse strand, counting down.
TAGGCAGATAGAAACAGTCCCGGGGAAGGATATAGGATACTTTTATATTCATGCTCAGCTGGGGCACACATTATATAATTGTTCTTGGGCATCGTGGACAGGGTCATAACCGCTACGATAAACTATGTGGGCTCACATAAAATGGTCTTGTACGGCACGCTTTTCGAAGACTAACCTCCCTTGGGTGCTCTGTTTGTGGAATGAGCTTCCGAGGCTTTCCTGAGAATCTCAGAGGTGCCACTTGCGCATTGCCGACTTTTTAAAATTTATAACACTCCTATCTTGAAGAAACCCAAGCAGTAGTCCCTCAATGCAAGCATTGACAAAAAAATAGTCCTTTAAGATCTAAGTGATCTATAAAAACGGAACACCCTTTAACCCTTCAATGAACGATTACTTTTTCGTTTATTGATATGTATATCAGATTGTAGGGTATATGTAAGGCTACTTTTCCACCAGAGCTATGCTATGCAGCTACGCTGCGAGGTTGTGATAGCTTTCCATTTCCACCAGTGATATGCTAGGTATGTGAACCAATGAATATGATTAGATAGCAACGTAGCACAACACACCATTGATGAAAAGGCACCCTTATTGCCTGATAAAAATGAATAAATTAAAAGTAAAGGGGAAAAACGCTACAAACACGAATAATTACGAAGTTATGCAAGCTGGTTCTCGATGTTAAGGGGAGATATCCCCAATGCAAACGTCCCGCTCTAACACGCGTGAGTTTGCAATTAACTATCCCGCTCTCTACGGAAGCTCTGCGCGTAGTTTTCGTAAATATTTAGCTATAGTCATTAAGCCAATCATTTTATCAAAGCAAACCCTACGAATTTGTCTATAACTATTTAGGATCTTTGATTGAGTACAAAAATTAAATGTAAAATATCAGTAATATTGAACAAACATTCCAAAAAGGGGTAACTTAATTTGCAATATTTTTCTATAGAGTGAAATTCAGCAGGTCAAGTAGCTGACTGCCATTTTGACTAGACAAGATCCTTATTGTAACACATATATTTTTTTTTAGAATTTAAGACACTATATTCTATGTCTCAGATGGTTTTAAAAAACTCGAAAGTGGTAATACCCAGCCTTAATACCGTCATTATCTGGAATTTCGGTAGGTAAGTTACCTTGTAATCTTATGATCATTAAGGCTTTACGAGGGTACGTTCTACACGAGATTATAATAATAGTAGGCACATATACGATGAACTATTAATACATTGAAACTGTACGAGTAATGTTTACCTTCGAGCCGGCAGTAACAGCACGGGGGATCTATTTGCCCTAACACATTGAAGGCTTTAGAAAGAACGTAAGGGGAAAAAAAGGCTTTGCTATGAAACAATACAAAATACACTTTATATCACACCTGGCCATAAAGCGGCCATTATCGCACGCTCCGCGCGCGTAAAAACCCACTTCCTGGCCAGGGGGTGACATAAAATTTTGTACTTAACACGGGCGGTAATAAAGAAAGCATCAGATCGCATATTTATTGCCCTTGCCTTCGGCTCGGGCGTCAAATACCTGCGATCTGAGACATTCTTTGTTTTACCGCTCTTGTTAAGTAATGTACTATTATTGCACACCTCAAAAAGAACACAGTACAAAACATTGCTGTCGGTTTTGTAAGGCGGTTGTCACACTAATGCGGTTTCGTAGTGCGAGCGGGCCACCGCCATACACTTTTTTTTATACAACGACGGTGGCAAACAAGCGTAAGTGACACCGCAGCCTATAGACGCTCGCAACTCCAAAGGAGTCACGTTACGTGCGCGTTACCGACCCTTTATAAAATTTCACTGTGTTGCCAGCAGAAGGGATAAAAGGTCCCTTGCTCACAACACAGTGCATCCTCGGGAGCTCTGGCAACCTTGCTTACCTCCAGGAATACAACACTACATACCGTTATAGTAAATAATGTTATTATGGTTGTGGTCTTCTGCAAGGCGGAGGTAGGTACATCCCCATTTGGGCTGCTCCAAATTCGAGCAAGGTGACATTTTGCTCTCCTTAACTTGCATAGCGCTGTCTCGCTCGTACACCGCGCATCAGTTTAGCAACCGCCTTAGGCTGCGTTTCCACCAGAGATGTGCGAGGATGCGTTTTCATACATTTGACACCTCGCAACGCGCCGAGCGAGGTGTCAAATATATGAAAACACAAACATCCTCGCACATCTCTGGTGGAAACGCAGCCTAAGACAGAAAACCTTCTGTACAGTCAAGTGCAAAAATATGGGTGCATACAATTTGCTCAAAAAGATGTCCCATAGCTCTTATGTCGGTGAATTAAGGTTTTGGTATATATTTATGAGCGGATTCATTCGATACATATTTTTGAACTTGACTGTACATAAGTACTATTTATTATTATGTGGTATTGGTTTCCTATCATTGACAGTGTAGAAATAATACGAGTTTTGATATTAACAAAAGGAAAAAGTTTATTAAATATAAAAATACAATGATGACTATGTTAATTTGCTAAGTGCTTAGACGCGAGAGAGCGACCCAATAGGTAAGATGCGTAGAAATCATTTTGGGTGAATATTGCTCGTCGATACTAACAGGCGCTGTTAGTGTTTTGCGTTCCATATTTCAACACCCTCCTCTGGACGCAAACCCATTGCCACTGTTAAACTCAGGTGCTTTGGCCGGTGTAATCCCTTCGTGAAAACATCAGCCAACATGTTCTCAGTGCTCTTGTAGCGGACGGATATTTGATTGTTTGATATACGCTCCCTCACGAAATGATAGCGTATGTCGATGTGCTTGCTTCTGGCATGGTAGATGTCGTCACCTGAAATGCTGATGGCACTTTGATTATCGCAAAACAGAACAATTGGTATACCTGACATTGTAGGCCAAAAGTCCTCTTCCATTTGTTTGAGCCAGATAGCTTCCTGCGTCGCTGTAGATAGTGACATATACTCTGCCTCAGTTGTTGACAGAGCTATTGTAGGTTGCCTTTTGGAACACCAGCTAATAGCAGCTCCCTGAAAAGTAAAGACATATCCGGAACATGATCTTCTGTCTTCAGTATTTGATGCCCAATCTGCATCACAGTAGCCAACTATGTTCGCGTCTTCCTTTTTGAAGGTAAGTTTTAAATGTTGTGTTCCTTTCAGGTATCTTAATACTCTTTTTGCCGCTACCCAGTGCTGTGTAGTAGGTCTATTGTTAAAGCGGCTTAGCTGATTTACAATGTAAGCTATGTCAGGTCTGGTTCCTTGTGACAAATATAAGAGACATCCTATTAATTCTTGGTATGAGATGTCTCGTAGGATATCTTCGTCATTTTCAGCCTTTTTCAGTTGCAGGTTGGCTTCACACGGCGTATGCGTTGGTTTGCAGTCGCTCATGTTGAAACGAGTAAGTATCTTTTCTATGTAATGAGATTGATCCAGTGAGATTTCATTTGACGCAATATTATGCGTAATTCTAAAGCCAATACAACACTTCGCTTCACCTAAGTCCTTCATGTGAAATTTCGTGCTCAGTTTTTCTTTTAACATCTTGGCAGTTTCATCATTATTGAAGAAACACAGTAGATCATCAACATATACTGTAAGGATGAGTATATTTTGTTCATCAACTATACGATGATATATACATGGATCCACTTTTGACCGTGACATACCAATTTCTAGCAGAACTGCATTGAGCTTTTTGTTCCATTGGCGGCTTGCCTGTTTGAGACCATATATGGATTTCTTTAATAAACATACTTTATCACCTTCCTCAAAATATGGTGGCTGCGCCATATAAATATTCTCTTCAATGTCACCTTGCAAAAAAGCTGTTACTGCATCCATCTGGTGAATTTTCAAATTATACTTTACAGCCAAACCAATCACATATCTTATGGAGGTATAGCGTACTACAGGCGCATAAATTTCGTGGTAATCTATACCCTTTTTTTGTAGATAGCCTTTCACAACGAGTCTTGCTTTCATTCTTGATACATTGCCTTTTTCATCCGTTTTTGTTTTGTAAACCCACTTGCAAGGGATTACCTTTTTATTCTTCGGCGCATCAACTAATGTCCAAGTATTGTTATGTAGTAATGATCTATATTCTTCCTCCATTGCATGTATCCATTGGTCTGCATTGTTGCTCTCAAGTGCTTCGGGAAGGCTTTGCGGATCTTTGTCTAAGATAGTCATGGCTGATTCGCCATTCATACACATGAAAGATGCATTTTCTTGGGGAGGATTAGCTTCGTAAAATTCGTCTCGACGTCGTGGACGAAGATCTTTCTTAATTTGTGGAATATCAAAGCTTTCTTCAGGATTGTAAGTTTCATCGGCCGGATCGGAATAAAGTGATGCTGTTGAAGATAGCGACTCAACATTCGGAGACGCTGGATTTGACTCGGTGATTTATATACAGTCATCATCATCTTCGACATCATATTTTTCTTCATTATCATTCTCTTCAGATAAAGGTAAGTAAACTACTTTAGGTTCAGGTAAGTTTATTTCCTTTTTATCACTAGATATTTCTTTGTTGTCCCATCCATGTGTATTATCTTTCTTATTATTAACGCTCGTGTTTTCTTTTTCAGGTGCAGATTCATTATTGACATAATCCTTTTTTACAGTGGATTCGAGAAATATGACATCCCTACTTGTTACAGTCATTTTCGTCTTTGGGTCTATGAAGCGGTAACCCTTTACACAGTCGCTGTAACCAACAAATATTACCTCACGGGATTTTCGATCCAGTTTTTGGCGCCGTTCCTTCGGTATATGTACCATTGCTTTGCACCCGAAGATCTTTATATGGCTCAAGTCTGGCTTTTTGCCTGTCCACACCTCTTCCGGAGTGACGTAGGAAAGGGCTCTTGTTGGTGAGCGATTTATGATGTGCGCTGCTGTGACTACCGCTTCACCCCAGAAGTTGTTCTGTAATTGAGCATTTAATAACATACATTTAGACCTTTCTATGAGAGTCCTATTCATGCGCTCGCTCAGCCCGTTTTGTTCCGGTGTGTACGGGTTAGTAGTCTGGTGCAAAATGCCAAATTTTTTTAGAAAGTTGTCAAAATTTTTATTGACGTATTCTTTACCATTATCTGTCCTTAACGATTTTATTTTTTTATTTAATTCATTTTCTACTCTTGCTTTGTATTCTATGAATTTTTCTAGTACATCTGCTTTACTTTTTATTGTATATACGTGTACTTTACGTGAAAAATCGTCAATGAAAGTGACAAAGTACCGGGCACCTCCAAGTGATGCAGTTTGCATCGGTCCACATACGTCGGAGTGGATGACTTCTAGCAACTCAGTTGCTCGGGAGCCTTCACTTGGAAATGGCTGTCTAGTCTGCTTTCCTTCGATACAACTTAAACATGTTATATTTTGATTGGACGGAGATAATTTAACACCAGTAGTACAATTTGGAATTTTATCCATATCGGCGAAGTTCAGGTGGCCCATTCGTTGGTGCCATAAGTAAGTATCATTTTCAGTAACAGCGGGCATGGCTTGAGCTTTTTCAAATACTATATTTAGCTTATACATATCATTTATTAGGTTGGCATCGGCTACTTTTTCACCATTTCTGTTTGTTATTTTGCAGCCGTTGTCATTGAATTGGATACTACAACCACTTTTTATCATCTTGCTTACTGATATTAAATTAGTTGATAAATCAGGTACGTAAATAACGTTTCTTACCTGTATCTTGTTGATGTTACCTCGTGTGTCGGGTACTCTAATAGTTATATTACCGCAACTTTCTACACGAAGTATTTTGTCGTTCGCAATTCTGATACTTGTTACAGGTGGTGCAGTCACATCTTCAAGCCACTCCTTGTGTGTCGTCATGTGCATTGACGCTCCTGAGTCCACGTACCAGTTCAGCGCGTCGTTGGAAGTGGTGGCTGAAAAAGCTGCAATAAAACCATTATCTTTATTATCTGTTTTATTTTTTTTATACCAACAGTTCTTACTCAAGTGCCCGTATTTGTTACAATGATAGCATCTCGGTCCCTTAGATTTATTTTGCCCTTTATCATTATTTTTACTATATTGCTTCTTGGAGTTTGAGTAAAACGCGGTTGTGTCCATTGTTTTTACTTCCTGTAATAATTTAGTTTTAATGGAATCGGCACAAATTTTTACTCCGGAACTCTCAATTGCCATGATCATGGGCTTATATACATCTGGTAAGCCGGCTAGCATTAGGGTGCCTAGCCACTCATCGTCAACTTTAAAACCAATATTTCGTAAACGATGTGCGGTTGACATTATTTTGTTCACATAGTCTTCAATGCTTGAGCTAGATTCTAGCGTAGTATTTATTAAATCCTTTAGCAGACCCACTTTTCTAGTTAGGCCAGAGTCCTCAAAAGCTCGCATTAAGTTGTCCCAAACCTCTTTTGCTGATTTGGCCTCTTGTACATGCACATATATTATGGGGTCGATAAGTAGAATGAGTTTCGACTTAGCTTTAATGTCCTTTTTGGGATCCACAGTACTGCCGGTCTCGATTTCGACACATTCCCATAATTCTTCCAATTGTAAATAGGCTTTCACTGCAAAACTCCAGGTAGCATAGTTGTCTCTTCCAGTTAATTTTTCTATACTCATAAGACCACTATTTGAAGCCATTATAATCACTTAATATCTGTAATTATGCTGAAACAAAACCTACTTGATGCCGCGGTATACTATTTTGAGGTTATAATTTTTTCAACTTCAACTTTTACTTTAAATACGCAATAACTTTCTTTTGTTTTACTGTTTAGGTATGGGTCGGCCCATAACCTGTAGAAATAATACGAGTTTTGATATTAACAAAAGGAAAAAGTTTATTAAATATAAAAATACAATGATGACTATGTTAATTTGCTAAGTGCTTAGACGCGAGAGAGCGACCCAATAGGTAAGATGCGTACTAACAGGCGCTGTTAGTGTTTTGCGTTCCATATTTCAACAGACAGTATAGTTGAAATGAGTGTCAACATTAAGTATTCCAAATAGGCGTTTTCAATCAACGTCTGTGGCGCTTCCTAAACTGAACACGCCCCTGCACTTGCCTGCACTTCCTGGCCCGCCCTAGCGTCTCATATAATCAGGAACTGTATAGAGTGGATACAATCCCTGTGTTCTTTACAGAAGTCAGGAGCGAATAAAGTTGATAATGATAATAGGAATATATTTATATCCAACGCTTCCGATCCCAATCACATTTCAGTGTTGTTTTCCGTGTATTCAATTTTATTTTTGTTTTAGTGTGTATTTTGTGATTTATATGAATACAGGTTTGGTAATAGTTCTTAAGCGAAGATAGAAACTATGACTGTAACTTAATATTTATTATTGTAAGCCCAAAATGGGTTGCCTTTGTAACTCACATATTTATATTCAAGATTGTATTGTACATCACAAACAATAGGATTTCTTTCTTTCTATCTTTCATGTATTGGACATCATAAAAGAACGACACTAAAACGAAAACATTTTCTGCGCTGAACAACATAAGTTTGTTTCAATAAAATTCAATATTGCAGTAAAAGACTTAAACTCCGGGAATAAATGAAAATAACATTGGAGCTAAAATCTAGTTTATGAGGAAGTCCGTTTTCACGTAGAAAAATAGTGCATACTCGTAAACAGTACTGCATAAGCCGGCTATCCCTTTTCACGGAACTTTTTATGTAGGTATTATTTTTGGTTTGTTGAGGGCCTCCCATGCCGCCTCGACCAGTCATTGATTTATTGTGGTAGTACTTAAAGTTCTTTGCTTATACCCGTTGCTTCCAGGAATTTCCAGACGAGAAAGACAAAAGATTGCGAACCAAAGTCTGGAAATTCCTCCTCAAATGCGCGATGTGCCTTCCTGTCGGTCCACGTTTCCTCCGACTCTTGTTTTTGGGTATCATCATCATCATCGGGCCTACTATACTACATCTTGACAGATTAATGGGTGCGGTTTTTTGTAAGTTTGTACTTCCCCTGTTCAGCTGCTCTAAATATGAGCAAGATGATATTTCGCGGTGCCTTTTGTCTCTGAGAACATCTCTCTGTACATCTAGATACGCCCTCTAAACTTCATTGACGAGACAGCCCAATCTTGTATATTAGAAAATATTGAATAAAATTCAAATCAGTCATTTAAATGTCGGAAACGCATCCGCATTTTTTTTTTTTTGATTGGCAATACCGGATTCACGAGCGTGCTGTGATTTTGTTTTGTTTTATGTTTTAAACTCCTCTACTTATTTATAATTGATATTTTTCTGATGTTTACTTTTTTGACAGCAATAACAACATTATCCAAGGTATCAATGGAGATTTCACGAAAGTTTGCTTTTGCAAAGTACATTTCTTAAGTTCGACTATTACTCGTTAACTAGTAATGTCTACTTAGCTGTGATAGTTTTCCTTTCAAATTCATCGTATATACTACTACCATGATTTTTTTCACATGCCTGGTAGCCACCGTTTAGCTGGCAGGCTATTTCCGAAGAAAAAAAGTTATTTGATACACCGTAACGCGTTGTGTATATACCTACTACGCGATAATCATCATCTTGCTGTCAAAGAAATGACTTTTTAGACATACTTACATGTAGAGAAAATAATAATGTCGCACGCCCGAAAAACTGGAGCGGAGTTTCGTTGCTTTACAGGGAAAACTTGAGTGGTCCCAAGGGCAAAAACCCCGCCGAATATTACTGTCATGGTATTTTTCCTAATCCACACGTCCCAAGTCTACCGCGGGACGGCACTTTAAGAAATTATCTTTGGCATGTCAGTAATTTCTAGAGACTTTGCGGAGTAAAAGTTAATGTCTGTCGCGAAATGTATTTGCAATTTGAGATGCAGAATGCTGCTTTATAAAGAATGCTTTTAAAATATGTTAAGTAGCCGGGTTATGGTTTCTTGAGTGGAATTTCTTTGTTGTCGTTGTATACAGTACAAGGTAACTAAGTATATAATTTGTTTCCATGTTTACAAGTATGTTAAAACTGTTTTCATAATTTAATTTTCCGATAATATTAGTAAATTGATAGATAGATAGATATATAGATAAAACGTTTATTTGCATAAATTGCTCGATATTGTAGTGCTTAGGGGTGGAAAATTTGTATGTTTTGAAGTGAAAACTTATTTTGCGACGCTGAGCACTTTTGTACTGGGGAAAAATTGTTAAACTCGCGACAGATTCTAAGACCAGCTAGTTGAGCCCTCCTAGTATCGTGATTGCGATGTAAGGGCCAAACTCAGCTGGTCTTAGATGCGTAAGACACAATGATACTCGGGACATATTATGCATATATGTAAATAGATTATGCGAATATGAATATGATACCGATACCGATACCGATACCGAAACCGATACCGCTACCCATACCGATACCGATACTGCAACCGATTACGATACCGATACCGATACCGATACCGACCGATTGAGTTTTCATATCTGCCGGCACTCCCGGAGTGCAACCCGTTGTTTTTTTTTCTAAGGAAGAAGCTTGTACATTCGCTATTGAACTAAATTTGTTTGATAGAGTTGATCCCCAAATTAACTTTAAACACCATTTTCACCCCTTCAGAGGTCGAATTTTAAAACGCTGAAATCCGATTTCTTTTGGGTAATTTAATGATAGCCATTTTTAAGTTTCTAGATTAGAAAAAAATGTTACTTGTACAAACTTTCAAAACCCCTTTTTCACCCCTTTAAAGGGAAAATTTTGATAAATGTTGTAAACAGTTTTTTTCCATTTAAATGCTTAGTCTATTAGCGAACTTCCAAGTTTCAATCTTATTTTTTTTGCATACAAACTATCCAACCCTATAAATATAAAGATGGCAGACAGAGGAGCTGGTTCCTATCAAAAACATTAAGCTATGGACCTAACTAGTACCTGGAAAAAATTGTGCTTTTGTCCAGCGTGTCCACATTTACGACCATTTTTTTCTGCCCCACTAAATACCATTTCTCTGTTTTTAACTTTCCTAACACCCGTTTGTCGGCCGTGCTCAAATGCGTTTAGGCGGCGTTTCGTTCCGGATTTTTTCAGATTTCTCAAACAGCTTCAGTGAACCGGTAACCATTTGGTGACCGACCTTTGCAGAGCTCTAACGGGATTGGTTCAAGCATGAATGATCGTTCGCCTCGTTCGGGTAAATATTTGTGAAATTCAACTACGAATCGAGTTTGGCTGTGTGTTCCTAAGACCACTAGGATAGTTTGTTAGTAAATTAATTTTGTATTAAGCAGTAATACTGTTAACGCAGACTAAAAATTTAGAAATAAAGGAAAAATGGAAAATTTTTGGCTCCGCTCCGAGCAGGATTCGAACCTGCGACCTCCTTGCATTCGCGGCCAGTCGGCCCCCGAATTCTTAAACCGTTCCTTTATACAAACGCCTTAAGGGAGGCGTACAGCGACACCTACCGAGAAGAGTCAGGCTTCATTAACGGCACTAACGTCTCTAATTATGTTGAGAAATCGTCAGTTACAGGTCAGGTCAGGTCAGGTCGCAGGTTCGAATCCTGCTCGGAGCCTAAATTTTATTTTTTTCTTTATTTCTAAATTTGTTAGTACTATAGAGGGTCGACGTAGAGGGCCCCCTCAGGGTCAACCTCTACATTCCTTTCATTCGCAAATATACATCCCATTAATACAAAATTATGAACTAAAAAGTAATGCTACATTCGTTTTTATAATTACTTTATATGTTTAGTCTAAAAATGCCTTGTAGGTGGCAATAAAAACAATTCAGAATCAGACGACACACGACCACTTTAATAGGTTCTTGGCGTTCAAAGGGTTAAAATGAAAAACACCTACTTATACTCGAATTTTCATCCGAGACCATAAATAACTACGACAGATCTGTCACTGTGGTGTGTTTTTTACATCAAACAATGTAAAAAATCGAGTATAGGTACAATTTGATGTTGTTTGAAAAGGGGAGCAGAACCAATGTAGGTTCAAAATGATCATAATTTATACAGTACGTAATGTCAATAAAGTCGAACCAGTAACCAGTGCAATCGTTTTCAATTATTTACTGACATAACGTTAGGCAGCGTTAGAGCTATACGGTAGCCCAGTGGTTCAAGCATGCGGCTGTCAAGCGGCGGTCGTGGGTTCGAATCCCAGCTCGTACCAATGAGTTTTTCGGAACTTATGTACGGAATATCATTTGATATTTACCGTTAGCTTTTCGGTGAAGGAAAATATCGTGAGGAGACCTGCATACATCCGCGAAGAAATTCAAAGTTGTATGTGAAGTCCCCAACCCGCTCTGGGCCAGCGTGGGGACTACTGCCCAATCCCTCTCATCTATGAGAGGAGTCATGTGCCCAGCAGTGGGACGTATATAGGCTGATGATGATGATGATGATAACGTTAGAGTCAACTCGACTAGCGCGTACAAACAATCCTGTATTCTTCCCTTTATTTGGGTAACTAAAAATACACATTGTAGATTCCATGAACTATAGATGTGGGGTGTAAATATTAACTCTCGCATTACATTATAAACTACGCCTATTGCATATGAATCATTCTTGAATTTAACCTTTCGTGAGACATGTTATAAGTTGTAACTATATTTTATTAAATGGTTAAAACTCACGTATTAATTGTCACGCCGGGCGCCGGACGACGGGGCATGCGACGATTGTGTGCATTTCGCTTGAGTCGCAGACGGACTCATCCTGACAGAAAAATAGATTTTTTCCATCTGCTATTCGGAAAAAAGTCATTGCTGCCCTCAAATAAGATTTGAAAAGCAGTAGATTACACGGTAGCAAAATTATTTCCGTCATTGGCGTAAACACTTGAATCCCTCGCTACGCTTAAGATTCTACTTTAGAATCTTTCGCCTCAGAATTCAACAATCCACCCTCGCCGTAAATATATCATTTTGCTCCTTTGAGACACAATTTACTATTGTTTCTTTAAAAGCTCCCCATACAAAAGAATTACACAATACCACTTTTCCACTGACACTATTACAAACTAGCAAAACAACCCTAATTTACATCCCCCATCCGGTTCACGGTTGAAAACAAAAAAGCAGCCTTTTATACAAGCTCTCTACGAAAATGTCCCATTGGAAACCCTCTCTGTTTACGAGGTCAAAGAGGAATAAGGAAAGTATATTCGTAAACAACGTGCACTCGTTTATACGCGTTGTTTCACGAATAACTTATCTTACGAATTATTTGTAGGGTAGGGATCGGATTGGTTGAGGGTTGAACTTTGTACTTAAATAAATAATGGAGTATGGAATGTACAGTAAGCAAAGAAATAACAAACACTTTTCGGCTCTATTAGTTACCTATATTGCAGTTCACCGTTTCCGTTCGGCCGACTCCTTTTTTTTCTGACTGTACTTAGCAGCCTCGGGCTGAAGCTTTCACATACACCTTTAACCCTATTACTGCTACTAGGTTAGGGTTAATTTGTTCGCAAATGTATCCAGGTATTCGAACGATATATTTTTTTCGCCAAAAATCTAATGGTAAATATCAAATAATATTGCGTAAGTATATAAAGTCGAAAAAATAATTGATAACAACCGGAATTTGAACCATCGATCGCCTCTTGGCAGCCGCATATTTGAACCACTAGGCTACGGTATAAAGGTAGCTATACTTACCTAGTCTATAGCTATAGCCTATAGAATATAAATCTGGGGGCACAGCAGTGTCCCCGCCAAGTCGAGCAAAACAAAGAGACACATCAGCTTGTAGCCGTACCATCATTTTCTCGAAGCCATTCAGTGGCTCTAGTATAAGTTTTTTCGAAACATTAACCAATTCGAACGCGTTTGCGTTTTGTCTCAAAATGTATGAAAGTGGTATGAAAACGTGAACAGCGCCTCTGGTGGTCACTAGTGGAAACTAAAACAGCCAGTATAACATTTGTTGCTAACCGATGAACGCGCGTATTTCAAACTCGGTGAGAGCGTTTTCATACATTTTGAGACAAAACGCAAACGCGTTCGAATTAGTTAATGTTTCGAAAAAACTTATACTAGAGCTACAGGCCATCATTTATTTCGAGTAATATGTGACTCATTCAATATTTTTGTTAGTTAATTTCAGTATTTTTATCTTATTCTTATTATTCATGATATATATGATATACTTTGAATAAAAATTAAATTGTTATTATATTAAGTCATTTTTAACTGTTATATAGGGTTATTATATTCTATTCGATGTTTTCGTATTACAAGCCCATTCCGGCGGCCTATTTTTTTTTTAATAATGGGATTGCTCTTGGCTAGCATCTTGCCAGGGGGCAAAGATGACGCCAACGGTGAAGCGGCCTATGGGTCATAAAAAGATCCAGGTTCGCGCCTTTCCTATGGACATATCTAAAGTTAAAGGCTACAAAGCTTAATTTTGGATTGTTCTCGTAACGTGCATAAACGGTGTCTCCATTTCTATAAATCCATGTAACAAAAGCGTAACACAAAAACTCTTACAACTTACAAGCATGTAACGCTTATCAGGCTGGCCGCACGCTTGTTTGCCACCGACTTGGTGTATAAAATAAAACTTACAGTATATATGCCCATAAGCCGTTAACTATTGACCATAGGAGGGACGACTTTTGTTTTTTCAAGTGTTTATGACCACTATATATACTAGCGGAATATTTTTAGAAAGTAAATAACTATAAGTTACTACTACTAGTTTTGTTTGTAATATTTCTACTTTGTAGTGCGCATTAAGAGTATATCTATCTATCTATCTATCTATTTCTATAACTAGTGATAATCGTAACTAGTAAAGTCGGCCCATATAAACTGTAGCGAGGTATAAAAAAGGAAGTCGGATCGAGACATAAGAAAAAACGAGGTATAAAAAAAGGGGAACAAATAAAATGACCACCTAAATAACTTTTGATATCATCAAATTTTCGAACCCTAAAATAAGGTAGAACACTCAAAAAAAATTATCGATCAGCAATTCCGAGTCACCAAAAAAATTCTACCTATTTTTGCAGCACTTGCACCTATTTTACTTATTGCGTTCCTATAAATTTATAATCGCATCAAAAAAATTGTCAAGTACCACCAAAAACACTAAACTACCACCTAATCTCATGCACCTTTTTTCATTAGAATTACATCCAAATATTATACACATCGCATGCTACATTTTAGTAAACAGTTACAAATTAATTGTTTTTAGCACTATAAATATTACAGTCATTTCCAAAATGTTATAAATTAGAAAGTAAAATTCTAAATTAATTTAAAAAGCAACGCGCAATGTGGCTGTGTGAAATAATAACACGTATACTGCTATCTCACTCAATCAAATACAAAGAATTGCCTGAAGCATAAAACCTATTGATATGTCGTTAGAGTGAAAGGTACCTATTGTTGTTTCATTCTAACTACCTATTGCTGATGGTTTACAAACTGCAAGAAGGTTTATTATTAATTTTTTAATGCGTTGACGTGAGCGCGTTTGATTGAAAACTTTTATTTGAAAATGAGTTTTGTTGATTTATTAAATTGTTAGTTTGTTGTGAAAATGGATAAAGGTCCTCAAATGAGTTTACTTTATTAATTTAGATAGACTTTCATGGAAAAATTAAAGGAAGATAATAGGTAGAAATAGGTATAGGTAGGTTTAGGTTATGTTAGTTTTGCATCGGCCCGAAGGGCCAAATAAGTCAAATAACTCAAAATAGGAGCTCCGCGCCAGCGGAGATCCGTCAATAGTGTGCCAATGTCCACTAGTTTGAAATAAAAATAGATGTCATAGAAAAATACTACTACCTAGGCAAATTGACGATTATCAGCGAATAGAGTAGAGGCAAAAACATCTGAGAACAAATAGCTGTATGCGACCATAAAGGAAAGCACTGTTGAAAATATTATATTAAATTAAATTATGTTATGTACGTGTCTCATTAAAGTTACAGAAATTTTGAAGATTCTATAAAATAAAATCATTTAGCGCTGTCTTGCTCGCACGCGGTGCGACGTGCGAGCGAGACGGACCGTATGGAAAACCGCATCAGTGTGCTAGCAATGAGGTTAGACTAGATTGGAACTGCTTTGCGAGTCGGGCGTTAGAAAACAATTGCCGCGTGAAATTTGGTGATCATATAGTATTTCTGGGTATCGAAAGAATTATTTGGGTGTAAATAATTTTAATAGGATTACGAGCCCTGTAATATTTGGATGTAAATTATATGAAATTTGGTGTTTGAAATTAGGTGATCATTAAGTATTTTTGGGTAGTGACTAATTTATTTGGTAACAATTTAATTTAATAGGTTATCGACATGTTACTTCTTTGAGTTGCACTTTATATTTAAAAGGAATTGAAAATTTGGTGCGAATCTAGTATTTTTGGTAGTCAATGTATTTTTTTAGAGCATCATTCGGCAACTAATTTGGTGGTTCGTTAAATGCTACCCTAAAAAAAGGGATAATGTTTTTTTATGTGTTAGTGTAGTGTATAAGAAAGTTGCTCGGATTTCAGTCGGATCAAGACATTAGACCATTGGTTCAAGGACCTCTTGGTTTTATCTAGGGTTGATGTAACTACAGGAAGTAAATAGAAAAGGCCAGAATATTACAATCAATACATTTAATGTTTGCTTACGAAATCGTTAATAGCACCCGCAGGGTGACTCTAGGCGTTAATAGCTAGTCAAGGATAATTACAGATCGTTAGTTATGACTACGCGGGAGCTCCCATAATATAGAACGTACGCGGATACGCGACGCGAGCGAATACCTGGCCAGGACGGTTGAAAATGAAAGGTCACTCACGTTATAGGTCCATGAAACCGTACGGTGCGTCACTCACGCTTGTAGATCACGCGCAGAAGCTGACGATAGTGTCATCGCTAGTCGATTCGTCAAACCGACAGGAGACGTGGCGTTGGGGAGAGTAGCGTCGTCTCGTTGCGTCTCGCAGATGGATCCCTTGACGTCGCGACCGACGCGGCCGCGGCCAGACAACTGCGACGGCGTCGCCTCGTCGCGAGCGCGCCGAATCGCGCTCAGAAGTGAGACCCTTCTCTGAGGTCTCCGGAGATCAGGTGTTGGGGGGGAACTGCGTAAAGCACCTTGGCGTGCCTGTCCACGCCGGTCCCCTTGAGAGCGCGATCGTCGCAGGCGCCCTCAGGGCGAGCGCGTGGGCAGGTCGCGAGCCCACAGTCCCAAGAAAGCCCGCATCCTTCGGTGGATATGGCTTCGGAACCGATCACAGCGCCATCAGAATGGCGCACGAAATCACCGCGCACATCACCCACAGCACTAGCACAAAAACTACACTATGACGACATACATCTAGGGCATTTAGGCCCTACCGTTTATCTAAACATGTCGGACGGGGAAATACATGTGCACGAGCGCGGCAGGCGGCCTTACGCCTTCGCGTTTGGGAGAAAGACCACGCGGTGGCTTTTCCCTCCAAAGGTCGTGTCGGTTCTGTCAAGTCGAACCAAAAAAGGTTAGTCCACGGCTGACGCGTTTTCGATACACGCTTCGATATACGCGTCAAAGTTATGCTTTAGTATCGCAAATCAACGCACCTTTAATTAATTCCTAATTTATACGAAATGCATACGTATTCCAATAATGGTTATTTTTATGTAATCTAAATTTAATATTATTGCTATTGCGAACTTAGCGCGCGGATATTGTACCACTCGTCGTAAGCGCGAAACGGAACGGTTTTTGACAGGTGAATTGTCAAACTACCATCGCATCAAAATATGACTTACCTTAAATTAATTTGTTAATGTAAATCTTTAAGTTCGCATTAATTCCGAAAACTAATGATATAAATGAATGGAGCTTGTCGTGACGAGCATTTTGGTATGCGGCTTTAATGGTTTTAATCCAAGAAAAGTGGTGTAATTGTGAAGTGAAGTTTGCCAAGCACACGACATGATTCTTCGGATCTAGCAGTGATTGTATACGCTACTGTCCTTAAAAGAGGCGTGAGACTACATATTTCTAAGGTAATTAATCGTTTCCAATACACTAAGACACGCAGACAATGTTATTTCGTGCAAAAATCCTTTCGACAAAACATGCCTATAAACATTGGTTAAAAACCTTGTAGCTTCGCTACAAAACGTTTAGTATACCTATAACCATATAGTTTTAAAATGATAATTTTGCTTCGGTAAAATCCTGTAGAAAATACCAGCTGTCCTAAATTAGATCCATTTCGCGATGCTATCTAACTTTAAGTTTGAATTAATCATTAAAACAACGAAGTTCTCTCTAAGTCCCTTTCGCTCCTTTTTCAGCTACGGAACCCTAAACATAGATAAGATGAGGACAAACTTATCCGACAAATAACGACGGCAAAATATTGTTCAGTAAAACTTGCAGAACTTATGATCTGAAATGAGTTTGGAACACTTTCGGAGATTCAACAGTGTTATTTATAACTTTATCATAACATGGTTGTCACATTCGATATTTACGATAGCCGCGCAATCATCATCATCCTCCTAGCGTTACCCCAGTACAGTTGCATCCTGAAGGATGCTTGGGGTCCGCTACCTAACGATAGCCGCGCAATGATAGGGTTAAATGTTGTAAAGTAATCAGGACCTGTAACCCGTAAAAAATATTTATTTACTGGCTTTTGCCCGCGTAAAGTTCCACTTCCTATTTCATCCCATTGAGGGGTGATTATCGGGATAAAAAGTATTGTATATTATGCTAATCCAGACTATCCTGTCTGTCATTGTATAGGTACCAATATAAAATTTCAAGCTTACCATCGTAATTCTAACGTTTTATACCAAGTTTCATCATGAACCGTTCACAATATATCGATTTAAACTTACACGATTTTCACACAGTCATTATTATTGGAAAACGGGACTTAATCGCGTACACTTATGATTTATTTACCTTTTGTAAGGTTTTGCCCGACGTTTCGAATGTATCGCAACATTCGTGGTCGCGAGCTGACTGGTGTGATCGGGTATCAACATCTTCTAGCCGCACGGGTTTTCCGAACTAACCGCACTTGGTCTTTATTAACCACTTCGACACTAGGGTTGTCACTCACCCGACACACAACACTGACAGCAAACTGCTGACTGTAAGCGTGAGA
The DNA here is from genome assembly GCA_951800055.1 of Cenopis cana. Lineage (NCBI taxonomy): Eukaryota > Metazoa > Arthropoda > Insecta > Lepidoptera > Tortricidae > Cenopis > Cenopis cana. Next base: position 2,757,465 of record OX637486.1, on the reverse strand, counting down.
ATACATCGCATCGTCCATTACATCAACGGATGCTGGCAGGGTCTACCCATGATGCTGCGCCTTCCGGTCCGTGGTCGCCACTCGAGAGCCTTTCAGGCCCCAACGGCCATCGGTTCTACGTGCAATGTGCCTCGCCCACTGTCACTTTAGGCGACTTCCTGACTTGGCGGGGCGGAATCGATAAGTGACATTTTCTTCTTTGACGTAAACTTACTGACGTCGCAAGGATTCCCACTAGACGGAATACTGTTAGTATTACATTTGCGCAGTAGTAATATCATGCGCAGAAGCGGAACAGTACTGCCTTCGCATCGTCCCGCTTCCGTGCATCCCGCGCCAGTCAGGAATCAGGAAGCACTCATTTAAATGTAGGGGCGCAGTAAAAAGTAGTACTGAGTTGACTGACAGTTGACACTGATATTTGACAGTTTTCTCATATCGTACCGCCTCCGCACCGACAAATCAGGAAGTCGCCTTAGTTTACTATACATCTGTAAGCAACATTATGAAACTCCCCATCTAATATTCATACTATCTAACCGACACAGATCAATGCGCGACAAAAACACACGCGTTATCTATTATGTCGCGTGTTGTTACAACTGGCATCGTCAAAGGGAATCCGTCAGCGAAACAGCAACAGCATTCGTAATTAGTAGGGGAAAATACAGGCGTATTTGTGCTAGCCACTAGTAAAATGGGAAGCGGCATATACATGGATTTATAAACAGATCTAGTGGTTTATTACTAGATTAAAAACAATACAGCTACTGCAGCCGAGCGAGCGTCAGGTAGTATAGTATTTTTATTTCAACAGCGCGGGTTGGCCATTGTTGTAGTTGTGACTCAGAATACGAACACACAGAAAACGTGAACTTATAGCTCCTACGTTGACGCACACATAGGCAATGTGATGCGCTCCGCAGTGACCGCTCTGAATGGTTACCGCTGGTCATGGTCACCCATTCTTCGGGCGGCTTGAGAACTTCTAACAGTCAAGTTGCCCACTCACTTGAAAAGCCTAATCCCAATAAGGTATTGTTTCCCCTCTGGTTGGAAGTTCAGATGTCAGTCGCTTCCGTAAAAACTAGTGACTACGCCAAATCTTGGGATATATAGCAGACCCCTGGTGTCCTTCAGGATGTAACTGTACTGGGATAACGCTAGGAGGATGATGAATTATGTCAAAATCATCATCATCATCCTCAGCCTACAGTCGTCCACTGCTGGACAACTGGACAATGGACATGGACCTTCCATAATTCACGCCACCACACCCGGCCCTCAGCTCTCCGCGTCCAACCGCTTCTCGCCACTCTTTTCAGGTCGCCGGTCCACCTGACCGGGCGTCGTCCCACGGGCCGAGTAGTTCTCGGTCTCCACTCCAGAACTAGTCTGCCCATAGGCCATCGGCTCTTCGACAAAATATGACTCGCCTACTGCCACTTTAGCGTGGCGTGCTTATCCACACCGCTATATCGGTAACCCTGGTTCGCCGTCAGATATCCTATTCCAGATTTTGTCCTTCAGAAATATCCCGAGTATAGCCCTTTCCATCATCATCCTCCTAGCGTTATTCCAGTACAGTTGCATCCTTTATCCTTTTATCCCAAGGTTTAGCGTAGCCCTTTCCATAGCTCATGCAAATATCATTTAACATTTAAGAATAAAATCTATCGATGAAGGAATACATCGTGAGCTAACTGTTATATATAAGAGCAAAATGTTACATTAATCCTACTAATATTATACATGTGAAAGTTTAGATAAACGGCTGAACGAATTATGATGAAACTTGATATACAATGAATTTACAGCCTCGATTTACATATCCTCCTTTTTATCCCGAAAATCATTTCTTGAAGGGATGACATAGGGATTACAAATGTATGCGGGCTCAAGCTAGTTTTTAATATATTAACATTTTAGTAGGTTCAAATGATAAATCCTACTTTAATTAAATGTATAAGTTTAATTAAACAAGGGGACTAAACTGCGAAGCAAAACCAAACGAGTGTCGTCCGCCCCGACCGCAGGGTCTAATGAGGAGACCTATTTCACTACCGCTGTGCCCATCTATTTCCTAAATAGGTTTTTCTTAAACAGGTGCGGAAATATCTACTTTTGTTTAATATCCAATTTCGTTTCCGCGAAAAGGTTCTAATTGAAATAATAGAGACGTGAAGGATACTGAATGGATTGGAAGTGGAAGCGGAAAGCTAAGGCTAAACTAACTTTTAAAATACCAATATATGTCAATTGAAGGGATGAAATCGGGGGTTTACGCGGACGAAGTCGCGGCAGATATTAAACAAAAATAACTCAATCAAATTGGATCAACACGATGACTTTTTTAAAGCTACCAATGCCATCTTTAACATTGAACGGTTTATAAATGAATCGTTTTTATTAGATTTGATTTTCGCTATCCTAAAGTAGTCTGAAACAAATCGCTATTTAGCGATAAAACTGCCTGTTTTAGCCACAGTCCAGTACAAAATCAGAGTCAGAGGCATCTACTAGTTGTGATTTTGTACTGGACTGTGTTCTATAATTGAAGTGCGCAATAAAGATTATGAGTATTGTATTGTAAATTACACTAAGCTACTAGGTGCAACCAGCTCTTTGCAAAAAGCCTTTTGGCTAACAAACCCTAATGATACGCTTCGCAAACCCCATTCTCAGAATCCAAACAGCTTTGAAGAATACCCTCTCAACCTTGTAATTGAATTTCTCTTAAAAATACATCCTTTTAATTAGCCTGGTTCTTTTTCTATTTAGGCAACATTCACACCTGAAATGCGAAATTATAATTTAATATTTCCACACCTACAAGCCCGGGGTACTTACTGAAAAAAACTTTTCCCTCTCACATTAATTAGGTAGAATGGCCTTAATTTCAGGTCTTGCCTTACAGGGTAATTGAAATAAATGCGAAGTTTTAATCAGAGAATGGAACCCTTCATTTCTTTAATTCGCTAATTCGTTGAAATGTTTAGGTAAACGTGTTAGCTAGGTTTCCTCAAAATCTATGGTGCGTAATGCAGAAGTTATATCGAACATAACACAAAAAGTTCAAGTTTTATGACTCAAGCAAGCATTCTACTCTCTGATTGGGACCTTAATTATTGCTTTAATTTTCCTACAAGCAATGATTATCGAAATCGGGTTTGCGAATTTTCTTTTGTGGCCAAAATTCTAATGTATTCTAATGTATTGTACAACGGCTAGTACGGAGACCAACTTGTGAAAAAGGGCATCCTCTTCAAACACTGGTAAAGTTGGCATCAAAAAAGTTAAGATAAAAGTTTCAGATCTATCTGAATAAACATGTCAGTCGGGTTAAGTATATCGCTATAAACGCGCCATACATAAAATATTATAGAAATCTACAGATGTTAGACAACTCACTAATGAAGAATTATTAACAATTTTAAATGTAAAACTAAAACTAAAATTCAAATAACTAAAGCTTAAAATTCAAAATACCTATAGAATATGGTGCCTTTCGTATTCCATCACGCAGGCAGGCGAATAAGGGCATAATTATGTCAGTGGCATACAATTTAACTGCATCACAGACTCTAAATTTATGGTCTACCGTTAAATTTATGGTCTGTGACCAGTATACTGAAAATGTAACGTATCTGACCCCTTACTTTCACATTGAAACAGTTGCAGTTTTACACAAAGCGAACATTCTTAGCGGCTCGAAGTTTCTTTAAGTTGTTTGAAACAATCGCTTGCCTGCCCGTGGTTGCAACGTCTACAAGACTTAACACTTTATTTTAACTCCACGGGCGTCTTAAACTTGTATTGAGTAACCTCGAATGGTTTTTTCATGTATTATGATGCATTTTTAAATTTTTTGTGTAATTACAGACCTCTGATGTTGGATTCATCATCATCCCCTAGCCGTTTTCGGCCACAGTGACTGTTGACTACTGTTGAGAACGTCGCTGGTGTGCTCTCTGGATGTTGGATTACACAATTAACAATCACTTAAAATGTAGTTGTATAATTAAAGACGCTCGCAATAATATTGTACTCCTAGATATATAAGTGTAACAATGATTAACGTCTTTGAAAAGAACTTGTTTCCATTATAGGGCACGTAAGGATGAACAGACTGTACGGTGATAAACAAGTTTACCTGGCGGAAAGCGGACGCCATAACCTATGAAAGAAAGCAACTTTCGATTTTTTTTCTCTTTTTTGATATATGATGGTTCTATATAAGATAATGGTCTCCATTCATCAGGAACACAATACCACTTGCTAATTTAAAAAAAAGTTAAATGAGTTTTTTTTTTGGGCAGTCGTGTAAAAAAAAATGTAAATGAATTATTTTTTGATACCTACAGTTGCTCGAATAGTTGAATTTTTGACATTCGCTTTTTTAGTGTTATTTTTATATCTTTTCATTTAGTGGTTTTTAGGGTTCCGTACCCATAGAGTAAAACGGGACCCTATTACTAACAGTCTGCTGAAGTTATTATATATTTATTTTAAACTTTATTGCACACTAACAATCTGGTACAAAAAGCGAACTTAATGCCATAAGGCATTCTCTACCAGTCAACCTTCAGGCCAAACAGAGAATAATCATAGTAGGTGCTGGATAAACTGCAATGCAGAAATTAATATAACTCACAAAATATTGTAATACGCGTTAAATGCTAATAGATAGGATAAAATTTAATTTACACAATATAATTAATACAACATACATATATGATATACATATAATACATATATATATATATATATATATATATAATATACAATACCCGCTACTAAAACTATGAAGAACCTTAATCACGAGAGTTAGAAAAAAAATGCTCGCGCAACTTGCGCTTAAATGAGAATAAGTTAATATGCGCTTTTAAAACTTTTTAAGTAATAAGCAAAAATCAGATATAAGTATAATTGAATAATCAAAGCAAAAATGATACGGTACTACGTAAAAAGGGTTCAAACGGTAACTAAAGGAATATCTATTCGTTAACGTTTTTTCCTTCCGTGTCGAGCACCTAATAAGACGTTTTAAGGCCCAAGTAAAAAAGAAGTTGAATAAAAAACAAATAAAAGTCTCCTTGTGAATTGTCATCTACTTTTTTAGGGACCGCTTTGTTTAAGCCTCCCTGAAATTATGTAAATACTTTAAAAGAAAAACAAGAATGAAAATGACCACGAAATATCACTGACATGGCATTGAATTTTCACTGTGGAATTCAATACAACACAACAAATATTCTTTTTAATACAGTTGCTCAAGTGGTACCGTAAAATGGGGTAAGAAGGGATTGCGAGAACAGTTGGGTTATGAATGGGGAGAGTACAGAGTAGGGATGGCAGAGGGGTGAGCTGGTTTTTATAGGCTACTGCTACGTAACATATCAATTCTAATTACAAATCGTGCTATTATAATATGCATAATCCCAAAGTGTCGATCCTACAATTTTCCAAACTCGCCTTAGTATGAAATTCCACCTCACCCCAACCTACCTGAGCTACGGGGTGAGGTGGGATTTCCAACTTTTTGTGTTTATCGTTAAAGTTATAAACACAAAATCATAAAAAAACTAAAATACAAACACCCGGAACACTTTTTTTGAAAATAAATCAATGAGCCACATACAAAAATAAACTTTTATCCTGGTTTGAACTTCGGTTTTGTGCCAACTCACCCCATTTTACGGTACTTCATGTAGCTAATATCGTACTCAAAATTGGATTTCTAGCACTAGTGCTTTTTACTTTTCTATTTTTTTTAATTTAATTTTGGTCCAATCTTTAAATCCAACCGAAGAGTTGCTGTTAATGTTATTGTATTTCGTTGAATTTTTTATTTTTGGATGCTGATTTGTTTTTTAATGCATAAATCTGAGACCACCCCGAGTGTGTTACTATGCGATAAAGGTTACCTACTCCGGATAATCTAAATGCATTTCCACCACTGAAAAAAAAGCAGAATCCTGGCTCCTAAACAAAAACTTTTTTTTAATTCAAAATGAGATTTCTCTTGGTCAGCATCTAGCCAGGGGGAAAATACGAAGCCGACGGTGAAGCGATCTCACCCAGAAAATGCCTATTCTCTCGTGCCTTAAACAGGCACGATCGTAATATAAATTCACAAATTAGTCGGAGTGTGCCTGGTGAGAATGAAGGTTAACGAACATTGTTTCTTTGTTTACCTAATTTCTTATCATAAAAAAGAGAAAAATCTTAGCATCTTCATTGGGTTACCATAGAGCCGAGCAGTCCAGCTATTTTATTAAGTGAGGTACCACAGCCATTTATCCTGCGTAGAAGGTATCCTGTACTATAGGTATATATATATATCTCTAAAACATGGATCACGGTTGCCTTGGAGGCACATTAAATTAGGCCCGTTCTACTAAACCACAGCCTCACGATAAGGACAATGATCCATTTAACTGGTTTGGTGTATGTTTATCACATATGGAGCGCTTTAAGGAGCTTACTCCAGCGGGGTATGCGTAACCTTTTAGAACGAGCACCGTCAAGACACATCAATTGTCATTTTAGGTATAACTATACAATAATAATAAAACGAATTATTTATTTCTCTCTTCAGGCTAAGTTTTTAATAATATTTCAATAAAAAGTAATATATAAAAATACAACTTTATTTTACTAAACGGTTAAAACTCACGTATTAATTGTCACTTCGGGCGACATGTTTCGAACTCGTCGGGAGTCAGGATGAGTGCGTCTGCGACCCGCGCCGATTGCACCCCCGAACTCCCGACGAGTTCGAAACAAGTCGCCCGAAGTGACAATTAATACGTGAGTTTTAACCGTTTAGTAAAATAAAGTTATAACATGTCTCACGAAAGTTTCAATTTAAGTATAACAATACACTTACAAAACATAAAAACATTATAAAAACCTAACCTAGAGTGCCGCCCGGCATCGAGGCAGGGCCTAAGCTACCGGTAGTTAGGGCGACAGAGAGAGGAACCTCCTGACTATCCGCGCCGTGTCCAGGAGTACCGACTTCTGTATCTGACCCTTGACCCAGCCATCTAGCAAGACTTGAGATGTTATTAGAGACTCTACGCTATTAAACCGTTCGTAGACACGACTATCGGGGCTATGATCGTTGAATCAACATCCCACATGGCGGTTACCTCGTGTGCCAAGTCTAGGAACTGGTTGACTTTGTCCTTCTCTGCATTCACGAGCTTCTAAAACGAATCATTATTTACAAATGGAAAAAACAAAAACTTATTTTTGTTGGTATTTATTACTATTGCACAAAGAAATACAGCAGTTATAAAATGGTTAGAAGTGGAAAAAGCGTGACTTTACATTAATTTACGAAAGTCAAGACTTAATTTAATAAATCGACTTTTATAGGTGCCTAATTCTATACATTTTGCTGTTCAAGGCGAGAGTGCATAGGTTTTTACTCGGTACAAAGCGTGTTCCATCCTAGACCAAAATATCGCTTAACATCAAGTGATTTGTGGTCAAGCGCAAAACTATCTAGAATAAAAAAAGTGACCTAACGAAATGCTGCTTAAAAACATTACTTTTCCTTAACTCAGAAGTTATGTAAAAAAAATATACAGAATAAGGAAAATTACGTAGGTACATAAATTACCCTGTCAATTAGGTAAAAGACAAAGGGAAGCCTTCGTAAGGTAAAATATAGGACTCGCCTTTTGACTTGCGAAGATTTATAAGTGAGGAAGTTAAGTATTTATTTTCCTTAAGTAGTCAGTATTTCTATTTAAAAGGACAATAAAATACATCGTGACTAAATATCGAATACTTCGTACGAGTGGAATTTAGTTTCAGAGGGAACTGCGTAATTAAAAGGTATCATTTTCTCATTATATTTTAGCCCATTTACACAAAAGTCTACTCTACACATAAAAATCTTAGTACTTACAGTAGAATATGGATATACAGTGACACTCAAGGGACCGGGCATACTCAAACTCAAAATATTCTTTAATCAAATAGGCCTAGCAACAAGCACTTTTGAATCGTCAGGGTTATTTCCCATCGTTAGTTTCATATTCCATCGCACTAAATAGATCATCATAGGCCCTTAAGTACGTCTCTTGCAGACAATTTAAACGGTGGTGTCTTATCAGATACTGTGGAACAAGCTGCGGGCCACGGGGATGCCAGGGGAGCTAGTTGACTTATTTAGTCACTGGTACGAGCACCAGGAAAACTGTGTAAGGTGGGGCGGTGCGGTCTCAGACACGTACAGGCTGGAGTGCGGGGTGAGGCAGGGGGGGTTATCCTCGCCTAAGCTCTTCTGTCTGTACGTGGACGAGCTGATTGTCGGACTTAGCAACATGCAGGCGGGATGTTCAATAGATGGCCAAATGGTCAACAACATTAGTTACGCTGATGATATGGTGTTGCTGAGTCCGTCAGTCTGCGCGCTCAGGGACTTGCTACGTATTTGCGAAGCCTATGCCGAATCACACCAGCTTAAATATAACTGCCTGAAAAGCGAGGTCATGGTTTTCGCGGTGCAGGGTATGTCCTTGGGTTACACACCACCGATTAGACTGTATGGACAGGTGCTGCCGATAGTCGAGCGGTTCAAGTACCTAGGACACATTGTTACAAGCGACTTGAAAGACGATTGTGATATTGAGAGGGAACGCAGGGCGCTGGCGGTTCGGGGGAATATGCTGGCCCGCAGGTTTGCGCATTGCACAGCAGAAGTAAAAAGGACACTATTCAAGGCCTTCTGTCAATCCTTTTATACAAGCGGCCTGTGGGTTAGATACACTCAACGAGCAATCAGCGCCTTGCGTGTTCTCTACAATAACATGTTTAGGGTGCTTTTGGGGCTGCCTAGATTCTGCAGTGCGTCGGGCATGTTTGCCGATGCTCGCGTGGATGGATTTCACGCCATAATGCGCAAAAAAATGGCATCGATCAGAAGCAGAATCCAGAACAGTCCCAATGGCATCCTGAACGTGTTAGCTGATCGGGCTGATAGTGTGCTGCAAAGGCACTGGATGGCGGGACTAATAAACCCCGAGTCTGAACGGGTTTATTATGTTAACTAATTTAATAATTAATTAATTGTAATGTATAAGTAATTGTAATTCTAATTCTAATAATTGTATTCATTAATTAATTTATTCAATTAACATAGGATAAGTAACAAAACTAACGACTCGATGGACCCATGTTGTCTGAATAAATAAATAAATTAAATTAAATTAAACATTGCCGTGTTAGTTTGTGAACTCCGTTTTGGTGTCTGTATAGACCTATGCGGCAACGGCGCGATCTTTTACATGTAATGCAATCAAGATTGACGTCAGAAGCTCTAGTTCCGATTTAATTGCTAGTAGAACCTTTTGATTGCTAGTTCGTCAAACCAGGCTTTATCGCACAATTTTCTGCCGTCCAAAACGCGTTTGCACCATCCGTCTCTATCAGCGGCAAATGATTTCCAGGCGTGAGATTCGAAAGCACGCCATAGGTACGCTTCGGTCTCGCAACGTCTTTTAGTGTTAGCTATGGTGCCAAGCATGATACGACAAGGTGAGTCAATATCCCAGGCATGAATTTGAAATGGCACGGCTGATAACGGGGGTGCTCTTTGGTAATATATAGCCGTGATATTTGTTGGACGCCTCCAACGTCAGCCAATCAGGAACCGCTACGTCATCTGTCAAACAGTGTTGCCACTCTGCTGCGCGCTGCTGCGCTGCTGTGTTGTGTGCTGTGTTTGTGGTGTTTGTGGACGGTGACTATTTATTTCATAACGGTGACGTTATTATCACATCGGTGACTGAATTTATCTATTTCGGTGACAGTTTATCATTTCGGTGAATTAAAAAAGATTGTCCAATATCTCCATAACTATTTATCGTGTGACAGGGCCGTTAACATATATTAATTACAGTAGCGAAATCTGTCGGTTGATCTTAAAAAATCTATGTAATACTTAAATTTAAAGAAAATCACCGATGTGAAAAGAATATTAGCTTGTTGAGATTGACCCAGGTATTCAAGAGGATTTCATCCTCGGCACATGCCCCAGCCATCTCAGGCGTATCTTTTTGAGAAGAGCATACAAGCTTGGGCAGCTGCACTGTGTCAATATTCCCTCTGACTAATTTACTTTGAAAATGTTTGGTATGAAACCTAACGTGAGATGATTTCGTAATCGTTCAAAGCGGTAAGCTGTTATATGCGAACCAAGCGGATTCTACTGTAATTATGTAAATTTACCGTCCAATGGCGAAAACAGTTTGAAAATCCGTTCGGTAGTCTTTGAGGAAATCGCGTAGTCTTAATGTGCTACAAATGTAAGTAGAAATGTTTTCCATCGTGAAAACTCGAAATGCGAGTATAACCGAAGTGTTAATCACTTACCGTATTCAATAAAATCATAAGTTTATGTCAATTAATAAGAAACTTTCAAATAGTCAATGTCGGAATGGAAACTGGCAGTAGGTAGGTACTTGGCAGTATTATGCTATCTGATTACCGATGGAGAAATAGTAGTTTATGCAACTGGTACATAATGAGGGGCATTAAAACTCGAGTGTGTTTTATGAAACGAGCCGAAGGCGAGTTTCATAATAAGGTCACACGAGTGTTTCAATGCCTAATTATGTACAGTTGCATACATTACTTTATCTACACACATATTATAATTAATCTAAGATGGGTTCAGAAACCGTAGTAAATAAATACAATAATTGTGTTAATACAACCTTTTTTGCACGGTTGCGGAAATATCGAAATCAGAACTGGCAACCGATACCTGAATGTTATTTAAAAAAGTAAAGAGTCCTTATTCTGATGTGATCATGTCGTTCTAGCTCAAATTTCGTGCGATATATACTAAAAAAAACATCGAGCTGACATTTCGCATCGACTGAATTTGAATTTTCAGTGATACTAGAATAGGGACATGTCAACTTTGACATTTAAATTTTGACAGTTTTGTTTGACGTAATATTTTAACATCATATATGAGATTAAAATGAAATATTTTATTACTGCTGTAGCCTTAGCCACAGATAAGAAAATTGCCATAAATTCATTGAATGTTGAAATGAGAGTCATTTTCTACGGTTTCCGAACGCATATTAGAGGATTTATGATATGTGTGTAGATAAAACATTATTCACTGCAAATCTGCTATTGTGATTTACTATAGATTGTGATATGTAACTTCAAATATTTGAGACATATGAATTGAAGTTTGTAGTGATAAGGCTAAGACATCTCCTGTCAAATCAAGCGATTATTATCGAATGGTTCATTGCATCGATTTTACAGCCGATTTTTGAAATGCTTTTATCAAGCCTATATAAATATATTCTATATCACAATTGTATCATTCTACACAAAGAAAGAATTAATTAATTATACTTTCTCTCGTTCAGAAATCGATAACTATTTTATTCCAACATGGCAAAGGTACGTTCACGGTTTGTAGTACAACTTGACTATTTTTCGTGTTGTACTTCATAGTTTAATTGTATGATATTTGGTTTTGATCATAAATGTATCGTTTATACCTAATCGATTTCTATCAATTTACGGAAATGTTATATGAATCGAAACAACAGACTTGGTCACAACACTGGTTTTAAAAAATAAAAGGCATAACTCGTAACTGTTTGGGTGGTGAATTATTATCGTAAAATCCTCAACAACTATGATCTGTAAAAATGTAACGTGGGTAAAATTATATTTGAGAAAAGTCAAATAATCTTTTTATTTACTTGAGAATTATTACCTGATTTTATTTATAATTTCGATGACTCATGGTTGTTTACGTTCTATGGAAGTTGTCATGTGTCAAATAATTCTTCTTCCTTCGTACGATATGGACAGAACACAAGAAAATTGTTTAAAAATCCATCCATTTCAATTGGAGAAGGAATATAATCTTTCAAGTAGTAATACCACCGTGTTTTCAGCATGTTACATCAATATTTTATTTCAGGTCCCTAGATGACTACATTTGAACCTAAACAACATTGCGTGAAATTAGATTCCGAAAACAAATTACCATAATATCAGCGTAACACTTCAGATAGGAACACCTACGCTGTGGACAAATCAAAGGCATTTTGTTACGCGTTGTTTTAGAACATGTTGCTGCGTCACACCATTTTGAGGAGAATTTTAGATTTGCTGAGATTAAATTGAAATTGTGTGGGTAAGTGCGCTCTCGTTCACGCATATAATAGAAGTTGAATAATCTACAAGAAAATAAATACGTAAGCAAAGCTTGTGGCTGTATCTTATATCTTTAAACGAGCAATTCTTGTATATTTATATATTTATTTATTTGTTTATTTATTTATTTCGGGGATCTCGGAAACGGCTCTAACGATTTTGATGAAATTTGGTATGTGGGGGTTTTCGGGGACGAGCAATCGATCTAGCTACGAGGGGCGTTCAATAAATTCTCGGTATTGATATCTTTTAAACCTTTTTAGTAAACTTTTTAATACTGGCCGGTAAGTGTCATTCATTTACATAAAAAAAAGGTAAAATTCAAACGGCGATGTTCTTTTGTTTTTCTGCAACTGCCGAACAAACGTGATCACAATGAGCGATTTTTCAATGTTAATTAAATTAGAGCACCGAGCGGTAATAAAATTCTTGACCAAACAAGGAAAAAATCAAAAAGCTATGAAAGAAGAAATGGATTATGTTTACCGAGAGTCTGCTCCTTCTTTATCAACAATTCAAAAGTGGTCAAGTGAATTTAAGTGTGGGAGAGAGAGTATCGAAGACGACCCCAGACCTGGTCGGCCCGTCGAAGCTTCTTCACAAGAAAATATAAAAAAAGTGGAGAAAATTATATTGGAAGATGCTCGAGTAAAGATGACAGCAATTGCTCAAATAACCAAGCTTTCTATTGGTACTATACACAATATAATCCATGACAATCTTAATATGTCAAAAGTCAGTGCGAGATGGGTTGAATGCGAATGCTGACGCCGCTTCAGAAAAATACGCGCGTTGCTTGTTGTTCCGAATTTATTAAGCTGTGTGGTGAAAATCCTGATGAGATACTGCAAAAGATTGTTACCGGAGATGAAACCTGGGTTCATCATTATGACTCTGAGAGCAAACAAGAGTCCATGCAGTGGCACATTAAAGGAACTCCTCACCCTAAGAAGTTCAAGGTCATGCCTTCAGCTGGAAAGGTCATGGCCACAATATTCTGGGATTTTAATGGAATATTGCTGATCGATTATAAAGAAAAGGGTGTAAATATCACAGGAGGGTACTACGCTAATATTCTACGCCAATTAAGAGAAGCAATCAAAGAGAAGAGAAGGGGAAAATTAGCCAAGGGAGTTCTGCTCCTGCACGACAACGCCCCTGTGCATACTGCTCATATCGCCAAGGCTGCTGTTCGGGAATCTGGGTTCGAAACTATTACACACCCACCGTATAGTCCAGACTTAGCCCCGAGTGACTTCTTTTTGTTTCCCAACCTCAAAAAGGACCTACGAGGAAATCGATTTTCTGACGATGAAGCTTTGAAGACAGCAGTGGAGGAGCATTTTGACACTAAAGATAAAAAATATTTTTATGAGGGGTTAAAAAAACTAATTGACCGATCTTATAAATGCATAAACATAGGGGGGGAGTATATAGAAAAATAAAATAAAAAAACCTATTGTATTCTTTTGTTTTCATTCTCATACCGAGAATTTATTGAACGCCCCTCGTAGGTTTCATGCCCGGGAAAACGCCGAGAAAAACTCGGTCGCCCAGATATTAAGTACTTTATCTAATGAACGCGGGTGAGCTATGGTTCTGGTTGGTTGTGTGTTGGTTGAGATATAGTTACGTTGTCTGTGTGTGCGTGAGCATAGTAGCTATGTGTTCACATTGTATAAGTATGTGTTCACAACTACGAGTACAACTATACCTAACCCGCGATCGTGAAAAAAAGTACTGTCCTAGGCGACGATATCCTAAAGTGAAATGGGCGGGTAAAGTTTAAAACATTGATAATTAATGGTTAACCGTAACAATACTTACATTATTTGATGGAAACTAGGCAATTTCGCGGCGTGGGAACCAGCGCAAACAAAAAATACGGTGATGATGGGTCATTAGCGTAACCTCATTTTTTTATAAACGCTTCAGGAATTCCATTCCATTCGCGTCCCCTAATCATTAACAAGTCGTAGGTAAGCTATTATACTTCCATGAAATGGAAAAATTGCATAAAAAATTAAGTACATACAGTACTCAATAAGTGAAATGCATTCTTTGACAATAAATAAAAATCTTTAACCACAAGTATTTGAATTATCTGAAACAGCGAAAAAAGGAAACTAGCGAACCCAAGAGCATACTAGCCAATACGACTGTATTATACACATAGATATAGTATATGCAAATATGTAGTTGTAGATGCACCACCGAGCGACCGGGGCTGAGAGAAAGAATATTCGTATAAAATTTGTACTTTTGCAATTTGACCGGTTCGTATCGTAGTGTGCCTGTGCCTATAACCCGAGCATGAAAAAATGCTCGGCCGCTGATAGAGACAACACGTGGCACTCTTTTCTATTTCCTCTTATAGGAATCGCAATAAGGCTATCTTTCTCGTGTCAGACGACGTAATCTCAATACGTCAATAGCTTGTTTTACGCGTGTTACGGAATGAGGCACCCGTAAAGTTTTCCTGACTAGAACAATATGACAAATCCAACGCAACATTTCCTTGTAAGAGCCACGTAGCAACGGATTTCTCTCGGAATTGCTACGCATTGTATTGACAAATTGACGTAGAGTTCTTTCAAGAACGTCGGGCGAAGTTGTAACAAAACATTGATTTATTTTGAAAAGTAATTCTTGAACAATTCTGTTCCTTTTGTAACTAGGTCGCATTTTTGTGAGACCTGTTTCGTTATGAATAAAACTTAGGTAAGTACGACATGAAATATTATATTTTTTCGTAATACAGAATAATATTTATTATCCAAAAACTGAAAGCAATTTAAATACAAAGTGATCTGTTTAAAATTGTCTAGATATCTACATACATATAATATATTTTATTAACAACAGTAAAAATATAAAATTGCTTAACAATTAGAACATATCATAAAATACTACTAATTCTAAACCTAACCTATATAAATATAATTAATTCTAAATCAAACTAAAATAAGAGATCCCCGGATCGGCCGGCACCTGGCGGAAATGTGCCCAGTATGCTGGCGGCGTTACCGCGCTGAACTGCCAGCGAAATCTGTTGCACCAGGTACGAGCCGGACCTAGGATCGCAGCCACTGCCTCTTAACCGCTGCCCCAACTTTTTAATAAAGTGTTTCGCTTCGGTGCACCAGGGGCCGCTCGTCTCCACTGCGACCGGGATGAAGTCGTACATTGGTTCCAGGTTTAAGTATTTGGCGTGCTTAATAGAGGAGGAACAGAATTGGAAAAGGCGTCTCTAAACAATGCAAGCGGCAAGTCATGTAACAGTTGGGGTGACAACGTTATCAGAGGGTTTGGACCCTGCAGAATACGGATCTGCCTGTCGCCATCTCGAAATTTGAGCCGGAAGTACGGTATACCGGAAAAGGTGCAGCCCATACAAAAAATTTCGTAGTACATTTAGTAAATTGTTGCTCTGGTACTCTAAAAGAGGTCCGATGGATATGGTTTTTTGGTATGTTGTGAAGGACAATATTAGCCATGGTAACCTAAAAATTTCGGCCCTCCAGCTCCATAACTTTGGCCGCCATCTTGGAAAAAGTGTAATTTTTTTCAGTTCTTTGCTTTTACTGTCGTCAAAGTTCATTCCAGTGCTAAACATAGTTCTACAATATTGTAGAATACAAAATTTGCTAAAACTTTTGGGTACAAAGATTTTTTCCATGACCCCTAGGGACGAAGATATGACAGGATATATCATTAAAAATTGCCACTTTTTTCTAGTTTTCCGTTCATGTTTACATTTTAAGTGCATTTTAGCACTAACTATAGTTCGGCAATATTGTAGATCACGAAATTTACTACAACTTTTGTATTGAAATACTTTTTCCACGACCATTAGGAAAGAAGATATGAAGTCATCTATGGAGTAGCACCGTTGAAATTTGCTACTTTTGCAGTTTTCTTCTCATATTTAGGTTTGAGTGCATTTAATCGCAATCTGTAGGGGATCTATGATGGTCGAGTGATAGCGGGATAGACGACAAGATAAAGCATCTGTCACTTTCCGATCTGTACCACTTCAATCCCTCAGAAGACAAAATCGTCTGTTTCCACGATACCTAGAAGATCGTAGGTACTTTGAATTTGCATATAATTTTGTCTTCTATAATATTGCTGACCGAGAAATGCACTAAAACGAAAATATGTGAAGAAAACTGGAAAAGTAGTAAATATCGACGGTAGTACCCCATAGGTGACATCGTATCTTCTTTCCTGATGATCGTGGAAAAAATATTTCAATACAAAAGTTGTAGCCAATTTTGTAATCTACAATATTGCTGAACTATAGTTAACGCTAAAATGCACTTTAAACGTAAACATGAGAGGAAAACTAGAAAAAAGTGGTAATTTATAATGATATCTCCTGTCATATCTTCGTCCCTAGGGGTCATGGAAAAAATCTTCGTACCCAAAAGTTTCAGCAAATTTTGTGTTTTACAATATTGCTAAAACATGTTTAGCACTAAAATGAACTATAACGACAGTACAAGCAAAAAACTGAAAAAAGTGACAGATTTTCCAAGACGGCCGAGAAAGACGTGGAGCTGGAGTGTCAAAAATTTCGGGATACGATGACAAATATTGTTATTTACGGCATATCAAAAATCCATAACAATTGGACCATAGTTAGGGTACCGGAACAACGATTTACCAAATGTACAACGAAAAAATTTGTATGGGCTGCACCTTTTCCGATATAACATTCTTCCGGCTCAAATTTGGGGATGGAGACAGGCAGATCCGTATTCTGCAGGGTCTAAACCCTCTGATTACGTTGTCACCCCAACTGTTACACGATTTGCTTCTTGTATTCTACTTCTTCAAAAATGGGCCTACTCTATAAGCTTTGCCGCACTCTCGGCAGCCGCTCCGGCTATGCGCACCGTGTGGTTGAGATGCGACGGCGCAAAGGTGCTTACACACGTCGCATCCCAGATGAGACTGCGCCCTCTCGCCCATGGGACCAATGTCAACCCGTCCGGTCTCTTCCCGTCCGTCCTGCTCAAGCCTTGGGGCTCTAAAACGGAGGGCAGATTTGCGGACACCAATGCTCGACGTATTAGTTCGTTTATCGATTGATGTCTCGAAAATCTGCCCGCGCTTATATTAGGTATGCTTTGAGCAATTACGCTATAAAATTAGAGGAGGTGCGATATTTGCTGTGTACATACTTGACAACAAGCTTTAGTACACACGAGATCGATTTAGATCATCATCATCCTAGATCATCGTTGTCCCAGTACAGTTGCATCCTGAAGGAAGAGCGTAGGGCTCCCTAAGTGTAAGGCCTGTGTAAGGGCGTTCCCTTACAGGTGATATAATGATATAGTCAAGCAGGGATTCTGACTGAAACAACTACTTGACTGGTATGATAACTGACTTTAATCCATTATAACTTACTATATATACAATAAATCTACGTGTGTACAAGGCAATTCCGGTGTCACGTACGACAACCGATTAAACTATGAAATCTTACAACTATGTGCGTTTCTCATGTATTTACTTCTTGCTGACAATACAACTAAGTCATGTACGCTTGCCCGTACATCCTGGCACTCCAGAAAGGAAACAAAACAGACAAACATACTGATAAGTGCATGAAGTGCGGCTACTAGCTAATTAATGATACAAGGTATACAACAAGAATACAAGATATATGGTGATACTTATTGAGTACACACTTATGTTTAACTGCCAACTATTACCTACATAAATAACCATGCGTACAAGCTAAAATCTACGTGCTCAAACTAACTACTGCCCGTCGAACTTAACGACCCGCGAAACTGTCGAGGGAACGGTCCCTCTTCCGTCACTTGTCACTATATTGTCCTTTCTCACTTCCACTGCACAAACACTCGCGCTGATCGACGACTCTGCCCGAGGCCGCTCCGCCGCCGCCTCCACTCCTCCTGGCCGCTGCCCACTGCCGTGCCGCCAGTACGCGGCAGCACAAGCTGCGGCTACCGCTATGACCATGACGACGTACAACGCCGTGTTATGGTGTACGTTGTGCACCGTCCTCTGAACCTCTGCTTGCTCCTTCAACTGCTCTATCTGCAGTTTCATTTCTCCAAATGGTGATTGAGTGCCTGCCTCTGCTTCCGTGAGCCTCGCCCGAGGTCTCGTGCTGTTTATCAAATCATTCAACATCGACGTATACGTCGGCATCTCAACGGAAGGCTCTATTCCCAATTTGTCAACAAAGTTGTCGTGACCGTGAATCGTGAAGGTCTCGCTCTTTATAATGCAACCCTGACTCAGCTCAACAATGCCATTGCCCTTGAGCACCTTGAACTCGGCACCTGTCGCGCAAAATATGCGAATCTTGCATTCTTCGCAACACGAATACAACCAGACATTACGACGCCGCAACTTGACCCACTTGTCGGCGCAAGCTGACACTGTCGTTTTACAAAGACTAGCCTTTGCTCCTATGACAAGCTGCGTTAACCGCCCCTGGCTCGGCAAAATGATGGTATGCTTAGCTGCCTCTGATATACTTGCATTCGCTAGCCGACCTCCGACTCTTAACAGCCCTTCCTTATCCAGGAAAGGATTAAGACCAATAACCCGGCTGGACTTGCTCACGTGACCTTTCCGTTTGATATCTGACAATTCTTCGCTAAAACAATCCCTCTGCACGTGCTTAACAACAACATTCCAAGCACTTTTCAATTCAGCTGACGTCAAATAACTCGCACGTTCTTTATTTTGCTTACCACGCGTCTGCGCTACGAAACGTGATATCCATGCTAGCGTGCGTACTACTCGTGTAACCGACCCGTGCCTGTCTAGTAAACACGTGATAAAATGTGTCTCGTGACACACGCCAACGTGCACGTTGTGCTTCCTGACCTCGTATGTCACAGTGGTCAAACTATTCTCCTGTAGAGGATCCTGCCCAGAATCCCGCCAAATAATCTTTTGTAACTGCTGATCCGCCTCTCTAATATAAATTGTACGAAACATTTTCTCCATATCTGCCGTGATAACATACTTATACTGCCTCCAATTCAATATAAGCGTCTGCAAATCTTGCTGAAGGTTAGGTCCACACTCCATAAGATCATTGATACTATGACCCGACGACGATTTCGCTGATGCGTCAAAAACGACACCGGCTTGATACGGCAAACTCCTCTTCGGCCCCGCCGGCGCTATCCACTCCTTCTCCCGCCTTTGAGCAAACGGCTCGAGAGCGGTAAATTTACCCTCCAAAAACCCCATGAACTCTTCAAATGAAGGAATATCCCGCGGTGACTTCCTGGATTCCTTAAAATCACTACATGTCTCTTGATCAATTTTCTTTGACAACAGATGAACTAGAATGGGACCCCACGCGCTGGTATCCATGCCTAAATTATGTATGGCGTTGATACACTCCATCGACGTATCGTGCAATCTTTTCAACTCAACCGAAGATTGTTTATGAATTGTAGGTTGATTTAAGAAAATTTCCATGTGATTAGCAAACAAAACCTGAGGATTATTATATCTGCGCGTTAGCAACTCCCATGCAACGTCATAATTCTCGGATGACACGTTCAAATGCTGAATAAGACGCTCCGCCTCTCCTCTGAGCTTACCCTTCAGATGCTGCATCTTTTGAGCCTTCTGAATAGACTTATTATCGTGCACGGCTTCCCTGAACAAGTCATAAAACGTAGGCCATTGAGTATATTTCCCCGTAAACACAGGGATCTCCAACTGCGGCGTTGCCTGCTGCTTGTGCACCACGGACCCTAAACTGGCATGAATCTTCCTCTTGACCTCCTTATAGGCTGTTTCGTATCCCCCAAATTCTTCGTCATAGACCTTGTCAGAGCCCTGCAAAATGTTATCTATCTGGAGATGTAACTTATCGATGATAGCCCACCGCGACTGGACGTTCTGCAACTCATCATCAAATTCCCATTTTTCCACTATTGCGTCAACCCTAATGCCCTTAATTAATCTTGAAAAAGCACGAAAGTTCGTCCTTTGTTGCCTCAATAACTCCCCCACCTCAGCAGACCCTTCTGGCCTCGACTCCCCTAGTGACTGCGCAGCCTGACCCGGCTGTTCAAACGTAGACAACATCTTATGTATCTCTTCACAACTTGTCTTCGCCTGTTCAAAAACGTTCTCAGTGAAGTATGGCTGATCTTCATCCTTGTACTCCGCGAGACGAGCATCGTTGCTCACGAACTCGCTCCATAGCTGCCTTATGGCCTCCAATCTAGCCCTGATATACTCGGGGGTCTTCCTACCCGCCGAATCCTTCCCAAAGTTCACCCTAACTTGCTGTATTCTCTGGATGATATCCTTTTGTTGCGTAAGTAAAGCCTCCATGATAATTATGATATTTGAATACACGTACGTGATATATGGTCAGATCTTACTTGATTCTGCCTGATACTTGATTCTGCGCCTTGGTCCCGACGCTCGATGATACTGATGATACTGTTGCTGCAGCTGCACACTGATATTACACCGTTCGCTAGATATTGATACTATTATTGTGATACTGATGAATGCGAACGCGAATTGAGGCTTGATATGATATTAAATGATATTGAGATTACGCTGATTGATATTGATACTGATACACTGATATTAACACTGATATGATACTGATATATGTCGACTGATATTGATATAACCGAATGCGCGCTTATCCGGTTCGAAGGACCAAAATGTAAGGGCGTTCCCTTACAGGTGATATAATGATATAGTCAAGCAGGGATTCTGACTGAAACAACTACTTGACTGGTATGATAACTGACTTTAATCCATTATAACTTACTATATATACAATAAATCTACGTGTGTACAAGGCAATTCCGGTGTCACGTACGACAACCGATTAAACTATGAAATCTTACAACTATGTGCGTTTCTCATGTATTTACTTCTTGCTGACAATACAACTAAGTCATGTACGCTTGCCCGTACAGCCTGCGTGGACGCTTGCTCGGAGCGAAGCGTTCGGCGGGGCGTGCAGCGGGGCGCGCGAGCGTGCATACTATTTGTGCAGCGGCGACTCTGGACACCAGTATGAATTTCAATTGTTTATATGCACTTCCAACCGAAGGGGGAAATTAGACCTTATTGAGAATAGGCTTGTCAACTTGACTGTTACAAGTTCTCAAGCCGCCCGAAGTCCGAACTCGGCTTAACGATTGCTGTGATAGACATCAGCCGGGATCAACGGCTTTACGTCCTCTCAAAGTATGGGAGCGGAGTATTTAGTAACCACTCAAAGCGGTCACCCGTCTAAAACTTTACCAAGGCCCACGTTGCTTAACTTTGGATTCCGCACGCGGCACACGAACGAGTTCGATTTAGAGGTTTCTTTAGGGTAGCATTTAACGAACCACCAAATTAGTTGCCGAATGATGCTCTAAAAAATTACATTGATTTCCAAAAATACTAGATTCGCACCAAATTTTCAACTCCTTTTAAATATAAAGTGCAACTCAAAAAAGTAACATGTCGATAACCTATTAAATTAAATTGTTACCAAATAAATTAGTCGCTACCCAAAAATACTTAATGATCACCTAATTTCAAACACCAAATTTCATATAATTTACATCCAAATATTACAGGGCTCGTAATCCTATTAAATACCCAGAAATACTACATGATCACCTAATTTCAAGCGTCATTTGTTTAATCAATTTAATATCTAGTCTAATGCCGAATCTACGCAATGGACATAATGGCGCAATGTAAGGAACGCAAGCGACATGTTTCGGATTGATCGAGCGACATGTGTCGGACCCACACGCGACATGTTCGGGCTAATCGAGCGACATGTTTCGGACTCACACGCGACATGTTGGTGTCATCGAGCGACATGTTTCAGACTCACACGCGACATAATCAGGCTCATCGAGCGACATGTTTCGGACTCACACGCGACATGTTAGGGTTACCGAGCGACATGTTTCGGACTAACACGCGACATTCATAATAGGGTCACACGAGTGTTTTTTAGGGTTATGCTACAATGTTTCGGACTAACACGCGACATGTTCGGGCTCATCAAGCGACATGTTTCGGACGCATCCAGGGACATGTTTCGGACTCACCCAGCGACATGTGTTGGTTCTGGCGCTTCGCCGGCCGCTGCCGCGGCACGCTCGCTTCGCTCGCTCGGCTCGCGCGTTGTATATATATATATATATGTATATTACTCGTATATACACACGCTAACGTTTGAGTCTTGGGTATCAACAATATCAACATAAGGTGTCAAACATTGCGACGTTTACCTTAATTGGAAGTTTAACTTATAATTCAATGCTAATAGTAGTTTATGCAACCGGTACATAATGAGGGGCATTAAAACACGAGTGTGAGTTTTATAAAACGAGCCGAAGGCGAGTTTCATAATAGGGTCACACGAGTGTTTTTAGGGTTATGCGACATGTTTCGGACTAACACGCGACATGTTCGGGCATTAAAACACGAGTGTTTTGATACACATTTTTTTTTAAGTTAAAATTCAAAATAATTGTAAAATTTGAAATCCTTATCCCCAAATTAGTCGTAATCGAGTATAATGACGATTTTACGTAAAAAAAATATATTTTTTACTTGAAATTCAAAATAAATGTAAAATTTGAAATCCTTATCCCTGAATTAGTCAAAATCAAGTATAATGACGATTTTACGTAAAAAAAATTTTTTTTTTACTTCAAATTCAAAATAAGTGTAAAATTTGAAATCCTTACCCCTGAATTAGTCGAAATCGAGTATAATGACGATTTTACGTAAAAAAAATTTTTTTTACTTAAAATTAGAAATAAATGTAAAATTTGAAATCCTTATGCCCAAATTAGTCAAAATCGAGTATAATGACGATTTTACGTAAAAAAAAATTTTTGTTTTACTTAAAATTTCAAAATAAATGTAAAATTTGAAATCCTTATCCCCGAATTAGTCGAAATCGAGTATAATGACGATTTTACGTAAAAAAAATTTTTTTTACTTAAAATTAGAAATAAATGTAAAAATTGAAATCCTCATCCCCAAATTAGTCGAAATCGAGTATAATGACGATTTTACGTAAAAAATTTTTTTTTACTTAAAATTCAAAATAAATGTAATATTTGAAATCCTTATCCCCGAATTAGTCGAAATCGAGTATAATGACGATTTTACGTAAAAAAATAAAAAAAAAAAACATTGTTATTATATTTAATAACATAATGAACAATTTTAATTCATAATAATCATTATGTTACTGCTGTAACCTTCTCCACACGTAAGAACATTGAATGTTATTATGCGAGTCATTTTCTACGGTTTCTGAACGCATTTTTTAATTTGTATGTATTAACTACAATATAGCTTGTAATGTGTATAATATTTGGATGTAATTCTAATAACAAATGATGCACGAGATTAGGTGGTAGTTTAGTATTTTTGGTGGTACTTGACAAGTTTTTGATGCGATTATAAAATTTCAGGGAACGCAATAAGTAAAATAGCTGCAAGTGCTGGAATAATAGGTATGAGTGTTTAGGTGACCTGAAATTGATGGTCGATACATTTTTTTGAGTGTTCAGCCTTATTTTAGGGTTCGAAAATTTGGTGATATCAAAAATTATTTAGGTGATCATTTTATTTGTTCCCGTTTCTTTATACTTGCACTAACACTGGATTTTGTAGCGCTTAGTTCAACCTAGTTTCGTTGTTTATAACGCTAAATATTAAGTATCTTAAACTTGCTTTCGAGGAAGCATTTCCGAAGCTAACACTATCACTTAGCTACAAACGAGTTTAGTATCAATTACAGCAAATAAACAGTTAATTCCTTTAACAGAAAATCGACATCTAAATGAAAATAAGATTAACTTATCTGCGTAAACTCTCAAAAGACGGGTTCCTGGTAAATTTTGTTGTAATGAATATCTGAATTTTAACGACGTTCCATTGGAAGGTCGTCAAGTGAAAATTGATTAATTGAAATTAGCATATTTTTTACACGACTGCCCAAAAAAGGAGTGTAATGTTTTCAGGTTTTATAGATCATTCGTTATCAGTTTACATACGACGCGCTTACGCAAATGCTTTGTTGCTGTATTCGTAGTCGGATTTTGACGTCAACGACGTACAGTCAAGGGTTCCAATATGTATACACTTTTTCACCTTATCCCATTGAAATAAGGTCCAAAAATGTATACGATGTGATGTATAGATATACCTGTCATGGCGTGCAGTGTAAACTCAATCTACATGCATTTCTACAGGGTTCAACTTTGCGTTTGACATTCCAATGTCATGGCGTGTAGTTTGGTTGAGTCCTGGCGTTTGTATTTGACAGAGCGCTAAAAATATTAAAGTAAAAATTAGAGAGCTCCTTAAGTGTGGTGTGCCACCGAGAAGGACGTAACAGCTGTTAAGTATGTAGCTAAATTGAAGACTTGTTTAAAAACTGTTAACGAGTAACTATAATCATA
Source organism: Cenopis cana (assembly GCA_951800055.1). NCBI lineage: Eukaryota > Metazoa > Arthropoda > Insecta > Lepidoptera > Tortricidae > Cenopis > Cenopis cana. The sequence continues at coordinate 2,732,773 of OX637486.1, read as the reverse complement.
AACAACCTCTATACCTGAGGTAATCATTTGTTTGTCTCACCTAAGTTATATCAAGTGCTGGCGGCACAGAAGGGCTTTGTATGGAGAATGCTGCAAATGGTGTTAAAAGCATAAAAATCGGTACGATTGATCTTTAGGACATATGAAATAATTTGAACCGTTGGACGAAAAAAAAAACGAAGAGGAGCCGCGTATTTCCGCCAATTTTCCTTCGTTAATGTTGCTAAGCAAACTTTGTAATAATGAAAAATTATAAAAAAATACTAAATGTCAATATTTTGAAGACTGCTTTCTTCTTAGGTACCATATTAGGTATATTTTACAAAAAATTATTCAACGGTATCGTACCAGGAGGAGTCCAAACTTGGTATGTTTTGAAAATTATTTTTTAATTATTTAAGACAAGTGACTTAAATGTAATGATGTGATATATTTTTAGAACTGGCTCAGAAAGCCCTTTCGTTTGATACCACACGATGGGTTTCAGAACATTTTTTTTTAATTCCATACAAAAAAAGTAGTTGTCATAACTCCTCTCCTCTTCGTTTTCTTTTCGTCCAACGGGTAAAATTATATCATATGTCCTAAAGATCAATCGTACCGATTTTCATGCTTTTAACACCATTTGCAGCATCTTTTTGAGTACCGATAGGACTACAAATAGTTTAAGGCACAAAGCTGACAAGGACAACAAATTACATGTCTCTTTCGATCGCTCTTATTCAAATTTGAATTATAAAAACCTAAAGCTGTATTAAGTACGAGTAGTAGCTGTGAGGCAAATCGAAAGGAATCATTTGCCGATCTAATGCAAATTAAATTACTCAAAGAGAAGTATTCAAGAAGAATTCTGATCAAAAACAAACCATAATATACCCAAGAGAGTAAACAGGAAATTACCACCTCAAAGCACCCTACATAACCTACATTACAAAACTTGCCTTAAATGCTAATAAAAGATCTCGGCTGCCAACCTCCGTCAATGAATATTTCATGATAGGCCCCACCCAGTTAACAAGACCTGCCACGGCCACTTTAACCCATTGAATTGCTACAATGAACGCACGAGATCCTATTTCTCCGTGGTCCCGTGTAAATTGGCCATTATTCCCAACCACTGCCACAGCTGTTGTACGTTTATTATATCATTAATTTTTCATCATTTCTTGGTCTGGCCTGATGCGTTAACAAGCGATTGATGAAGATCTCTGAAGCGTGCCGTATAGGGCATGCAATACCGGAAGATTCTCAATCCCGGGATTGAAATGCGATATTAGACCCCTATCCCGGGATTTCACCTAAGAATACGAGTTAGTGAAAATTTATTGTCAATTTTTTAATCACCACAGGTGCTATTTGAACCCCTGGAATCCGTCCATTGCTCTACCAATTGAGCCACCGTGGTATCTCATGTGATGGTGAATTTTTCAATCTTAACACTCATCTATTAAGCCTTATTAGGGAGGCTCCTGTGGTGTTGAATTTTTCAATTTTCACTTTGTTTAAAAAATTGAGATTTTCGCTAGCGGACTCATCCGCTTAACAAACATTTAAATTTACTGTCACATTGTAACTATCCGTGTTATTTTTCTACTTAAGTATATAAGTAGAAAAATAATGGAGGACAGAGAATAGGAACAAATACTAACGAAATAATAACACATACTCAACTCTCTTATTGTTGCTTTCTTATAAATTTTACGGATACAAAAGACTTTCATATTTTTCTATAAAAATTTAATGCAACATCTTCAATACAAGTATTTCGATATTTCGGTAATAGTTTGTTTCAATCCAGGTATTGAAATACCTTAAATAGCGGTCTGAAATCCCGGTATTTCGGGATCCCGGCATCTCGGTTTGTATGCCCTAGTGCCGCGGCTAAAATTGGCCGGGCCACCCAACTGTGTAGCTAAGGGTTTTGACTTAAATTCATTGAGACATTTTAAGGGAAAAATACCATTTTGTTCCTTGTCTGAAGTTCCAAGTAAAGGAAGCGTTATTACACACGTGATAATATATTATATTCAGAAATCTAATAACTGTTGAATTATAAGTCACGTTATTATTATGCTCATATTTAGAAGTCTTTGACAGTCAAAAGGTTACAATTACTACTGTTTTTCCACCGGAGATGTGCAAGGTAGATAAATATGACTGTAGTAAGCGATGTCACAGTAAACCTCATCATCATTGCCTAACTAAGCAAAAATGTCTAATAGTATAATCAGCCTAACAGTCTGCAGACCTATAGTAGGGGAGCCACGATGCTTAATGTGGATTTACTCGAGCATTGTTAGGACCTAGGTTTTGAAGATTGGATGACAGTAAGAAAAAAATTTTATATGATGCGTAACCCCTCCGCCGGTGGGAGGAGCGTCTACAAAGATAAAACAATTACACGATCATACTTGAAAGCGTCACATATGTTGACAGTGTAGACCACACCACACCACCAATTATGGACACTTTAAGAACAAGCACCAATAATGGAAACTTCAACCCTTATTCAATGATCATAATACGGTTGTGAATTGATTGTTCTATAAAAAATGGATGACACTTATTTTCTTTTACATAAGAGTTAATGTACATCATTGGGCCTTGTCCGTTATTGGTGGTGTCACCCTATAGTACCTATACCCCACATATTGCTGATAACGGAATTATTTTAATTTGCTGATTTGCATGCAGTGGCCGTAATAAGTGTAGAAGGGTATTTTTATTTTCTCTGTAAGTTTGAACCCGCGTGACTGCGGTGGTCGCATTATTGAAGATATATCACTGCAGTGTGGGAGCCCATATCAGGTTGAAGTATAGCAGGCGAGGAGGGATCATCCATTTCTAAATTGACTACAGTAATCTAAGGACATCGTAAATAAAACGACCACGTTGAAAAACGGTCCGAATTCTCGGCTCAAATTGTCAATCGAATGGCGAAATAAATAATTTAAAAAATAAATAAATTACGTAATCATACTTAAGTCTTCAAAGTTTTAAGAGTGGGTATTTTTTGTCGCTTTTCCGCAAAACGCACCTTTGTATTGAACGATTGTCATTTACTATGGCGCTACTCAACAGTGACGTCACTGTTGAGTAGCACTTTCTCTGTCTAATTACGAACATTCTAACCGTTGTTTATAGCTTCGTTATTTTTGAGATAATTGAATAGGATTTTCACTGTTTGGCATAGTTTTATGTCTTCTTTCTATTGAAATAATAAAAAAAATTGAGTCAACATCCCTATTAAATACTCTCTTTACTCTAACGATGTTTATTCTAAGGGTTCCAGTAGGTAGGCCAGTGAAATCTTACAAATAAAAAAGCTAAAATCGCAAAGCGAGATGTAAAGCTGCATTTTTGGTATGTTATTCGCACCCCTTAGGAGTATGTGTGACTACATTTTGCAAGCAAAAAAAAGTTGTGCTACCTGTATGATACGTGAAAAACTGCAAAATTTTCGGACTTTTTTCAGGTATTGTAGTTCAATTCAAAAACTATGGGTTTTTGACATTACTTGTCTATGGCATTTTTAAAGTACTTTAAATTTGCAACAATTTGAGCCTACCTACAGCTCCGTATGTCTTATAGTTTTTGAGACATGATGTTTCAAAAATACTGCTTTATTGAGTTTTGCCTATAGTGCGTGTTGTTACGGGTTTCCGTCGAACAAACACTTCACCACCGGCCACCAGCGCCGGCTTTGAGTATGTTATCAGGCATATCTCCTGGACCCCGAAACTGCTGGGAGACAATCTCTCCAAGGTCGCTCTCCCGAGTAATGACGTCATGAAAATTGCCGCCGAAACGTTTGGAAAAGTGGCAATCACACCCAACCTATGCAACATACATACACGTGTATGGTATCAAATGAAAGCTGAATAAATATGCCATCGTCATCTCACAATATACTAAAACGCTTGAGCTGGTTCATGGAAAATAGGCGTTTCATCATTTTTTTATCTTATACGGAAAAATGGCCCCGCCCTGTTGGGTTTTTCAGCATTTCTCTCACAGTTTTGGTCATATCCAGAAACAATAAATAGTTATGTAAAGCTGACATACTAATTAAGTACTATTTATGTGCAACATGATTCTCGGGTACTTGTTCTAGTTATTCTGTTAAATCTGGAAACCCGGAAATGTTTTCCTTACTTTTTATTATTTTGCTTATAGTTTTGAATTGTCTCAATGTATTGAAACTTAATTTAGGTATACGTTATGGCATATTTATTCAGCTTTCATTTGATACCATACACGTGTATGTATGTTGCATAGGTTGGGTGTGATTGCCACTTTTCCAAACGTTTAGGCGGCAATTTTCATGACGTCATTACTCGGGAGAGCGACCTTGGAGAGATTGTCTCCCGGCAGTTTCGGGGTCCAGGAGATATGCCTGATAACATACTAAAAGCCGGCGCTGGTGGCCGGTGGTGAAGTGTTTGTTCGACGGAAACCCGTAACAACACGCACTATAGGCAAAACTCAATAAAGCAGTATTTTTGAAACATCATGTCTCAAAAACTATAAGACATACGGAGCTGTAGGTAGGCTCAAATTGTTACAAATTTAATGTACTTTAAAAATGCCATAGACAAGTAATGTCAAAAACCCATAGTTTTTGAATTGAACTACAATACCTGAAAAAAGTCCGAAAATTTTGTAGTTTTTCACGTATCCTACAGGTAGCACAACTTTTTTTTGCTTGCAAAACGTAGTTTCAGATACTCCTAAGGGGTGCGAATAACATACCAAAAATGCAGCTTTACATCTCGCTTTGCGATTTTAATGTACGATTTCACTGCTGTAAGGATATTTCGTATCCAGTTTAGTAATCTAATCGCTGTACCTTAAGCTCTTTACGAACTTTTATTTAGAAACTTTGAAATTTGGGACAAACTCCATTCAGCCTATTTTAAATTCAATTGAATATCAAAGTTGGATCGGGACACACTTGTAGCCGAACTAATTTAAAGTCTGAGTCAAGTGGTACAACAATTGGGTTTTAGGGTCGCTATTTCGTATTTAGTAAGTTTAAAGTCTGAGTCGGGCACGCCGCACGAACTAAGAACTAGTAGAAATGAATTCGTCGTGGGCAGAGATGAACTAGATTAGGGTTTCTGCTCGAGACTTCTCGAACTCGAGACAACTCGAGAGTTTCGCCTCCATTCGAGACGAGAAACAAATAGCCGACTCTCGAGACTCTCGAGTTCTGGCGAACACGAAATAAGGGCTAGTCAGGCTCGCCATTTTGCCGCTTTTATCAATGATAACGCCGCCCGCGGATTATAAACACATGCAGCGGACTTGTAACTCGCCGCCGCCGCATCAAACGAGTTAGTCAGTCAGTGTCAAGCATGAACGAGCAGTCTGAATATTTCGGTGTTAGCTTAGCTGTGGCGTCAAACAAGGATGCGTACTATACTAGCACCAAGCCTTTCCGCTCTTTGCAGTGGTAGTCAGGGATTCCTTACACTCTTTGGCTGATGGCATTCGTTGTCGTACCGATGGCGGTATCTTCAATTGAGCACGACTGAAGGCTCGCACGAAGGTCTCTCATGCCACTGCCACGGAGATAATGTACGCAGATAACCGTTGTGTGCGAGCTCTAATGACGAGTTTCACCGAGTCATGACAACGTTTTGGCCTGATAATTAGTGTTAAAGAAACCGAAGTTATGGGTTTGGATATGGATACACTACCTAGTGCCCGTTGACATGAAACTTGGTGGTGACTCTCTTAAGCAAGTGGACAGATTCAGGTATCTAGGGAGCACTGTAACATCAAAATGCCACCTTGATGATGAAGTTAACAGCAGAATCGGGGCGGCAGCTGCTGCCTTTGGAAAACTTCTAGTCAAGGTGTTCCGGTCACACGACATAAAGCTCCAATCCAAGGTCTCTGTGTACATGGCAATAGTTCTGCCTAATCTTTTGTATGCCTCCGAAACGTGGTGCCTCTACCGCAAGCACATTCACGTATTAGATAGCTTTCTTTCATCTGGAATGCCTGCGTGACATTATGTTTGTTTTTCATTTTATTGTCAACAATAATTTACAATTTCTTACCAACGACTCGAGAGTCGAGACAACTCGAGAAATTGGAGTCGAGAGTTCTCGAAACTCGAGAAAAAAAATGAATCCAGAAACCCTAAACTAGATCTAGATGTTAATCCTTTATTTTACTATTTTTTTAACCTGACTGCGGCTTTCTAGGCCGGGCCCAATAAAGCGATAAGAGTGCGCGGTCGGCGAGTGGCCTGGGGAAAATCCAGGGGAAACCTCCAATACGACCACGCGGATTATAACCCGTAACGCTCCACATCTCAAGGTTTAAATACTGGAATACTCTTAGAGTAAGACCGCGACGCGACGCTACGAGACACGGCTCTAAATCAGTATACCGCACTGAAACTGCAGCGACGCGACACTTTGCGACACATTTTGCCAGTCAGTTGTTATTGTGTCGCGTCACTTACTATACCACACTACGCGACGCGACACTACGCGACGCGCCACGGCGCGACAAAGTTGGTCGATTGGTCAACTCTGCCGCGCAGTGTCGCGTCGCATAGTTCCGCTGCCGCATAGTGCGGTTTACCTCATACATTTACATACAAAGAAGAGCATCGTGGCATAGCGTCGCGTCGCGTAGTGCCGCGTCGCCTAGTGCGGTCTTACTCTAAAGAGTTTGCGCTCCAGTGAGATTGGTTGAGCGGTTTTAACTGAATCTGAGGTGTCAGTGAAATCGAGCTACTGTTAGTTTTGTCGCTGGTTAGTATACTCGTTCGTAATCAATAACAGATTGAGAAGAAATGGAGTGCAGTGAACGAGAGTTAGAGCCACGGGCACGAGACAATGCGGAGTGTGGTTTAAAGGATATAAAAATACTAAACTAAAAGTATAAACCTTAAAACCATTGACCTGAAAAAAGAAGGTTAACACAGCAAAATGCAATCTCCCTCATATTTGAAGCTGAGTTACGTCCACCACAACAAAAATAAACAATACCGTTACCGTTTTCTATTTTTGTAGTGATTGTATATAATATTTATACATTATATAATATATTATTGTGTGCTAAATTGGCCTGTTTTGGTCTATTCTTGTCGTTACGAACACGCAGTGGGCAATAAGAAATACAATACAATACGAATATTCTTTATTGTTCACCAAATAATGTAGACTAAAAACAAATAACAGAAACAAATTGCACAATGGTAGACAACAGGCGGTCTTATCGCTAACAAGCGATCTCTTCCAGACAACTAATAACTAGAAAATAAAACTTACTAACTAAGACAGCTAATAACTAGGAAAGAGAAATAATAACTGCTCTGGGAGTTGCGATCGTGTACAATCTTCTATTTTCCTCTTATCGTCAGCCTGTGTTGGTCCCTTGTCAAGTTGTCATGGTATAAAAACCGGCCAAGTGCGAGTCGGACTCCGCAAATTTAGGGTTCCGAACCAACCGCAAAATTAAGTTTGTTTTAATAGGAAAAATAAGGTAATTTGAATGACAAAATGTGGAATATCAATATATTAGTATTTGTTGTTAAAATATACGTAATAATGAAAATTGTCACCAAATTTCAAGTCAATGGGAAGTCGAAAAATTCTTCGGAACAAATTTTGTGACAGACGGCGGACGGATGGACGCCTGGGCGACACTAATAGGGTCCCGTTTTGACCCATCGGGTACGGAACCCTAAATAGAACTATTTAGTTGTTTTTGACCGATTGAACGAGATCTGAGCGCTCAATTCAAAGGCACAACTCTGTTAGTTTGGTTGATGCTAGAACGCGGTCAGTTTCCTAACTAAACTTCGAAAAGGTCGACAGGGCAACTTGTTTTGCTTTCACGCCGGGCATATACCCATTATCGGGGGTTTCCAATTGTTAAACGTTTAACTTCAATTTATAATGCGGCTTTGTTAATGACTTGGTGATCGATTAAGCGATATTTTTATAATAAGTGCCCATAGGCAAAGTTGTTGGAGCGCTCGTGGCCCAGCGGCGCCTGCGTACCGCTTGCGCTTGCTAAGGTTAAGCAACGTGGGCAGCGGTCAGGACTTGGATGGGTGACCGCTTTGAGTGGTTACTAACTGAGCGCTCCCGTGCTTTGGAAGGCACGTTAAGCCGTTGATCCCGGTTGCTGTGTATGGCAGCAGTGGTTAAGCCAAGTTGGAGGCCATCGGGCGGCTTCAGAACTTGTAACAGTCAAGTTGCCCACTCACTTGACAAAGCCTAATCCCAATAAGGTCTAGTTTCCCCTTGGGGTTGGAAGGTCAGATGGCAGTCGCTTTCGTAAAAACTAGTGCCTACGCCAAATCTTGGGATTAGGTAGCGGACCCCAGGCATCCTTCAGGATGCAACTGTACTGGGATAATGCTAGGAGGATGATGAGGCAAAGTTGTTCTAACATGTAAGGCCGAGCCGAGATAATTGATACGTAAAGGCTCCACGAAAGATGGAACGCCGCGCTAACGGCTTCCAACTTAGACACGACTCGTACACTTAGGGTCAGTAAATAAAAACCCTTCTTTTTATAAGGGTCAGTTGCACCAACATACGAACACAGGCCGGTCATCGTCTTTGGCGCTGGCAGCTGTCATCCCATAGAAACTTGTCAAACTTTCCATACAGCCTTAGGCATTCAATTCCACCGGCTGGGACGTCCACCGCGCGCAATTGCGACAACATCACAGACACATAATATTTGTTCCGGTACCGCCGCATACCGGGACGCTGCTTGCTGGACGCTTCTCAGACAGGCTAGATTTAGTGAACCAGCGACAAAACTCCCAGTAGCTTGATTCCACTCACACCTCAGATTGTGTTGAAGACGCTCAACCAATATCACTGGAGCGCAAATTCTTAGAGTATTCGACAGTTTAAACCACCCGCGTGGTCGAGTCAGAGGTTTCCCTTGGGTTTTCTCCAGGCCTAGCTCCAACCATGCGCTCGTATATCGGTTTATTTTTTTGAGTCAAATAAAAAAAAGAAAATAGTGTTTATTTCAAAATCATGTACAGTCAGGAAATTTGAATGTTTGTTCCTTTTGGACTCTGTTTGTATCGTAATAGAGGCCAATAAATTCAAATTCCTCGAACTTGTTGTTTGCTTACCTTTTTTATATAATGATGCGTTTTGACGAAAAAGCCTCTTTAACTCAACTAGTTTAACAAAAGTATGGGGCACTTCAAGAAAGGAGTGAATACTATGATTCGGTGAATGAAGGATAACTTGGCGGAAATAAGATAAGATAAGATAAGATAAGATAATATTTATTGAATTTAAAACCTAACTGCTAGTGAAATAATTCGTGTATAAGCAAATTTTGGCATAATTGTAGGTAAATATGTCCTTAACAACATACTAAAAGTCCAGGGGGATGGCTTTTAATACAACTGAACGGTTTACGATTCAAACTTTAGTATTCAGACGCCGGTACCCATACCCACCACGTTGGCATCAAAAACGTATTTTTCGGCGCAGTGACGTGACTCGTGTGATCTTATTGTGAAACTCGCCTCCAGCACGTTTCATAAGTTCATACTTGTGCTAGAGCCTCTCGTTATGTAACAGTTGCCTAAACTACTATGATATTCCCTCCAATTCACAAAACAAAAGGGTGGCACAAAGGCCAACGAAAAGGCTAGCCGTAGTTATATCACACGATTCGATCGTGGCAGCGTGGCTATAGCTTTTGGCCGGAGTTAGGACAATACGAGTAGCAATTAGACTCAGTAACGCAAATAGGCAATTTTGTCCATTTGGGACAAGGTAGATTCAAATAGACTGTGTTAGTGGGAGCAAGCCTTAAGTAAGGTAAGAGAACAAACCTCCAATTCAAGTCAAAGTTGACACAAGTTTTCGTGTGAAACAGTACTTACAGCACAAAGTAAATAGCGGCGGCGCGCCGGAGCAGAGAGTCCGCTCAGTACAAAGTGCCATTTTCGCCGCACGCACACAGACGTAACATTTACAGGCATTCTCGGTTGATCTCGGCAATGCTTAGTCGCGACTGTCGCGAGTGCTAGTTGTGCGCGCGTTGATCACTTGACGTCCCCGCCGCTACGTAGGTACTTTGTGTTACGTACGTCAAAATGAATAACCGATATTATTACAGTTGGAATGTATTTTATTGTTTAAATACAATAAAAAACTGTGCCTACACTTTCTTCAAATTTTCAAACGATATTGAAAGGTAAATAAAACGGTTTTCTCATTTTGGTAGTTACAATACCTAGGTAGGTAGGTAATTTTTTGAAACTAACCACTTTGATAACGTCGATCAACCATTACACATTCATCTTATCGTTCGCTGGTAAAACGCCAGTGTTTAAGTACTATGGTTTAGTTAAGTAGGTACCTAATTATAATTAATTAGGTATATTCTTTGTTGGCGCTCTCGACCGCCGCCGGTCACAAGTCACAACTCGCAGCGGGTCACGCATCAATTTATTAGGGTTCCGTACCCAAAGGGTCAAAACGGAACCCTATTGGTGTCGCCCAGACGTCCGTCCGTCGTCTGTCACAAAATTTGTTCCGAAGAATTTTTAGACTTCTCATTGACCTATGAACTTGAAATTTGGTGACAATGTTCAATATTACGTATATTTTAACAACAAATACTAATATATTGATAAATCATATTTTTGAGGTTGATTCGGAACCCTAAATGTGCAAAGTCCGACTCGCACTTGGCCGGTTTTTTACCAAGATACGCTGGTTCATATTTAAATGTCATGTTGAAGAACTTTTAATATACGTACCTACTCCTTTTTAAAATTCAGAATCAATACAGAAGCAACCATGTGAGTCGGGCAAGTTTAGGTATGTATTTTCAAGAACGGCGGGAACGGACCGTCTGTATATTTTTTATTTTGTGCTTACAGTCTATTCATCCTTACGAACGTGTTCTACGTCCTTTCGTTTCATGTAAACAAACTATTGTTGAAGACGTTAATCATTATCACACTCTTCTCTAGGATTGCAATACTTTGTGAGCTTCTCTAAGCAGCGGAGGGTTGCTATGATTGGACCACTTAACTTCGCTGGCTTATAATAGTTATAATCTACAAAATATATGTAAGAAAATAAAACAAGTTTGATACAACAACACCGTGACCCCGAAATCACCCGTAAATCCCCTTAGCTAAGCCCATTGTCACTCGTCTTCCCTGAAACCGCCTTTGAAACCTAGATTGTCATTAATGTCTATTATTTATTAGCGCAGCTTGCCGCTGCGGCCGCTGCAAATGGAATATCCGATGTCGTGACAAACAGACTCGACGTTGCTTAGTGCGCGTTCGATCTGGGATTAGAGTGCGGTAGTGTGGTCGTAGCTTAATTAATGCACGGTTAAATACGCCAGTGTGTTTGGGGTTAAGATTCCTGTACCCTTACCATGAGTTTCAAATGTTTGCATTACTGTACTCGCTAGCGACTGCGTAAACGATTTAGTATGGACAAAAGTGCAGCGTCTCTGGCAGTGACGCAATAGAACTAATAATCGCCATACTAAAACGTTTACGCAGTCGCTAGCGAGTGCGGCACCTAATGCAAACATTGCAAACTCATCGTAAGGGTACTGGCCCCGTATAATGGTCGCAGCTCGGCTCCGCGCGCGCCTCACAAAGGTTCTTCGGTCACCAAATAAGTAAATTCGTACAGAAACCAAATACAAGCTCCCCCCTCTGCCCGCAATCTGTCTAGGGCAATTAATACATTGCTTACTCATTTTGAAGCACTAAACTATTACAAAGGATTACTTATATTCAATACAGTCGTATAAACTCCAGAGTTTGAATGGTTTGAAACGACGCATTAAATATTTGGCATTCGATTACTGTTTGTATTACTGAAAGCGTATCCGCCATTCGTATTCATTGATCCATTGAATATATGTATTTAGAAATAACTAACCACGTATACGCAAACTTTTGCCACAAAACTACATCAATAACTTAGATTGGTAATGTCATCTCTTTCATATAAGTAAAACTATTTCATGGAAGACTTTTCAAGTTATCTCTCGCATTTTCCTCAACGTTGTGTTACGTAGTTTGTAATAACTATAGAATGCTGCCAAACAACATTGCACTTTAATGCAAAGAAAATAACGTTGCTGCTGCTGTATCGGCGTCAAAGACCCAGGTGTTGGTATTGGCAGAAATTGGAATAAAATATTCGTGTGCCCACCTCCGCCACGACCCGATACGTGGCACTTTCATTCTTATGTAATGATAACAGAGGTGATGAATAGGTGTCATTTATCGGGCACGAGGTGTCGAGCACTGGGACGTTTACCATACTTAACATCTGTTTAGCTAGAACCGTATTGCTGGCACTCACGCGTCCGTCCGTCCGTCCGGCGTCTGCCACAAAATTTTGTTGAGAAGATTTGGACACTTCGCATTGACCTATGAACTTGAAATTTAGTGATAGTGTTAAATATTATATTACGTATTATTTACAAATCCCCCGCCATTATAAAAGAAAAGAAAAGCCAAAATAAAAGATAGCAATAAACATTATGGCGATAGATTTTTTAACTTTGTATTTTTGACTTCGACTTCGGTCTCCGAAACGTCAAGATCAAAAAATGTTTATTTACGGAATTATGGTACATTAAAAAAGATGGACATAAAACAATAAGTTCAGCATAATTCACCATTTTAGTGGCATGCAAATTAAAAACTAAAATTAAGAATTTTAAAAACCCCCCGACATGATGGCTAATCATCTTCAAACGGCTGAACAGATTTTCATGAAATATGGCTAAGATCACTCGGGATAAAACTATCTATGACACAAAAAAACTAAACGAAAATCGGTTCGTCCGTTTGGGCGCTACGATACCACAGACAGATACACAGACAGACACGTTAAACTTATAACACCCCTCTTTTTGCGTCGGGGGTTCAATATTAAAATGAACGTCGGAAATCGGAAATAAAGGGAACATTTTGAAAATAGCAATTTTTATCAATAAGTATTATTTTACCTACCAGATGATGATTATGATGAATTGATGATAATGTAATTATGGTTGTAATTACTGGTCTGGAATAAATAATTCCTTTGAAAGAGAGCTATAATAGTACATTACTTAACAAGGGCGGTAAAACAAAGAATGCCTCAGATAAAATAATCTTTATGCCACACCTGGCCATAAAGCGGCAATTACCGCACGCTCCGCGCGCGGGAAATCCCACTTCCTGGCCAGGGGGTGACATAAAATTTTGTACTTAACACGGGCGGTAATAAAGAATGCCTCAGATCGCATATTTATCGCCCTTGCCTTCGGCTCGGGCGTCAAATACCTGCGATCTGAGACATTCTTTGTTTTACCACCCTTGTTAAGTAATGTACTATAATGAGTAACAAGTTAAACTTAGATGAATAATTATGATTATGTTCGCAACATAATCCGCCCAAATTAAATCCTTTGCTTTATATATTAGCTTCGTTATCTCGAAAGATAACGAAGCTAATATTAGGTATATTATGTAGTTAGAAGCAGCTTTAGCTACCCTTCCAAATAGGGTTATTATAATAATACATTAATTGATTTAAAGTGAAATTTTAATTAACATACGTGTATAGGTAGGTGTAAGTATAATTATGATTATTATGTATAATAATCATTAAAAACCGGCCAAGTGCGAGTTGGACTCGCGCACGAAGGGTTCCGTACCATTATCCATAAAAACGGCAAAAAAAATCATGGTTGTTGTATGGGAGCCCCCTTAAATATTTATTTTATTCTGTTTTTTTTTAGTATATTTTGTTGTTATAGCGGCAACAGAAATACATCATCTGTGAAAATTTCAACTATCTAACTATCTCGGTTTTTGAGATGTTGACAGACGGACAGACAGACAGACAGACAGACGGACAGCGGAGTCTTAGTAATAGGGTCCCGTTTGGGTACGGAACCCTAAAAAGATTATCTACTATTAATTACAGCTCGTTTTCTCTTAGAAATAACTTTAAAGACATAGCGAACCCAAATAGAACGTTAACTGGTAATTCGTAATGAACATATGTAGCTCTAGTATAAGTTTTTTCGAAACTAACTAATTCGAACGCGTTTGCGTTTTGTCTCAAAATGTATGCAATGTGGTATGAAAACGTGAACAGCGCCTCTGGTGGTCACTAGTGGAAACTAAAACAGCGAGTATAACATTTGTTGCTAACCGATGAACGCGCGTATTTCAAACTCGGTGAGAGCGTTTTCATACATTTTGAGACAAAACGCAAACGCGTTCGAATTAATTAATGTTTCGAAAAAACTTATACTAGAGCTAATGAAATACGTAACAGAAACGTTGTGAATATTAATGAAGCAATCTTAAAAAGTACGGATTTTCCAAAAGCTTGCTCACAAGTCTCACAACTTGGAAAGTGTAACAGCTTCTCGCAAGAGCGAATCGCAATCATGCAGAACAAAAATCACGCTCCAATGTTCGTTCCAACACCTGCTCCCGGAATAAAATACAATCCCTCTCGCTTAAACCTGTACTTTTGTAACAAGTGCGCCAAGGACATAATATAACGCAAGATGTCTACTGTCTATCTAGCACAACTTAAACATTAGAATAGATTTTGGAGATCATTCTAGTTTTAATGTTAAAACTTGAAAAACAAGATGGCTGCTCGCTTTAAGTAATGAGAAAATTATACAAATAGGATTATTGAGTTACGAGTAGATGCATTATTTCAAAATACATTTAATATTTAATGAAATAACCAATTTAAACGTCAAGTTTCATTTATTTTCGAACTTTAAGAAACAGACAACAATAGTAACAAAGTTATGAGTTTTTGTATAAAACTTAATAAAACTACCTACACATAAAATACCAAACAATAAAACAAACTTAATAATCTAGTACTTATCGGAGCTCAAATTTTACTTTGAAATCGATATTTTCTCAACATTAAGTGAATTTGTCAAACTAAGACTAGTTAAAAGGTGAATTAAATGTTGTATAATTCGTATTATTTTTTTCCGAATACTGCTTAAAATAATGGAAATTATATTATCTACATTATGTAAGATAGATTTTGCAATGAATAAATACTTCATGTCTGAGATTTTGTATGTCTCTTTATCATTCTGATTTTGAACTAATCACTTAAAATATAGAAATATACAAACACAATGCCGAATAATATTACATCTATGTTTTGAACAGAATATTTCCGAAATCAGAATGAAATAAATAAACAAAATTAACAATTCGTAAGATTTTTGTAGGTTCACTTATTTTCTGTAGACATGCCAAAATTAAGGGTTAAAAATAATGGCTCATTACTGGTTGGACTGGTAATCTGCACAAACAACGCTGAAGTATCTATAAAACGCATTATTTCGTTATAAATACAAAAAAATTACTACTGTATAATGAACCTTTAGGAGTATTGATTATTTTTGTAAAGTACTTATTGTTTATTTTTGTGGTGGGACGACTTTATTTTACACACCCACATAATTATACCCTCATAAGTGTATTTGACTATCGTAACTTAAATTAATTATTTTAAGACTTTATGACATGATCCATGAAATACGTCTAAGTCGTAACATAATTGAGAATATGCAAGCTTAATAATAACTGATGTTGCGTCTTAAACATTACGGCAGTTCCCAATTGAGTTCGTCGTTGTATTTATCATTTTCCTCGAGCGGAGCGAAAATTTTCAACTTCGCTATTAAACCTGTGAAAAAAATGATTTTATTGTGTTATTATGATGATCAAATATTTCTTAAAGCAGTGATTGCAGATAAAGGAGCAATAGCAAGAAGTCTTGGCGTAGGCACTATTTTTGTAGAAAGTAAGTATATACTGGTATCCTGGTTTCTTATCTCATAGAGGGAAGCGCAATGATTATTAATTAACGGCAGTCATCATTCCTAGCGTTATCCCAGTACAGTTGCATCCTGAAGGATACCTGGGGTCCGCTACCTAATCCCAAGATTTGGCGTAGGCACTAGTTTTTACGGAAGCGACTGTCATCTGACCTTCCAACCCCAAGGGGAAACTAGACTTTATTGGGATTAGGCTTTGTCAAGTGAGTGGGCAACTTTACTGTTAGAAGTTCTCCAACCGCCCGAAGACCTCCAACTTGGCTTAACGACTGCTGCCATAGACAGCAACCGGAATCAACGGCTTAACGTGCCTTCCAAAGCACGGGAGCGCTCAGTATAGTAACCACTCAAAGCGGTCACCCATCCAAGTCCTGACCGCTGCCCACGTTGCTTAACCTTAGATACCGCAAGCGGTACCCGGCGCCGCTGGACCACGAGCGGCGAGATTAATTAATGGCAGTATCGGGACGAATAGGGACTAATGTGTCTGTGTACTTACCAGTTATAAATCCACTGACAAAGGAGATGGCAACAGTCGCGCCCACTGCCGCGAGTTGATACAACGCCTGATGACTCGCTGATCTACCATCCTGTAAAGAGTTACAATATATCATCAAATCATCATCATATCAGACGAAAGACGTCCACTACTGGAAATTGGCCTCCCCAAAGATTGCCAAAATGACCGGTCCTGCGCTACCCGCATCCAGCACATTACAAGCGCATCACACGTTAAACCGATGGCCATTGGAGGCGAAAGGTTCTCGAGTGGCAACCACGGACCGGAAGGCGCAGCGTGGGTAGACCCCACAAGGTGGACTGATGACCTGGTAAAGGTCCCTGGTAAGAGTTATAATATATATCATCATCATATCAGACGAAAGACGTCCACTACTGGAAATTGGCCTCCCCGAAGATTGCCAAAATGACCGGTCCTGCGCTACCCGCATCCAGCACAAGCGCATTACACGTAGAATCGATGGCCATTGGAGGCGAAAGGTTTTCGAGTGGCAACCACGGACCGGAAGGCGCAGCGTGGGTAGACCCCACAAGGTGGACTGATGACCTGGTAAAGGTCGCGGGAGTTATAATAGACTAATAATAAGTTCTCTATTTCGGAGCAAAGGACTCATTATAAAGACTATTATTCCATTCAATAATATTTAAAAGACATTGTTTCTTAGTATATAAGTAAATTATGCATGCGATACACATGACATTCTTTAAATATTTGCATGTCCTTGTGACCAAACATGTAGTTCTTTATATTGTTCGATAATTACCTATTTTGTACCATGTTTTAGCAAATAAATGACTGATTACTGATTATACATACTTCATTTATTACATCAGTAGGTTCCTACAATTAATTTATCATCAAATTACATTTGAATACTTAAGCCTTTTCACAGCCATTTTGCCTTGTACACGGGAATAAGTTGTAGCACATCGACCTTTGGAAAGAGATTCGGCTGATTTCGGCTTCATTTATTTATTTATTTTATTTATTTATTTAATTAAATATATTACACAGCATTACAGATTGAGGTACTTAATCTAATACACTGTGAAACGAAATATTACAGAAACAAATAAACAATAATCAACTACATAGGTACACTGGAAGGCCTATCATCCTTCATCTCACAGAACTTCAGACACTCCCTACACACAGCCATCCATCGCCACGCAAGCAAATCACACTCGGGTGTTGATACCAAGAGGGCATTCAGCAGCGTCAGAGCACGGAGGAGCGGCGAGTTCCTGTGCGACACAGTGCGAGCCGGAGGCACTGCTAAAAGCGGGCGCGTACGAGGTCTAAGAGCCATTCGTGGGACTTCTGGGACGTGTAATCTCACTAATTGTCTAACCAGTTCTAGACAATCTGACTCCCCCCGTAAAACACGGCAAACAAAATTCAGTAAGCAGCAATTGACAACATTTCATATTTTTAACTACTTTATTTTATGAACTAGTTAGAAACTAGGTAAAAATTTAAGCCACCCGTATTTTTTCTTTTTCAATTTAACTCATTATTTCATACAAAAAAAACACGTTGAAAAGTAGGTCATTCCAAAAGGGCGTAAGTAAAATATGACGTCATCTTCCCAACAAGAATCCAGAGCCACTCCAGAGCAGCGATTGTCTGTACTCTGTACTAAGGGGAAGCGAGGAAGATGACGTCAACTTTCGGTTTACAGTAATTTGGGTTTTCTTCCAAAATTTACGGAGAAAAAAATCTAAAAAAATATTTTTTGTGTACTTCACACGTTTTTACCGAAATGGTTTTCGAATTAAGACTTTTGGAAATTATGAAATATTGTCAATTGCGCCGCACCTCCAAAGAGTTGAAAGACAAAGTTCCAAGAAGAAATTTCGTGGGATATAGGTATGGGTAATACCCATACATTTTTTTTAATAAAGTGTTGTTCCACGTTACACCTATGTGACGTTTGTCAGTCGTCGACTAAAGCTTAAGCCACACAGAGAGCGGGAGGGCGGACGCGCCGCTACCGCCCGCTCCCGCGCGGCTACCGCCCGCTCACGCGCCGCTACCACCCTCCCGCTCTCTGTGTGGCTTAAGCTTAAATAAATAATATAGAGATTTTGTAGCCCCCCGATGTTATATTGTTTGTTCGACGTACAAATTATTACATTTTTGTTTCAATATCCATTGTATAGTTGCTGCAACAGCTCTCTATAGATATCTTTCTGCTGTCAACACAGTGCATCCTCAAATTTTATAAAGGGTCGGCAACGCGCACGTGACTCGTTTGGAGTTGCGAGCGTCTATAGGCTGCGGTGTCCGCTTACCATCAGGTGGACCGTACGCATGTTTGCCACCGTCGTAGTATAAAAAAAATCCAAACTTTACATGTTATCGATTTAATGTAAGCTAATTATTTGATACACGTCAATAAATAGATTATTGATGGACATTAACTGTGTTCGGAAATCGTAGGTTGTTAGTTTTTTTTTTATGTACCTATAAATACTCGCAAATAATAACCGCATCTTTTTGAGAAGTTGGTTGTAACTAGACGACATACTTTCATTGCCTCGAAGACACTGTTGAGCCCAGTTTCGCCATACGTGTCCGTAGTGGCCAGCGCAGCGAATAGGACGGACAGCAGGCCCGAATACAAGCCAGGCATGCCGTGGAGGTTGTTAACACCGCACGTGTCCAGTAGACCCAGTTTTTCCAACTTCGGCTATGGAAATAAAATAAAATTAAATAAAAAAACCGACACAAAACATAACTGAGAACTATCCCCGCTTTCAAAACTTTCGATTTCAAAATATCATTATATAGGTACTTGTGTATCGGGTCTGTCTGTGGAATTCGTTTTCAAAATAAAAACCGGCCAAGTGCGTGTCGGGCCACGCGCAAGGTAGGGTTCCGTAGTCGTCCACCCGTTACATTATGTGGACTAAAAAGTTCGCAAACTTATATTTACTATGTTTTTGACAGAATTAACAACATTATCTAAGGCATCAATGGAAATTGTACGAAAGTTTGCTTTTGCAAAGTACATTTCTGAAGTTCGACTATTACTCGTTAACTAGTAATGTCTACTTAGCTGTGATAGTTTTCCTTTTAAATTCATCGTATATACTACTACCATGATTTTTTTCACATGCCTAGTAGCCACCGTTTAACTGGCAGGGGGGGGGGGGGGGGGGACGACACTTGACCAAAACAAAAATTATCACTTCAAAGCTTAATATCACGCTAACCAATTATTTAATCAAAAAATGATTTTTGAAACCTTATAATATTTTTAAAAGAGCTATCCAACGATATCCCACACGATGGGGTTTGGCAGAAAAAAAATTTTCACCACCACACAAATTTTTTTTTAAGATTTTATTCTACCGTTTTGTCGGTGTCATTGATATGTATACTCTTGCCAAATTACATACAATTACTGAGAAAAACGGGGGTCGGACGGACGGACGGACGGACGGACGGACGGACATGGCGAAACTATAAGGGTTCCTTGTTTACTACGGAACCCTAAAAATGACTGCCTTATAAGTCCATGGTGAATAGATAGAGTTTTCTGCTCAAATTTTACGAAAGTGAAATACATAGAAACCCACATTAAAACACTGCCTACTAGGGCAAAGGCGGCCAGTTTAAAATTTATGTCTCACTTTTCTCAAAGACATGAACAATTTCAAATAGGGTGGCAATGCAGGAATTAAAACTAGGGACTGCCATTTCCCTTGACGGAATCTCTCCTAATAAAGCCTCCATTCGAACCATTCGTATACTTACTTAAAGCACTAACAAATGGGTCATTGTCAGATTTAGGCGCGGTGGACATGCCAAAATTTAAGGGCTACAAAGCTTAATTTTTGATTGATCTGATAACCCGCATAATCTGTAATTCCGTGTCTATAAATCCATGTAATAAAAACGTAAATTACATGCACACAAGCCGTTAACTATTGCCCACCGAATGGACAACTTTTGTTTTTCCGACTGACAATGACCCAAATGCTAGAGTTACGATTAATAACGGGATATTTGCCATGTATATTTGTATATGTCAGTTTCCGATATTTCGGCAATGTTGCAAGCGCCATTATCATGGAGTAACTGACGTGCTGCGAGTGTTAGTTGTTGTGGTCTACCCACACACCATAGCGATCTGCCCTCTCCCTGGTTCGCTTTTTCCGTACAGTGTCACCGTCACTACTACCATTAAGGCGCTACACTGAGAAATTTGGAGACTTTGAAACGCTGTCCTGCCCAGACTAGCAAACAGTAGGGGCTGATTTACAGATATATGATTCTTGACTATATGATTGTGGTACTGACAATAGCGAAACATGATTGCTTAGAATTTTCTCGATAGAAAATAAATCCAAACTTGAGTCTATATTTTCCGTTTTTTCCTCAGCCTACTAAAACAACGCATTATTAAAAGACACGATTAAGTTAATACGATGGTATTTTACCTCATCTAGGTACTGACAAGAGGAAATTTAAGAAACCTGCACACAGTCAGATATTTAACGAGATTTGTCTAAAAAGCCATTCTCGGAGAGGGTTGCATCCCGTTTTGTCGTGAGCGAAAAACAAAGGGTTTCTTTTTCAATAGATATATCGCCTTACAACACTATATATATTTATTGCCGGCGAAACTTCATATGAACAACATAAACATGCCAAACAATAACTTCTTGTATAGTTATGTTATCATTATGCATGTACAGTTTACAAAAATATGTATATTTTCCACCTTATTACAAAGGAAATAAGGTTCTAAAGTATGAACATGTGTTTATGAAGTTGAATGTACTAATTGCTAATCAAACGTTCACTGATCGTATTTTAATTGTTTTGTATTACAAGTCGTTTAATTTTCTAAAGAAACTTCAAACTATATACCATTACTGCTTTCTTTAATTCAGTAACTTTCGAACCCTTTAGTTACGGTAAACAAAATCAATTCAAGAAATCTTCTATTGGATTACATTATTTTACTTTGTATTTTAAAAGTCCGCTAACAAACCGTCAAGAAACAACAGAAGTAGAACTACAAACGAATTTCGTTAAAATAACGAAAAGAGGCGATGAGAAATGTTATCGAAAATGGCACCCACAACGCTGGCTCAGCCATTTGTTAGGTATATTGCACGAATTATTGCTTCGAATTGAATAAAATACGAAGCAAAATAGGCGCAAGCTCCTTGGAAACGAATTGGCCTTTTGGACTTTGTGGGGTTGTTGATCACCTATGTATTGAATTAGAATATCCACTTGGAGTGCAGAATCGCAATGATATGGTTAATTTAATCAGATTGTATCGGATTGTTTTCTTGCGAAGTAATCTGAGAACAAAACAAACTAGGTCGCCTTTGTACTTTTATATTTTGTATTTTTATTTCTGTGAGGGGTCATGGTCGACTGGTCGTAATTAATGTCATGAACTCCTAGTTTTTGCATTGCCAAGAGAACAGATAGGTACCTAGGTAGATAACAAACAATAGGTAGGTACCTAATTAAAGTACCTACAGCATAATATTATGTTTTAATTGGTGATATAATCATGTTGTTTTTTTTAAGCAGAAATATATATATTTACAATAGAAATTATTATTTCTTGTAAATGTTCCATTTATGTGCAGTAAAGTGTTTTATAAATTTAACAAAAATACAAAAATAAACTAAGTTCCAGAACTGGCATCGTAGATGTGGCTGTTAAGGCCGCAAAGCTAAAGTGGGACTGGGCTGGGCATGTCTGCCGAATGCACCCGGAGCGATGGGCCAAATTAGCCACCGAATGGGTCCCACAGAATGGCTACCGAGGCAGAGGTAGACCGAAAAGGAGATGGCGGGACGACCTTGACACATATTTTACTGAATGGCAGGTGCTGGCACACGACCGAGACGAGTGGCGAAAAAGAGGGGAGGCCTTTGCCCAGCAGTGGGACACTAAATAGGCTACTAAAAAAAAAAATATATCTAATTAACTACAAACTAAAATCTAATTATAAAACTAAACTAAAATAAACTATACATTACATACGTATACTAAAGTATATACGAAATACACCGTTCTAGTTTACAGAAGATAATGTTGAAGATGATGATGATGATGTTGTTGTTGATGTTGATGGGTGAATAATCATTTATTTTACTTGAAAAAATGAATAACAGTGAAGACAACTGATATCATCCAAATTAAGAAAAGGTATCTGTACTACCACAGAGTTGCAACAAAGAGTAATAAAATTGATTTTTATTTGATTGTATGCTTGATGGCTTGATATACTTATTGTAAATTTCTGTTTTTTTATCCCATATTACTTTATTTTATCATTATGATAGATAGGATAGATAGTATTTCATTGGTCTAGTCTATCTTAAAAATTTAGGGATTACGTAAAGATACCAACCAAGCAAAAGTTAAAATAAGCACAAATAATTTATTTAATTCAAATCAAAAACCGACATTTCTAATTTTCGCGTAAGCGCTCACTGTAGCTCTAGTATAAGTTTTTTCGAAACATTAACTAATTCGAACGCGTTTGCTTTTTGTCTCAAAATGTATGAAAACGCTCTCACCGAGTTTGAAATATGCGCGTTCATCGGTTAGCAACAAATGTTATACTCGCTGTTTTAGTTTCCACTAGTGGCCACCAGAGGCGCTGTTCATGTTTTCATACCACTTTCATACATTTTGAGACAAAACGCAAACGCGTTCGAATTAGTAAATGTTTCGAAAAAACTTATACTAGAGCTACTGACTTGACGCCCACTGGTGCAAACGTGAAACTTCATAGTGCATAAATATTATTTGAATTACAAAAATAATAATGT
This sequence comes from Cenopis cana, assembly GCA_951800055.1. NCBI lineage: Eukaryota > Metazoa > Arthropoda > Insecta > Lepidoptera > Tortricidae > Cenopis > Cenopis cana. Next base: position 2,709,555 of record OX637486.1, on the reverse strand, counting down.
TTTCAGTTTCATTGAATATAATTTTCAATATTTATCTATACATATTTTTCAATGTTTTTAACTGATTTTACTCGAGTGACGTCACTGCGCGTTCAAAATTACGTTTCAATTTACGTAACTTTTAATCATAATATTTCGCATAAAAATGATAATTTCAGAATAAATCTTCCAGTAATACACTTGTAATTGCTATAATTATTGGATTACTAATATAATTACTCGATATAATCTTAATGCATGTTCCCTATTCTTAAATATTATTCTGAAAACAAGTGTATGGAATTAGATTAAATTCTTGTTTAAATAATCACGAAACTTGATAAAAGGGAAATTAAAATTAAGGGACTGAAAACGTTATACTTTACATCTTAATAAAGTAATCATTCTAATAAGGTGATAGTTGTTACGTATTTTTATGAATTAAGATTCAAAATGCGTTAAAAACTCTATGTCTGCCTTAAAAACGGAGGCGTTTATCGTCTACACGTGTATCTTTTGTTACACGTGTTGTACTTTCTACTCTAAATAAAAAATCATAATTTTCCCGAACAAACCTGTTCAGAAATGTTTACAAAACAAATATTAATCTTCGGAATTGGGAAGTGTCGTTCAACTCCCAACAAAAAGCAGTTTAGCCTAACAACGTGAACCGTGCCCGTGGTCAAAATTCTTTGAAAATTTTGATGAAAGAATTTACAATATTCCTCTGAAAAGGAAAGTTACGGAGTGCCGAAGAAGATTTCGAGAGCCCACCGCTCCGTAATAGAATGTCATCAGCTTCTTTGAAATTGCACGAGAAACTTATCGTTCTTAATTAATTAATTTATAATACTGACGAAGCAAAAATACGCTCCGATGTTTCAAGTTTCAAACTTGATATGAATTGCCGTAAATGTATATCCTTTACGGAATTTGAAACGCCTAACGTTGGTTGGGTGTGGGCCTGTATGAATATGCATTATTCTCTATCGGAGAATTGATTTGAGGCAACAGCCTCCATGCTCGCTCTGAAATCAAGCCATTTACCAGTATTCCAGCATGCCTATTCTATATATGTACGATTTAGATCAAATTTCGTATTGAGATAGTTTGAATCCCGGGAAAGGACATAAGATATTTTTCATCCCGGAAATCATCTTAAGGGGGTGTCAGTCTTGATCCACGATAACTAGGTAAGCGCCTGAAATTAAAAAAAGAGAAAGTAAGAATTCTAACGCGATTAACGAGTTCTACGATAAAGTCGCGGGAAAAGCTTTGTCATACAAAGGTTTATCTGGACTGTTATTTATTAAATGCACATTGGTTAAACCGAGAAAATTTGCGTTTCAATTCGACGAGGCTAGTGGTAAACAATTGCAATATTTAGCAGGACCAAACTTGCACGATGTTTAAATTATTCACATGAATACATGCAGTATGCACGCATAAGTTCTTTTTTTAGGGATCTCTAAATAATCCGTAAACGTATTGTCTTGCTAATTTTATTTTTTGGGATATATGTAGCTAAATATTTTAATCTCTCGCGGCCTGCTAAAATCCAAAAGATACTTAGACATACCAAGCCTGGTTCCTCTTGCCACTTCGGCCCCCGGGGTTTAAATTAATCTGAAAGTGGCTAACACCACTGGAGAATGACAGCAGCGTGTAACTAGTATACGTAAGCACGTGTCTAGATGAAGATTTTACTAAACGGTTAAAACTTACGTTAACCCGTCCTCTCCCAGCGTAGAAAACAAAACAAAACAATATTTTGTTATCCGGCCGGGGATCCCAGTCACCGCTAGCGGACGGCTTAAACCCGTCGTCTACCAGTCCCTGGGATCCCAGGGCAGATAACAAAAGAATGGCATTATATATTTTTTTCGCCGGGAGAGGATGGCTTTGTCACTCCGGGCGACATGTTTAGAACTCTTCGGGAGTTATTCTTCAGGTTGAAAGCTTTCGCGAGTCCGTAACGTTGACTGCCGATCTCACTGCCGCACGCCGCAAGGCTCGTGACGCACGCAACGACAGGTCGGGGGCAGGGGGGTAACTTTGCGTTGAAGGTGTTGTGTTAGGTCTTGGTATGAGATCTTCTCCCACGATCAACGGCAAGCACACCGAACTCAATATGTCCACACGATTGTCATAACACACTTTCCGCGAACGCGCTCAACCTGAAGAAGAACTCCTGAAGAGTTCGAAACATGTCGCTCGGAGTGACAATTAATACGTGAGTCCGTTTAGTAGAATATAGTTTTAACATGACTCACGAAGTTTAAATTGAAGATTTGACGCGCAAACTGGTTTACCAGCTAATGATGCTCTAATGAGCGGCTTTGCATCATGATTAGTTGTTTTCTAGCTTTCAAATATCGGTAAAAAAATTATAAACAGTTTGTCAAGCCGCTGGAAATGAGACCGATGGAAGCCTCGCCACTGGTATTCAGATGCTCTGGTTCTCCGTAGATTTCCAAGGAAAACGTTTTCCCATTTGGGAACAGAATTAGTAAGGAAAATTTCATTTGTCTTTGTATAAAACCAGTTATTAAACTTGGTTATCTACGGGACTACGGGGACCAAAAGGGGGCAGATACAAAAAGGTGATCTTACTGTCAAAAATCTGTAACCCATAACACTGATGAAAGCGGCCCCCATTCCGATCAGAATAGCACCTCCGGCCTGAACGTGCATGTTGCATACGGAGCCCACGGCCACGCCGCCGGCGAGTGTCGAGTTCTGGATGTGAACCATATCGAACTTGCCCCGCTCGTGGCTTAGGAGGGACGAGAGGATGAAGGTGACCACCTGAATAAATGAAAAAATATTGTTATTGAACTTAGTGAAATTCGCGAACTTAGCGAAAGTGGGTCATTATTCGCGCGTTTCAACCGCCTCACTTCCGTGGACACGTTTTTGTCGAATTGGCTGTAGATTTTGGTGGTATTTCTGAGTTAGGTGGTAGATGTCCCGTACTTTTATCAGATAACTGAAAACGGCATTGAAATCTTTATCCAAACTCAACAAAATAGTGACCACGAAAGTGATTTGGAACAAACGCCCGAATAATGACCCAAGTAACTCTGTGTTACAGCCTCTTCACGCTTAAAATATCACTTAACGGATTAGATGAGACACAGATCTCCAATCTCTTGTATCCCAAGGAAGGACATAGTATAGTTTTTATCACCTATGGGGTTAAATGGGGACAAAAATTTGTACGGAAGTAGGATATAACGACTCCCATTTAAATTCTAGACTTAAGTTTTTATTTGTCATGAATAATTTTTTTTAATTTTTCATTTTTTTTCATGCAGACGAAGTCGCGGGCAAAACCTAGTAGTTTCCTCAAGTTTTAACTTCCATAGGCCCCGTGCACAAATTTTAAAAGTCTTGCTTCCCAGGTATATAAGGTTCAAATCATCTGATTTTGTGTTGATCGTCTCTATCGTCATCTATCTTTCAGTATCTTTATCTCTTCCTCTGTCCCTCACTCACTATTTCTATCTTTTCAACATTTTTTCAGAGGGTCTATGAAATGTTCTTATTTCTGAACTGTTTTTCTGCCGCGTGCTTTCTTATTCTTACGATTATTGCAAACGAAAGCATCCACGCAAAATAAATATAACACTGGCCTCTATATTGCTCTTAAATCAATGGTAAGCAAAAAAAAAACAACTGTCTGATAGAATTTTAATTTAAGTACCAACTCATCTTACATTAAGTGTTGATTGAAGGTTGAAAACTAACTGAATCACCTACCTGTGATCAGCCAGCTCCACTTCAGTAAATGTAAAAGTTATAATTACATTAACTGACCGTTGAGCACTGATCACAAATTGGTACCAAAAATTAATTCCATTGAAATAGCTTTTGACTAATTACCGGAGTTGAGTGAGCTTTTACCTTAATTAAGGGATGTCTTTTGGGACAATGTTAATCCGAGACAAAAGTTGGCAACATGGAAGCTGGAAATCGTATTGAATGGACAGTTTCGTCAAATGGTTTTCTGAATTACTTGTAATTTTGTGATGCGCATTGCGGCGTTTTAATTTCTTCTTTTACTTTTCCCTTTTTGCATATTTTGGTAATTTGTAGTTTATACTACTCAGAGGCATGCCATCCATGTCATGATTGATTCAGAATAACAATAAAATATCCCTATTTTTATTGCACTACCTACGCGGTGGCGTTCTTTCATACATAATTATTGTATTGACTGTCGCATAGTCAAAACCAAAATGTAAGGCTAATTGGGAAGGATTTTTTTTTTCTAAGTATGCCAACCATCAAGGTTCAAGGTACAAAATTCTAATCAGAATAAAAAAAAAATCAATTTTCCAACAAAAAGTGAAAACGCCCATTGAAATATGGAATGATGATTTAAAATTCTTTGTTATCTGTTTGTATTACAGACGTTATTTCATTTTAAAGATAATCAAATAGCTTTAACACACACACACCGCACTAGGCACACACTTACGGACCGTCGACGTCAGTTCGAATCAGGTCGGGCCTAGCCGAGTTTCTTACTGGACTCTTCTCAGCTAGGCTACGTTTAGTGAACCAGCGACAAACCTCCCAGCAGCTCGATTCCACTGACACACTTCAGTTCGGTTGAAAACGCTCAACCAAGCTCACTGGAGCGCAAAGTCTTAGAGTATTCCAGTGTTTAAACCGCCCGCGTGGTCGTGTCGGAGGTTCCCCTGGACTTCCCATAGGCCACCCTCCAACCGCGCACTCCTATCGCTTTAATGGGCCGGCCTATAAAGCCACAGTCAGGTAAAAAAAAAATCACACATTCATTCATCACTTCACAAAATTGGATCATTGTTATCCGTAAATAAATAAATTTGTATTTGTAATTTGTATATGTATTGCCGACGAGTGCTACGCGCTACGCTCGTAGCCGATAATCTGGTTTTTCCGCTTTGGAGCGAAAACTGTCTAAGGTCGAAGACTAGCGTGTCCTCAGCGCTGAATGTGTTAATTTACCATGTCAAACGCTTTATTGGCGTTTTATTCAGATAATCAGTATTTAATCATCCCAAAATTTAAGAGTGTCTGCGACTCTTGTCGATCTGACTCTACTTTGACCTTCTTATACGACACCACTGCAATTTTTATTTCATGTAGTTTATCCTCGGTCGTATTAAAATTACCAATCATTTTCCCTCTGCTATTTTCTATAACTGTCAACAGTTTCTTTTAAGAAATAGCTACTGCATTTAAAATGTCTATCAATGTCGTTTTAGTCAAAAAGTAGTCAAAACGTCAGTAAGCTTATTATGTTTATCACTCACTTTGATATTTCTGTTTGTGAAGAAGAAATAAGTCCTATTTCTTCTAAAGCGGCAATTACACTTCGTCGTTCACCTAATGCGGTCGCCGAATTCATTTTAAACTACTTAGGCCAACGAACGTCGTCTTTACACTAGTCTGTCTGGCTACTACGGCGACTTGACAGCTGTTGACCGCCGATGCGGTCGACTAACGTGTTCTTTACGCTTAACAAGGCACTTTTAAATTGTACATAAATAAATAAGGTTAAATGAAGATCATCTTACAGTACACGATGCAAGCGAGAGATAAGTATTGGTGACAGCTCTTTGGTATTCTTCATCGGTCCCCGTGAGAGCAGAGTTGAAAGATGGCCAGTAAATGTACAGGAATATTGAGCCTATAAATAATACAAAAATGTTAGATGTAAGCTAAGAAAATAAGAATAACGGTTCACGAAAATACAAAACGAAATAATCATCCTTCAATCTTCGTGTCATGATGTCTTAAACTTAGAACAAGATGTAAAAAAGTATCATTGATTTGAGAATACGCAAATAAAATAAACATTATTCATGATGTCTTAAACTTAGATCGAAAGTAACACTGATTTCAAACTATACCTGTTTTGAAACGATTAAGTTTTAAGTTACCTTTGTTTTACAAAGTGTTAAAAATAGGTACAAAAATAATTAGCTTAGCGAATAATTAGCGAAAGTAACACTGATTTCAAACTATACCTGTTTTGAAACGATTAAGTTTTAAGTTACCTTTGTTTTACAAAGTGTTAAAAATAGGTACAAAAATAATTAGCTTAAACAGTCAGAAAATAAAGACCGCAAAAACGTTAATTACATTGACCTATGGAAATGCTAATTTCGAATGTGCATACTTCATTACCGTCTATACAAGTGTATACACTACCTACAGTCAGTACCTACCACATATATACTTAATAGAAATAAAATGTTATTACTATAGAAATGATAAGTACGTAAACTAGTAAGTAACACGAAAACGCTTCATGATATTGTCCGCTAGCTAATAGATTTATTTTTAAAGATATATAATAATACCTATCATGGCGGTAACATCAGATATGTAAGTAGGGGCATTGAGCACGTTTTTCTCAGCTTGACCTTCTACCTTCTTGGACTTCAGTGCCAGACTCACTCCCAAACCGAAGTAAGCTCCGAAGGAGTGAATGGCAATTGAACCACCAACGTCAGCCGCCTGTAACGAAAATTACAATAACTATAATTACAAATACTCTTTCTTGCACACTTCACACAAATGAATTAGTTACACACAGAACCAGAACAGCAACATGTAGGTGTGTAGCAAACTTGATATTGTGGTATTGTTGCTTTGGAGCTGTTTCTTTGTAGACGAACAACATTTTCATTTGAATTGCAGAAAAAACTAAATGGAATTCCATACAATTCTCTCAGTTTACGCCAACATGGTATCAGATAGAAAACTCGCTACGAGTTTCAATTTTTTTTTTACCTTTTCAGTAATTCATTTATTCATAAAACAAACTAAGTTACAAACAGTCCACAAATTCTAATCCGCAACACAGGCTTCGTCAGGTGCGTAGATAAACAAACAATCACAACACAGAGATACCAGAGATGAAATCCGCAACAGGCTTCGTCAAATGGACTTAACATAAAGGACCGCCCCGGATCGTAGATGGCTCAAAAGTTCCCATAATACTAGCGGCGTTGGTTGCCGCGCTGAATGGCCAGCGAAATCTGTTGAGCCACGAACGACCCGGACCGAGGATCGCACCCCCTCTCCCTCAGTCGTCGACCCAAATCCCGCACAATGTTTCAATTAGATTGCAATCTAATACGTTTTGCTAGATAGACCTCCTGATATCAAACCTATATACTTGTGAAGAATCGTACCTAATACTGATTCAAAAATTCCATTAATAAAATTCTGTTAGTTATCAGAAAGAAAATTTTCACATTTTTATCTTCCGTCTGTGTTTACCGTGAAATTATATAAGTTGGTTCATTTTTCTTTGGAATGAATAATTCCACATTCTAATTGAGTAAAACGCTTCAACAGGAGTGTTTACGGAGTTAATTCAACGGCAACGCGTCACCGCATTAATGACACACTTTACTCCTCACTGTGAGTAATGCGTGCGTGTCAAGTGGATTTGAGGCTCAGTATTACCTACATTTTTTATCCCATGTATTATTCTGTTAGTAGTCTTGTACAATACAATGGACCTTCAATTAAAGTAGTTATTTATACCTACTAGGTTAGATTTAACTTTAAATAGAAAACATTTCCCGCCATAATAAAGTTACGAACATGTACATACGTAATTAAATACCTAGTACATATTTAAAATGATATAAAAAACTGCTAGATGCAGAAATTCTTTAAAGATCAGTCTCATTGTTTGTGTTCACACATGCTTCTACATTTTATCGAAATACTCTTGAGTTACGTGACTACCTAGAACAGTTTATTAGCAAGACAAAAAACCATCCAAGTTATTCGGGACCAACTCACACTTGGCCGATATTTATTCATCCATATTTTTAATAACAACGATGGGTCAATAGTCGGCATGACCCAAAACTTAACTTGTTTGTTGTTTTCAAACTACAGGCTACAATGGAGAGACTCAATAACACTGTATCCTAAACCAAAGTTCAATTTTGTCCAAATTGCTTGTTGGTTTGGCATCAACAACGTGCTACAAACGTAACGCATTGAACCGTATCGTAGCGTAATGGCGTTTGACAACGACGCAGACCCTAATTTGATATTGGTCGTATGTTTTGTATACGTTGCTGCTTTATAATATATATTTCAAATGACCAGTACACTGATGAGCAGCAATACGGCTGCAAGGTTTAAAAAAATGCGTGAATTATTTGCAATTTTCAATATCTGTTAAATGTGATGGATATTGGCATTATGTGGCCTTGTTTGATTTGTTGTTACTGACAGGTCTCAAATTATTATTAAAGCCGGTGATTCACTAGGGGACAAATGTCCCACGACATGTGTCGGCGACAAGTCAAGCGAAGCCGGCCGATTTTGCCTGACATATCTGGCGACTTATGTCCGTAGCACTGTGAGGCGAAGTCGTGCGACTTCGCGAAACTTCGCCTAATATATCTGGCGACATCGCGCGACTTATTTCCGGAGCGAGGACATGTCGCGCGATGTTGCCAGACATGTCGAGCGAAGTCCGGCAACATCGCGCTACTTCACCCAACGTCGCTGGCGACACGTGTCGCGCGATGTTGCCTGACATTTGTCGAGTGAGTCCGGCAACGTCGCGCTACTTCACCCGACGTCGCTGGCGACACGTGTCGCATCGTTGTTGCTTTCACGTCGCAAAGCTAACATGTCAGAACGAGAGCGCGAAACACTATGATCTCCTTAAAATACAAAAAACACAAAAGGTACCTTGAAAGACAAAATATGCAAGCAGTTAAATAAATCGCTTATAATAAAGATTATGTTATGATGAAGGACCTAACTAATTTGCGGTTTTGCAGATGTTATAATTTTATACAAAAGCAGTTTATTGTTTAAATGCAGGAATCGCGTATCGATACACGATGTTTGAAACTGATCAGCTGCCATTATCCACCGAGAATCCCCAAAGCATTAGTTAGATGTAGCTAATATCAGGTATCGTGAACCGTGCTCCTCGATCGACTTACTTGACTTTGAAAATCTCTTTCAAGTTATCGCACTATCGCAGGGTTAACGATGCTAGTGGATATTTTATTACTCTTGTTAGCAAGAAGACAAATTACAAAAGAATGAGAACAATGAATGCACATTAAAGGACATATTAATGCAGTCTTAAAAATGTTTTTCATTGTTTTATATTTCCATTTCGGTGCATAATTCACAGTTTGTTGATCGTCATCCTCGATTTTTTTCCTGATAGCTCATTTTCTCAAAGGTTAGCTGGAAGAGATCCCTTCAAGGGATAAGCTGGCCTTTGTAATTCATATATTTTTTTGTATTTTTTCTCTTTTGTTGTGTTTTATTTGGCGACCGCTTAAGCTTAGTTGGTACTGTTGGTAGTGACCCTGCCTACGAAGCTGGAGGTCTCGGGTTCGAATCCCGGCCAGGGCCTTTATTTGATGATGATGAGCACGAATATTTGTTCGTGGGTCTTGGATGTTTTCTATTTAAGTATCTATTTATCTATATAAGTATGTATATCGTCGCTTAGTACCTATAGTACAAGCTTTGCTTAGTTTGGGACTAGGTTGATTTGTGTAAGATTGTCCACAAATAGGTATTTATTTATTTATTTATATTTTATTTATAAAAATATTTATGTACAATAAAGCAATACAAACATATAAGATAAACATTCTGCTCATTTTTGCACCACTTAACAGAAAATGACCGATGCTTTTTCATATCGTAAATCTCAGTTTGTTGGTGTGTTTTGCTCCGTTATAGACGAAAAACGATAGAATCATACCTTGTCTTTAGTAAAATAGTGATTTTAGTTTGCAATTCAGACTTCAAATAAATCTTCCACTTTTTTCGAGTGCGGCGTAGATTAGTCTGGTCCATTCATTGTCCATCACAAATCCCAGAGGCATTTAGTTAATAACAGGGACTGATCTGAGCCGAGTGTTTGCTAAGGGAGCGACTATTAGCACAAACGTTTGCTGTTGAGGTTTGAGATCTGCGATTTATGAATAGCTAAGTGTTATTAGAAATATGATGAAATGTTGAGGTAGATGTAAAATATGTTGTAAATTCTGTTTCTACTAAATTTGAGTACAATTATTATAATGTTCCGTTACCCAAAACACAGACCGCTTTTTAAGAATAAGACCACTTGTTTTTTTTAGAGAGCCTATATGTTGTGCTTTTGTTTCGTTTCGTTTCGGTCGTCCATCAAGGTCGACCCACCATCTATCTCCTTTCCAGTCTGCCTTTGCTGTAAGTAGTGCAGCCATCCTGTGGGATCGGTGCCTATCACTACACGGGTGTATTGGACAGACATGTCCAACCCAGTCTTAACGCCCACATTTTTTACTGTTACTGGTCCGATCGATTCTACTGGCTCTAATTGATATGCTGCGTTCCATTGCTCGCTGGCAAAATGCGTGAAATATTACAGCGACTATCCGGCCTTGACTGTAAGGTTCTATGAGCGAGACCTTCCCTAACATATGGTCGAGGGAGGCGATGGCTGAGATACGCGTCATACTCGATAACGGGTGCTGTTTGTGGGGTCCGGTCTGTTCATGTTTGCAAGAAATAATAATACTAGTGTTCAGATGAATTGACATGATAAACTTCACTCTGTTCTCATTTGATTTCATTTTTTATACTGACGCTCAGAGACCTTATAAATCTCTGAGAACATTTATTTTCATGTTGACGCTTACGAGACCTTATACATCTCTAACAAATCTGTGTTGTTATTAGCTTCTCTGACTTACATCTCATAAGGTCTACTCTTAATAGACACCTAAAAATAATAGGGATTAGTAATGACGCTTCCTGCCCACATTGTGGGGAGGAAGAAACTAGCAAGCATGTTTTAGCAGAATGTATTATGTACGCTGCAATGCGGTTTAATATATTCGGCAGAGATGTTTTAGAGGAGAATGAATTGAGGGATGTCAACCTTAAAGATGTCCTTCTTTTCTGCAGGAGAATTGGAAGAATTGAAGAAGCTGATGTGGGAAGGCTGCCGGGACAGTAACCTTAAGCTCCGACTTAAAGGGAATTGGGCTGAATGATCCTGAACTGCGATCGACAGCCCGCCTGTTTCCGGCCGGGCGTCCCTTCACTACATCTACATCTACATCTCATAATATTCTATGATGATTATTGAATCTTTTCATTTTTATTGTGACGCTTAGAGACCTTATACATCTCTAAAAAATCTGGATTGTTATTTGCTTAATCTAATTTTTGATATGTAATTAGTTTTATTTAGAACATTAGGTACAAATATTTTCTGTTGATACAGATAGATTTTGACTTGTAAAAGTGCCCTTGAGGTCTATTTGCAGAATAAATATTTTTAATTTTGAATTTTTTGAATTTTGACAGCAGCAGTAGTGGCTGATCCGATGCAATGTCTTGTTTACACTTGATGTATGTTTTAGTAATAAGGCGTACCTTAAACACACTGCTGACGAGGTAAATATTGGCACTTGCAATGGCAGTTTCCACGATGGCTATAAACAGGAGTTGCCCACCACTGGCAACCCCTAGAAGAGCGCCGAATGTTATAAGAACCGTCGCTGCCATTATATCTGCCTCTGAAAATAACGGGATATTAAGTAAGTCTTTCTTCTGACTCCTGGAAACCTGAAAGGAATATTTTGTATTCAAATTGATATTGACATTTCGCTCGTTTCCACGTACGGAAAACTGAAACTTTCACGTGTAAAAAGTAGTAGGTAATGTGGTATATTATTATATTTTGTGGTATATTTTTATTATTAGATCCAGTTTAACCGAACAAATTCAGCATTAATGCAGCAGCCAGTCGAAAACTCGAAACCAAGCGCACTACAGCAGTAGTTATTTTAGTTTAACTGCTTTACAGGTAATTTGAATTAAAGCAAACTGCTTCCTAGTCAATTTGACATTTAATGCATATTGATTCATCGGCGTCTTTCGTTTAGGTTTCGGTTAGGTTAGGTTTCGATTAGGATAGTTTCGACTAGTTTTTTAGGAAAATCTCTCATGTTTAAGTAAAACGCCCTCATTGACATCTCGCGAACTCAGATTCAGATTCAGATGATTTATTTCTCAGTAGTATTACATACGCCTGCGCCTTCCGGTCCGTGGTCGCCATTCGAGAACCTTTCGGCCCCAACGGCCATCGGTTCTACGTGCAATGTGCCCCGCCCACTGCCACTTAAGTTTAGCGATTCGAAAGGCTATATCGGTTACTTTGGTTCTGCTACGGATGGCCTCATTTCTGATGCGATCACGCAGAGAAACTCCCAGCATAGCCCTCTCCATTGCCCTCTGAGTGACTTTGAGCCTTCTTATGAGGCCCATGGTGAGCGACCACGTTTCCGTACCATATGTCATCACTGGCAACACACACTGGTCAAAGACTCTCGTCTTGAGACACTGCGGAATATTGGACGAAAAGATATGCCGTAGCTTCCCGAACGCTGCCCAGCCGAGTAGACCCCCCACAAGGTGGACTGATGACCTGGTAAAGGTCGCGGGAGTCCGCTGGATGTGGGTGGCGCAAGACCGGTCATTGTGGCACTCTTTGGGGGAGGCCTATGTCCAGCAGTGGACGTCTTTCGGCTGATATGATGATGATGATGATGATGAGTATTACATAATTTTCATCTATTACAATAAAAACATGCACAACTTCTGAGATCGTCGATCGAAATGGGCACAGGACAAAGAAAGAGACCTCTGACTTACCGACTATTGTCTCCTTGTTAAGAGGAATAACCATGTCCTTCATGTTAAACCAGCCTTGGGTGAGAAGCGACCACTGTGCCACCAACGCCGCCAGCAGCCAATTGAAGCCGAGCGCACTATAGCAGTACTTCTTAAGGAACGTCATCAAGAAGCCAAAGCCGATGTAGATCATCACGTGAGTGTCTTCGAAACCTGATTAGGACAAAGATATTTTACGATACAGAATACCTGAATACAAATAGTCCTTAAAGTTTTACCCCCTTATTCATAACGTCCATCAAACCTATTTAAGGCTAAAGTTCGTTTGTCCGTATTTGTTATTCCTCTTACACGAACCAAGTGCTTTTCATCGTCTTTTATAATGCGCACGTTATTCAAAAATATCCACTAAATAGGTATCAAAGTTCCAGAAATTACATCGTTTTTCTTGCATGTAGTTTAGACGGAAAACTCACGTATGTACAAAAACGGGTTTCAAAACATTATTGTGTTACAACCTGTGTTGGATGTGGGACCAAAACAACCCGGCAGCAGACAAAGGACAAGCTAGTATTACTTATTGTTAATTAACCACAGAGTTAGGAATCGCAATGACAATGAATTTTTCACTTCTCATGCTCGAAAAGTGTGTCATATTAGACTTGTGAAGCGGGGCTAAAGTAGTACATTTAAGCCCTAGGGAAAATATGTATACATATTTATGATTTACAAAACATATTAATTTGACCAATCAAAATACTTCGCCTATTAAATCCAAAAATCACAGAACAGTAATTTGACAGATTAAAAAATATTTGGTAACAATATCAACCAACCAGAATACAGCTGCAATAAAATCGACCAATCAGGAAAGACGTTTTTCAGTTCTCTAAAGATACAGCGGTGTCTATGGTCAAAAGCAAATTTTAAAGTAATTGCGCCTCTTAAAAGAAAAAAAAGCGCATGTTGCATCTCTTTCTTTAATATAGCAAAAGAAGGGGAGGCGAATACGGAAAGCGAACACGCATAGCGAGGCATGGTGCTGGCCTTAGAAAAAAAAACATGCTGTCAAATTAAACATACGCCCGCCAAGAGTTAAATTATTAATTTAAGGTGGATAATTTGTGTTTATGTGTTTTCTCGCAATCGAAGTGAAAAGTAGAGTGTATAACTCGGGCCTAAAAGCCATATTACCACTCGAACAATTTTCCCTCTCTACGTTCGGGAAAATAACCATCTCGTGGTAATATGGCTTACTTTAGACCCTTGTCAAACAATCTACTATTAATCTTATGGAAAACAGATAATTTTTTTAAATACTTATAATTATGTATTGTTTTAACAATAAATAAACAATCATGTACGAGTTCTACGTAGACAAAGTCACAGGAAAAAGTTATTGGTATATAAAGTATATAGGTATTGGTATATGTAGTTAGTTATGGTATATAAAACCTGTGTTTTCAATTCGATAGTCGAAGAAAATGGGATGGGATTGCTCATGGCCAGCATCTAGCCAGGGGGCATAGATGAGGCCGACGGTGAAGCGAGATCAACCAGAATATGCCTATTCACTCGTGTCTTAAAGAGGTCCAGGTTATATGAACTCGGAAATACAGACGCCGGCAGGAAATTCCAAACCCTAGCAGTGCGCATTATAAAAGATGATGAAAATCGCTTGATTCGAATAAGAGGAATTTCAACTACGTAAGGATAGTAAAAAAGCAGACGCCTTATACTATAGACGCTTGCAATACCAAACCAAACGCGCTGCCAACTCTTTTTTAGGATTCCGTAGTAAACAAGGAACCCTTATAGTTTCGCCATGTCCGTCCGTCCGTCCGACCCCGTTTTTCTCAATAACCGTTAGTGCTAAAAAGCTGTAATTTGGCTTGAGTATACATATCAATGACGCCGACAAAACGGTAGAATTAAATCTTTAAAAAAAATTTTTTTTAGTGTACCTCCCCTACATGTAAAGTGGTGGTGCAATTTTTTTTTCTGCCAAACCCCATCGTGTGGGGTATCGTCGGATAGCTCTTTTAAAAATATTATAAGGTTACTAAAAGCATTTTTTGGTTAAAGAATTGGTTAGCGTGATATTAAGCTTTGAAGTGATAATTTTTGCTATGGTCAAGTGTCCCCCCCTCCCCCCCCCTGCCAGCTAAACGGTGGCTACTAGGCATGTGAAAAAAATCATGGTAGTAGTATATACGATGAATTTAAAAGGAAAACTATCACAGCTAAGTAGACATTACTAGTTAACGAGTAATAGTCGAACTTCAAACTTTCGTACAATTTCCATTGATACCTTAGATAATGTTGTTAATTCTTTCAAAAACATAGTAAATATAAGTTTTCGAACTTTTTAGTCCATATAATGTAACGTGTGGACGACTGCGGAACCCTACCTTGCGCATGGCCCGACACGCACTTGGCCGGTTTTTTTAATTTAAATCTCTCACCTCCATCACATACGCTTTCAAAATTCTCAGTTACGAATAAACGTTTCATTTCTATGCGTTCCTAACTCACTTAAAAACTATTTGATGTTTCGGTACATTGTAAACAGGTAGCACAAAGTCAAGTGACAGTGAACTACCATATAAACTGCATTGAGTTAAAGTTTAGTTCTATTTAATCGCAACGAGAACTGTGAGAACTAACTTAGAGGAATTAGATTTTTCAACAAAACCTTTTGAAACCTCGCAGCGTTAACCATCAGCCGTTGACAATGTTTTCAACGAACAGCAGCGATTTTTTTTTCTCAAAAATAAAAGGGAATTCCATTTTTTTCTTTTAAATAGGGTATTTGTCAGTAATAGGGATGTTGACACCAATTAGGAAAATTAATAAGTTCAAATATATGTATGTATGTATGTATATATGTTGGGAAATTCCTCTTAAACCGTACGCGACCATTTAGGTTCTAAGTTGTGAGGATGAATGCCCTGCCGATGGCGAGTGGTGCGATGGTAGGAAGCGGCCGTGGGCATCATGTCAAACAGTTCTTCGGAGCACAACCCATTATACAAGCGGTAGAACACGCACAAAGAGGCGAAGTTTCTCCTACACAAATACTGGTATAACATAAATACTGTTTAGGTCACAAGTTAAACAGTATTTACGAGTATGTTATACCTACTTATATTAACTATCTTAAAGTTAAGTTACTTATCTATTCTATTTGTTATGAAAAGTATTTTATGAAATTATTGCGTACGTAGCGGAATAGCGAAAGAAATCATCTCCGAATAAAGCAACATCTATTAAATCATCGCCTTCAACGCATTATTCCCTTTCTTCCAAGAGCAAATGACTAAAATATGGGCCGTGTCTCGCAACAAAAATGATAATTTTCAAATGGATTCCAATTCGTTGTTTCCTATCTTCGTATAGGGCTCTGGGGAGTGATTCGAGTGAAAATGCCTTTGACGTCGCGCACGGTGCGTCCTTTATGGCATGATTACACTTTCTGTATGAATTTTGTGGTAATAATGTCTTTGGCCTCTGTTCCAGGAGACTTGGGGAGAGTATTCAAAGGATTACGTACTTATACAGGGTGGGCCCTGTAACAGGAGCAAATATTTAAAAGGACGCTTCTATAAAGCATCTGCAGTAGACCCTTGTGTCGATTTTATTTATTTATTATTTCAATTCGGAGAAACTTTAATCTAAAGTTAGGACCCTCAAGTAATGGATCTTGACTCCACGAGATCATAGCACATCGATGCGGATTCAGAGGCAGCATCAAGATATGAGTCGTCTTAGTTTTAGCATTTTTGGTTTGACAGGATATTTTATGGCCTTTTTTATGTTTTTTTTTTAATTGTGTTGTAGAATAAAATAGTTATTATTACTACTCCAAAAGAGTAATAAAATACAAGACAACTCTCTGTGCCGATAAAAAATATATAAAAAAATATTTTTTTCAACTGTAAACCTGTGAAAATATTTGCATGCAAAGTTAATAATCTATCGTTTAATTTTATCGTTTAAGGGCACACCCTATATATAAAAAACTGTCTTTTAAAAAATTAATAATAGTACATTTACTGAAGAGGCCGTGAAGTAAGGGATTGCTGGACGAGCGTGGTGTAGACGGATAAAACAAGTCCTGCAATCCCTGTTCCGGCCGAGACTTCTATACTGCTTTTCTCAAACAACGTGAGGTAATATTTAAATTAAAATAACTATCAGGTAATCAAGTAAATAATAGTTTAATAGGAAGATATTTTTTTTTGTGAAAACAGTCATTATACTCGATGTCGACTAATTTGAGGATAAGGATTTCAAATTTTATATTGATTTTGAATTTTAAGCAAAAACATTTATTTTGTGGAAAATCATCATAAAATATATAATATTTGAAATCCTTACCCCTGAATTAGTTGAAATCGAGTATAATGACGATTTTTCACACAAAAAAACTTTTTTTACTTAAAATTCAAAATAAACAATATAAAATTTGAAATCCTTATCCCTGAATTAGGGGTCAGAAAAATTAAATCTTGTCAATTATTGACGGCGTGAGTGCATGAAGGCGTTATATTATGTAACAAAAATATACCTAATAAAACTCGTAAACTGTGGCCTATAGTTGAAAATGTTCTCATACATAAGTAACCTACATAAAATTCTCTACAAAAAAGATTCGAAAAACTTTTTCGCTGAGATGAATATAATATAATGAGATAGGTATAAAAGAGAATAGTTAATTTAAGGTGGCTACAAGTCCCTCACTTACAATAGGATGAAGGATCTTACTCCACCGTGATACAGTTTTTAACTAGTACGGGGTACTCCCCGTTGAACAGTTGCCCGTTGCAGGAACATTGTCTGATTAGACTCATGTTAATATAGTAACACAATATACCTACCTAACTACCTACTATAAATATAAAGCCACATACAAAATTATAATAATCCTGTTTTTTGGTTGTTGTGGTTATTGGCAAATAAATTATTTGTATTTGTATATTTGTATTTTCTAATCCTTCCTAATAATATTATAAACGTGAAAGTTTGTGCGAATGTACGTTCCACTTCATCTCAAAAACTACTGGTCTGATTTCTACGAGTAGTAGCTAGCAGTATTGTAGCTCGGATACCAGAATAGGACATAGGGTTAAAGTTTGTATGGGGAGTAAATTTTATTTTGAACGAGTGAATTGAAACTTTGTTTATAGGCCTTAAATAAATTATGAAAGAAGTAATTTCAGCGTTTTCAGAAATTCATCCTCTGAAGGGGTGAAAAGGGGGATGAAAGTTAGTATGGGCAAGCAGTTTTTGAAAGTGAGTAAGTAACTTCATTCTTGGCGTGTCAGACTCTCAGCTAAATATATTGGGATTGCAGCGTTTTGGAAAATTAATTTCCAAAGGGTGTAAAAAGGGGGTTGAATGTTAGAATGGAGAAGAATAATATATTCGAATTAAGTGACTTGAAACTTCGGTTTTAGTAATATACCTATAGTGGATAAATAGATTAATGACTGCCTTACCCGTGCGGAATCGTAGTGGGCTATAAATGCGAAAGTACGTCCGTCTGTCTGTTACCCCTTAAACTTAAACCGCTGAACCGATTTAGATGAAATTTGGTAGGGATATAGTTTGAGTCGCAGAGAAGGATATAGGATACTTTTTATCCCAAAAATCATCCTTTTGGGGTTTAAGTGTGTATGGAAGAGATATAACTAGACAAGTGCCTCAAATAAAAGCAATATTATTCTAATGCGATGATCGAGTTCTACGCAGACGAAGTCGCGGACAAAAGCTAGTATTTTATAAAACTAAAAACAAGGCATTTATCTATACGAGAACGATACTCCACTTGATTATGTAGGTATTTTTTTGAGATTGAGAGATTGAGATTGAGATAAATTTTCACGCTTCCCTTTTGCTATATTATTCCATATTTATGTCATAACCTCGAAACCTAACCTCACCAGGAACACATAAAACTAGAGGAAATACGAAAAAAGGCGTCCGAACGATATCACATAACCATGTTCAATATTAATTTGATTCCATGTAACTAAGTCGTCTGTCAGGTATTCGATCATTTGTTACTCGATCCCTAATAACGTTGGGATGAAATTACTGCGCGGGGGATCAATGGAGATATATCCCTGTAATGAGGGATGATTGTTCGGTGAAGCCTCGGGCATAAAACTCAATAGCAATAAGTAAGAATTTTCTGTCGGGTGTTTATCCGTTAGATGATTTTGATGGGGTATTTTCGAAATAATAATACAATATCACAATAATCTACAATTTAGTGCAACTTAGGGCCCGGACACATGTCCACGGTACGGCACCCGGCACCGTCTACGGCCTTTGTTATTTGTACGTGGCCGCGTACGGCGCGGCGCCGTACCGTGGACATGTGTCCGGGCTCTTACATGCTGGCTTATGGCCTGGCAATGGCAGTGCTTAGATACATGACACATTCACTGAAATTTCACTAATAATTTGGTAAGAATAACTGAATGAACGAGATCCATCTAAGACTGTCTGAAATTAAAACAATGGCATTTGTTGGTTAAATATATACATACAGATAATAATAAATATTATCACCAAAGTTCGAAACAATGGAAAATCAAAAAAAAAATCGGTTTTTTTTATATATGTGTTTGGTAAAAGTATGTTAATTTATTACTCCCTTAAAAACATTTTAAGCTATGCATTTTACCAAAAAATATTTTTAGATTAAATTCAAGTTATTTTAAGATTTGGGTAAATAAGATGCTTATGTATACTACTGTGAAAATATGAAAAATGTACCTCCAAAAGTTTGGCTTTAAAATCTGTGTGACAGACGACGGACAGACAGATGGACGCGTGAGTGACAGCAAATAGGGCTCCGCTTGGACCATTCGGGTATGGAATCCTAAATAAAAACGACTACGATGATAATAACATACTTTTAGGAAGTGAATAAAAGAGATAGCTGTAAAATACTTTGTTATATTCTTCACATGTTTCTAATTTGCATAAAAAATACAATCCAAATACACACTCCATTGTTCCAGGAATTAAAAAGCTTTTGAAGCTTGTCTGACATGCGAGAGCTTTTTGTGATAATGAATTTGCTACGAACCGAACGGGGTGATCGAAAGCTTTCACGAAGCGCCCGATGAAAATGAATCGCGGGCTTTTAAAGTTGTTGACTGATTTAAACACTGCAGTTATTTAGCAAACTGAATACGTTTGTTTGTTTGTTTTTGTTACGTATTTCGTTATAGATTTTTCTGCGCAGTTAGCAATTATTAGAGGCATTTTATAGCTAAGCGTTATTGTTTAGTACACGTTTTTTCATTGAAATTCGTCAGGAGCAGTGAGGCTCAAAATTGGAACATTTTTTGAGTGTCACTAACAAAAAATAACCTTGAATGGCGTATTTTTGTGACTGCTTGTGACTTAGTGTCCAAAATATGGGTCCCTAGAAAAATTTACACAACAATACTTTTCAATATTTTCACAAACCAAATTATTTTTGTTAAATTGTTATTGATTCTTGTTAATTAAACTTAAATGCTGCGTGCGAGATCTCGGTTCAATTTTTTCTTTGTTTTTGATATCTGTATAAAATTATACAAGACCACTTAACTGCATAACTTAAAAATAACTAATTTGAAACAGATTAAATTTATTAAATCTAACTTAAACCTAGATACGGCCCTTGGGGCATCGTACCGAGAACGCTAGTGGCATTTCCTCGCTGTATCGCAATTTTCGCATTGCTGATTACGTTGTGCGAGGAAGCCGCTTAAGGAAAATAATATGGTTACAATTTGTAAAGAATTAATTTAAGCTATAAAAGTTGGCTGTTTTTATTATGGCAAAGTTATGTTACGTGGTGACTAACAGTTAGTCACCACGTAACAAACTGAAGTCGTCAGAACTACCCTGAGAGACCAATAGAGATTC
The DNA here is from genome assembly GCA_951800055.1 of Cenopis cana. Classification (NCBI taxonomy): domain Eukaryota; kingdom Metazoa; phylum Arthropoda; class Insecta; order Lepidoptera; family Tortricidae; genus Cenopis; species Cenopis cana. Next base: position 2,688,954 of record OX637486.1, on the reverse strand, counting down.
ATCCATTTGGAGAATCATTATGTCACTTTTAACTTTAACACGATCCCTGTCCGGGTGCCCCTAATGTCGGGTCATGAACCTTTTTTTTAGGAGTCCATGCTTCCACAATGCTGCATGCATAGTCCAACTGTCAGTTGAACATTGTCAGATCGTTTTGTATGTGGACAGTGAACGTGTTAAATCAACAGTTGATCGGCAAGCAGTTTAAACTCCCCTGTAAAGTAGTCAGCTACTCTCTTTTTTTAGGGTTCCGAACCTCAAAAGGAAAAAACGGAACCCTTATAAGTTCTGTCCGTCGGTCTGTGACATCGTAATATCGAATACGGTCTACGTATTTCAATCAGTGTTGCTAGTTTATGCTTCTGAGATGAAAGAGGACTAATTGGTATGGAACAGACTACAGCCGGCGACGGAGGCATTTCATGCATCACGGAATACGAGTTAGGCGCCTTCCTGACTTGGCGGGGCGGGATCGATATGGTGACATTTTCTTCTTTGACGTAAACTTACTGACGTCGCAAAGATTCCCACTTGACAGAATACTGTCAGTATTACATTTGCGCAGTAGTAATATTATGCGCAGAAGCGGACCAGTACTGCCTTCGCATCGTCCCGCTTCCGCGCATCCCGCGCCAGTCAGTATGCACTCATTTAAATGTAGGGGCGCAGTAAAAAGTAGTACTGAGTTGACTGATATTTGAAAGTTTTCTCATATCGCCTCCGCACCGACAAATCAGGAAGTCGCCTTAATGAACAAACTGCTGTGACGATGGCAACTTCGAATCATAACAAAAGGAAGTATTTCTATTTTAGGGTTCCGTACCCAAAGGGTCCAAACGGAACCGTATTGCTGTCACTCAATGCGTCCGTCCGTCCGTCGTCTGTCACACAGGTTTTACAGCCAAACGGTTGGAGCTACAGTCTTCAAATTTTCACAGTACCTATAAGTATCTTAGAAAACCAGGCGCTGATGCAGCGCATCATCGGAACCACTGGCGAGCTATCTGCACTCCCCACCAGAGGCATAGCGGTCACGATCCTCAGCATTGAGGGACCGACTGATTGGATTGGATAAGCATCTTGTTGACCCAAAGCCATATTATAAATTGCCAAACCTATTTTTAAATGCTTTTGAGGGGGGCTTTGAGGGGGAGTGTTTTTTTTTTACCTAAGCATCGTTGGTTAGAGCTCATTAAGTAGAAAACAAAGGAATGAGAAGTCACGAAAGGAAGCTTTTTTATTTGTTCCGAAGTTTTTTTTTTATTCCCAAAATATTAAGTGGTAAAACACAACACAGCTATAATACTTCGAATAGTTATAAATAGCTCTCCAATCAGTTGTGCGGTTTGTTTATTGAAGATCATTATAAAGAGGCCATTTGCCTTGCGCGAAATCCGACGCTGCCGCAATTCTTGATGCATTTCAATTAGGTCCCGCTATTTGCACTTTGAATTTGTATGCAGATTGCAAGCGGTGAAGTGAGCGGTGGCGTTATCTTTAGTTTATTGTTGTTCTTGGCTTTGCTTTGTCAAAATTGTTGCAAGTAATTACAGCGTGAAATCGAAAAACTATCCATGATCCTTATCAACTTTTATCATGGTACCAACCAAATAAAAACCAAAAAAGCGGCCAAATGCGAGTCTGATTTCGCACATTTGGGGTTCCGACCCAACCACAAAATTAAGTTTAAAAACATTTAGCAATAAGTTTTGACTATTTTTATGGCTTTTGGCCAACAAGATGCTTTTATTGTGAAAATTTTAAGACTGTAGCTCTTACCGTTTGGCTATAAACCTGTGTGACAGACGACGTACGGACGGGCGGGCGGACGGACGTGTGAGTGACGGCAATAGGTAAAAATGTGCTGTTTTAGGCTGCGTTTCCACCAGAGATCTCGAGGATGTGTTTTCATACATTTGACACCTCGCAACGCGCCGAGCGAGGTGTCAAATATATGAAAACACATCCTCGCACATCTCTGGTGGAAACGCAGCCTTATAGGTCTGCAATCGATTGACCAGACCGAACTGTATTAAATATTATCTATAGTCACATTATAGCTGTAAATTCCAATCAGAAAAGAGCATCCTCATTTCATTAAAGGGTTTTTGAAAACTAGTGTTTCTTAATTTTGCACGTATATATAAAGCAGGTAACGCTCGCTTTGGTAAATATACATACTCTGTAATAGTTCTATTTATTGAGGTGTGCAATAAAGAGTATTTGTATTGTATTGTATTGTAACGCTGCTAACGCAAACTACAAATTTAAATTTTTCAATTTCTTTATTTATTTCTAAATTTCGAGTGTTTCTTACTGCAACGGTGGAGAGTAAGGTACGCGGTTGTTGTATGCGTCAAACGCAGTGTTTCCATATAATGCATTGCGTTGACCGCATTCAAAGCAATGTATTTATACGGAAACACTGCGTTTGACGCATAAAACAACCGCGCGCCTAAAACATCCGGTATGTTTGATAGAAAGCTGACATTGTATCGTAAGGACGCGTGCGATTTCAGCGGAGTTACAAGTGCGTTGCTAATTCTTTATGAAGTAACATAAAAATAAAAATAAAACGTATATACAGTTCATTTTTCTGCTCTGAGTTACAGTATCTACCTGCTTTACTTCTATTTCATATGAAAAACAAATGTAAATATTCTCTATAGATATGTATGTACTTTGTCAGAATTTACCTAAATAAATGCAATCGTTTGACAGGCACGAGTGGCTGTCTAAACGCCGAGTTTTATAAAGTTCCTTTAAGGATAATTCACGCTAGACCGGTCTGTGTCCGGGCCGGCCCGTTTTCTAGTACAAGAAATCGACGGCCGTTGCGCGTCTTGTATTAGAAAACGGGCTGGTCTACTGTGAATCATCCTTCAGACCTTTTGTCGGTAAGTTACGTCAAAACTTGTACAACATATAGTGCGTGTCATCCACGATGACGCGCCCCTCCACAGCTAATCTCATTTATTCAATAATTTATTTGCAATTGTACGGATTTATTAACAGTATAGTATTTATGCCGAAAAACACCGAGGGAGTGAAAAAAAACACGGACGAAGCCGCGGGCTAAAGCTATAGTGTGAAAAGAAACTGAGTTAGGTGCTCTTATAGTAGGTACTTATCTGGTTCATCGCTTCCAAATTTGTTTTACATTTAATTTTCACGTTTGGTGCTCTCATTTTACAAGATAGATGGCAAAATATATTGGATTTTGGAATACAAAATGGCGTTAAGCGACGAACAAAAATAGGCCGCCCGGCCTTGCGGTAAATTGATTTCTCTTGAACGCCAACCGTTAATGTGATTAAGTTAATTGGTTTGTTTGTTTACTTTTGCTTGACTTTCTTACAAACCACTCAACGATTTGCAACGGAAATTATGTAGATTATTATTTGTTAAACAGCCCCCATTGTAAGTAACATAATTACTTACAAGAAATGTTAGGCTAATAATTCTCGCTTATTAAGTACCTTTTAAAAGTTTAGTAAGCACATTTTAAATTTATTATTGCATTGTGTTATGACGATCTTTATTCACAGATTAATACTGTTCATTTCAATATGTGTATTTATTTAGTGGTGATCATGAGAAAAGCAAGATTCCTAGTCTAGGTTTTCCACTCTGAGTAGGGCAGGTAAGATAGGGGTCGCTTTCCTAAATCTAGTGCCTACGGAAAAATCCTGGAAAGGTGCCAAAACGGACCCCCACTTCCTTAAGCATAAATATAACCATGATTGGTATGTTTACATGTTGTGTTCGCTCTTTTTGTCACATAAAAAATTATAATATAATGCATTACTTTTTGCATCGATTTTGCGGCAAAAGTACAAATTAAAACAATTGAATATTGGTATTATATTTAACTAATCTCAGACCAAGTAATACCTACCAGACAATATATTATTATTGAGGAGAATCACTCCAAGAGGCGTGAAACATGGTGTGAGTATGAACATTTGTTTACGTGACGTCAAACTCTGATTGGATTACGAGAGATGTTAATTAGCGAGTAACGTGTCAACCTAAACGACTTAGATATTGTAAGGCACTTAGCACTTTATTCAGTTTGTCAACTATTTATTTACATACACATGTTAAGGCGCAGGGTAGGGCAAGGCCTTCCCCATACAAACTTTGTGCACGTTTTATTCGTCGGTTTTGGCACTAACAAATATAATATTTTTTTTGGTTGTAAGTATTATATATGCGAAGATCGTGATGTGAAAATTTTCAAATCTTTCAAAAAAAAACAAAAATTAAAAAAAAAATTAACAAAAAAAAAATTACATAACGAAATAGCTATCAGAAAAATAAGCATACTGACCAAAAATCATAACTTTAATACAAACACAAACGAAGTAAATCCTGCACAAAGTTTGTATGGAGAGAGCTTGCCCTACCCCTCCTCTTAAACAAAATTACTACTGCTATTGTGAAAATAATAGTAAAAAACACGCGTCGACGGCGCGTTTAAAATTGCGGTGTAGGTAGGTATGTACAAAGGCTCTATGCCAACTCAAATAGACCTCGTGATCTATTTTCACGCTAACCGCGTTTCCCCTCATTCAAGAACCGGCATACCAATTGGTACGCCACCCGACCCGTCTCGATTGTTCAAGGGAACGACGAGGACTCTTCGGTTCCGCGTAGTGTAGTTTTGTAAACACTCAGGAGCGCAATTCATAAAACCACACTCGTGTTTTAATGCTGTTATTATGTAACAGTTGCAAAAACTATTATAATACATACATACATAAAATCATGCCTGTGTTCCCAGTAGGCAGAGCATATGTTTAATATCAGTGCCACTTTTAGCAATTGTAGATTCAACGATGGAGAAAATGTGATATTGCAGTGATAGGTTGCTAGCAAATCGCCCACAAACACTCTTCAACCCGGTTCCCATAGTCACAAAAAACTTTGAAAAAAAAAAACTAAATAACTATTAAAATGAGAATACGAAAGATCTTATTTTGCTGTTAAATAGTCTTGTAAAACTGATTCCAAGTCTCGTGCAACTGTCTCTTAAAAACTGAAGTTTCGTTATGACTTTATTATGAATCAGGAGTGTTGTGAAGTTTTGTTTGTCCGAGGCTACGATGCAACGCCAAAGAACTATAGTAACGTTCTTTTATGTCACGAGCGCGGGTTGGCCATTGTTGTAGTTTTGACACATACGAACACATAGATAACGTGAACTCATACCTCCTACGCTGACGCACACATATACAATGTGCATGTATAGCTCAACACACAACCATGGCTCACCCGCGCTCGTGAGATTAAAGTACACTGATGACTGAAAAAACAGTTCATCAATAATTTTGGTGATTCACATAAAGAGGGGATCAAAGAGACAAATCACAAAAAAGTATGATGAAAATTTTAAATATTATGGTGAAGCTAATCACATAATTGCATTGCTCCATGATTATGTGATTAGCTTCACCACAATATTTTAAAAAAAATCATCATACTTTTTGGTGATTTGACACTTTGATCCCCTCTTTATGTGAATCACCTAAATTATTGATGAACTGTTTTCTCAGTGTACTCTACCAAAGATGCTGAAATGACGATTAGATTAACTTGATACTGAACTGGCAATTCAAGAACCGAATTATTTTATCTTATATCTTTAAACGAGCAATTCTTGTATATTTATTTATTTATATGTATATTTATTTCGGGGATCTAGGAAACGGCTCTAACGATTTTGATGAAATTTGGTATGTGGGAGTTTTCGGGGACGAGCAATCGATCTAGCTAGGTCTCATGCCCGGGAAAACGCCGAGCAAGGCTCGGTCGCCCAGATATTAGAAATAATGAATGTCATTTAATTTAATAGTAATGATTTATGGTCGCGGTCGTTTAATTTAGCACAGCAGATCTTTTTCCTGGCGATAAAATGAAGGTCAAGACTTGTATCACTTTTAATTATTTTTTCTTTTCATAAAAATAGTTATACACTTACTTATAATATTATTTACCTACATGAAAATTATGCCAGGCTTTACACAAAACCGCTTTTTTTATAGATAAATATACTATACGATGGTACGTTTTTTGTTGCTTTTATATAGTTAGTTTAATAATAAGGATGGTAAAGTATTATTTAAGGTTTTATTTCAATAGGTATGTTAATTTGAGTAGGTACCTAGTAATAAATAAAATAAAATTATTCCAACGGGGTATTCACGTAACTTTTCGAACGTACGTAGGTATATTTTAATGACATTTTTAGTATGGGCTTTGACATTTAGATCTATCGTACTATAAACGGTCGAAAACGTTCCGTAATCGCACCGCCGCGCCGGTCAGTTTTAGTTTTTAGGGTTCCGTACCCAAAGGGTAAAACGGGACCCCTATTACTAAGACTCTGCTGATCGTCTGTCCGTCTGTCCGTCTGTCCGTCTGTCACCAGGCTGTATCTCATGAACCGTGATAGTTAGAGAGTTGAACATTTCACAGGAGATGTATTTCGGTTGCCGCTATAACAATAAATACTAAAAAACAGAATAAAATAAATATTTAAGGGGGGTAATAATAGTACGGAACCCTTCGTGCGTGAGTCCGACTCGCACTTGGCCGTTTTTTTAGTAATTACTTATATTTATTGAAAGTAATGCTTTTGAATAGAGGCAATGCAATTAAATATTAACTCCGAAATAATTACAACCCCGGTTTCATGCAAATACAATATTACTGTAGAGGAAATTAGGCAGTGCGTGCGTTCCATAATTTCGATTGACGTGCATACTTTGTTAAAACAATACGCTAACCCATATAGCGCTACTCGACATTTCGTTTGCTCCAGTTAACACCAATTAAACGTCTGCATTCAATTAATCCCAATATTAATTGTAAAGATAATTCGCGCCTATATTGCGTCCTTGCGGAACTGCCAACTGCCCGATGTCTCTTCCTCTCTTCCCCTGCCTGTCCCTTCCTCTGCCTAAAGATCCTGAGCTGGTTATTCAAAACGTCCACCTCTGGTGAACCAGCGTGATTCAGACCTCCAATTATGCCGTTTCACGTACCAAGATATACTAGAGCGGCGCGGCGCCCGCGTACCGCGTGCGGTATGCGAGCAACATCGCCCAGATCAACTCTAGAATGGGTGACCAGTTGACCACTTTGAGTAGCTATTGTCGCTACTTCCGCGAAACCCTAACGAGGCCTAATCACAACACTGGCAGCATAGACAGGCGCCGTCTTGAAAGCTCTATGGTAAGCATATTTTAATGGTCTGTCAGTCAGACGGCGCGACGGACAAATAGAGTAATATTATTTTGCTGGAGTGTTGGATGAACGTGAATCGTGTGAAAGTATCAAAGCTAAGTATTACATGCGTAATTTCTTAGTACAGCTCGAAGTAGAGGTTGGTGTTACAACGCAATTGATTTGTATGCCTTGATGATTTTATCAGGCATTTGTGGTCTACAAATCAGGTCAGTGAAGGTGTGAAGGCTGCGTCCATTGCTAGTGTCATGGACGAGCCGAGACGTGGGTAGGCTGCTTCCAGGTCAGACTGGAAGTAGGCCGAGGCCTGTGCGGACGCGTACAGGATCTGGTCTCACAGGACTCTGGTATGTTATGCTTTGAGTCGGGCTCGGGTGGTTTTACCCTATGAGCCGTGGTACAGTCGACTGTGAAGTCTCCTCCCCTTTAGGGGGTTGGAGCCATAGCTGTGCCATGTGATGTGGTGCCCAGAAGTGCCGTAAGACAGCTGTGTTCTGAGGTTCTGGAGCGTCAATGATAGTTGCACTGGTAGGCCGCTGCAGGCGGCTACGTGGCTATTAGAACTGTGTGTCAGTTGAACATTGACTCTAGGTAACCTATCCGATCTACCTGTATTTGATAAGATGCGCCTTAGACGAATATGTTTTTATGTCATATTCGTGGGGCAAGATTGTGATATACTTTTTAATCGGTTCCAGAACAGAGGTCTTTTTATGTGACGCTCATTCTGAAGGACAAGGTAGCTTGTCGTGTTATATCTAATGGTTCCTGAACAGAGGTCTTATTATGTGATGCTCATTCAGATGGCAAGGTTAATTGTGTTGTACACATCAATTTATAGAGCTATCTTTATACAGGTGGCAGAAGGTCCAGCCTGAATTGCGAAGCAGATGTTATAATGTTAATGAAAGGAACTAGAAGACAAGCTCTAAGACACTAAGGTATGTATGCGCCGCATTCCTTGACTACGCTTTTGCCGCCACTCGTATGGGATTCATATTTCCCCTCATAACGTCTTAGGGATCCTTATGGGTGACGACAAAAATGGTGGAGGTGCTGGGATAAGAATGATGAAATAGCTGTGATATGCTTCACGTTACCGTTAAACTTAGGCTTAGTAGTTCAAGGGAATGCAGGCCATACATATTGAAACTAAGCTTGTGACAATAATTGTTTGAGCTTTAAAATAAGTCGAAGTATTATATGAATGATTGAAAATAATAATGGTAAAACAATGCATCACTTATATGATCTGAATATTTAAAATAATAATTACATTAAATATATGGGCTCGTGAGCGTAAGTGCGACAGTCGCGACACGGCGGCAGAATCAGCAAACTTTGTTTCTCCAACAAGGATTTTATTTTGTACAATATTGGCAGAAAAGGAAGTCAATAATGATTTGGAATAATGAAATACATTCGTTTAATTATTTTGCTAACTAAAATGGAGTATCAGAATAACAAAATCTTATATTGTATTTTAATATCGACGAAAACCGGAAGTGTTACAATACTCTATTTGATCTGTAGTCAATCTGACACCGGTAGGCAGTTGATTTCTTTATATCGACTACATTATCTTTTATTTATAATACACTGAGTATTTGTATTATTTTCATAACATTTAATAATTTAATCATCTGAGGAGACTTATGAAATTTATGTTAAAAGATGTCCGAGCGAAACCTTTGATTTCGTGTAAAAAGTAGTAAATATTGTCATAAATTTTGCCAGCAATGGCGAATAACTATGAAGTTGTCGTAGTGTCATCAGTGTGACCAGTTTTTGAAGAAAATCCGTATTTTTATGATTTCCGATTTTAGCCTTGGTGGTAAATTTTAAGAATACTCAAGTTTTATCCAAAGATATGAATAAAGCTTTAATAAAAATGGTGGAGGTGCTGGGATGTGGGGCTGCTATGGGTCTCACCAGCACGCTCTCGAGCCAAAGCTGTGTCCGATTCCGCGGCTGGGCCTGGTAAGGCCTCCTGGAATTCTTCGTCTTCCGATTGGCCTTCAGTTTGTGCAATATTCGAGTCCTGTGGTTCCGCTGTCGGGTTGGTGCCTGAGGGCCCCGATGCCGCAGGCTCCAGCTCTGGGATAGGCATGCTCTCTTCTCTTCCCTCCCCCGTGGTAAGCGGCGGTTCCTTTGGCTACGCTTTTGCCGCCACTCGTATGGGATTCATATTTCCCCTCATAACGTCTTAGGGATCCTTATGGGTGACGACAGCTATTAACTGAACGCTCCCGTGCTTTGAAAAGCACGTTAAGTCATTGATTCCGGCTACTGTCTATGATAGCAGTAGTTAAGCCAAGTTAGGGCGAGGCCCTACTGGTGCGTTGCGTTGCGTCGGCGTCATCGCAGCGTTAAAGTTGCGACGTTTTACATATTTTTATTATGATGTGAGAGTGAGGCCTCTCTCTTAGAGGCCTTCGTGTGAGCCTTTTTGAGGGCAGCTAGCTTCATGGTAGGTTTATCCCTAATTTTTTCCCTTTAATAATATATGCTCTCATTGTAGTTGGTCCCATATAGACATTTGATAGTCTGTAGAAGTGGTTCGAATGGCACCAAAAAAAACATTGTCAAACAGCGGATTAAATAGTTTAACTGTACTATAATAGAACACGTCATAACGCGAATGAGAGAAGAATTTCGAACAAATTAATTGCTTTACAGCACGTTGAGTGCACTCGGTTTAATTATAATGGCTGTTGAGTTTTAAAAATAACTGTGGTGTAATTGGGATCTTGGGATTAATTGGTTATATAATGCTGGTTGCAGCTCATGCACTCGGTTTGTTGATCCAATGTACTATGTTTATGATAGGAAATCTATTTTTTTTTTTTTTTCTAAGCCTATAGGGTGTCCCACTGCTGGGCAAAGGCCTCCCCCCTTGACTTCCACTCGTCCCGGCTTTGGGCTGTTTCGGGCCAGTCGTTTAGAAATGTGTCCAGGTCATCCCGCCATCTCCGCCTCGGCCTGCCACGTCGTCTCCGAGCATCTTGCGGCATCCACTCTGTTGCTAATTTTGCCCACCTCTGTGGATGCATACGGCAGACGTGGCCGGCCCAGTCCCATTTCAGCCTGGCAGTCTTAGCTCCAACATCTGCAATACCGGTTTTGGAACGCAGCACAGAGTTCCGAACGCGGTCGATCAGTTTGACTCCCAACATGCTGCGCTCCATTGCTCGTTGGCAAACCTTCAATTTGGTCTTTTGTGCCTCGGTGAGTGACCATGTTTGTGCACCGTAGGTTAGAACAGGCAGAATGCACATGTCGACGAGCCTCCGCTTCAGAGCTACTGGAAGGTCTCCCTTCAGTAGATCTTTCAAAGACCAATAGCTCTTCCAAGCGTTTTGGATAGGAAATCTACATTATGAAAAATCCTAATCCTTAGGCGACTTCCTGACTTGGCGGGGCAGGATCGACATGTGACATTTTCTTCTTTCACGTAAATTTACTGACGGGGCAAAGATTCTCACTTGACGGTATTACATTTGCGCAGTAGTAATATCATGCGCAGAAGTGGACCAGTACCGCCTTCGCATCGTCCCGCTACCGCGCATCCCGCGCCAGTCAGGAAGCACTCATTTAAATATAGGGCGCAGTAAAAAATGGTATCGATTCGACTGACAGCTAACACTGGCATTTGACACTTTTCTCATATACCTCCGCACCGACAAATCAGGAAGTCGCCTTATCCTGAAAGTTTGTGCGGATGGTTGTATAGATAATCCAGTTCCAGTTAATCTGAAAAACTACTGAACTAATCTCTATAAAACTTTCCAGTATTGTAGCTTAGATATCATGTACTATACATAGGCTACAATTTATTTAAAAATGTATCGCCTTAGGTGGTTAAAAGGGGGCGTCATTTTGTATCAATAAAATTATCTTTAAGATAGAAATTTTAAATTTCCCTGATAGACTAAGCATAAAAATTGAGGAAAACAGTTTTCAGCGTTTTTTCGAAATATGCCCTCTGAAGGGGTGAAAACGGTGTTGAAATTTTGTATGGGGAGCAAATTTTTTTTTTAAAAGAAACTTTAAACTTCGTTTATAGACGTAGCATTAAATTGTAAGAAAACTGATTTCAGCGTTTTTGGAAATTCTCGCTCTGAAGGGGTGACAATAGGGTTGAAACATTGTATGGGAATCCTGACTTACCATAACAAAAATTATCACTTTATTAAAGCTTAATTTCACGCCAACAGGTTCTTGAATCAAAAAATGGTTGTCGAAACAATATTTTTGAAAGAGCTATCCAACGACATCCAACATTTTCGGTTAGAAAGCAAAACAAATTGGTCCACCACTTTAGGTGTAGGGGAGGTACCCTAAAAAAAATTTATTTCATGATTTATTCTACCGTTTTGTCGGCGTCAGTGATATTTATACTCGTGCCAATTTACAGCTTTCTAGTAATTGCGGCTAAGCTGGGGACGGACGGACATGGTGAAACTATTAAGGGATTTTTACTACGTAACCCTAAAAAGATACTTATTTTAATCTTACCTCGAAGTTGGTGATGATTGTCGCCATCGTACTTAACGAAGACGAAAAACAGCGCGACCAAAACGAACTGGAAAACCAGTAGGGGTAAATACTTCATGCCGGGTGCTTTTGGCTCCATGGTCTACCTGCCAAAAAAAAAAAACATTTTAAATATTATAATATTTGTCGACAATCTTACACAAATCGACCTAATTAGGCGACTTCCTGAACTGGCGGGGCGGGATCGATATGTGACATTTTCTTCTTTGACGTAAACTTACTGACGTCGCAAAGATTCTCACTTGACATAATACTGTCAGTATTACGTTTGCGCAGTAGTAATATCATGCGCAGAAGCGGAGCAGTACCGTAAAACATTGAAGATTCAGAAACAAATATTTATTTGTTTACTTAATTAAATTTTATTGCACAGTAACAAATAACTTGTACAAAAGGCGAACTTAATCACATAAGGCATTCTCTACCAGTCGTCAACCTTCAGGACAAACAGAGAAATAAATATTCGTGCTCATCACAAAAATAAATGTCCTGACCGGGATTCGAACCCGGGATCTCCAGCTTCCCAGGCAGGGTTACTAACAGGGCCATTTTATTATTGGAAACGAAACGTCGGGCAAAACCTTAAAAAAGGTAAATTAGTTATAATTGTACGCGATTAAGTCCCGTTCCCCAATAATAATGTGTGAAAATCGTGTAAGTTTAAATCAATATACACGGCCATTTTACATTTTATTTTTATAAACTGGACTTTTTTTAAATTTGGATAAAATCGGGTTTTTTCTACTCAGACTCGAAAGCTGTCGGTCTGTCTGACTGTCTTCTTTATAGTTGCCCACTCTGTGATAGGTGTCAGATGTAGTGGCTTCCGAGTGTTATTGCAAACGTTTAATATACGACATAGGTGGGCCATTTTACGGAAAGTTGTACCCTCGACTTTTTTTTTAATTTGGATAAAATCGGGTTTTTTCTACTCAGAATCGAAAGCACTTTCGAATGATATAGGGGAAAAAAGTGTCCCAAATTTTTTGTATTCCATTCCGTTACCGTTTTCATACTAATCTTGTAATGCTTGTATGGTGGTAACGGAATGGAAATACTGGAAATTGTATGAAAGATTTGGGACACTTTTTTTCTCCTATTAGGTTCGAAAGTGCTTTCGATTCTGAGTAGAAAAAACCCGATTTTATCCAAATTAAAAAAAAGACGAGTGTACTACGTATTTTATTTCCGCTAATTATATATACTAAATCATCAGTCACCTCATGTGAATTTACCCAAATTTCCTAAATATTAAATGTGTAAAATGTGTAATCTCGGCTGACCCAGTACTCTCGCTCCGTATAATATTTTCGCTCCATATATTCCTCTTTCCGCGTGAAGTGCTCTTTACGATTGAAGAAGCTTCCTAAGTAACGTTTGTTCTGACACCACGTGTTTTGTGAACGTGCTTACAATATTAATATTACATTTACATTTATTTCTATCTTTATTTCGTTCACTGAAAATTTTACATGGGTTATTTTGTTCAAAAGAATCTTTTGTTTTTTTAATCTGACTGTGGCTTTATAGGCCGTCGATATTTAAATGAAAATGAAATTAAATAATTTTATTCCAGACAAAGTCCATAGATTACATTAAGAAATTGAAAATAAAGAGATAGGAGTGCGTGGTTAGAGAGTCGCCTAGGGAAATCCAGAGGAAATCTCCAACACGACCAAGCGGGCGGCTTAATACAACATAGATCTCAACATTTATATAATAGTCATTAATTTCTGTCCTTTCAGTAGCTTGAATTATTTTCCTCCAGTCTGATAAAAGTGAAAATTTTCTCGATACTTTTATTTTTGAAACATAACCCTTCTTTTCGATGTTTTTGCTTGGATCTTTAAATCCCTCCCATCTTTAACAATGATTTTTGGTTTAATAGTTATACAATGATAAGTTCTCAAACCTGAGAAAAAAGATTATCTTTATAAATGTACACGTTTAGAATAAACATCAATATTCACGAAAAGTACGCGCCGAGCTTCCGTAGAGAGCGGGATGGTTAATTGCAAACTCTCGCGTGTTAGAGCGGGACATTTCCAATGGAAGTACACCCTATTAACGCGGCCTGTATAACACAATGTTTTACAAGACGCCGCCGTAGTTTGTTGGTAATATTGTGGAAATATTTATCAAGCTTTCGCGTGAGACCTTCTAGTATAAACCTGGGTAAATAAACAATACTAGCATTTTCATCACAAAAAACGTATTAACATAGGTTTCCTACGTTGCTTACGCTCTTTTTGAGTCGCTTGCCTTCTAAATTACGTTTTTTCCGGCAACGAGTGTTTTCGTCTGCGGTTTTGTTCAACGGGAGTCGAACCAATATTTTGGTTGAGCGGTGACTTGTAAATACTGGGTTGAAGGAAGTTTCTGCGTCGGCCTCTGAAGTTATGATCGTTTTCACAGATCAGTAAAAAAAACAGTCACTTATTTACGCTGTTTTTAATGTCAATTTACTGGTATTACACACAGGGGGGGGGGGGGGTCGAAAGCATAAAATTCACTTTTCGGGATTGTAAATGTATCGTAACCATTTTATTGTCTTGTTTTCACTTTTAGCAGACTGGAGGAAAATAATTTATATATTTTTTTATATTTTCCATAATTTCAAATGTTATTAATTTGACCATGATTTCTAAATTCGAGCAAGAGATGACATTATGCTGCTTACTGCCCTGCCCTACCTCTCTCAAGCTTATCCCTTTAAGGGATTTCTTCCAGCTAACCTTCGAGCAATTGAGTCGAAGATAAGTAGAACGAGATAGACAAACTTACACCATGTGCAGTTCAATTGAAAAAGGCCAAAAAAAATATTATTTAAACAAAAAAATTGTTTGGACTAGTTAGGAGACAAATATAGTAAAAGTCCCCACCCTTCACTTGGAGATGAGCCCTAGGAGAGCTATTTTCTATCTGCCTCGTATCCTTTAATCAGTTATTAGTATTATAATTATTTTTGGTAACAATTTGTACTTTAATTATTTATTTAATTAATTAATGGATTGACAAGGATAAAATTCACATGCATGACATCTTGGAATGTCATATGTGTTTAGTGATGCATTAAGATTACATCTCGCATTGCCCAGGCAGTGACATTAACATTCCATCCATTCCCTAGTCAATGAAGTTGAGTACTTTTATCTCACAAGCGCGGGTGAGCCATGGTTGTGTGTTGAGCTTTGCATGTACATTGTCTATTGTGTACGTCAGCGTAGGAGCTATGAGTTCACGTTATCTATATGTTCGTATGTGTCACAACTATAATTATGGCGAACCGCGCTCGTGAGATAAAAGCACTATACTTAAGTCTTAATCAGAACAAAGGATTAATCAACGGGATGTAGCTTGCTTGCTGATAAAACGCGGCATCCTCTCTGCCTGTCTTTTGGTTTTAGGATTTATTCCGTGTAAAATAAGCATAACAGTAGGTAATATCAATCATAATTAAACATAGGTACTTACCTATGTTACCTAGTAACATAGATATAGTGTGGTAAGTACCTAGGTAAGTACCTATGTTTAATTATGATTGATATTACTGTTTTGCTTCTTTTTCACGGAATAAATCCTAAAACCAAAAGACAGGGAGAGAGGATGCCGCGTTTTAACAGATCTCCATGCATAATCTATTAAATTGTTTATGAATGTCATATGATTAAATATCATAATTAATAGTCGATTCATGGGCAATAAAGATTTCAAGCTCACGCGGTAATTTACATTAGAATTACGTTTAATAACGGGATATAATTTGACATGTAAATTTGTGTTTGTAAACTTCCGATATTTCGGCACACGGTTGCAAGCGCCATTATCACGAATTAACTGATAACTGACAAATATACATGGTAAATATCCCGTTATTCATCGTAATTCTAATGATTCATGGGCATTTTAATTTTCCGGTGTACATCTACCTTTTTTTTCGGAACTGGGTACCTATTGTGGATTACAAATCCCAATTATACCTCCACAGATTTATAAACAGAGAGATCTTATAAGGTCAAAGTGTTTCCGTTCTATTTAGATAACGAGTCACAATTATTGTTCCTTGTAATGTAGATCAGATAAAGAAATATTGCATCGCTCGGAGCACCGGGGTTTTAGGTACACTCACAGAGTAAAGATTGTTATATAGATCCTGTACGCGTGCCACTAGAAGGTACGGAAAAGCTCTTATGAAGATAAATTGAGAACTTGTTAAGGCTGACGGCTTACCATAAATAATCTCCGTAACTTGTTTGGTTTAACCTTAACTACATGTTTGCCTAAGCTTTTCTCAGTCGTGCTCGAGCAAATCTTCAGAAAACTCGACTGGGAGGAGTATATATGGTCTGAAAATAAACGGTAAACGCCTAAGTAACCTCAGGTTCGCGGATGACTTAGTTTTGCTAGAAGAGGACCCTAAAACATTGGAAATCATGGTACAGTCCGAAAAGTTGTTGACCAATCCTTTACTTACTGTGTGTGTACCACCAGTAAGTAATTAATATAATTAGTTTTGGTATATCGAGGCGCCCAATAAAAAACGCTGTTTCATAAAGCGCCTCCAGATATAATACTACCAATCAATTTTATTTTCCGTGTTGGCATATTTTTGATCACCATTAAAATGCTAGCTTGCCAACAAAGAGCGACACTACAAAAAAATACAATCATTAATGATACATTTTTTCATTAACAAAAAATATGCCAGCATTTTACACGCACTGCTCCAATAAAGTGCCCTACCAACTTGATCTCAACAAACATCACAGGATGCTACTTGTTAATTTACTAATGAAAGCACTCCGTCACTTTTCACATGCAATTAAGAACTAACTAGTTACATTCATTACTGTCCTTGCAGAAAAGTGGCGTAACGCACTTAGATTACAAACATACTTCATACATTTTAGTACATGTTTCAACGGCATTTGGAATCTAGTGTGGAATTAGACTACAACATTTTGAAACGGTTTTGCATGTAAAACGATATCAATTATAAAAGTTTTTAAAGAGAAACAAATGTTCATATGAAACAACTATAATTAGAACAACACAAAAGACAAATATGGGTTTCAATACGGCACCCTGGCTGAGCCCTGAAAGCGCCCCCCATACTAATTGAGCGTGTTATGTGACGTCACATACTACGTGCCTCGTACTGCCATTGTTGGAAAAACGAGTAAGTAATGTTCTGTTTTAGTCATGAAATATTGCGTTAAGGTACCTACAAAGTTGTCATAAAATGTATTGTTTATTAAGACATTAATCTTAATGGCAGCTTTTTAAATGACTTTTAGTAAATAAATAAAAACATTATTTTTCGGAAGTTTCAAGCATCATAGTTATTCTTTTAAGATTTTGTGCATATTTATTAATTAACTAATTAATACGTGAATTTTAACCGTTTAGTAATGAATAGTAAGAAATGCACATAACAAAATAACACCCCGCGCCGCCAAGTTAGCAAGTCGCCTTTGTTGTAAAATGGAGGCTTCTCTGCGGCGGTCACAAATTTCAGTCCAATGTCGATTCCCGTTCGAATGGTCATTATGCAATTGAGTGCACGCCATTTGATGAAAATTTTAGATTTAATGCCTTAGTAGATGTGCCATTGCGGCGTTTTATTAATGAGCTTTGGAAGTTTTATGAATTGGCTTAAAAATAAATGACCACTAATGTCAATTT
The DNA here is from genome assembly GCA_951800055.1 of Cenopis cana. Classification (NCBI taxonomy): domain Eukaryota; kingdom Metazoa; phylum Arthropoda; class Insecta; order Lepidoptera; family Tortricidae; genus Cenopis; species Cenopis cana. Next base: position 2,671,461 of record OX637486.1, on the reverse strand, counting down.
GGCTCATGGATTGAGCTGACAATCTGAAAAGTAGATGTTTACTCTGAGGTGAGTTTTTATGGAAACGTTAGTGGAATGGAAATAAATTATTTTTATTCTTAGAAACGCATAGTAAATCCAGGGCGGGCGGGCCAAATATGACAATGTTGGTTGGCAAGCGTAGGGGGATTTCCCCATAGTGGTGGTTTTGGGGAAATCTGGTTTCTAGCAGAAGTGGGATCTATACGACATTATTATGATAGTGGTAAATTTAAAACGACTTACATATCTACTTGTACCTGGACTGATCGCCGCTTCGACTAAACTCGGCTCTAGTACACCTCCGGGATGCAGTTCACCCTAACGCAATTGTCATTGACACTTAAGGCGCTACACTGAGAAATTTGGAGACTTTGAAACGCTGTCCTGCCCAGACTAGCAAACAGTAGGTGCTGATTTTCAGATATATGATTCTTGACTATATGATTGTGGTACTGACAATAGCGAAACATGATTGCTTAAAATTTTCTCGATAGAAAATAAATCCAAAGTCGAGTCTATATTTTCCTTTTTTTCCTCAGCCTACTAAAACAACGCATTATTAAAAGACACGATTAAGTCAATATGATGGTATTTTACCTCATCTAGGTACTGACAAGAAGAAATTTAATAATATTTAACGAGATTTGTCTAAAAAGCCATTCTCGGAGACGGTTGCATCCCGTTTTGTCGTGAGCGAAAAACAAATGGTGTCTCTTTCAATCGATATATCGCCTTAACACCTTAAAACCTCAGTCATCCAACACCAGGTTTCACTCATTGTACCCACAATTCATGTTGCAAATTCAAGCACAAAACAGTGCGGGTCACGTAGGTATTAGAAGAAGAAGAAGAAGAAGAAGAAGAAGAAGAAGAAGAAAAGTATTACACGTAGTTTAATCACTAATATAAAAGCCCAATGTAGTTAAACTCGTGCGAGTCTCGCACGTGTATATTCCCTAATACACGGATTTGCTAGTAAAATGTATTTATAATCAAACATGGACTTAGGTTGTATAGTATACAATTTTAGTAAGAGCGTTTGTACGCTAGTAATTAAGGCTTAAGCGGCGTTTATCGGAAATAATCTACCGGAACAGGATTTTGGTTAACGAGATTCCGCTTCCCTGATCTATCCGTTGCGCGCCATTTATTTCTCTGTATTTTGCAGGTAACTATTTACAGTTAAATATTCCGCGTAATACCTACGTTCTTAATAAAAAGTATTTAGTTACGATAAAAATGTAGGTACTGTATTGTAAACACGGCAAACCTTCGCGATGCGTCCGCTAGCGCACTGGCCGTTTAAAAAAGCTGATTTTCACGGCCGTGTTTTGTTTTTTCGGATGAAAAATTTTACTTTGGTTGTGTTATAGAAATTAAAATTCAAAATTATGTATTCAACTTAGTTTAGTGCTGATTTGTGTGAGACTGTTTATAAATATGTATTTAATTTTCATATATTTAATTATCCCGGTGAAAAAAAACACTGGGTATGTTAGTATTACTGATATTTTCAAATGTTATTACTCGTACCAAATAAAGAAACAATGTAGGCACTCGTATTTTTAACAATATCCTTGAATTTCGTCCGGATGTGCCACATTGTAGGATTACGGAAACGGGTCCAGAAAGCCAATTTGATTGATACGATCACAAAACAATACGGATTTGGGCGTCTGTAAGAAAGTGACTGACTTATTCCTTCCTGGTACCTAATCTTTTTTTCCATTATTAATTTAATATGATGACTACCTACCTACGTGCGATAATTTATTGTAAATGATCCTCGAAAAATAAAAATATTCATGTGTTACCAATAAACAAAACTCAAAAAAATACTCACGCGTCCGTCCGTCGTCTGTCACAAAATTGACAACATTAAATTTTTTTTAGTGCCACTTTTTATTGTCTGGCTCGAAATAACGCATAATTTTAAGGCACACGTATTTTAGTGGAAATATCAATTTTTATCGGGCAGAAAGGCCGTACCTATGTAACAAACGTCAAAGTACCATCCAAAATAACGTCACTTCTTGTGTTTCATACACTTAAAGAAACTTGAATTTAAACTTTCGTGAGACATGTTATAACTTTATTTTACTAAACGGTTAAAACTCACGTATTAATACACGTATCACCCGAACCACCCACGTATCACGTATGTCGCCCGAAGTGACAATTAATACGCGAGTTTTAACCGTTTAGTAAAATAAACTTAAAGAAACGTTGAAATAAATTAAACAAATTAACATTTACGTAAAAAATACAGTATGCTTAAACAGTTTTGACAGTTACAGTAGTTATCATCGAGGCTGAATGAACTGTCAAGTCAAGTGTCAACTGATAGTTATAAAAATATCGGATGTAAACCCGGAAAATAACGTTTTTTTATAATGGCAGTATTGGTACTATACTTTAAAAAATAAACATATTTTTGTGTTCTACAAGCGTTTTCCTCGAAACGGTTTTCGATTTGGCGAAATTAAATATTTTGAAATGTTGTCAATTATGTTCCGAAGGACTTTTTTACTTTCTATTGATTTATGAACTTTAAAATTGGCGATATTGTTTACTATTAAGTATATTTTACCAACAAATACTAATATAAATCAAATTTTTTCTTTGGAATTTCCTTCCTTATTAAGGCGATATTTCGATTGAAAGAGACGCCCTTATGTTTTCGCTCACGACAAAACGGGATGCAACACTCTCCGAGAATGGCTTTTTTAGACAAATCTCGTTAAATATCTGACGGTGTGCAGGTTTATTAAATTTCCTCTTGACAGAGTTTAGATGAGGTAAAATAACATCATACTAACTGAATCGTGTCTTTTAATAATGCGTTGTTTTAGTAGGCTGAGTAAAAAAAGGAAAAAATTGACTCAATTTTAGTTTTTTTTCTATGGAGAAAATTTTAAGCAATCATGTTTCGGCTATTGTCAGTGACACAATCATATAGTCAAGAATCAGATATCTGAAAATTAGCCCCTACTGTTTGCTAGTCTGGGCAGGAGAGCGTTTCAAAGTTTCTAAATTTCTCGTTGTAGCGCCTTAAAACCAACTTAATTTTGCGGTTGGTTCGGAACCCTAAATGTGCGATGCACGTACTTAGCCGATTTTTTTGTAATTACTTATAAAGATTTTAAAATACATAGCGATAATAATAATCAATAATTGAGACGTAATTTTCTCGTATTTTTTGCTCATTGCTGAATTAACTAATCAGTCATCATCCTAGATTTCGAAATAAGTACACATTGCACATCTTATTAAAAAAATTAAATTAATTAAAAAGAGTATTAAGTATTTTATTTGTATATATTTAGTTCTTTTTTACTTTATTAGTTTAGTCATGTTTTATAACGTTATTTCATCTTTAATTTAATCAATAAGTAAAACCCCCATTTATATATTTTACATTAATAAGATTTCTGAAATTTTTTAACAATGTCAAAAATACCTATGAATGTTTGTACTTTTTTGACTATACAGTAAACCTTTTTTCAATCTCTATATCTCTTGATTATGTATCTAATTTTAATTTATAAAATTTAATTATGACATATTTTTGTAACTTTTGACATGTAATATGAATTATTATGAATAAATATGAATATAAATATAAGTTCTAACCAAGAATATTCACAACAGCAATCCAAGAAACAATTGTCACTTATAAAAAAGTCCAGTTCTGACCTACCTTCACGAAACGTCTGAACTGCCCCGTGTTTGAATACGACTCGCGCGCTGCCGCAGCCGAGCCCCCTGCATCACATATCAGTTATATAACACACACAATCATCAAATCCGTCATAAAACATCAGTATAGCATAAGTATACGCAATAACTTACGTCTTTTCAAATTTAGAACGCTGTATAACCCTAATGAAATGAGATTACGCGGTGTCGGTACGTGATATGCGGATTGCATGTGACTGTTAAATTAGCTGGGTTACATGAGCTGAATAGGACACAGCACGTCATCGATGGGGACACTTATCTCCTATTTAGCGTAGTGAGCGCCCTTGCGCTTGAGAATTTTATATGTGGACTGGTGTGATGAAAAGTGCAATTGTTTTCATAATATTCACGTGGCCGGGTGTCTCAAATAACTTGACGCTTCTTTCAAATAGAGAACAGGAGAAATATTTTGAAAACATACTGAGTCAAATGAAATTCCTTGCTTTTATGCCTATTCCAACGTTTTCAAGTTTATTAGTACTTATTTCAATTCGCAGAATGTTATTATTCCATCTCACGGAACGTAAATGGTTTGGCGGTCATTTATTTTGGTTGGAATGTATTTTTAAAACGAATATTTTTTAACTCATTGTAAACGTGACGTTAAGGAAAGGCTTTGTTTTAAATACTTAAATCTTGAAAACTGAAAAAGTTTTAAGAATTTATAGTAAAAAATCTTTGGAAATGAAAATTTACATCTCAATTTACATTTCGAATAATTATACTGATTAAGCAATTACTTGGTAAAACACAATTCCAACCTATTTAGGCTGTTTATATTTCACTTTTTATAGAAAAACAAAGCAATAACATAGATATGGACCTGCCCAACAAACTCAAGCTAAACACAACTCTATGAATTGCAATTTAAACATAGACATCTCAATTTACAATCCTAATAATTATACTGATTAAGCAATTACTTGGTAAAACACTTAATTCCAACCTATTTAGGCTGCATTTTTTAATTTTTTTTTCGCTAGCGGACGCATCCGCTTAACAAACATTAAAAGGCTATTTAGGCTGTTTATATTTCAATTTTTAAAGCAAAACAAAGGCAATAACATAGACCTGCCCAACAAACTCAAGCTAAACAACTCTATGAATTATGACTAAGGGTGCATAATTGACTGGCAAACGCCGCAACGAGGTAGACAGGTACATTTTATTTGCACACTATTCAGTTGGTTGTTTATTGATAGTTGCAGCTTGCAGTATTTAAATGCCGAGTAATAAAAGTGTATTTTAAATCGTTAGTAAATACTGCGGGTTTTCCGTTTACTCGGTTTATTTATTTTACGTTTTTTCCTATTTTTTCAGTAAATTTGTTCTTCAATTTACTCTTTTTAAATTTCGATTTAGCATTTTTGACTAGCCAACCTCAGAACGAGCGCATGACACATAGGTACATTATGAAGATAATTCACAATACATCGTGCCCTTTACGAGTCACCGAATTTTTCTCTTTTTTTTGCGATGCGATTTGAATGATAAACTTAATTGATATTTTTGTGGCTGAAATTACTGTGTAAGTATAACGTAATGTGACTAGACAAGCCTCTCCTGAACAAACAATCGTGTCGAACCGCTTAGCACGAAATTGTCACTTCTTAACTGATTTGACATCGCGTTTTGTAAATTAGTGACTTCTTGGTACATCACATTTGTAAACAAATCCTACACCTCAAGTAACTTTTAATATTTTTGTACTTACCCATGAATATGCTACATCCAGAAGAGAAACAACAGAGACCGAGAGAGTCTGGAAATTCCTGGAAGCAACGGGTATAAGCAAAGAACTTTAAGGGCTGCCACAATAGATCAATGAGGAGCGCTCGTGGCCCAGCGGCGCCTGCGTGCCGCAACCGGTATGCAAGGTTAAGCAATGTCGGGCGGGGTCAGTACATGGATGGGTGACCGCTTTGAGTGGTTACTAACTGAGCGCTCCCGTGCTTTGGAAGGCACGTTAAGCCGTTGATCCCGGCTGTTGTCTATGACAGCAGTCGTTAAGCCAAGTTGGAGGCCTTCGGCCGGCTTGAGAACTTCTAACAGTCAAGTTGCCCACTCACTTGACAAAGGGGGTTCGAAGTTGCACCACGACCGTAGGGAAAGTACCCACCGCTGCCCTACACGTGACCCCTGGGTGGTCCTAAAAGTGCAACAAAAACTGGCAACCGTACTGTCTTCTCGGAGATCTCACGGTTCGAAATAAATGCCATACGATAAATAAATAAAATGACTGGTTGAGGGGGAATAGAAGACCCACAACAAACCAATAATAATAATAAAATAAACAGAAGGGTGGTTGATTTTACGTCGTTTTTTATTATTGTGGATGGCACAAGCACACGTGAATAGGCATCTTATTGTAAGCTCGCTAGGCCGTCGGCTTCATCTTTGCTCCTGGCTAGATGGCCATGAAGATCAATCCCATTTTCATTTACTAAAAAAATGCAATGGTCGAAAGCATAAAATATTATAAATTAATTATTTTTATTAATTTGTTTCTGTTATTTGTTTTTAGTGTACATTATTTGGTGAACAATAAAGAATATTTGTATTGTATTGTATTGTATATTATTTGGGATATATGTTGGCATCAGGACCCGTCACCCCTAACAAACCTGTTAGTGCGCACCTATTGGGGACTCGGCAGTCGTTTACCTAATTTGTAGTTTTAGTAGTTTCGTCAAAATTCAATCGTCAGTTGGGTATGAAGGTAAGTTTGATGGTAAGTGGACACCGCAGCCTATAGACGCTCAAAACTGCGCTGCAGACTCTATAAAATAAATGGTAAGTGCTGGCTCCAAAGCACGAGTTGTAGATGTGGGTGCCAAGACCGCCAAACTGAATTGGGACTGGGCTGGCCACGTCTGCCGTATGCACTCGGAAAGATGGGCCAAGATAAGTACGGAGTGGACCCCGCAACACGGTTACCGGAGCAGAGGCAGACCAAAAAGGAGATGGCGGGACGATTTGGACGCTTTCTGCTCGGATTGGCGGGAGCACGAAAAAAATAGGGCCGAGTGGAGGAAAAGAGGAGAGGCCTTTGCCCAGCAGTGAGACACATACAGGCTAATAAAAAAAGTGAATGGTAAGCGATTACCGTCGCACAGACACCCGCAACACCACCTCTGGTGTTGCGGGTGTCTGTGCGACGGTAATCGCTCTGAAAAGCCAGTAACGCACTTGTGACTCTTCAGTCACAATTAGTGCGTTACTGGCCTTTCAGATGGGGTGGGGCCCTTGTCGTTAGTAATAACCTTATACATTTATCAATAGAATAAAAATTGGAAACAGAGATACGCGTTTCATATTTAATATTTATTTTTCACGTCTCTTGCTCGTAAAGTTTAATTTTATGCTTCGTAGACGTGCCTTAAATACAGTTTTATGCTCTAGAGCATAAAGTAAAATCTTCTTCGAAGAACTCGAAGACCAAGGCAATCGGTCCAACAGCCACACGATCAACCCTTTGCGCTGCGCCCGCAGCCTGCCAGTGCGCGCGCGCCAGCCCGCGTTCCATCGAACGAGGTTAACGACCTCACGAGTGTAAATGTGATGACATAACCGTAATTAAATTATTTGTTAATTTCCTCGCAACTGACGTGAAAAGTAGAGTGTATACCTCGTCCATAAAACCTATTTTACACTCGATTTTATATCCACCCTCGCTCGCAAGCTCGCTCGGATGGATAAACGTCTCGTGTAAAAAGGTGCATTTTATGCACTTGTTGTACACTACTATTAAGTTTTTGTATATAAAGGCTAACTAAATCGACCCCACTCACACCTCAGATTCGGTTGAAGCCGCTCAACCAATCAGACTGTAGAGCAAACACTTAGAGTATTCCAGTGCTTAAGGCGATATATCGATTGAAAGAGACACCCTTTGTTTTTCGCTCACGATAAAACGGGATGCAACCCTCTCCGAGAATGGCTTTTTAGACAAATCTCGTAAAATATCTGACTGTGTGCAGGTTTATTAAATTTCCTCTTGTCAGTACCTAGATGAGGTAAAATACCATCATATTAACTTAATCGTGTCTTTTGATAATGCGTTGTTTTAGTAGGCTGAGGAAAAAAAGGAAAATATAGACTCGACTTTGGATTTAATTTCTATCGCTATTGTCAGTACCACAGTCATATAGTCAAGAATCATATATCTGAAAATCAGCCACTACTGTTTGCTAGTCTGGGCAAGACAGCGTTTCAAAGTCTCCAAATTTCTCAGTGTAGCGCCTTTGTCGGAGGTTTAACCTGACTTTTCAACAGGCTGCTCTCCAACTGCGCAGTCATAATGCCACAGTCAGGTTAAAAAATCATATAACGAAGCAGTCATTGAACACATTTTGGGCTTCTTTTCTTTCATAAGGGTAATAGGAGTTGTCTCCACGACACTACCTTTCTAAATTATGTACCGCTTACCTATAATGAGCCGTGATAGTACTATAGACCCCCCTCGTATAGTCGGGTTCACTAATATATACCTACACATTTTAGACTTAAAAACAAAGGCATAGTGTGCAAAAGTGTACATTATACATATTAATGAAATCCACATTACAAACAAACATTCGTGTATATTTCATACCAAACTCCAAGGCCAAATTCTGTATAACAAACGCAAGCAAAACACGAATAAGGTTGATTCTTGCTTGTGTTTAATTGACAGCATTTTACCTTAAAGTTTTGGACATACTTTACTCCCGCTTATCACGTTAATCTCTTAACAATTAAATTCATTTGTCATTACGCGTGGCAACTGGCTGATAAGATAATTTTGCTTAACGAGCGGGGACATATCTTTTGGGGGTAGGGGGGGTAATCACTTGTAAATAAGATGAAGTCTCTTTTGAAGGAATGTGGTTGAAAAAAGGATTCCGTTTGACTTTGTGTAAGGCCTGAGTGGAAGCTCGGAGCGGAGCGTTCGGCGGGGCGTGCAGCGGGGCGGACGAGCCTGCATACTATTTGTGCAGCGGCGACTCAGGACACCAGTATGAGTTTCAATTCTTTAACATGCACACCCCGCTGCACGACCGACTCAGGCCTTACACTTAGAGCTCGTTCAGACTTGCAGCAACCGCGGTGCGATTTCCGACCGGTGCCTTATTTTCATGAAAATGTTCCGATGCGTTCAGACATAACCGCGCGGTTTCTTCATATTTCCTGTTAATTCGGTCCGTCATTACCGCATTTGTACTGTAGTAGCTCAGTGGGTCAGCGGTAAGGCTCGCAAATCTCGCGACATTCAATTTGGAAGTAGAGCAGCCTCTGTTTCCATGCCACTGTGTATGGACTCTGCTGCATGCACGAAATAACTGGTTGATATTTAACAGAGGCTTTCCGGTGAAGGAAAATATCGTGAGAAAATCGGTCTAATCAATAACATATTATCTAGCATAGTATGACATAGGATAAAACAGTCATGTCACAGAATGGAAAAACATTTATTCATGAAAAAAGTACAGGAATAGAAAAATACAATAAAAATAGTATAGTTTTAGATGTACTAAAACTAGACTTAAATAAAAGTAAATATCGATTTCAAACAAACAAACAAAATACTATACCTAACAAATGCATACTAAGGCTTAAATATATATACAAAATAAACAATAAAATAAAAATTAAAAGTAAATTAAAATAAAATACCCTACTATAAATATCTTAATTAAAACTAAACTAAACTATAATTTTGTAGAAAATTGAGCCCCGTGACATGGTACCGAAGATGCTGGCAGCATTAAATGCTGGAGGAAATTTTCCTTGCTGTATTGCAATGTAATTGCAATACTAATACGTTGAGCGAGGAAGCTGCCAGCTCTTCGGTCACCAGGATTTTATTATGTCAGGCAGTACATTTACGTCATGTGCATATGTATACTAAGGCGACTTCCTGACTTGGCGGGGCGGGATCGATATATGTGACATTTTCTTCTTTGACGTAAACTTACTGACATCGCAAAGATTCTCACTTGACATAATACTGTCAGTATTACGTTTGCGCAGTAGTAATATCATGCGCAGAAGCGGAGCAGTACCACCTTTGCATCGTCCCGCTACCGCGCATCCCGCGCCAGTCAGGAAGCCCTCATTTAGGCGACTTCCTGACTTGGCGGGGCGGGATCGATATATGTGACATTTTCTTCTTTGACGTAAACTTACTGACATCGCAAAGATTCTCACTTGACATAATACTGTCAGTATTACGTTTGCGCAGTAGTAATATCATGCGCAGAAGCGGAGCAGTACCGCCTTCGCATCGTCCCGCTACCGCGCATCCCGCGCCAGTCAGGAAGCACTCATTTAAATGTAGGGGCGTAGTAAAAAATGGTATCGCGTCGACTGACAGCTGACACTGACATTTGACACTTTTCTCATATCGTACTGCCTCCGCACCGACAAATCAGGAAGTCGCCTAAGGATTAAATATAAATGTATACGATACAAACAATAAAATAAAAAATTAAACTAATAAAAGTAAATTGAAATCAAATACCTACTATAAATCTTAATTAAAACTGAACTAAAATATAATTTTGTAGAAAATTGAGCCCCGTGACATGGTACCGAAGATGCTTATTCGTTAAGCGAGGAAGCTGCCAGCTCTTCGGTCACCAGGATTTTATTATGTCAGTGTCAGGCGCTGGGACAGTTATCTCATGTGCATGTGTATAACAGAAAACAACTTAATTGACGCAGTGACACGACACGAGTCGATCGCCGAGTAAATAGTTACTGCGGAATTGCGGATGGATGTGTTTACTGGTAGCGAAGTGATCTGTAAACAATAAACATGTTTAGTCGGCACCATGTCGGCACCGATTGATTGGCAGGCACAGACCACTTGGCAGTGACAGAAATGATTTTGCAAGAGGAAGAGCTGAGGATACAATACATCGCTTATTAAGGCCGAGTGATTTAATTTTTATTTTTATTCAATGTGAGCTAATATTAAAACCGCAAAAGTGTCTCCTCCTTTCTGTCTGTCTGTTACCTCTTCAAGCTTAACTCGCTGAACCAATTTAGACGTGGTATGGAGATAGTTTGGGTCTCGGGAAAGGCCATAGTATACTTTTTATCCCGGAAATCTTCCCTTAACTTAGTATAGAAAAGCGATAACTAGATAAGCGCCTGAATAAAAGAATAGCAGTTACCTACCTATATTCTAACGCGATGAAGAGAACGCAGACAAAGTCGTCAGCAAACGCAAGTAAAAAAATTGTGCTGTATTTATTTAATTTCATTTAATCATTTATTTCAGGCAACAAGGACCCATAGATAAATACCTTATAGAGGAGACCTCTAATCTCACGTACCTACACGTAGAACATACATACAAGTGTTCAATGAGTTTGCAGTCCCCAGGCTGGCTTCCCAAAATTCCCGAAATTTTCGGCACTTGTCATGGATGCCGTTGCGGGGTCTGCCAATCCTAATATAGATACGTGACAAGTTTTTGGATAACCACCCTCCGTTCGGACCCGTTACACCATTATTTGGTCTAACTGGGTGTTCCCTTTTTCGTAGAATTTATTGTTTCGCAGAATTATCATTTCATAGATTTTTTTTCAGAAACCGTTCTTTTTTTTAGGTACAGATAAAATGGCATTGTGTAGAACCTAATTAAATCTACCAGAGAAATTGGTTAGGTTACAAAGTGCGACCATTTTGAAATTTAAATTCTGCAAAGTCAAATCATTTAATGCATTTAATAAACAAGTCAAAAAAGTTACAATAATAAGTAAGTATTACTTAAATTATACATGTTAAATATTTACAGTATCAATTAAAATAAATTTAGCAACTTCCAGGATATACATACCCTGAACCGTTAAGTGGCAATTACACTTCGTCGTTCACCGCATGCTGCATGCGGCGAACGACGAAGTGTAAATAACACGTTAGTCGGCCGCATTCGGCGATCGACAGCTGCCAAGACGCCGTAGTGGGCGGACAGACTAGTGTAAAGACGACGTTCGTTGGCCTAAGTAGTTTAAAATTAATTCGGCGACCGCATTAGGTGAACGACGAAGTGTAATTGCCGCTTTAATATTCTTAGTTTTCTGAAGTGCGCTCTAGTTGGAGAATAAGGAGGCACTCCAGCCAAAGTCCTAACAGCTCTTTTCTGCATTACAAACACCCTGTATTCCTTTTAGCAGTGAAATTCACGGATCAATACCATACAAAATGGTGCAAAACAATACATTCTATTAAGATTTTGTCTACAAAACAAAGTAAAACCGGTATAACTGATGGTTATAAAAACCCGACCTAAGACAAAATGTTAGATATCAGATCTGATAAAAGCGAGTGCAAAGATTCTTCTTTTCTTTGTCAAACAACCTTTTCCTGCGAAAGCTGAAGGTTTTAGCCATTCCAATGATTAACGTCGCCACTTGGTTTGGCACCGTCGGACATTCTTTAAAATATTGGACCTGTATGCAACGCAGACATTTTGTAAGGGGATAGGGGTTAGTTAGGTATAATATTTTATTTCTACAAGTCCGAAGTCCAATTTCGTCGACAATGCTCTCAACGAATTGCAAGACTAATTAACTTAAATATATATTGTAAAACATAATAAATGGGTATCTCACGTCGAATGCCTAAAAAAAGGCATGTCAATAGTCAAAATATTCTTTATTCAAATAGGTATATTTTATGGGAACATTATTTTAATATGTCTTATTTTTCTTTCGTGTCGAGGTTTCTTAAACAAGGTATGCCCAATGAGCAGCGATGGAGACAGCGAACAATATCTCTGAGACTCACAGGACTTTTCTATTTAAAAACGGGTAGAATAAAAAAGATTCAGTAATCTGTTTCGGTGATATCAAGCTTTAAAGTGAAAATGTATTATGGTCAGTGTCCCCACTACCATCTACAGTTTAGATTCTAAACGGTGGCTACTAGGCCTGTGAAAAAATCATGGTCAAAAGGAAAATTTTGTTTTGTTTGTGTTGTAACGTTAGGCATGTTTCAATGTCCTTTTTCAACCCAAGTTCATACGATTTTCCTTCAAAATGATTGCCATTGTCATATGAACACTATAAAGAAGTTGTGTTATACATATTTTAAAACTAGTGTCTCATCTTAAAGTGCCATGGTGCGAAAAAGGTTTCAATTCGGTTCAAACCTTTGGCATCCCAATCACATTTAAACGTATTTTCATTTCGAAAAACAATAAGAATTAATAGGAAGTAAATAATTAAAACGAAAAATTATAAATAAAATAATTTATGACTCAATAAAACTTAAAAATAAATAATCTAAAATAAGGGGGAATCCTTCGCGGCATTATAGGCAAAGATGTTGGCCACATTTCCCCGCTGTATAGCAATGTAGTACGAGGAAGCTGCGAGCCTATATTTTTATTCCATATCTTGTCATTTCTCATACTCGGAATCTCGGATAGTAAGTAATTATAATCTGTGCGGCGTGCTGAAACTAGTACCTACAGTAAAGAAAAGTATTAAAAAAAGTATAGTGGAAAACTCGTAGAAACTCGTATATTCGGGCAACGGCAGTATAGGATATACAGGAATTAAGCAAGATTAAAACTTCATTTTAAAAATACAATAAATTGGCCCATGTACAAACACAATTTAACGTTAGTCCTTGTCTAACTATTGTCCATACACTGCTAGCAATTTTATAATGAATTCGAGAAGATTGAAATGTTTTCTACTTATTTGGCTTTTATTGATACTCGTACACGAAATGAAAATCTTTCCACCCAATATTATATCGTCTGTTATGGGTGGCTTTCAGTCCTTGGTTAACAACAACAAGGCTACTGAGGTAGTCGGAGAATGAGCGCTGCAATGTAATGCAAATCGCATGGGGGCTTAAGGCATTGCGGGGACTGTGGCATTATCAATTCAATTCTTAAAAAAATGGCTTCCATCAAATTTATGATGATTTCGCCAATGTCACGTGTTCAATGACGTTGTTCGGTAACGACGCCATGACAGTAGATAAGGTTTTGTACGGTAAATGGATTCTGCCCGTCGTCGCCCCGAGCACGACGTGTGCTCACCAACGCGGCGACGATCAAAATCCGTTTCATTATCTCAACGCAAGGAAACATAAGTCATCAGATGTCAGTGTCAACTGTCGGCCGAGTAGGCACAGATTGTTTACTGATGAGTGCTTCTTGATTGGGGATTTTGCACAAAGTACCTTTCTATATATACGTGGGGTTTTGATCGTCGCCGCGTTGGTGAGCACACGTGCCCGGGGCGACGTTGAGCAGAATCCATTTGCCGTACAAAACCTTATCTACTGTCATGGCGTCGTTACCGAACAACGTCATTGAACACGTGACATTGGCGAAATCATCATAAATTTGATGGAAGCTATTTTTTAAAGAACTAAATTGAAATATATACGTGGATTTTGCTCGTCGCCGCGTTGGTGAGCGCACGTGCCCGGAGCGACGACGAACAGAATCCACTACCGTACACTGACTTTGTTGCCTACTGTCATGGCGTCGTTACCGAACAACGTCTTTGAACACGTGGTTGGCGAAATCATCATAAATTTGATGGAAAGCCATTTTTTTTAAAAGAAGTGATGTGAAGCTTCTTGATTGGGATACCGACGCAGTACTGTGTATGTTGCGCAAATGTCATACTGCCAATAAATTGTTAAGTGAAGAAATTAAGGCGATTTCAGTATGCTTCCGATAAAGTACTCGTGAATACCGCTTAAGCGGGTATTACACTGTCCTGAATCAGGCGTCCTAACTAGTGGAGGGGAGTTGAAGCATATCGCTCTAACGTATAGGTCCGTATATACCCTTCTAAGTGTCCTGAATTAAGGACAGTGTAATACCCGCTTTAAAGATTTCGCACTGCCAAGTGGCAGTAAACACTTTGAAGTTTGATATGTGAAGCGATGAACAAGAATAGACTTCCAAGCCAAGCAGCCGGCTTGATGATAATGCCCCAACCACTAATGGACTGAATCCCGGCTTATGCGCCGAGTATTCCGCGGCTTAGCTACAACTATACAACTGGCTACCAGATAACAGGGTAGAATAAAATTAAATATGTATGGGATTAATGGTAACTCCTTGTTGTAGTGCATCTTGTTTTTAGGTTTCCGTACCCGAAGGGTCACGGAACCCTATTTCTGTCACTCACGCGTCCTTCCGTCCGTCCGTCGTCGTCTGTCACCACCTTGGTATGCCCTTACTATGGGTTTGCAATGTTTGCGTTACCGTACTCGCTAGTGACTGCGTAAACGATTTAGTATGGACAAAGTGAAGTAACTATGACTCTATTGTCGTGATGGGTGAACTTTTACTTATATGTATACCTACAGGTTTGTGCCCCCAACCCTCGGTGCGCGAGTTGAACTCGCACTTGGGCGGGTTTTTTTCTAAGAATCTCGGATACTTTTACTCCTCGCTGACAGGATACAATAATTATATCAGTAAATACTACTACTACATAGGTACTTTAATTTCTCGTCAGATTATATTTTATCCCGGATTCAGAAATTTATTCTTATTGCGTTTTGGGTACAAATTTTGTATTTCGAGTTTAACAATTCTGTAATCCTACGTTGAACGTGAATGGACGTTCAATATTATCGTAAGATTAAAGGTATGTTATTACAGGCTGGTTCCGTTTCGTACATAAAATTTACGACAGAAAACGTCAAATTTGTCTCCAGGAAAAAATGTTCTGCACCCATGTATTAAAACACATTTTTCCTTGAACGACTTTCTACAAGGCATTGATATTATTCTATGTTAAAGCAAGCATAGCTGTGGCCGGAGCTTGCGAAGGTATGCAAGATGGAACCAAGTGCTTACAAAAGAACGTAAGTCTGTTCGTATTTCAATGGCACTAACGTCTGTGAAGCCGAGTATTTGGTTCACAAAATCCCTGTGTGTTATTGTGATTTCAGTTTTATGTCGCTTGTGGAAGGTTGTATTTAGATTTAAGGTGTGCTGGAGCTATGCGATGAAAAGGTTGAAGCTATCTGAGGTTGAAGCCTTGGTCAGTAGGTACGTTGCTTACGGGAGGGAATGTCTGCGTTCATGCAAGAAATTACGCTCCAGCCTGAATACCAGTTATGAACAGTGGGTATAGCTTGTCCATTCGGAGTGGAGGTAGAGTGTGGTTGCAACCCTAGTACGATTCCCATGGAAATGCCAAAGAAGTTTGAATCATCCATTCTATGTAATTAGATTTAAAATTTTCTCACCGTCCCGTAAACGAAGTTTGTCTATGCTCCTCTCCGTCACTCTAATTTGCAAGTGTGAGAGAGACACACAAACGAAATTTGTCTTCGGGTCATGCAGGCCGTCAGTATTGATAATTTTCACTTCACATGAGAACAAATAGGGAATAAGTATACTTGTTGTTCACGGTGCAGAAGATAAATAACTATAACTCAGGTTTTTAAAAACACAACAATATACAGGGTGTTCGGCACATGGACCGTTTCAAATTTTTTGGGGTGCTGGTTGGGTCGTTTGCTACGTTTCCACCCTTGCACCCTGGATCCTGTAGCTCTAGTATAAGTTTTTTCGAAACATTAACTAATTCGAACGCGTTTGCGTTTTGTCTCAAAATGTTTGAAAGTGGTATGAAAACGTGAACAGCGCCTCTGGTGGTCACTAGTGGAAACTAAAACAGCGAGTATAACATTTGTTGCTAACCTATGAACGCGCGTATTTCAAACTCGGTGAGAGCGTTTTCATACATTTTGAGACAAAACGCAAACGCGTTCGAATTAGTTAATGTTTCGAAAAAACTTATACTAGAGTTACTGGAGTGACGGTCATGGAGGTACGGTTTTTTTAAAGTTTTTTTCTTAAATTACCCAAAATCTGACATTCGAAGACCCATAATTTTTTTGTGTATGCTTTTGATGACAAAATATATTTTTCACTTCTCATGCTCGAAAAGTGTGTCATATTAGACTTGTGAAGCGGGGCTAAAGTAGTACATTTAAGCCCTAGGGAAAATATGTATACATATTTATGATTCACTAAACATTTTAATTTGACCAATCAAAATACTTCACCTATTAAATCCACAAATCACAGAACAGTAATTTGACAGATTAAAAAATATTTGGTAAAAATATCAACCAACCAGAATACAGCTGTACTAAAATCGACCAATCAGGAAAGACTTTTTCAGTTCTCTAAAGATTAAGCGGTGTCTATGGTCAAAGGACATTTGCGTCTCTTAAAAGAAAAAAAAAAGCGCGTGTTGCATCTCCTTCTTTAATATAGCAAAAGAAAGGGAGGCGAATACGTAAAAGCCTTATCACACTACCCTACCGATAGGGTAGTGTGATAAGGTTTTTAAGCGAACACGCATAGCAAGGCATGGTAGGCCAGCCTAAGAAAAAAAAGACATGCTGTCAAATTAGACATACGCCCGCCAAGAGTTAAATTATTCATTGAAGGTGGATAATTTGTGTTTAATGTGTTTTCTCGCAATCGAAGTGAAAAGTACAGTGTATAACTTGGGTCTAAAAGCCATGTTACCACTCGAACAATTTCCCCTCACTACGTTCGGGAAAATAACCATCTCGTGGTAATATGGCTTACTTTAGCCCCTTGTCAAACAATCTACTATTAGTTAGTAGAGGTTTATTAAGTTTTAGTACCTATGTACTTACCCATTAGAGTGGCGCAAGGCTGTGAGCCTTTGAAGAAATTTATATTTATAAATATTTTTCCTTGTATTTGTTCTCTGTATCAAATTAATTAATGAATTCACTAGCCGACCCAGTAGATAAATAATTTTATTTATTATAAAAAAGGTACCAATGGCGGACTTAATGCCTTAAGGCATGCTCTGCCTGTCAACCACTGGGTTAAAAAAAAAAACAATAAATAATTAACGAATTATTCATGAATAATTGACGTTTCTCATGATTACAATCGAACGCTTATTCCAGGCTAGTGTACCTTGTAGGTATTTACCAACTAACGTAAATGTAAACGTTGAAGCTCATTGTAAATCATAATGGAACCCGTCTCAACCCAGGTTATTTACGTTACGTAACCATGTTTTAGTAACGCAAAATGTAAATTAAACACAAACGTCTAGTACTGCTTTGAAGGATAAGGGCTAGCGCTCACAACGGCAGAACCCGCAGCCGAGTTTAAAGACCCGCATCCAACATGTATGGAATACAGTCAAATAAGCTTGAAACGGGTCAACCTCGGAATGAGAGATAAAAAGCTGGAAACATGTATACACCTTCATTTTATCTTTCTATATAAGCTGCCTCAAAAATCACAAATAATCTCATGTATGTATGGGGACCTAGGCAGGATGATAGGAGTGAAACGAGCGGCGATCGATAATTTTGTGAACATTTATTTAATTTATTTTATTTTATTTATTACATTATTTTATTTTATTTAATAATTAGTTATTTCAAGAACAAGTTACAAAGTAGTACAATTCATTAACAACTATGTACAAACTTTCAACTATATTATTAAGCGTCAATCAAAATAATGTTGCCGTTGTTACTTAAAAAATTAAATTGAGGTAATTATTAAGATCGAATCAAGTGTCCAATAGCGGAATCTCCGACATTATCGGTTGAATAAAAGTTGTAAAATTAATCGTCAACCATACCATGCCGCGAGTGGCCGCCAGCCCTAAACTGGAACGTTACTGTGTCGGAGCAACTGTTCCATTTCACATACTTAACTGATAGTTCTCGATACATCCACGGCGCGCCGCGCTTCGGGCAAACTTTACAAAGGCAGTCAGAGGCTAAATTCTACATGTTTTTGTAACAGTATAATTCGACATTATGTTTGTTTATGTTTGTAACAGTATGTATATGTATGTAATAACTTTATTGTACACAAAAAAACACAAACAAATAAGGACATTTACAGTACACCTAACCAACAACAGTACACCAGCAGTACCAACAGTATACCTAATTCGACATTATTTTTGTAGCACGGATTAAAAATTACACTTTTAAAATGTAACTTTATTTATAATGAGATACCTAGTCTATTTTTATTTTACTCCTCGGGGATAAAGCTGTTTTTGTCTTAAGCGCGCTTAAATTCCTCACTACACTCAGGACTCAGTCTTAATTCCCTCGCTTCACTCGGGAATGAACTCATTACACCCTCACTGCGCACGGCAGTAAAATTTGGAATCCTTCGTTACGTTCAGGATTCAATGTTACGCCAGTGACATAAAACAGTGCTTTATCCCCTTGGTGTATAATCTACAATTATATACATCGTTTATGTTACAGTAGGGCAGGGGTTGGCAAATCGCGTCTCGCGACTGGCATGCGGCTCTTCGAGGTCCCCTCAGAAATATAGTGGAAAACTTAAGGGAATTTGGCGCTTTTGTTTAAAAATTTACCGACCCCTGCATTAGGGCTAATAACCCGTTATTTGCCAATCCCGGAGACTCCAGATCATAGAAAAATATTGCGGTAGACGACTGATTGATTGAAATACATATTTATGTACACATTATCTGGCTAGGGCTAACGACTGGCTTAGGGATTACTTGAAGGGAAGAACTCAATTTGTAGAAGTAACCCAAATTAGTTCAGACAATATTGTGTCTGTTCATAGATCGTCCACAAAAGTGAACGCAGTCGGAGTACCTCAGGGGAGCATTTTAGGACCCCTGCTTTTCTTGCTGTACGTTAACGACCTACCAAATGCAACAAACTTTGACTGTACACTTTTTGCGGATGACCTATCAATCGTCATACCGTGTCGAGATGCAAAAACATATAATAATGATATCAATGAGACTATTATCAGTATTGTGACTTGGATGCGGAAAAATAACCTAACTATTAATTTACAAAAAACTACATTTATCCAGTTTATAAATAAAAATGGCGTTAAGCACCGTCTAACTGTTACTTTCGGGGATCATATTTTGACTGAATCTTGTCAGACAATATTTTTAGGTCTTTGCTTGGACGATGCATTTTCTTGGAATGACCATATCAATAAAGTATGTAGTAAGGTGAACTCATTCGCATATGCCTTGTGGAGGTTGGTAAAAATTAGTACTAAGGAGACTGCCATACAAGCGTATTATGGATATGTTTACTCAGTACTTAAATATGGCATTCTTCTTTGGGGCAACTCAAGTCAGGCCAAACGAGCACTATTAGCACAGAAGCAATGTATCAGAGCTATTTGTAATGCAGATATCATGACATCATGTAGACCTCTATTCATAGATTTAAAGATTTTGACTGTACCTAGCATGTATATTTTTGAAATTTGTTTATTTGTTAAAATGCATCCTGAATTATTTAAAACGAACAAAGATACATGTAAATTTAATACTAGATACCCAGATCGTCTCGTTATACCTCCAAAAAAGACAAGATTGTATGGTAAGAATGCGTATTGCATGTCGATTAGCATTTACAATCGTCTGCAAGATGATATAAAAGATTTGCCGCTTAGATTATTTAGACATAAGTTAAAAAACTGGCTTTTACATAAATGTTTTTACTCCATTAACGAATATTTTGATTATTTTAAATACAAGTGACGACATTTTTTGTAATTAGATATATGGATTTTGACATTGAAATTAAAAATTTGCTTACCTATTATTTTATATTATTTTGATTAATTTAAGCGACATTATTCTGTAATTAGACATAGGTAGTAAATTTGACTTCACATTGTAATTTAACATTATTTCATGACATTTTATTGTAATTATTAAATAGGACTTCAATGCCACTTATCTCCGCCATTTTTTTATATTTTTGCATGCCAGTTGCTGGTAAAATGTGCAGTTTTCTTCTTTAACAATGTTGCCATCTATTGTACCACATTTTATGCAGAATAAATATATTTGTATTTGTATTTGTATTTGTATTTGTTTATCAGTTTATTGTCAACTTTAACACTCGTTCTCGCTTCACTCGTGTCGTGTCTGTACTTAATTGTTACACCGCCCCAGCTCGCGTCAGTCTGTATTTTTTGTAAGAAACTTCAACGCAAAACACACTTATCCACTTGCCCTTGCCAGACAGAGAATGAATTCCTTTGGAAATGGGAATTCAGAGTGCTCCCGCTGAACTCCATCATCCGGTTTGTGGAAATGTTGGAGAGCAGCTTGGAGTAGGTATAAAGGAGGGGGCAATTGCACAAAAGATCCCACTGGGTCGAGGTGCATCCGCAAGGGCCCTCATACTAATAAGATAAGATAAGACACTTATCCACTTCGTAGCGGCATCGTCCCAGCTAGGGACCACCTAACGGCGGATGGACACGGACAGCTCAGTCAGACAGTAGTCACCGTTCGTAGGGTGAATGCCGCGCTTGCACCTCGCTGCCGATGACAGTAGTCACCGTTCGTAGGGTGAATGCCGCGCTTGCACCTCGCTGCCGATGACAGTAGTCACCGTTCGTAGGGTGAATGCCGCGCTTGCACCTCGCTGCCGATGACAGTAGTCACCGTTCGTAGGGTGAATGCCGCGCTTGCACCTCGCTGCCGATGACAGTAGTCACCGTTCGTAGGGTGAATGCCGCGCTTGCACCTCGCTGCCGGCGAGAGGAGCGCGGGTGGTCACCGCGCTTACGGCACGCGGCGGGTGAAACGGCCTACAGTTCAAATTCAAACGTAAAAACCGGCCAGTGCGTGTCGGGCCACGCGCAAGGTAGGGTTCCGTAGTCGTCCACCCGTCGCAAACTTATATTGACTATGTTTTTGACAGAATTAACAACATTATCTAAGGTATCAATGGAAATTGTACGAAAGTTTGCTTTTGCAAAGTACATTTAAGTTCGACTTACTCGTAGTAATGTCTACTTAGCTGTGATAGTTTTCCTTTTAAAGTCATCGTATATACTACTACCATGATTTTTTTCACATGCCTAGTAGCCACCGTTTAGCTGAAGGGGGGGGGGGGACACTTGACCATAACAAAAATTATCACTTCAAAGCTTAATATCACGCCAACCTATTCTTTAATCAAAAAATGCTTTTAGAAACCTTATAATATTTTTAAAAGAGCTATCCAACGGTACACGATGGGGTTTGGCAGAAAAAAAAATTGCACCACCACTTTACATGTATGGGGAGGTACACAATTTTTTTTTTTTTTAAATGAATAAAAAATGAATAAAATGAACTTTATTCTGTAAGTAGGCCGCAATGGCACTTTTACGAGTCAAACCCTACTAGCTAAAGATTTTGTTCTACCGTTTTGTTGGCGTCATTGATATGTATACTCATGCCAAATTACAGCTTTCTAGTACTAACGGTTACTGAGAAAAACGGGGGTCGGACGGACGGACGGACGGACGGACATGGCGAAACTATAAGGGTTCCTTGTTTACTACGGAACCCTAAAAAGCTGTCAACCAGTGGACACCTCGTGGCAAGCGCGACGCCGCCGCGCGGCCACCTCGGCGCTGCTGAGGCGATGATGTTCCGTGCCAGCGAGAGGGTTGGACAACCGTAGGGTTGAAACCTCGTTTATTTATTTATTTAATAATCAGAGTCTCACAAAACTGTTGGAACAGTTTGTCTGTGTGATCATATTTAAATACAAAGCTAACTAATTGTAAATATGTTACATATAATTGCATAGAGTTGCCTTACTTGACGGCGAGCCGATGAGGTGAGGCGGCGCCGGCTGATTCCGAGTCTTTACCTATTTTTATGACGATCGAAAAACATACAAAAACTGTCTAAAAATCGTGTGTTTGCAATACTTAGACACTGTATTTTAAAGTAGGATAGGTATCTAATGGAATAATACGATCATAATATGTCAGTGTCATTGTAATAGTACATTACTTAACAAGGGCGGTAAAACAAAGAATGTCTCAGATCGCAGGTATTTGACGCCCGAGCCGAAGGCAAGGAGCCCCCCCCCCCCCCCCCCCCCCCGTCACCCCCTGGCCAGGAAGTGGGATTTACCGCTAATTAATTGCCGCGTGGGTAATTGCCGCTTTATGACCAGGTGTGACATAAAGTAATTTATGCACGCGCGCGAAAAAACCCACTTCCTGGCTAGGGGGTGACATAAAATTTTGTACTTACCACGGGCGATAATAAAGAAAGCCTCAGATCGCATATTTATCGCCCTTGCCTTCGGCTCGGGCGTAAAATACCTGCGATCTGAGACATTCTTTGTTTTACCGCCCTTGGTAAGTAATGTACTATTACCTGTAACTTTGTAAAACAGACCCCAGATCCGTTCCAGAACTAAGTACAACTTCGAGCATATCTGTGTATGCGAACTTCCTCGGCTCGCTCCTTCAAATAAAATAGAATATTTCACGCCGGCCACATCTTATCCGCCCGCTCATACAATATTTATGCGTGAAGAACAGTGAACGTCGATTACTGGCAGCTTAACAAAGCGCTGACGTGCTGGAAACGTCTCGGAATACCTCCTTACTTTTGTTTAAGAGGGCGAAGATGGCATTGCAAAAGTCGCGCTCTTTCAATTAACCATCCCGCTCTCTACGGAAGCTCAGCGCGTGTTTTTCGTAAATATTGATGTTTATTCTAAAAGTGTACATTTATAAGGATAATCTCTTTTATCAAGTTTGAGATTTTACAACTACTAAACCAAAAATCATTGTTTAAGATGGGTGGGTTTTAAAGATCCAACCAAAAACATCGAAAAAAAGGGTTATGTTTGAAAAATAAAAGTATTGAGAAAATTTTTGCAAATCGTGATTTCACTTTTAACAGACTGGAGAAAAATAGTTCAAGATTAATATTATACTGAAAGGACAGATATTGAATCACTATAGATGTTAAGATCTAGGTCGATAAATATTGGCAAAAGTGCATATGTGGGCTCTTAATTAGGTTACAGTGGAAATGCGTTACTTTGCGTGCAACATGCAGGTGGATGTTGACACCAAATAAAGCAAAAATTCTCTAAAAGGATCAAATTCTCAATCAAATGGCGAAAAAATGTAACTCATAAAAATTAATAATCACAAAATTATACATTTTCAAAGATTTTTTATGCAATGTGGAATAGTGTAATATATACATACAAAAGATGAAGATAGGCAGTAGGTAAACAAATATTACCTACGGTTAAAAAATATGTGTTACCCAACCAAAACATTGTAGGTGTAACTTTTAACGTACAGTAACTTGAATGTTTCCGCTATTCTAAATTGAATTCGCCTGCAAACATTCAATTTGCTTGAACTTACCATAGATAGCTTTTGTACGCGAAGTTACACTCACCCCGCTTCTTCAAATACAATAGAATATTTCTCGGCTGCCACATCTTTTCCGTTGCTGCCCAACTGGTACGAAAGTTATATCGTCATATTATTTTCAGCCAAAAAATGTGACTACAACCATCGTGCTAACGGGGCTGGCTCAATTGGCTCATGCAACATTCAATGCGTGAAGTACAGAGAACGACATCTTTAGAAAGCGCTGAGGTGTAGGAAAGGAAGTCGCCGAAAGAAGTGGTGTAGAAAAGATTAAAAGTCCTTACGGTAGGTTTTGATCTCTTCATATGCGTAGCTTTAGCTCATGCCAACCTGTGTGTTTAAATTGAAAATAATCATTCATTCGATTTGTCTTCTTCTTGACTACCACTGCAGTCTTGTACCACCTTTCTCTAGGTACTCCTATTTTGTGACATTCGTAAGGAAGCCTGGGCGCTAGTTCCCACTGCTGATACTTAGTTTCTATCCATTGGGCAGGTGCTCTGCCTCTACCCCTCTTCCCTTCCAAGTGACTGACCATTATCAACTTTTCCAAGCTGTCCTTCCGCCTAGCCACGTGTCCGAAAAAAATTAAGTACACGTTGAGTGCAGATAGTGGAAAGTCGCGTTAGAATCTTCAGCTGGGTTATGATTGATTCTATTGTGCGCCTGTCTGTCCACTTAATGCCCAGCATTTTTTACCAAAACCATATTTCGAACGCATCAACATTATTTCGATAACGTGATTGTAAAAATACACAACATACTTATAATGGGATTGCTCTTGGCCAGCATCTAGCCAGGGGGCAAAGATGAGGCCGACTCTGAAGCGAGCTCACCCAGAAAATGCCTATTCACTCTTGCCTTAAATAGGTCGAGGTTATATGAACTCGGAAATACAGTGGCCGGCAGGGAATTCCAAACCCTAGCAGTGCGCATTATAAAAGACATAAGTACTGTATTAAAAAGATGATTTACAGATTGTAGACGACGCTAACACCCGAAAAAGAAACCTGAAAATAAATATAAAGTTATTAATTATAATTAGTTAATACTTCAATTTAATAATATTAGATATAGGTACTTACCGCTCACCGCTCTACTGCCCTATGTATGTTGAATAAACGTACTGTGCGCGGGGGCATGCATGTGTGCGTAAGCCGCTCGGCGCGTGCCGGCCGACCAATCCCGGTTCCCGAATCAGTTGCCTCATGGCTACCGTGTAATGCGCGCATATACATGCACTCGAGCACTTTACAAAGTTATTCGGTTGTTTTTGTGTTTACCCGCTTCTCTGGACTGTCCCTGCCTTCTGTCGGTTACACAGATAACTCTATATACAGTCAACCACTTTGATTTCTGGGCCAATTCGTACGTCATAGGGACATTAAAGGAGATCTTGAGCGGTTTTCGTATATATTTTCACACGCACCGACAAATCAGGAAGTCGCCTAACTAAGTACAATTGTACTGTACTATGTATTTTATTGAGATTATTGAGATACAGAGTAATTATTTGTATTTGTTTAAAAACTGGTCCGCATGGCATCATGAAAATAAAAGTCAAGTAGCCAATTAGAAGTGGGACACTTCCTTTCGGATAACGACCCGATTTTAATCTGCGCTTCCATTTCACCCCGTCCCGCCGAGCCGATTCCATGAATCTATTTCCCCGCCCGTTTTCCATCTGACGTTTCTCAAGAGCAAACGAGATAGAGAGATTATCACACAACACTTTCGTGTTAAGAGCATCTCTGAAATCTTTATTGAGTGGCGCTAAATTGATTTCAAGGAACCCTCTCCGATGGTTGGAGATAAGTAGGCAGAGAAACGTACAATGGACCGCCGTCTTTTGTTATGAAGATCTATTTTTAGGCATATGTATGTTGCTAGTGCATTACTTATTCGGGGAGTATTTTTAAAAATACGAATGGTCATGGCTAGGTATCCGCTATTGGTTATGAATTATGAAATACCTATATATTTGAAATGCCCATTTTAAGTGTTCATGAATAAATAATACAGATAGCCATTAGATGCTGTTATTGCCTACCTGGGTCGAGTTGCAGCTAAATTTTTCATTTTAATGTCATAGTTTTATTTTATTGCATGGCAATTATTTCGAACCATGAGATCTTCAAAAGGCAGTACGCTTGCAAGTATCAATGTCATAGTAATTTCATCAGAATATATAAGCCCCGGCAGGCATTAAGAATGTCGTTAACGCAGCGCGTATGCAATGTGAGCCGACAAACTACGTACTGATTTAATGGTAAGCTATTCTACAATACGTTTTAGGTTAAGATGTGCAATATAAAATGAAAAGTATGTAGTTACGTGTAGCTACTAGTATTTATAAGGTGACTTAAGTTCATGAATTCCAGCAATTTTGGTATGATTGGCCTCGAAATTGTTTTGTCTTCTACAGGGTCTTGCATCACAAAACAGTACAATTCAAATACTATTTACACACCTCAATAAAATAACCCGTAGAAAAGAAACAACAGTTATCTCACGGTTGGTACTCTTACAGTATTATTTTAAAACATTGCTATGAAAATCGAATGCTAATCACTAATCAAATAATCCACCCCTCGTTGTTTCTATGTAAAGGTGCCGATTACGCTAGCAATATTTCCTAGCTAGCTGGGTAGCCATGGACAGCCTTTTCAGCTGAAACGAGTTTGCGCGGGCCCCCCTTTTTCTATAGGAGCCTACGGCTCATTTATACTTAGACAACTCCAACATTCCTTTTCAAGAATTAAATAATATTCCTTACCTTTCCTGTAATATGTTACGAATTCCCCTAAATTGATACTTAACTTATTCTGAGAAGACATCAAAAACGTCAAGCAAGCTATATCATATGGCGCACGTCTTACTTTATTCAATGTAAGAAATGTTATTATAACCAGGGAAATGGGAGGCTTACAACCGACTCTGCCATTATCCCGGAGTAACGTTAAGCAAGAAATAAAATGCTACTAAGCTATTATTGAGAGTATTTTTTTATTTAAGTGTTTCCGTTATACGCTGCGCAGAAGGCCTACTGCAAAGCGAATAGGCATTTGTGTCATGTGTATCGCTCTCTGCCGCACTTGGTAATTCGAGTGACAGAGGGGGATATACATGAACGAACTTCGTTTACGGTTTGAGGTAGGCCCGCAGTATTCAAGTCAGAGAGAGATCCGGTTCAAGCGTACAAATTGAAACGATTTAGATGAATGGATGTGTTCAGAGTTTAATTCGGTCCTGTATCGACACGTTTGAAAGGTGCTTTAAATTATTGTTAATCGAATCTTTGAGAGCAGTCTTTGCATAGGAGAGTAGGTTTCAGAACAAAAAAAAATCCCATACAAAAAAGATGACGTCATAACTCCTC
Organism: Cenopis cana; assembly: GCA_951800055.1. NCBI lineage: Eukaryota > Metazoa > Arthropoda > Insecta > Lepidoptera > Tortricidae > Cenopis > Cenopis cana. Next base: position 2,644,108 of record OX637486.1, on the reverse strand, counting down.
TGTTTTTTCGTCCAACTGGTCAAATTGATTCACTTCACTTCACTTCGTTCTTTAAAAATGGCTGTCCATCAAATTTATGATGATTTCGCCAATGAATACTTGTTCAAAGACGTTGTTCGGGAACGACGCCATAACAGTAGGCAAACTGGTTTTGTACGGTAGCGGATTCAGCCCATCGATCGTCCCGAAGAGCACGTGTGTTCACCAATGCGGCGACGGGCAAAATCCCAAATTGATTCATATGGCCTAAAGATCAATCGTGCCCATTGTCATACTTTTAACACCATTTGCAGCATTTTCCATTATGTAGCCCTTGTGTACCGCAAGCTCTATAAAACCAACTTATTTTTGCGGTTGCTTCGGAACCATGAATGTGCGAAGTCCGACACGCATTTAGCATTTTAAAGAGAAGGTAATGTAAAAGTTGATAACTTGGCCATGTGGTCCTAGAATCATAACGCATACAAATCTTTGAATATATTCTAGAATGTCTTTCATTTTGCATTCCTGAGAAATTAGTTGGTTTTCCGAATGTATCTATCTTCATCTGAACTCAATCGGAGTCCCATGTATCATTGTGAGTGCATAATATTTTTATGTTTCGGGTTTAATATGAAGTACCTATAATAGTTTCTAAGTATTTTATCATCGTTATTATCGCAGTAAAGGAAAAATAAACGCATTTGTATTTGTATTTGTATTTGTAGTAAAGCACTCTGTAGTAGGTACTTACATGCTCCAATTGCGATGCTCCAAATATGAGAGATAAAATTCCGATTACGAGAAAATAATAAATGAACAGAATTGTACATTTATTTTTTACGGTTCCGTAGTAAACAAGGAACCCTTATAGTTGGGGCATTATTTGGTCGTTCGTTCAAAAACATTTTCGTGGTCACTAATTTTGTCGAAGTTGGATAGTGATTTTAATTTTAATGCAGTTTTCGGGTATTTGGTAGAAGTACGAGACATCTACTGACTCAGAAATGCCACCAAAATTCGTCATAAACGTGTCCATGAAAGTAAGGCGGCTGAAACGCGCGAATAAAGACCCAGTTTCGCCATGTCCATCCGCCCGCGGCTTAGACGCTACGCTGTCCTGTCCAGACTAGCAAACAGTAGGGGCTGTATTTCAGATATATGATTCTTGACTATATGATTGTGGTACTGACAATAGCGAAACATGATTGCTTAAAATTTTCTCGATAGAAAATAAATCCAAAGTCGAGTCTATATTTCCTTTTTTTCCTCAGCCTACTAAAACAACGCATCATTAAAAGACACGATTAAGTTAATATGATGGTATTTTACCTCATCTAGGTACTGACAAGAGGAAATTTAATAAACCTGCACACAGTCAGATATTTAACGAGATTTGTCTAAAAAGCCATTCTCGGAGAGGGTTGCATCCCGTTTTGTCGTGAGCGAAAAACAAAGGGTGTCTCTTTCAATCGATATATCGCCTTAATACTAGAATTTACTGAATGAACTGTAATTTGGCATGAGTAAACAGTCATATTAATTTAGAAATAAAGGAAAAATTTAAAAGTTTAGGCTCCGAGCAGGATTCGAACCTGCGACCTATCCTGGCATATACGCGGCCATACACACGACACGCGACGCACTTGGATGATTATTTATGAAACGTACAAGATTACGCTAACGTTGACTAAAATGTATTTATAAACAGAATTGAGGTAATTTATGCAGTGTATTCAAATTCAGCTCAGTCGTAGCTTAACGTAAGCCTTATTTGATTATGTTTCCTTCGGATTCAAATTTAACGCTACTACGAACGTATTAAGTTGTTACATTTGGCGTTCCGTTTGCGTGTTTCAAGTATGTACAGTCACGGGGGTGACACGCGAAGGAAAGCAAGCGCTGTGGGTAAGTATGTGTGCGTGCGCTGACGGTACACGCGTCAATTGTTTGCGCGAGGGCGTAGCGCGTGGCAAGGGCGAATTGCGAGCCGCGACGGTAACCCGATCGTAACCCGGCTTGTCAACCTGGCCTGTCAGGGACGAGGTAACTGACCTCCGTGCGGGGGGGTTCGTGTCTGTTCTGTATGTAATACTATTATACTATTCTGTGGTGCAGTACCCGGCAATATAAATATTGCACGTCGGCCTTTGGAAAGAGATTCCGCTAATTTCGGCTTCATAGAGCATTGTCTCACACTAACTATGTGTCGTTTTTCAGTCGTCGTCAAAATATATATTGTTGCAACCCCCCAATATCTATACATATAATAAAGCAGAAGAGGGTCGAAAATCTGTACATTGAAGATATAAGTAAAAAAATCGATGGAGGGGTCTAAGAATCGATAACAGAACACGTTTCAACTGTTTTTAGAATTCATGTCTGTTTGTCTGTTTGTCTGTTTGTCTGTCTGTTTATATGTCTAACTATCACGCGAAAACTAGCGAATGGATTTTAATACAGCCTTCACTAATATGTTTATTGGATCTTCGGCCAGGTTATAGGCTATAAAAATCATACAGGTTAGGGATGAAAGGGGGGGAAAAGAGGGGTTAAACTTTGTATGAGAAGTCTTTCAGTTCATAATTTACAGGCTTGAAAGTTGGTAAGTATATACATGGACGCAAAGTAAATAGAACCTCATTCAAACATTGTATAATAACCAGATACTATTTGAAAAAATGGGGGGTGAAATAACAATACCTCTGCCTCTCAAGGCTATAGACAAAAATACAAAAGTCCCTCAAACCATATTAACTGTTTGAAATGAGAGATCTAATTATGTTGGTCAGTCAGTCGCTATCAATATTCACAAACCTTACTACGCAACCTCGGTTTTTTTTTGTTTTCGATGGAGGGTAGTTGCATGGTAGCACTTGCGACATGTACTACCTATATATTAAGTATGCGCATTTTTGTATAAAATATTGTTTTTTGAGGTGCTCATTACAAGAATGATACTTATCCATTTTCAAATTGAAGATGGCAAACATTTACTTATTTACTTTTCTTAATAATCGATATGAGTTTCATCTTTGAGGTTCTTCGAGGTGCCGATTAGTTGCGTTTTCCGTCAGCAAAATGTATAAAATACGTTCAGCGCGTAACAGACATAAATTTAGGGTATATTGGTATTCGTTATTAAAACATACATACCTACGTAACAATAAACATCAAGTATGACCAAATTCGAACAGGCGGATTGGAAAGCAAAAAAAACCGGCCAAGTGCGAGTCGGACTTCGCACATTTATGGTTCCGAACCGACCGCAAAGTTAAGTTGGTTTTTATAGGAAAAATAAAAAAATCTTATTTATCAATATATTAGTATTTGTTGGTAAAAAATACGTAATAACAATCATTATTACCAAATTTTAAATTCATCGGAACAAAATTTCGTAAATTCCAATAATTTATGAACAAAAAAAATATCTATTCAACTACCTCTTTACAAAGCCACTTAATAGGTCAACTAATTTTTTTTGTTCAATATTTCGCGCTCGCTGCTCTCGCGTTTTCATCTACATTGCTTGATGCGTATGAAGTATTTTCTGTACCTGCATCATAATGTTCGAAAAATTTCGCGCTCGCTGCGCTCGCGTTTTCATGTGCATAACTTCATGAGAATGAAGTATTTCCCGCACCTGCATCATAATGTTTGAAAATTTTCGCGCGCCGTACGCTCGCGTTTTCATCTACATTATAGTTAAAATGCGAATGATGTCTTTTCCGCACCTGCATCAGAATGTTCGAATCATTTCGCGCTCGCTGCGCTCGCGTTTCATATACATTACTTAATGAGTGTGAAGTATTTTCCGCACCTGCATCATAATGTTTGAAAAATTTCGCGCTCGCTGCGCTCGCGTTTTCATCTACATTACTTGATGAGCATTTTCCGCACCTACATCATAATGTTCGATAATTCTCGCACGCCCTACACTCGCGTTTTCATCTGCATTATAGTTGATGCTTATGAAGTCTTTTCCGCACCTGCATCATAATGTTCGACACATTTCGCGCTCACTACGCTCGCGATCTCATCTTCATTTCTTGATGCGTATGAAGTATTTTCCGCACCTGCATAATAATGTTCGAAAAATTTCGCGCTCGCTACGCTCGCGTTTTATCTACATAACTTCATGAGTATGAACTATTTTCCGCACTTTACTAAACTTTAGCGCCCGCTACGATCGCTTTTTCATCTAAATTACAGATGCGTTTGAAGTCTTTTACGCACCTGCATCATAATGTTCGTAAAAATTTCGCGTTCGCTATGCTTGCGTTTTCATCTGCATGACTTGATGCGTATGAATTATTTACCGCACCGGCATCACAATGTTCGACATATTTCGAGCTCGCTGCGCTCGCGTTTTCATACACATTACTCGATGAGTGTGAAGTATTTTCCGCACCTGCATCATAATGTTCGAAAAATTTCGCGCTCGCTGCGTTTGCGTTTTCTTCTACATTACTTGATGAGCATTTTCCGCACGACCTACATCATAATGTTCGAAAATTTTCGCGCGACGTACGCTCGCGTTTTCATCTACATTATAGTTGATACGTATGAAGTTTTTTCCGCGCCTGCATCAGAATGTTCGAAAAATTTCGCGCTCGCTGCGCTCGCGTTTTAATCTACATTACTTGATGAGTATTTTCCGCACCTACATCATAATGTTCGTAGAAATTTCGCGTTCGCTACGCTCGCGTTTTCATCTGCATGACTTGATGCGTATGAATTATTTTCCGCACTGGCATCATAATGTTCGAAATATTTCGAGCTCGCTGCGCTCGCGTTTTCATACACATTACTTGATGAGTGTAAAGTATTTTCCGCACCTGCATCATAATGTTCGAAAAATTTCGCGCTCGCTGCGTTCGCGTTTTCTTCTACATTACTTGATGAGCATTTTCCGCACCTACATCATAACGTTCAAAAAATTTTCGCGCGCCGTACGCTCGCGTTTTCATCTACATTATAGTTGATGCGTATGAACTCTTTTCCGCGCCTGCATCAGAATGTTCGAAAAATTTCACGCTCGCTGCGCTCGCGTTTTCATCTACATTACTTGATGAGTATTTTCCGCACCTGCATCATAATGTTCGAAACATTTCGCACTCACTACGCTCGCGTTTTTATCTTCATTACTTGGTGCATATGAAGTCTTTTCCACACCTGCATCAATGTTCGAAACATTTCGCGCTCGCTGCGCTCGCGTTTTCATCTTGCATTACTTGATGCGTATGAAGTATTTTCCACACCCGTATCAGAATATCCGAAAAGTTTCGCGCTCACTTCGCTCGCGAGCGTTTTCATCTACATCTATAATAAGTTAATAACATATATTTAGTCCTCTGTCATGTTTCATGTGGGCGCAATGAGCCGGCGTGCGCAATGTTTGGCGAGACAACCCGGTGAAATACGGTGTAGAAGTTGATATGGATAATGGATATTCACGCGAATGAAGTCGCGGGCAAAAGCTTAGATAAATAAATTTAAAACTGGACTACCCGTGCGAAACTGGGGCGGGTTATAAATGCGAAAGTAACTCTGTCTGCCTGTTTCCTCTTAAAATGCTCAACCGATTTAGATGAAATTTGTTATGGATATAGTTTGAGTCCTAGGGAAGGACATAGGATACTTTTATCCCGGAAATAATCACTTAACGGGGTTTAAGTTAGAATGGAAGAGAGATAATTAGGTAAGCGTACTCGTATGAAATAACATTCTAACGCGATGACGCGAGTTCTACGCAGACGAAGTCGCGGGCAAAAGCTAGTTAATAAATAAGATAATTGATGGACGTTCGCCGGTGTTCGGACATCGTCATATAAACAGCTAATTGTCTCTTTCCAAAGACCGACGTGCAATATTTATTGCCGGGTAAGTACTGTAAGACACGGGGTCCGAAATAACACGTTTGTTTTTGCTAGTAATGTTTAAAAGTAGAGTTTTTTTATACAACGTCGGTGGCAAACAAGCTGACAGCCTGATAGTAAGCGGTTACTGTCGCCTGTATGGGTGATTCTTATTCTTACGATTTTTGGGTGCTTTGTACGAATCGCATGACACTCTGCATCAATAAATAATAATAAATATTTGTGAAGAAATTCACACAAATCGACCTAGTCCCCAACTTAGCAAAGCTTGTACTATGGGTACACTAAACGACGAACTACATACTTATATAGATAAATAAATACTTAAATAGATAGAAAACAACAAAAAATCAGGAACAAATATTAAAGACTCAGGAACCCGGGACCTCCACCGACGTAGGCAGGGCCACTACCCTACTAGGCTCAAGCTGTCGTCAATGCACTGCCGTGGTGTTCTTTTTATTAGTTAATTCTACCACATTCTGCATACCTTAAAAAACTTAACAGATACTGCCAGAACATGAAGGGATCCCGACCACATTCCGAGGCAAGCCCTATAGACTGGAATCCCCAAGGAAAGCGTAAGCGTGGCCGCCCTAAGCAAACCTGGCGGCGGACGATCATCGCAGAGGCGAAGACAATAGGGAAGACGTGGAGCGAATTGAAGCGCGAAGCTCAAGACCGAACGGGATGGCGGCGCACTGTGGAAGCCCTCTGCCCCATCTAGGGGACATAGAAACATAAGTCAAGTAAGTCAAGCCAGAACATGCGAACGTTCTACCGGTCTATTTAATAAAATTCTAAACTGATTTTTCACATAAAAACGCTGATAAATCTAACTCATATTTTCTCAAAAATTACCTCAATAGACAAATTAATCATCCATCGGATTCACGTAAAAAATAAAAATCCTTAGCAGGATACTTATCCTGCTAGGAGGTAAATTATTACAAATTCATTATCCAAAATGCAAGAGTAAGATCCTTTGAATAGTTGATGGGGAAATGCGCAGATGCCTCGACTCACGGAAAAGCGTGGGTGACAACTTTGAGGTACCTTAAGGATGTATTTATAAGTGCCTCGTTTGATGCCGGCGGCGGAACAAATTGTTTCTATCGAGATTTCATGTCAGTGTATAAATATTTAATTAGAAAACGCCTGCTCAGACTGACTGGAATAATTAACGCCTAAATTAAAGTGAAATATTTATCCTTTTGAGCTTTTTGTCCTGCCGATTTTCATTTGGTGAGAGATTAGGTGTCTAAGGTGATAAATTCTCACTTGATTAAACACGACAAAATCTGACATCATAAGATTAATTAAAAATAAACTTAAGATTTTATACTAAGAAACATATATTCTGTTTTTTTTTCTTCAAAACATGGAAGTCAATGTCCGATATTACTAATTATTTAACTATCTGGACCAACGTCGTATTCGAATGGTAAAGATAACGTCCTCCTGTAGTTTTCCTTCTTTTATGTTATAAGTATCTAATAAAGGAAAAAAAACATTAAAGCGCCTTTGTTCCTCAGATCACGTCCATTCCGTTAATTCACTCGGTCTCAAGGCACTGATAAGGATTAAATTATTACGGCTTTTGTCTCCACATTTTACTTCCAACAGCAGCCATAGTTTGGGGTTATGCTCGAAGGGCTGCTGGTGATGAGAATTTCCTGTATATCTAAGGGCAAGGGCTATTGTATTGTATATGTGAACATAATTAATATGTAATAAAATAAGTACTTAACTAGAATTTATTGACCGAGTGAAATTAAGGTATCTGCTTCAGTTTCGACAAAAATGCTTTTATGTCACATCTGACAATGTATCTTGGGATTAGACCGGATCGGGTCAAGATCGGATAATTCAATTTTCTACTAAACTAGAAGAGATTTTCGATTGGTGACTACACACCTGCCTACCCCATTTTGTCGCGCTCCACACCTCAGTCAGCCGCGTGGATTTAAAGCGACATGTTGTGTGCGACAGCGTGAAATAAAAAAATAGTGTTTTTTGCCTAGTTTGACAGGAAAAGAACGGACATTTATTTTTACGAGTCTTACGTGTAACTGCACAGAGTTCAGTTTTGAACATAGTCCGTTGTTTCCCGTCTACATCCGATGTTTCTCGATGAAAAATATTAACAAATACTATCTTTTAACGTATATTAAATGAAAAATATGGGTTGAAAATATATTTCATACTTATTTATAACAAATGATAACAATTTAAGGAATCGTTTGATAAGTTAGTCAAAAAAAACCAGTGCATACCTAAGTTTCGAAAATTAGTCCGATCTTATCCCAACATACCTTACCGCACGCTCTGCGCGCGGAAAATCCCACTTCTTGGCTAGAGGGTGTCATACAATTGTGTACTTACCTACCACTGGTAATAAAGAAAGCCTGAGATCGCATATTTATCAAATATCTACGATGTGAGACAATCTTTGTTTTACCACCCTTGGTAAGTAATGTATTATTGTATGTCCGGATTTCCGATTGTTTTCCTCTACAACTGCTAAAGTGTTTGTTGCTAGGCCTAGGTATTTGAATAAAGAATGTTTTGACTTGCCTACAAGTCGCATTTCAAAAATGAAAATTTGTTCAATAATTATTTCCAATCATGTAAAATAGTTTTTATTTTTCAACAAATACTAATATATAATCACATTACTCATTAAAAATAAAATACAAGACAGACATAAAGACAAAACAGTTCAATATTTAAATATCATTAATTTTTCGACTAAAAAAAAATAAAAATGTTAAAAAACCTTCTTGCGAGGATTGCTCACAAACTAATCAAATAATAGTTTAAACTAGAGTTTTATAAGATATTCTTTGAACACATTCTAGAATTAATCTGGCATCTGTACGTCAAAGTGAGAAGTTGAAATCAAATTATATTTACGAGTAAGGTATTTTTAAAGTTCGTTGATTCCTTTTAAATAATGCGTCAAAGAATTCTTTGTTAAAGGTTGAGTTGAAAGATATAAAAACATCAATTCTTCATACAAAGGTACGAATACACGCGGGCGTAAAGCTCACCGTTGCACATACCTACTTAGTTATTTTATGTCACACCTGGCCATAAAGCGGCAATTACCGCACGCTTCGCCCGCGGGAAACCCCACTTCCTGGCCATAGGGTGACATAAAATTTTGTACTTAACACGGGCGGTAATAAAGAAAGCCTCAGATCTCATATTTATCGCCCTTGCCTTCGGCTCGGGCGTCAAATACCTGCGATCTGAGACATTCTTTGTTTTACCGCCCTTGTTAAGTAATGTACTATTACCTGTGTGCTCGTATGTTCTGGCTAGAATCTAAAGGAAGTCTCCCGTAAGGCTTGTGTAACTGGAACAGCCTGTATACAGGTGGAGCTTGTTCAGGTGGACCGTACGCTTATTTGTCACCGTAGTAGTAAAAAGTTTTATTCGTCGGTTTTGGCACTAACAAATATAATTTTTTTTGGTTGTAAATATTAGATATGCGAAGATCGTGATGTGAAAATTTAAAAAAAAAAAACCGGTCAAGTGCAAGTCGGACTCGTGCACGAAGAGTTCCGTCCCATTATCTTTAGAAACTGCAAAAAAATCACGTTTGTTGTATGGGATCCCCCTTAAATATTTATTTCATTCTGATTTTTAGTATTTATGTTATAGTGGCAACAGAAATATACAACATCTGTAAAAATTTCAACTTCGTAACTATCACGGTTTTTGAGATACAGCCTGGTGATAGACCGACAGACGGACAGCGGAGCCTTAGCAATAGGGTCCCGTTTTACCCTTTGGGTACGGAACCCTAAAAAAACACCTTAACAGTGCTATAATCGAACAAAAAACTTTAACTGCTATTTTGTTATGTGAGGTGTGCTATAAAGAGTAATTTGATTTTATAGTAGTTGTATCAGATGGATGCTGGTGGGAAAGAAGAGCTCAGTGAGTAACCACTCAAAGCGGCCAACCATCCATGTACTGACCGCGGCCGACATTGCTTAACCTGGGATACCGCACGCGGTACGCAGACGCCGCTGGGCCAAAGGCGCGACACCGGTCTATCGGTGTGAGCCGTCCGCCGGTGACCTTGAAACGTCAGTCTATTGCGTAGGGTTACGCATGATAATTTTACATTACTTACTTATCAGCAGATGGTTCTCGTCGCCGTTCAATATTTCGTAGTTAATTATCCCTTCACTGACATTGGCAAAGGCCCTCGAGGCTGCCATTTCTCTTTTATAATAATAATACTTATTAGCACGAAAGATCAGAATAAGTGACAGTTTAATAGTATCTATGACAAATTACTTTTTTAAAACCCAAACCGACTTCTGACGTTCTGTCTCGTTGGGTTTTTTATTGATCAAATTTTTAGATGAATGAAACGAAACGTAAATAAAAAAAATATTGTAGCTTTCTCATTTAAAAATCTATATAAGTAAATGTATTTTAAGTCATATTTTCTTATTTTTAATTAATAGTATATAAAGAAAGCATGAAATAACGGTTTTAATATTTATTGACGTTATTTGAAGCTTTTACTGCAAAACATGCCTTATAAAAAAACTCGTTTAAATATCATGTGTCATTCTTTCTAATGCCAAAACAATACAAGGAATAGATATAGATGCGAGGTGTGCCAGATTGAGCCCCTGCGACTTGCCCGTCCGAGGTCTGTTTTCCACACACCGCGCGCCCCTCGCGCGCCCCCGCTCCCGTCCGGACACGCACACATAGCCGCGAGACGGGTTTACAGCACACATGCTTCGGTGTCGTTTCTTGTTACGTTAGTATATATATTCTTTGGCTGGGCCACGAGGCCCACGAGCGCTCCAAACCTAACTAATAACTAACTTAGCGGGACAGAATCTATATGCGTTATATTCTATTTCAGTGAAAGCAAATGTACTGCGAGATAAATTGATATATAGCCCATAGCTAAATTAATCCGTAACCACAACAATGTCACGAAAACCTATCAACATGGAATCAATGTAATGTAATTTACTGAATACATGCTGCGCAATTAATACACTATATAAAAGTATTCAAATTAACAATAAAGCAATTACTTAACACTTGGGTAATCGCGGCTTACTTTCAAACACTACGGTACCGGGTCAAGTAGACCCAGTTTCTTTATATGACGATTTATTTAAAATTATGGCAGTATAGGGAATAAGATCATATTTATTTTAAATAATGAAATAAAACATGTTACAATCATCAATACATTAATTTAATGAATTATCTCCAAAACAAAGAATAACTTCATAAAATACCCAAATATTTACTTTTTGTTCCGGAACTTTTGTTACTGAAGTTAATTATTTTTGAACAAATGTATGTATTCACCAATTAAGCATATTTTCTAAAACATTTTTTTTCTTAGCCTATTTGGGTGTCCCACTGCTGGGCAAAGGCCTCTCCCCATGAATACCATGACTCCCGCATCAGTGCCTCCTCCTGCCAGTTGATGAGGAAGCCGTCCAAGTCGTCCCGCCATCTCCGTTTAGGCCGGCCCCGTCTGCGTCGCCCTTGTGGCATCCACTTGGTGGCTATATTAGCCCACCTGTCCGGGTGCATGCGACAGACGTGACCCGTTTAGTTCAGTCCCATTTGAGCCTAGCCTAGCCCACATCAGCTATGCACTATTCTTCGTATTGCCCAACTGTATTAGGATTAGGAATTTGCTGGATCCTATCATAAAAAATATCAATGTCCAAAAAAATAAAAATCTATACATATAATAAAGCAGAAGAGGGTCGAAAATCTGTACATTGAAGATATTAGTAAAAAAATCGATGGAGGGGTCTAAGAATCGATAACAGAACACGTTTCAACTGTTTTTAGAATTCGTGTCTGTTTGTCTGTTTGTCTGTTTGTCTGTTTGTCTGTCTGTTTATATGTCTAACTATCACGCGAAAACTAGCGAATGGATTTTAATACAGCCTTCACTAATATGTTTATTGGATCTTCGGCCAGGTTATAGGCTATAAAAATCATACAGGTTAGGGATGAAAGGGGGTGAAAAGAGGGGTTAAACTTTGTATGAGAAGTCTTTCAGTTCATGATTTACAGGCTTGAAAGTTGGTAAGTATATACATGGACGCAAAGTAAATAGAACCTCATTCAAACATTGTATAATAAACAGATAGTATTTGAAAAAATGGGGGGTGAAATAACAATACCTCTGCCTCTCAAGGCTATAGACAAAAATACAAAAGTCCCTCAAACCATATTAACTGTTTGAAATGAGAGATCTAATTATGTTTGTCAGTCAGTCGCTAACGCTATCAATATTCACAAACCTTACTACGCAACCTCGGTTTTTTTTTTGTTTGCGATGGAGGGTACCTTACCTACGCAGAGCGGCGGGCTCTCGGTTGCATGGTAGCACTTGCGACATGTACTAACCTATATATTAAGTATGCGCATTTTTGTATAAAATATTGTTTTTTGAGGTGCTCATTACAAGAATGATACTTATCCATTTTCAAATCGAAGATGGCGGACATTTACTTATTTACTTTTCATAATCGATATGGGTGTCATCTTTGAGGTTCTTCGAGGTGCCGATTAGTTGCGTTTTCCGTCAGCAAAATGTATAAAATACGTTCAGCGCGTAACAGACATAAATTTAGGGTATATTGGTATTCGTTATTAAAACATACATACCTACGTAACAATAAACATCAAGTATGACCAAATTCGAACAGGCGGATTGGAAAGCAAAAAAACCGGCCAAGTGCGAGTCGGACTTCGCACATTTAGGGTTCCGAACCGACCGCAAAGTTAAGTTGGTTTTTATAGGAAAAATAAGGAAATTTCAAAGAAAAAAATCTAATTTATCAATATATTAATATTTGTTGGTAAAAAATACGTAATAACAATTATTATTACCAAATTTTAAGTTTATAGGTGTTTGGAAAGTTAAAAAATTCATCGGAACAAAATTTCGTAAATTCCAATAATTTATGAACAAAGAAAATATCTATTCAAATACCTCTTTACAAAGCCACTTGATAGGTCAACAAATTTTTTTTGTTCAATATTTCGCGCTCGCTGCTCTTGCGTTTTCATCTACATTGCTTGATGCGTATGAAGTATTTTCCGTACCTGCATCATAATGTTCGAATCATTTCGCACTAGCTTTTTTATCTACATTACTTGACGCGTAGGAATTATTTTCCGTAACTGCATCATAATGTTCGAAACATTTCGCGCTCACTACGCTCACGATCTCATCTTCATTTCTTGATGCGTATGAAGTATTCTCCGCACCTGCATAATAATGTTCGAAAGATTTCGCGCTCGCTGCGCTCGCGTTTTCATCTACATAACTTCATGAGTATGAACTATTTTCCGCACCTGCATCGTAATGTTCAAAAACTTTAGCGCCCACTACGATCGCTTTTTCATCTAAATTACAGATGCGTTTGAAGTCTTTTCCGCACCTGCATCATAATGTTCGTAAAAATTTCACGTTCGCTATGCTTGCGTTTTCATCTGCATGACTTGATGCGTATGAATTATTTACCGCACCGGCATCACAATGTCCGAAATATTTCGCGCTCGCTGCGCTCGCGTTTTCATACACATTACTCGATGAGTGTGAAGTATTTTCCGCACCTGCATCATAATGTTCGAAAAATTTCGCGCTCGCTGCGTTCGCGTTTTCTTCTACATTACTTGATGAGCATTTTCCGCACAACCTACATCATAATGTTCGAAAATTTTCGCGCGCCGTACGCTCGCGTTTTCATCTACATTATAGTTGATACGTATGAAGTCTTTTCCGCGCCTGCATCAGAATGTTCGAAAAATTTCGCGCTCGCTGCGCTCGCGTTTTCATCTACATTACTTGATGAGTATTTTCCGCACCTACATCATAATGTTCGTAAAAATTTCGCGTTCGCTACGCTCGCGTTTTCATCTGCATGACTTGATGCGTATGAATTATTTTCCGCACCGGCATCATAATGTTCGTAAAAATTTCGCGTTCGCTACGCTCGCGTTTTCATCTGCATGACTTGATGCGTATGAATTATTTTCCGCACCGGCATCATAATGTTCGAAATATTTCGCGCTCGCTGCGCTCGCGTTTTCATACACATTACTTGATGAGTGTAAAGTATTTTCCGCACCTGCATCATAATGTTCGAAAAATTTCGCGCTCGCTGCGTTCGCGTTTTCTTCTACATTACTTGATGAGCATTTTCCGCACTTACATCATAATGTTCAAAAAATTTTCGCGCGCCGTACGCTCGCGTTTTCATCTACATTATAGTTGATGCGTATGAAGTCTTTTCCGCGCCTGCATCAGAATGTTCGAAAAATTTCGCGCTCGCTGCGCTCGCGTTTTCATCTACATTACTTGATGAGTATTTTCCGCACCTGCATCATAATGTTCGAAACATTTCGCACTCACTACGCTCGCGTTTTTATCTTCATTACTTGGTGCGTATGAAGTCTTTTCCACACCTGCATCAATGTTCGAAACATTTCGCGCTCGCTGCGCTCGCGTTTTCATCTACACTATTTGATGCGTATGAAGTATTTTCCGCACCTACATCGTAATGTTTGAAAGAATTCGCGCTCGCTGCGCTCGCGTTTTCATCTTCATTACTTGATGCGTATGAAGTATTTTCCACACCCGTATCAGAATATCCGAAAAGTTTCGCGCTCGCTTCGCTCGCGAGCGTTTTTATCTACATCTGTAATAAGTTAATAACATATAATTATTTAGTCCTCTATCATGTTTCATGTGGGCGCATTGAGCCGGCGTGCGCAATGTTTGGCGAGACAACCCGGCGAAATACGGTGTAGAAGTTGATATGGATAATGGATATTCACGCGAATAAAGTCGCGGGCAAATACTTAGATAAATAAATTTAAAACTGGACTTCCCGTGCGAAACTGGGGCGGGTTATAAATGCGAAAGTAACTCTGTCTGCCTGTTTCCTCTTAAAATGCTCAACCGATTTAGATGAAATTTGTTATGGATATAGTTTGAGTCCTAGGGAAGGACATAGGATACTTTTATCCCGGAAATCATCCCTTAATGGGGTTTAAGTTAGAATGGAAGAGAGATAACTAGGTAAGCGCATGAAATAGAAGAATGAAATAACATTCTAACGCGATGACGCGAGTTCTACGCAGACGAAGTCGCGGGCCAAAAGCTAGTATTAAATATTTGTGGACAATCTTACACAAATCAACCTAGTCCCAAACTAAGCAAAGCTTGTACTATGGGTACTAAGCGACGATATATATACTTATATAGATAAATAAATACTTAAATACATAGAAAACATCCAAGATCCAAGAACAAATATTCGTGCTCATCATACAAATAAATGCCCCGGCCGGGATTCGAACCAGGGACCTCCAGCTATGTAGGCAGGGTCACTACCGACGACGTTAAAAAATTACGTTTTCTTGCGGTAAATGAAAACAATAGAGCGAGCGAACATGTTCAGTGATGATCGGCTTTTCTTGGCGAACGATTCTCACTCACTAATTCATTCAGTGAAAAAGAAGTCACTGGCGAGCAAGCTGTTGTTCTGTGCATTCGTTGGGCGTTCTCGATGGGTACCTATCCGATTAATGATTAATGATTAATGATAGCCTTTATTTAACAATCTTACTTAGCTAAATATACATTAGACATGAAATATTAATAGGTGAATTTACACGAACTAATTTAACTTATAATACTAAATATTTATTATTCGACACCGGTGATGAGATTGTCTTGCGATTTCGCAAAGGCCTCCCCTAGAGCTTTCCACGCTTTACGATTATGGGTCAGCCTGGTCCAAGTAGGACCAGCCCATTTACGAATATCATCTTCCCATCTGAGACGCTACCGATCCTTTTTACTAAATTTTATGCGATGGAGTTGAGTCAAGAAAAATCTTGCAACTTAACAACTGTTTTTTTAAGAGCCCAAGTAAATTGCATGGGAAATGGCCGAAGTAGGAATTTTCACAGCGGTCTTTCGGGGAAATGGCTGAAGTAGGAATTTGCACAGTGGTCTTTCGGGGAAATAGCCGAAATAGGAAAAGCCTGAATAAGGAAATGGCCGATGTAGGAATTTACATAGTGGCCGTCCAGGGAAGTGGCCAGGGAACCACTAAAACAGATGCGTTCCAAATTCGAAAACAATGCGTTTGGGCGCAACGATACTTATTTCAATTGTTGCCTTGTTGTAAAATATCCATGTTTTAATGTAAAGAGAGGATCACATGACGTGACCATGGCTACTTGTACTATTACTTATTCTGTGCCATGACCCAATTTTGTTGTTTGGTTGTCATCGTAGTTCGCATAGTAGCCGCCAACGCTGGCGCTAGTTGTCCTGTTATGTTTACAGTCGCGTTCACGGTAATGTAAAGTAAAAAAAAAAAACTAACATTTTATTCTGTATACGATCTTATTTGTATTCTTCTGTCTGTTGCGTCACGAAGATCTTTACCTGCGAATACATTATTCAGCTTGTAAAGTGTTATTCAAGAAAAAAAATATTTTCGTAAGTTTTTGTATTCATTTTCAATGCTCCGATTCCCCGCGGGACAGCGAAATCTGTGATTTTATTTCTTTTATACGGTAGATAGAGCCGGCAACTGTAATCCCATAGAAACCTGTCAAAATTTCCATAGAATCAGATTTTAACGAACTCGGCTACGATTACAAACGACGTGCAACCTGGTGATTGTTAGCTAAGCATTAACTATACATTTTTGATCTACGGAACCCAACTAAACGTAACAAAACAAAACAACTATATTTATTCGACGAAAGCTCGTTTTGTATCGTCATAATATAAGAGGACGCGCTGACAAAATGCGTGATATGAAACCGACCACCCTGTGTATAGTTTTGCAAAATTTTACTTTCCGCTCCTTAAGTCACTTGCCATCCTTATCCTTTAACAAACAAGGGCTATTTTGGCTTGATCTTTTCAATTTGTGTATGTATGTGGCTTTGAGAGGTATTGGGAAAAAAAGTTGGCGGGCAGTGTACACGGCTCGGCCGCATCGAATAGAGTCATCATTTTATACTTAACCCTTGGTTGCCATTATGTGTCGTTATTGCAGTTTTAATAAAAGATCTCGGATCGTAGATGTTAAAGTCGGTTTTTACAATAATCTGTGTAACAAAAGAATAAATGATGGTCATTAGGACTCAGGTATTTGAAGCCTAATTTAACACAGGTGTGTTTATTACAATGGGAACACGAAACACATTCAGTTGAACGAATAAAATGCTGATGAGGATCGTTATCTCTATGAAAAATGGTGTGTTATACCTACAAAAAAGAAAAAAGAAAATGAGTTTTAGTGCTTGAAAGCCAATTTATTTCATACACTGTTGATGTGACTGAAATTCACAAAAGTAATAATGAAATTATAAATATAAATATAAATAAATAGTTTAAGTTTAAAATTAATACATTAATTAAACTTAAACTATTTTATAAGGGTCGGTAATGTGACACGCTTGGAGTTGCAATGTCCATAGGCTTTGGTAAAAGCTTCTCATCAGGCGTTCTTTAGATAAAAAAGGAAATGAGACATCAATCGGTAAAATAAAATAAATAAAATTTAGTTCTTTGAGGTCATCTGACGTTTCAGATATATATATATGTCTGACAAAAATGTTGTGTGTGGGTAACCAGTGATGATGATGTTGAATATCATAATGAATTTGACGTGAATGTATCAGTATACATAAATTACTTTTTATGATTTTTTTTTACAGAAATTATAGTAGTAGTGACGCCTTCGTAACCCGACAAACTTTAATAGTTTATTCCTGGCCATATCGGGAGATTAAAATGTCATACAAAATTGGCTCGATTCAGTCAAATTTTTAGAGATATGTATTTAAATTTTTTATGTTAATTATTTTGTATTGTAACTCGTTAAAAAAGCCCTTTCGATTGAGATATTACCTTACCACTAATGTAACCAAGTCACAACATAGTAATTTATACAATATTAAAGCGACCATATCACTCCCGCAACTACACATTTCTGAAAAAAAAAACTTTGGTAGTGTTTTTTAAGAGATGTGTTCATACAAAAAACCGGCCAAGTGCGTGTCGGGCCACGCGCAAGGTAGGGTTCCGTAGTCGTCTACCCGTTACATTATATGGACTAAAAAGTTCGCAAACTTATATTTACTATGTTTTTGACAGAATTAACAACATTATCTAAGGTATCAATGGAAATTGTACGAAAGTTTGCTTTTGCAAAGTACATGTCTGAAGTTCGACTATTACTCGTTAACTAGTTATGTCTAATTAGCTGTGATAGTTTTCCTTTTAAATTCATCGTATATACTACTACCATGATTTTTTTCACATGCCTAGTAGCCACCGTTTAGCTGGCAGGGGGGAGACACTTGACCATAGCTAAAATTATCACTTCAAAGCTTAATATCACGCTAACCAATTCTTTAATCAAAAAATGTTTTTAGAAACCTAATAATATTTTTAAAAGAGCTATCCAACGATACCCCACACGATGTGGTTTGGCAGAAAAAAAAAATGCACCACCATTTTTCATGTAGGGGAGGTACCCTAAAAAAATTTTTTTTAAAGATTTTATTCTACCGTTTTGTCGGCGTCATTGATATGTATCTTGTATACTCATGCCAAATTACAGCTTTCTAGTACTAACGGTTACTGAGAAAAACGGGGGTCGAACGGACGGACGGACGGACATGGCGAAACTATAAGGATTCCTTGTTTACTACGGAACCCTAAAAAGCGACATTACTTTAAAGAAATTAATGCCATTAAACTGAAAAAAATAATAATAAAAAAAAATATGCCGCTTTTTTAATCCGTATATCCCCAGAAAATGCATGCTTAAAATCTGTCGGATTATTCGGACCCACCGTGTATATTAAAAAAAACTCAGGGCAGTTTGTTGGCAAATAGTGCGCTCACAAGATAAACAAATTTTTTTGTTATACCTACTTATGAATTAAGTTAAAGTTACTAATCCAATCTACTTGAATCTAAACTTGGTTACACACAAATAAGCCATAAATAGGGGATGTAGAGATATATCCATAAGCTTTGCGAAATGTGTTTAAATAGGTAATTATTTACATAAATATTAAAATATTAAATACATTCGCAATACCGCACGCAAAATACGCAAATTACCAACTTCGCGATTGCTAAATTCCAGACGTAAATTCAAGTGACTTAATAAAATTGAGTCTCAATTTTGCATTATACGCGCACATCCGAGATAAAAAAGATATCTTAAGAAACGTGACGGGGTTGGTCAAACAGAACCCGTCAAACATTTTATGGACCGATTTTCTTTTAGCCATCAGATACCTATAATGGACAAAAACATCGGATTTGGTTGAAGTGATAGATAAAGTTCTATGTGTCCGTTTTTAGGCGTTTGGGAGTGTGTAAGGGGAACTTTCACAGTATTTTTTTATATGGAAGGTTTTTGTAATATGTAGCCACCAAAAAGACAAAAACAATAATACTAAGTATTTAAAAATTATGAGCTTTTGGTCCCACCGGTGATGCTCATGGCAGGCAACGTGTTAACCATCAACATTTGTATCGTTTACGGGTCTGTCATTTATAATCTGAATCAAACCATTGAAAACATTTTCATAATTTCATTCATTTTTAAGGTTCCGTACTCAAACGGTAAAACGGGACCCTATTACTAAGACTCCGCTGTTTGTCCGTCTGTATGTCTCTCCGTCTGTAACCAGGCTATATCTCATGAACCGTGATTGTTAAACAATCGAAATTTTCACAGATGATGTATTTCTGTTGCCGCTATAACAAAAAATATTAAATAAGAGAATAAAAAAAACATACAGACGACCTCCTCCTCCTTTTTTTGAAGTCGGTTAATAAATATTTCAGGGGGCCCGAAAGAGAATAAAATAAATATTTAAATCGTTTACGCCGTCGCTAGCGAGTACGGTAATGCAAACATGGCAAACTCATGGTAAGGGTACTGTAGGATTTTCTCAAAAGTCGGTTAGGAAGCAGTTTTGCTACCGTTTTACTTAAGCCACATTACCTAATCGCGTAAGCATAAAGCTTCTGCCAAATTGAGAGCGGGAGCCGAGCCAACTCCACAACTGGTATGTTACTGGTTTTGTACACATAAGCACTCGCTTATTGAGGCTTAAAGCTCACTTATTTTTAACATAATCTAATCAAGGTAAATATAAACACAATATATCGAGAGGACTCGCTACAACAAGATGGCCGAACTGTTAGCTTGTTAATTATTTATGATTGTGTAGTATATTAAATATTATTTTAGTTTATACAAAAATATATTAGCCACTCTGCTACCTCTCAGGATACGACAGTCATGAGTACAGTATTTTTTTTTGTAGAGCCTTCTACGTTAGGTTTTCGTATGGCTTAAAGTTCCCGTGAATTCGGTCAAAGTAACCCGACTTTACATTTCGTTTACCGTTAAGTATTTTTTTTTAATTTTGGTATTTAAAATTTGGAAGCGTTATCGAACAAAGCAATAATAAAGGCGTAATTAGTATACCGTGTGTTACCGGCAAGCGGGCTTTTCTTTAAGTTGGGTATTTTAACGTAGGTATGTGCTATTATAATTAAACTAAAATTTCAACTTCACTTATTTTCTAACAAAATTGTAATAGGTAGCGAAGTAAATTGACAAGTCAGTACAAATGACAGCCCTTAATTTTCTGTTTACTATGACGTTATCTTAAACAGTGCACGTAGTACATTGAAGTTGCGGGATAAGGAAATTTAATTTTGAAGTTAATTCACATTATTATGATTTGCTAATGGAACATATTAATATCAGTTTCAATTAATGCCCGCTTGCTGGTAACACACTGTATTACTTCAATTACTTTTTTATACCTGTCCATACCATAAAACATAGGCCCTCAAAACTCATTTCGGAGACCCTAAACTTTCTCAACTTCTCCCAAGACGGCTAACGGATGTGAAAAGCGCGCAAACGATTAACCTTAGATAGGCTTTGAGACCTCTGGAAGCAAATTTCGATTTTAAATATGCATAGACAGCAAGCACCACTTTACGCTTCCATTATGCCCCTAATCCGACTTTTGGTAGGACAAAAAATATGGAACAGGAAACTTTTGACGTTTTATGGTATGCGGTTCTTTTTTATTTGGGACAAAAAACAGTAACACATAGATTTTAAAGGCTTAAAGTATTGGAGGTAAAAAAATCTTAAGTGTGACACCAAAAACATTGTCCACACGATATTAGATTAACTGACAACATTAAAAATTTTCAAGTCGGCCATTTTATATCCTAGATCGATAGAAAATGAAATATTAAGGTCCACGTGTTTTTTTATTTCTCCCGAAATCCTAATTTTCATTCAAAAATATCTACTTTAAAAGTAGCGAATCGTAAGTGAATTATGACGTAATTTTCACGAATTACCTATGTTTGACATTGCTCCTTAACAGTCGTAGGAATGACGTCACCTTTCCGTTTTATACGGTGGGTTTTATTTTGGCGATTTTCTTCAAATCTAGCGAAGAAAAAAATCTAAAAACTATTTTATTACGTTCAGGTAGCATATTTACCGAAATGGTTTTCGATTTAGGCATCATTATAAATTTTGAAATGTTGTCAATTCTTAATCTACTGTATTTATTACTGATGCAGGCCTTAGCAGGCTGTCGGAACCAGGGACCACCAGTTTCGTAGGCAGAGTCACTACAAACTAAGCTAAAGTGATCGTCGAATTTAAAAAAGTTATTCGTGAGAGTCGCCTTAAGAACCGCAGTTGGTCGTAGGTGCCTTTACGTTCTGGCCACGACTTTGCGCGAATTGCGGCGCGGCAATTTAAGGGTTTTATCTGTTCATTGCGCGGTCAAGACGCGCAACGCAGTGACGTTAGTTTCGATCACACGCAATGTATTAGGTAACGTGTTTTAGTCGTGAAATATTGCGTTTAGGTACAAAGTTGACATAATTATTTTTGTTTATTAAAACATGGTGGTGGTGGTTTTAATTCATAAAAAATAATAACTTACCTATCAATTAAAAAATTACATAGGTGCCGCAACTTTTAAAGTGAATATATTTTTAAAATTTTGAGCAAGTTTAAATTACTTTTATTTGTCATGATTTGATAGTTTACTATGCATATATAAACATCTTGTTACTATTAATTCCGCATGCATATGCTCTATTATGACGTCTCAGATGGACACGGAAAAAACTAAAGATAGGTACAGTCGACCAAAAAAATGGTCTGCCACTTTTCGACTCTATTAGGTATGTGTACGTTAAAGTCCAAAAGAAAAGTGGTAGAGGACTTTCTTTGCTGACTGTACCTTCAAGTCAATGAATGAATTTTCTAGATTTTTCTCCCAGCCGTGGAAGAAATCCTAAGTACCTATCCGTACGTGCCCGGCGCTTCAAGTAAAGATTTCTTATTTGCAGGCTTTATTGTGCGTAGCTCATTAAAGTTTAAGAGCCTTAGGCAATGTAACAGGCGCTGTCTTATTAAATGGGTATGCTGCGAAGAATTTATTCAACAGGCAGGCTAGAAACTTTCTTGGTATAGTTTTATCTTGAAAATGAGAGCTCTTAGCCGAATAGTAGGTAAATTATTAAATTTTAGAAAAGAAAAGCAAGCAAGAACCTATCTTTTAACTGACAAACAGAAATATAGTTGGTTCAGTTCGTATTTAAAAAAAAAGTTGTTTTGTATGTCATGCTCTTTGCTCTGCGATAATTTTTACCTTGGTATCCGATTTTGATTTGTTAGAAATAAGGTTCTCTCAGGTTAGTCCTTTATAAAGGCGAATCGAGTGATATCCTAAATATGTAGCAATAATATTCATATATTTTATAAGATCAAAATATATATAAATAAATAAATAAATAAATAAATAAAACAGCCTTTATTTCAGGTAGTACATTGCATTTTGTTGTTAACCTATATATATATTATCTAATTTCCATCTGTATGCCTTTTGTAGGCAAAGGCCTCCCCTAACTCTTTCCATTTATTCCTATCCTTTGTTATTGTAGTCCAGCAACCTCCTGTCCCATCTTCTTGTTGGCCTGCCACGTTTCCTCTTTTTGTCTCCAGTAAACCAGTACATTATTGATTTAGACCACTTTTCTCTCCCTCTAATTGTGTGACCTGCCCATTTCCATTTTAACTTCTTAATTGTTGTAGTAATATCTTTTGTTTTAGTACATTTCTTTATATCTATGTTTCTAACTTTATCAGATAGTCGCTTTCCCATCATACTTCTCTCCATAGCATTTTGACAAGTTTCTAGCTTTTTGTAGTGGGATTTGTTTAGTGCCTTAAAGATCCATATTTGTTCTGGCGTTGGTTTTCTTTTTCACTCCATCGCCATCTTGTTCCATAAGCACAAACAAAGCAGAACTTAAAAAGCTATATATACAGATCATTTATTTCACTTTTCAAACTCTGTATAATTAGGTACAAGAAAGTGATCTCCAAACTAATGAAACGGCTTTCAAGTTTCTCATTTGAATGAACATTCGTTCTGAGAATCTAAAGGTTAATAACTAAAACCGAAGTCAAATCAACTATTTGAGACTTATTCAGCGGGTACTGAGAAATGTAATTATAATCTGGAGAGTAGTACGAACACAGGGTAATGTCATCTCGGTCCTATTTGGAACAGACCGTAAAGCCATGCCCTTATTGGGTCATTATCAGTTTAAAAAACAAAAGTTGTCCATTCAGTGGTCAATAGTTAACGACTTATGTGCATGTAAGTTATGTTTTTATTACATGGATTTATAGTGACGGAAACATGTTTTATGCGGGTTGCTAGACCAATCCAAAATTAGAATTTGTAGCCCTTTACTTTTGGTATGTCCACCGAAAAGACGCGCTCCTAAATCTGACAATGAACCAATTGAGAATATGCATATTTTGGTTTCATGATCCCATTCGAACCAATTTTTAGAGGAACAAATGTTTATATACTTATGGAACTACTACAATTAGAACAACACAAAAGACAAAAATGAGTTTCAAAGTACCTACACCATAACGGCCGAGCCCTGAAAATATGTGTGTTATATGTGACATCACATACTACGTAGGTACCCGTGATACAATGCGTTTAGTATTTTTTTTGTTTATTAAAATATAAGAATTCAGATAGTGGTTTTTAATTTGCTCTCAGTAAATATATAAATAAATATTTGTGGACAATCTTACACAAATCAACCTAGTCCCAAACTAGCTTGCACTTGTACTAAGCGATGATGTACATACTTATATAGTTTTTTTTTTTACTAATGAAAAGAATACAGTTTAAAATTACAATGGGACAGCAGCTAAAACCTACAGGTTTAACTGCCGCTGCTATAAATAGATACTTAAATACAAAACAAAAAAAGGAAAAAAAAAGGATAGAAACTTTCAAGTTCTTTAAAGGATAATGAGCGTATTCATTTATTTACTTTTTTCTGATAATTTAATGGTTTACTGTCCATCAATTTAATGCCCCTCATTATGTACCAGTTGCATAAACTACTATTGTTAGGTAGGTATCAAAAAAAAAACTCTCAAATCCATAAAGCGCTATCTAAGCGCTTGTGTATTTACCTATTAATTCTCAATAGAAAAGGGAACAAATAAAATGATCACCTAAATAACTTTTGATATCATCAAATTTTCGAACCCTAAAATAAGGTTGAACACTCAAAAAAATTTATCGATCAGCAATTCCGAATCACCAAAAAAATTCTACCTATTTTTGCAGCACTTGCACCTATTTTACTTATTGCGTTCCTAAAATTTATAATCGCATCAAAAAAATTGTCAAGTACCACCAAAAACACTAAACTACCACCTAATCTCATGCACCTTTTTTCATTAGAATTACATCCAAATATTATATACATCGCATGCTACATTTTAGTAAACAGTTACAAATTAATTGTTTTTAGCACTATAAATATTTCAGTTATTTCCAAAATGTTATAAATTAGAAAGTAAAATTTAAAATTAATTTAAAAAGCAACGCGCAATGTGGCTGTTTGAAATAATAACACGTATACTGCTATCTCACTCAATCAAATACAAAGAATTGTCTGAAGCATAAAACCTATTGATATGTCGTTAGAGTGAAAGGTACCTATTGCTGTTTCATTCTAACTACCTATTGCTGATGGTTTACAAACTGCAAGAAGTTTTTTTTTTTAATGCGTTGACGTGAGCGCGTTTGATTGAAACCTTTTATTTGAAAATGAGTTTTGTTGATTTATTAAATTGTTAGTTTGTTATGAAAATGGATAAAGGTCCTCAAATGAGTTTACTTTATTAATATAGATAGACTTTCATGGAAAAATTAAAGGAAGTTAATAGGTAGAAATAGGTATAGGTAGGTTTAGGTTATGTTAGTTTTGCATCGGCCCGAAGGGCCAAAACAACTCAAAATAGGAGCTCCGCGCCAGCGGAGATCCGTCAATACTGTTCCAATCTCCACTAGTTTGAAATTAAAATAGCTATTTTTATTTCAAACTTCAACTTCTTAAAATCATTTAGCGCTGTCTTGCTCGCACGCGGTGCGAGGTGCGAGCGAGACGGACCGTATGGAAAACCGCATCAGTGTGCTAGCAATGAGGTTAGACTAGATTGGAACTGCTTTGCGCGTCGGACATTAAAAAACAATTGCCGCCTGAAATTTGGTGATCATGTAGTATTTCTGGGTATCGAAAGAATTATTTGGGTGTAAATAATTTTAATAGGATTACGAGCCCTGTAATATTTGGATGTAAATTATATGAAATTTGGTGTTTGAAATTAGGTGATCATTAAGTATTTTTGGGTAGTGACTAATTTATTTGGTAACAATTTAATTTATTAGGTTATCGAAATGTTACTTCTTTCAGTTGCACTTTATATTTAAAAGGAGTTGAAAATTTGGTGCGAATCTAGTATTTTTGGTAATCAATGTAATTTTTTAGAGCATCATTCGGCAACTAATTTGGTGGTTCGTTAAATGCTACCCAATAGAAAACAAGTATTTAGAATGGGTATGTGTTCAATTTCGTTAATTAAAATACGTACAGAACCAACGACAACATCAGATTAAATTTATTCTATCATCACACGCTCAGAGCACGCTCGTACAATAGCTGGAGGGTACTCCAAAGTCAGCCAAGAAACTGCAATACCAATTTTCGATTTTATTATCACTGTGTTAGGGCTCAAAAGTGATAGACAGCTTTCTTGGCTGCCGGTACTCCAAATACATTCTGATAAAACAATTTGCGGGCCCAAGAGACATTTCTGATACGTGTGTTTTCTAAAAGTCACGAGTTACGGAAAATGCCTGGCAATCAAATGTCTGAAACATACACCTTTTTTCATTGAAAACATATTGTAATTTGCTTTGTAATGTACTAGAAATTGGTTTGCTACGAATATATTATATATATATAATACAACAGTGTTGCCCGTGGGAGGCGGCGTTTTGCTTGGGATGTAAGGCGAGGCTCGCATTGCAAACGTCCCGCTCTAACGCGTGAGTTTGTAATTTAATTAACCATCCCGCTCTAAGTTTTCGTAAATATTTAGTCCATTTTTAAGCTCCCAGCGAAAAAAAAAACAAAACATTATTTTGTTATCATGTATGTCACCAGTAGCGGACGGCTTGGCTTTTGAATTTCGATCACTTATGAAAAATCAATCAGGTTATTGTGTAACAAATACTCAAGCCATTTCAGTCCTTTCTGTCAGCGGTGTCGGTGTCGGTGCCGATTCTTTTCTGCGGGCCTGTATTTAAGACTGCGCGATGTTTTTTTTCTGTGTAGCCTGCTATGCGGCCAGCCACAGATATAAGAGAGTGGAAAAGCTCCCTTTGTGGACTGATGAACCAGCAGAGGTGAGGATACTCTGCGTGAATTGCGGCGCGGTAAGCGTTTTTCTGTTCATTGCTCGGTCGAGACGCGCCACGCACTGCGGTTAGTTTGGATCACACGCAATGAATTAGGAAAACCGCTGCCATTGCCGCCGACGCTCGAAGTCGTGGCCCGTCTGTAAAGGCTTATTCGGACTAGGCTAGTATTTTAGTCTAGGAGCGAGTAATTTAGTAGCTAAACGTGTCTGAACACCAAAAAATTAGTCGAGTAGATTAGTAAGTCATTTAGTCGAGTCAATCAATTTTATTCTATTTTTTTAGTAGTTTAGTAGCGAGTAGCACCCCCCACCACGCGTCCGTGCTCACTCAGCCGCCGGCTAAACAAGTCCGAACCTGTCGATTTAGTCGAGTTCATTAGTTGGCGTGAAAATGTTTCGCTGGAGCGAGGAAACCAGTTTAAAATTTGTTGACTTGTGAACTTTACTCGACTGTAATGCGAACGATTTTTAGGCAGTAGCGAATAGTTTAGCTACTAAATTACTCGCTACTAGACTAAAATACTAGCCTAGTCCGAACAAGCCTTAACGCTAAGTATTCTACATCTAAACTACTTCTGTGAAAATAGAAATAAAATAAAATGAATCCTCATTTAACGTAACTAAGCAGATTAGTAATTAGATCCAGGGTTTATTCGTTCTTTCTATCGAGTCCCAAATTCGGAGAGCTAAACTTAATTAATTGTAATTACTTAATAAGTACTTACAGTAAATTAACTTTTGCTCTTCTCTAATTTAATATTTTAGTAATAAAAGTACCGACTACTTATATTAGGTACTAGCAACCGACCCCGGCTTCGCACGCGTAGCTCAGATTTTTGATGTTTGATCTACCTACATACCTACTGCATGCTATATATTATCCATACCTACTTAATATTATTAAATGCGAAAGTGTGTCGTGTGTCTATCCGTCTGTCTGTCTATTATCTCTTCACCCTTACACCACTGGACCGATTTAGATGAAATTTGGCATGGAGATAGTTTGAATCCCGGAGAAGGACATAGAATACTTTTTATCCTGGAAATTATCCCTTAAGTTACTGGAAGTTCGTATGGAAGAGCGATACTAGGTTGAACCTTTACCTAGTATTACTATAAACGAAATTTCTAGTCTTTCACTTCGAAAATTACACGTTTTCCATACAAACATTCAACCCCTTCTTACACCCTTTCAAAAGCGCTGGAATTACTATTTTTATATTTTAACTGAGAGTCTACCCGTCTGGTATGAAGTCACTCACTTTTAAAACTCAGGTTGCCCATACAATGTTTCAACCCCCTTTAAACCACTTCAGAGTGTGAATTACCAAACACGCTAAAAGCAGTTTTTTAATAATTTAATGATAGGTCTATAAATGAAGTTTTAAATTTCTCGATTAAAAAAATTGCTACTAATACAAACTTTCAACCTCTTCACCCCTTCAGAAGGCGAATTTTGAAAAACGCTGTTCTTGCATTTTTAATGCTTAGTCTATTAAGGCAATTTGAAGTTTCTTTATTAAAGAAAATTTTGTTTCCCATAGTCATAATCATTTATTAATAACTAGCTTTTGCCCGCGACTTCGTCTGCGTAGAACTCGGTCATCACGTTAGAATGTTATTTCCCTGGCTAGATGCTGGCCAAGAGCAATCGCATTATTAATAAAAAAAAAATTCTTCTATTTCTTGCGCTTACCTAGTTATCTCTCTTCCATTCTAACTTAAACGGTGATGATTTCCGGGATAAAAGTATCCTATGTCCTTCCCTAGGACTCATACTATATCCATACCAAATTTCATCTAAATCGGTTGAGCATTTTAAGGGGAAACAGGCAGACAGAGTTACTTTCGCATGTATAACCCGCCCCGGTTTCGCACGGGTAGTCCAGTTTTAAACAACAACAAACAACAACAAATACCTACTCTTTATTGCACACCTCAATTAAAGGACACAGATCAGGATCACAGGGAGAGGATTTTTTATGATTTAAATTTATTTATCTAAGCTTTTTCCCGCGACTTCATTCGCGTGAATATCCATATCAACTTCTACACCGGCTGTCTCGCCAAACATTGCGCACGCCGGCTCAATGCGCCCACATGAAACACATGACAGAGGATAAAATATATATTAAGAAGGAAGCAGATGAAAACGCGCGCGAGCGGAGCGAGCGCGAAATTTTTCGGATATTCTGATACGGGCGTGGAAAATACTTCATACGAATTAAGTAATGAAGATGAAAACGCGAGCGCAGCGAGCGCGAATTCTTTCAAACATTACGATGCAGGTGTGCTTAAAGTTTGACTTCATACGCACCAAGTAATGTAGATGAAAACGCGAGCGTAGCGAGCGCAAAATGAAAAAAAGAACATTGTGATGCAGGTGCGGAAAATACTTCATACGCATCAAGTAATGAAGATAAAATCGCAAGCGTAGTGATTGCGAAATGTTTCGAACATTATGATGCAGGCACGGAAAAGATTTCACACGCATCAACTAATGTAGATGAAAACGCGAGCGTAGGGCGCGCGAAAATTTTCGAACATTATGATGTAGGTGCGGAAAATACTTTATACTCATCAAGTAATGTAGTTGAAACCGCGAGCGCAGCGAGCGCGAAATTTTTGAACATTAATATGCAGGTGCGGAAAATACTTCATACGCATCAAGAAATGAAGAAAATCGCGAGCGTAGTGAGCGCGAAATGTTTTGATGCAGGTGAGGAAAATACTTCATACGCATCAACTATAATGTCGATGAAAACGCGAGCGTAGGGCGCGCGAAAATTATCGAACATTATGACGTAGGTGCGGAAAATACTCATCAAGTATTGTAGATGAAAACGCGAGCGCAGCGAGCGCGAAATTTTTCGAACATTCTGATGCAGGTGCCGAAAAGACTTCATACGCATCAACTATAATGTAGATGAAAACGCGAGCGTAGCGAGCGCGAAATTTTTCGAACATTATGATGCAGGTGCGGGAAATACTTCATACTCATCAAGTAATGTGTATGAAAACGCGAGCGTAGCGAGCGCGAAATATTTCGAACATTATGATGCCGGTGCGGAAAATAATTCATACGCATCAAGTCATGCAGATGAAAACGCGAGCGTAGCGAACGCGAAATTTTTACGAACATTATGATGCAGGTGCGGAAAAGACTTCAAACGCATCAAGTAATGTAGATGAAAAAGCGAGCGTAGCGTGCGCTAAAGTTTTTGAACATTATGATGTAGGTGCGGAAAATGCTCATCAAGTAATGTAGAAGAAAACACGAACGCAGCGAGCGCGAAATTTTTCGAACATTATGATGCAATTGCGGAAAATACTTCATACTCATCAAGTAATGTGTATGAAAACGCGAGCGTAGTGAGCGCGAAATGTTTCGAACATTATGATGCAGGTGCGGAAAATATTTCATACGCATCAACTATAATGTAGATGAAAACGCGAGTGTAGGGCGCGCGAAAATTATCGAACATTATGATGTAGATGCGAAAAATGCTCATCAAGTAATGTAGAAGAACACGCGAGCGCAGTGAGCGCGAAATTTTTCGAACATTATGATGCAGGTGCGGAAAATACTTCATACTCATCAAGTAATGTGTATGAAAACGCGAGCATAGCGAGCGCGAAATTTCGAACATTATGATGCCGGTGCGGAAAATAATTCATACGCATCAAGTCATGCAGATGAAAACGCGAGCGTAGCGAACGCGAAATTTTTACAAACATTATGATGCATGTGCGGAACAGACTTCAAACGCATCAAGTAATTTAGATGAAAAAGCGAGCGTAGCGCGCGCTAACGTTTTTGAACATTATGATGCAGGTGCGGAAAATATTTCCTACGCGTCAAGTAATGTAGATAAAAAAGCGAGTGCGAAATGATTCGAACATTATGATGCAGGTACGGAAAATACTTCACACGCATCAAGCAATGTAGATGACTGAACAAAAAGAAATTGTTGACCTATCAAATGGCTTTGTAAAGAGGTGGTTGAATAGATATTTTTTTGTTCATAAATTAGTGGAATACCTTTCAAAGTTCAAAGTGCTTTGTTGTAAAACATAGGTATAACTGAATACCTTCTTTGGTCTGTTCTTTCACTTTCGAAGATGGAGTAGAGGCCTTCGTTGATAGCGCACCCACCCTGGTTGCTTCTAAGAGTTATGTGATTTTCTGAGAATTGTTTTTTTTGCTTCCTATCCGCCTAAAACTTTCGAATTTGGTCATACTTGATGTTTATTGTTACGTAGGTATATTTTACTAACGAATACTAATATACCCTAAATTTATGTCTGTTACGCGATGAACGTATTTTATACATTTTGCTGACGGAAAACGCAACTAATCGGCACCTCGAAGAACCTCAATGACACCCATATCGATTATTAAGAAAACTAAATAAGTAAATGTCCGCCATCTTCGATTTGAAAATGGATATCATTCTTGTAATGAGCACCTCAAAAAACAATATTTTATACAAAAATGCGCATACCTAATATATAGGTACATGTCGCAAGTGCTACCATGCAATGCAACCGAGAGCCCGCCGCTCTGCGTAGGTTCCCTCCATCGAAAACAAAAAAAAACCGAGGTTTCGTAGTAAGGTTTGTGAATATTGATAGATACTGACTGACCAACATAATTAGATCTCTCATTTCAAACAGTTAATATGGTTTGAGGGACTTTTGTATTTTTGTCTTTAGCCCTGAGAGGCAGAGGTATTGTTATTTCACCCCCCATTTTTTCAAATACTATCGGTTTATTATAAAATGTTTGAATGGGGTTCTATTTACTTTGCGTCCATGTATATACTTACCAATTTTCAAGCCTGTAAATCATGAACTGAAAGACTTCTCATACAAAGTTTAACCCCTCTTTTCACCCCCTTTCATCCCTAACCTATATGATTTTTATAGCCTATAACCTGGCCGAAGATCCAATAAACATATTAGTGAAGGCTGTATTAAAATCCATTCGCTAGTTTTCGCGTGATAGTTAGACATATAAACAGACAGACAAACAGACAAACAGACAAACAGACAAACAGACAAACAGACACGAATTGTAAAAACAGTTGAAACGTGTTCTGTTATCGATTCTTAGACCCCTCAATCGATTTTTTTTCTTATATCTTCAATGTACAGATTTTTGACCCTCTTCTGCTTTATTATATGTATAGATTATTTTCCATATTGTTATCAAATTAAATTTTACAGTATTCATTCAAATTACATAAATTTTATATCAAATGACCACCCCTTTTTAAACCCTCGGGATTTTTTTGGAAAATAACACAAAATAATAGCTTTATATAGCCTATTTCTTCTGTATGACTAAGCTTCAATACTGGAAAGTTTCATAGAAATCAATCCAGTTAAACATTTACATCAATCAATCCAGTTAAAGTTTTTAATATTATATTCAGGAGGATTCAGGATTAGGATTAAATTTTAAATGAGCAAAATTAACATCAAACGTTTCATATCGTAATTAGTTTCCACCGTCTGGATTTCTTTGTAATGAATTGAACTTTACGTACAACTAGACATATATCAAACCTGAGAGCATATTGTAAAGTCGGGTTAATTTGACCCAATTCAGGGTAACTTTAACCCAGAGGTTACCAAACTTTTTTTTCTTGTGGACCCTTTTCAAAATTTTGCTGGTTTCGGTGGACCCGCCTTTGCTACATTTCTACCACGTTCCCAAAAGTCGTCAAAATGTGAAACATGTGTGTACATGTGCAATAAAAACAAAAGGTAAACAACAGGTGGCCTTATCGCCCAAAAGCGACCTTTTCTAGTTTCCTTTGGGTAATGGAAAGAAGAAATAAAGGTTTTTTTTGTCACACCTAGCCATAAAGTGGCCATTATCGCACGCTCCGCGCGCGAAAAAACCCACTTCCTGGCCAGGGAGTGACATAAAATGTTGTACTTACCACGGGCGATAATAAAGAAAGCCTCAGATCGCATATTTATCGCCCTTGCCTTCGGCTCGGGCGTAAAATACCTGCGATCTGAGACATTCTTTGTTTTATCGCCCTTGGTAAGTAATGTACTATTAATGGAGTTTAAATAAAGTTGGTCTGAACAAGTTGCGGGTGGCAGGCGGTCGGTCAGTCAGCGTTTTGCAAGTTTTCACACGCATTGTATTTTATGTCAAATATGCAAGTTTTAACAAGTAACAGTCGCGAACCGTTTTAAAATATTATCTGCCTACTTTGACAGGTAACGCAATACCAACATTTTTGCTCTACACTATTGAAACCAGATAAAATTTCATGGACCCCCATTTACACCTTGTGCACTCCCATTTTTTCCTCACGCCAACGTGGACCCCCACGGAGTCTCTCATAGACCCTGGGGGTCCACATGGACCAATTTGAAAATCACTGCTTTAACCCATATGATTACCACGACATGGAATGTTCTAATAAAAAATATAAAAAACGTCGATCGTTAGTTCAAACTTCAAACCAATCATATTGTAATTTGTGCCATTTAAATAGGAGAATGGGTCGATGATATTAGGAAGATCACGGGTCACTCTTGGATAAGACTGGCTCAAGACCGGGACGAGTGGCGTAGTCGAAGAGAGGCCTGTGCTCAGAAGTGGGCGATTACAGGCTGAAAATGATGATGACGATGAAATAGGAGAAAGCGCGGACGTAAGTTCCACCCTTATATGTTGTTGGCATGCCTTTTATTCGCACGAAGCGCTTTGCTCTTAGCTTTATTGCGAGGACGGCTAAAAAGTGAAATTTTGTACCGGCTAACCTTTTAGACTTCTAGACCAATATAACTTGGACCTTTTCAAGAAGAGTAAATGAACATTATAGGCACTATCTAGGTACCTACGAATGTAACACTGTCGGCCTCACAGGTAAGATAGAAGACAAATGCTTACCAATTCCATATAAAAAAAAAGAATAAAAATAGCCTAGACCGAGTAAATCCCAATTTGGAGCGCTCGTGGCCCAGCGGCGCCTGCGTACCACTTGCGGTATCTAAGGTTAAGCAACGTGGGCAGCGGTCAGGACTTGGATGGGTGACCGCTTTGAGTGGTTACTAACTGAGCACTCCCGTGCTTTGGAAGGCACGTTAAGCCGTTGATCCCTTGTTGCTGTCTATGGCAGCAGTCGTTAAGCCAAGTTGGAGGCCTTCGGGCGGTTTGAGATTCGTTCGATTTAAGTCAATCGTTAAATTGTACAAAATGAGTCCCCCCCCCCCCCTCTAATTTCCAAACTACAATGATTAAAATTCTTTCAACGAAAATAAATAATAAATACTTTCAACGAAAATTGGTTTGAACAAGATGGGATTAAGGGTTTTTGAGTTATCACTGAAAAACTGTCTTGCCCAAACAAAAGGACGTAAGTGCCGTGACTTCCCTATGAAGATACGACCTTTTTTTTTATTCAAAGTATTAAATAGTGTTTTGAAATGTGGACTAGTAGGTGTCGGTACGGAACCCTCGTTGTGCGTGATCCGACACGCACTTGGCCGGTTTTAATCTTTATTTACTTGATAGAAAAGTACATTACATTACCACGTAGGGTAGTACAAAAGGTGAGTTTAGAAAGACAGTTGCGGCGAGTTTCTGACAGAGCACGATTAGCGTTTTAATAGTACACTATTACTAGTAAAATCTCGCCCCGATACTGTAGTATCGTTCCTCGGATTCGGTTGGTTCGCTCAAGCAAACTCACTAGAGCGGAAACTCTTAGAGTATTCCAGTGTTTCAACCGCCCGCGTGTTCGTGTCGGCGGTTTCACCTGGATTTTCCCCAGGCCACTCTCAAACCGCGCAGTCCTATCGCTTTATTGGCCTATAACGCCACAGCCAGGTTCCAAGAAGTATCATCATCACCATCATCATCATCATCATCTTAAGAGCCGAGCTCTTGTCGGTGCAGCTTGATGCAGTTCTCTCCATCTTTGTCGGTCCGAGGCTAGCCTCTTGACGTCCTGATACGACACGACATCCACATCCCCTTTTATCTGGTTCATATAACTTTTCCTTGGTCTTCCTCTTCCTCTTTTCCCATTTATTTTCCCTTCTATAATGTTTCTGAGTTGTCGTGGCCTATCATTCTTCCTCTTCTTGTTTTAATTATGCTTATTAAGCTTCTCTCTTCCGATACTCTATTCACGACGGCTTCGTTTGTTACTCTTTCTGTCCATTTTATCCTTATTCCTAAAATAATGAATAAGGATAAATTCTTGGGATAAAATATGTAATATTTCAACATTTTTATCAGAGATGTTCCAAAATATAGGTACGTTATTTTTTGCAAAAACTCTAACTCTATTTTTTGTATGCAAATGAAATGTAAATATGATACCAAAAGCGAAGTATTTATTTACATCCCTTTGATATTTCTATCCACAAGTATGTGTAGAGAGCAAGTTTTAATAAATAATCCAATATGAAATCAAATACATTCACAATTCAATACACGTGTAAATATTGGTTTTAAATTTAGTTCCAACTAAAACTAAACGGAGCTACTATAGGCTGATGTTGATGATGATGATGACGATGACTATATTCAGAAATAAATCATTGTTTCCCTCGAATGAGGTATCAAAATCCTACTTTTCCCCATAAAAGTTGTGAAAAGCAGTATGTGCCACTCGTTAGTAAAATGAGAATTTAGATGTAAGGCATTTCATTTCATTTCATGTTTCTAGCAGCGGAACTCATATGCGGTGTGAAAAGCTATCCACACTGTAACAATAGTACATTACTTACCAAGGGCGATAAAACAAAGAATGTCTCAGATCGCAGGTATTTTACGCCCGAGCCGAAGGCAAGGGCGATAAATATGCGATTTGAGGCTTTCTTTATTATCGCTCGTGGTAAGTACAAAATTTTATGACACCCCGTGGCCAGGAAGTGGGTTTTTTCGCGCGCGGAGCGTGCGATAATGGCCACTTTATGGCCAGGTGTGACATAAAATTATTTCCGTCTTGGACGTAAACACTTGAATCCCTCGCTACGCTCAAGATTCTACTTTTGAATCCCTCGCTGCGCTTAGGATTCTATTGATTCCTTGCCGTATTTTAACAGAATTTATTTGTATAGATTGTAATTTATTTGTACTAATCTTAGGTTAATTTTATTATAAGTGATACTATTTAACAATTATTGATCCAAGTTGGTCTCTAAATAAATGAAATTGAATTGAATTTAATTTGTGAATATATTCTTTTGCTTCCTTGAAACACAATCTAGGTATTATTTTATCTGTATGGCATTATACTTTACTACATTCGTAGAGCTAGTAATTCAATAGTTATAGGACAATGTTCGATAGTTGGTTTTTTAAAGTTTCATATCGGTGTATATTTCCTATTTATTGTTTGAGTATGTGTGTAGTAGAGAAAACATCTCATGATTCATACTATACAATGAGATAAAACCGGCCAAGTGCGTGTCGGGCCACGCGCAAGGTAGGGTTCCGTAGTCGTCCAACCGTTACATTATGTGGACTAAAAAGTTCGCAAACTTATATTGACTATGTTTTTGACAGAATTAACAACATTATCTAAGGTATCAATGGATATTGTACGAAAGTTTGCTTTTGCAAAGTACATTTCTGAAGTTCGACTATTACTCGTTAACTAGTAATGTCTACTTAGATGTGATAGTTTTCCTTTTAAATTCATCGTATATACTACTACCATGATTTTTTTCACATGCCTAGTAGCCACCGTTTAGCTGGCAGGGGGGGGGGGGGGGGGGGGACACTTGACCATAGCAAAAATTATCACTTCAAAGCTTAATATCACGCTAACCAATTCTTTAATCAAAAAATGCTTTTAGAAACCTTATAATATTTTCAAAATAGCTATCCAACGACACCCCACACGATGGGGTTTGGCAGAAAAAAAAATTGCACCACAACTTTACATGTAGGGGAGGTACCCTAAAAAAAAATTTTTTTTAAGATTTTATTCTACCGTTTTGTCGGCGTCATTGATATGTATACTCATGGCAAATTACAGATTTCTAGTACTAACAGTTACTGAGAAAAACGGGGGTCGGACGGACGGACGGACGGACATGGCGAAACTATAAGGGTTCCTAGTTTACTACGGAACCCTAAAAAGGGATACAAAGAAAAATATAGCCTACATACATGTCTGTTTGTATATTCACACACTCATAAAAGTCTTATCCTATTTAAGAAGGACGTCTAACATTTTTATTTTTTTATTTCTCAGAAACTTTCCGCACTTCTTCCGGACGCGAAGAAAAATATCGTATTATATAAATAAAATTTATGACTCCCCCACGCCGAATAAATAGATGCCTTATTCTAGAGCAACAAAGTTTACATTGCAAGAAGAGGAAAGCGTCCTCAACGCTACAAAGTATGAAACACTCGTCTCAAAATATTCAGAATTCTGATCATAAACACCTAGTGTTACTCGTATTTGCATGCCATTACGCTCCTTATTGTCAATACATAGAATTGTTTGTCGACTTATATGCGGGTTGGGAGACAATAAAGGTTACTTTGCCGTGAAATGGATACAAAGTCAATTTGGTCCCGCGTATTTCCCGGGTGCATTTCCCACTTTTTGACTCTTGCACAGAATACTAAATAGCGCTTATACACTGAGTTCGTTGCAATGCGATTGTGTTTAAGCTTCCTTTGGCAAAAGTGCATTGTATTGGTAGGTATTCTGCATTACGGAACCAAACAGGTGTAAGTTTCTTGATGCTCCTACGTTGGTATGACATTCTCAAGTTTCTAAGTTTCAAGGCAGCTTTGGTATTGGAAAATTAAGTGAAACAGTTGACACGTAGAATTCCATTGTTAGTATAGTTGTAACTGCGTTGGTGTGTGCTATTGTATACTGATAGGTAGAAATAACTATATTAATTGGTAGATTTCACTATTATATACTGATACATAGAAGTAACTAAATTACTATGTACACCTAGCTTTCCTGGGACCTCTTTATGCTTATCGGGAACTGTATTATAATGTAAACATGTTTTAAAGTTATTAGATTTTCAAAAATTATTACAAATGCTACGTATATTAAACATAATCGCAATAAAGTTTTATCATAAAAATTTACTCAGCAGCAATAGATACTAAATCGCAAATCGTTTTTAAGAGTAAGTATAGATCAGGTTAGGGCAGTGTTAATTTAAATTGGAAACATCGCAAAACTTGAACAAAGGCCACCCGCATCCAGTGGACTCCCGCGACCTTTACCAGGTCAGCAGTCCACCTTGTGGGGGCGAGAACATTTCGGCCCTGGGATCTAATTGTAGAATAAATATTTGATTTTGAATTAAAGCTGGACATATGTGTATAAAAAAAAGAAGACAAAGTGTTAAACATGTATGCATGGGCAGTGCAAAAAATAGCTCCAAACGCGCCAAACGTTCCTTGCATATAACCGAGAACAATAACTCGCTAATGAGCCTAATTCAGGCAAAGTACAACAATCTCAATAATCCAAAGTCGCCTTATCCCTATCTTAAACCTTCGCTTGTTTTGCCGTTTACAATTTCCTGGTCATAGGCGACTTCCTGACTTGGCGGGGCGGGATCGATATGTGACATTTTCTTCTTTGACGTAAACTTGCACGACGTTGCAATGATTCTCACTGGACATAATACTGTCAGTATTACGTTTACGCAGTAGTAATATCATGCGCAGAAGGGGAGCAGTACTGCCTTCGCATCGTCCCGCTACCGCGCATCCCGCGCCAGTCAGGAAGCACTCATTTAAATGTAGGGGCGTAGTAAAAAATGGTATCGCGTCGACTGACAGCTGACACTGACATTTGACACTTTTCTCATATCGTACTGCCTCCGCACCGACAAATCAGGAAGTCGCCTTAAAGTAAAATCTTACTGCCGCTTAGCGTGACCTCCGTTACTTTAGCTTAACAGTTCAAATAAATGGTTGGATTTAAACATAGACATGGACAATGTGATAAAAGGCAATGTTTAGGCTTATTGCCTATTATAGATGTCTTACTAACTGTCGTTAGAGCAACCTAATGCTCGAATAAAAATAATATTCCAATAGTAAAACCAAATTTGACAGGCATAACTTGATGAGACTTATTCTCTTCATGTTCTCATGATATTTCGCACATGTAGTTTATTATATAAAGGATTATATATATTTCTATAATTATATAATATAGATGAGAAATTTAACCAGTAGTAAATGTGTGTATCTATTTGTCTTTACGTTTTTATCCTGCACCCAACAAAGGTTCCTTTTTGGCCCAGCGGTTGACTGGTATAGAATGCCTTATGACATTAAGTCCCCCATTTGTACCTTTTTAATGTGCAATAAAGTTTATATAAATAACTTAATTTTAAATGGATTTACCTTTTCTAACCTGTACTTGTAAGGGCCTAGATAATGGGCACGCAATAGCGTGATAGACGACAAGATAAAGCATCTGACACTATACCACTTGATAGAAAGTGAAAGATGCGACCATAACATGGGGCCAGTAGTTTCCTTTTTCTCGTCCTAACTGAAATGAAAGTGTTTATTACAAAAATGATCAAAGGGTGTCACTCTCGCTTACCCATCCCCACTAAGGCGACTTCCTGATTCGTCGGTGCGGAGGCAGTACGATATGAGAAAGTCAGTCAGTGTTAGCTGTCAGTCGAATCGATACCATTTTTTACTGCGCCCCTATATTTAAAAATTTAAATGAGTGCTTCCTGACTGGCGTGGGATGCGCGGTAGCGGGACGATGCGAAGGCGGTACTGGTCCACTTCTGCGCATGACATTACTACTGCGCAAAAGTAATACTGACAGTGTTCCGTCAAGTGAGAATCTTTGCGCCGTCAGTAAATTTACGTGAAAGAAGAAAATGTCACATATCGATCCCGCCCCGCCAAGTCAGGAAGTCG
Source organism: Cenopis cana (assembly GCA_951800055.1). Lineage (NCBI taxonomy): Eukaryota > Metazoa > Arthropoda > Insecta > Lepidoptera > Tortricidae > Cenopis > Cenopis cana. The sequence continues at coordinate 2,604,386 of OX637486.1, read as the reverse complement.
CCTAAATCACTACGTAGAATGATGTCACGTAGGCATAAGTCGCGTCGAGTCGCATTTGTTGGTTTGAGTCGTTCACCTAAAGTGGGACTCGTCACATGAAAGACTTTTACTTGTCACAGAGCTAGGGCGGGCTTTACCTAATTAATATTAAAGACTGATCATTTTTAGGGTACAGTGCCCAAAAGGTCCAGGGGAACCCTATTGCTGTCACTCACGGGTCCGTCCGTCCGGCTGACCGTCCGTCCGTCCGTCCGTCCATCCGTCCGTCGTCTGTTATAAAAAATTGTCAAAAGAATTGTTGAACTTCACGTTGACCTATGAACTTCAAATTTGATGATAATGTGTTTTTATTTGTATTTTACCAACAAATGCTGTTGACAAACCAGATTTTGTCTTTATAAAATCTCCTTATTGTTCCTATTACCAACATAATTTTGCGGTTGTTTCGGAACTCTATATGTGCGAAGTCCAACTCGTACTTCTCTACTCATTCCATAGAAAATTAACATATTTTTCACACCACCTGCTCGACAATGCCCTATTATATATTGTGCAAACCTAACCGAAAGCAAATCACTATAACCCTTGGCTTAAGCCGGGTTGAAGTCAATCAATCAATAATAATTTATTTCGGAAATGTCCATATCGTATTAGTAACAGAACCTTAAAAACTATGTCAGTATTGCATGTAACTATGTCTGCCGTCCTATTTCTAAAACCAAACTAACCCACAAATTATAGTTTTGAGATATGAGCAAAAAACGTTAAAACCAAAATTTCTAGGAAATGTGTACATTTATTCCAGATTTCTGTTATATAAAAATTAAAACTAAATTTGTGCTTCCATTGTTTTTGCACTACTTCGTAAAATAATGAAAAGGTTTTTTTACAGAAAGGTTTTTGTGTTTTAGTGTTGCAAATAATTACTAAACTATCAACGATATTACACTTAAAACACCGTTAAGTATACCTTAGCCGTTCTTTAACATCGCATAATAAACCAAACATAGCTAAATAACGGGTAAGTCACTTAACGAGTTTACAGTATTTGTTATTGGGAAAAGATTACACTGAAAAACTTTAAATAAGCACGTTATTGGACTTTAACCGTTTTGTAGCTATGCAATAACTTCAAACATTCAAGCAAGCTGTATGCGTTCCTAATTTAAAAACACGTTAAATGATGAACCATCGCCTCTAACTGTGTTTTAGTCATGTAATCCTGCTGAAATTGTTTTAGTGTTTTTGGCAAAAAACCTCGTTAGTTGCACTATTATACAAGTAAGTTATTAAAATAATTGAATTGTTTAATAAATAAAACAAAACTGTATACACTGTATCCACGTATAGTTAGTATTGCACTTTTTTATGTAAACGGAAGGGACAAAAGAATGTCGGTGGGCGTAAACCATTGCACCTGAATGGCACAGCAGGCTTACATACCGGTGCGACTTACAGAATTTGAATAATTTTATTATTTGATTTACGTTACTGGGTACACAAACCGAAACGCAGAGTAAGTGGGAAATAGTAAAAAAGCAGAGTCATGAAATATGCAGAAAATAACCATCCATTAAGCAAATTATTATCGTTGAAAGTAGCTGATCTAAATAGAGCATAAGCGTCTGCACCGTACGAAAGACAGATGTTAACTGAACTTTGGCTGCCATGTAAAGCCATCCTATGTACAGTCGTTACCATTTGCGTGCTTTCACACATTTCTGGTACTAACTAGTTACCGTGGATAGTTGCAGATGCATATTTATTTATTGTATTTGTTTACATAAAAAAATCTCTTTGGGAAAAATACTGACAAATCAGTCTTCATTAAGCTTAATGTGAAATCTTTATTCAATAACTTACAAATTATTAATAATATTCGTACAGTATAATATTTAAATAATTAAATAAAAAATGGTTTTAATCGATGCGCGGGAGGGCCACCTGGCTGAGGGATCGGTGCCTCGTGCTGCGGATCCACGTACTGGTGGCACATATCACAGCGACGCTGATTCTTGCTCTGAGCCAGCTCAGTATGGTACTTAGACAGCAATTCCAGAGTTCAGATATGGTTTCACTCATGTCTTTTATGAAAGACAGACGACGCCATCACCTGATGTTACAAGTGGGGTAAAAGTAGCATGTCGTATTTCGCAGGTATTAGAGTAATTTCTGTTTTTATCTTCGGCTGATTATGGAGCGATGTGACTGGACGTGAGAGGTAGGAAGGAGCGTCGGTGTCTATTAACAACACAGTAACGCCTTCCCCTGAACATTGAACATCCCATACGCCAAGGCAGAATATATGTCGCCTAGTGATTAGGCCTCCGGTTTTATAACAGAGCGCGTGATCAGTATTGAATTGGCTGTTTCCGCAGCCATCGCATAATTATGACTGTGTCATGGAGTTTGATATTCTATTGTACGTATCGTATATTGATAGCGCATATCTGAATTCTAGTGGGGATAGGTCAAAGTGATCGTTTTTTGTAGGAATAACTGAGAGCCGGTTTGAGGACTTCGTTTTCATCTTGAATGCGATGGATGTTTCAATCGCTCTTTTCTTGTTAGTGGTGAATTTTGCTAGGGATGGTTTCTAAAAGTTTGTCACTGTGGGCATATTTTTCACCAATGTAGCTTCCCAAAAAGCGATATCCAGTCATAATGCTTAGATTGGTGCCCCTGAAGATCTGGTAAGCTGTTTGCTTGTCTGTTTCGGATACAATGAGCAATGTTTTCTTAGCTTGCGGGAAGTATCCACAGGATGGTCCTATACTGCTTATTTTATCCCACCAATTACGTAGGTAGTATTGGTAACTATGTAAATGATATTTATTCAAGGTTGAATGTTAATATCTGGGTAAGTACATAAAAATCTTCCTACACCACTTCTAATGTACACAATATCCTGAGTAAAGTGCACAAAAAATGTATAGCGAGATATATTATATACTTTCCTCCGGTTTCCAGACATTTTGAGATGAGAAATATGCATCCATCACTCACTACACCACTAGACACAACTTCAAGCGCACGCGTTGCTCGGCTGACTGGCCCTATGAAGTAAAATCGGGAGGATAATGTTTTGCGCCTAGCTACATTTTAGTGTAGCATTGCTGGTTATCCGGGTTTAAGTGTTGCATTCTTCTGTTTTTAATGTAATTATTCATGGCTTAATCACAGTTACTAGGTTTTAGTGTTGTATTTTCAATAGGAATCACAAGCAAATACTGACAAAAATAGGGCTATGGGTATTTAGCCGTGTTTAAGCGTAGTAACTGTTTTCTTGTATAGTATTTGATAAAAAAGTATATGTATAAAAAAAGTTAAGAAAAACGTAAAAGGACTTTAACGGTGTTTTTGTCGAATAACCGTTTTTTAGCTATGAATCATGCAAGTGATTTACTCAATAAAACAACAGCTAAGGGCTTTTATATTGCTTATAGTGTAGTAATGTTGGTTAGCGATTTTATAGTATTGTAAAGTGTCATATAATCATGCACTTAACGTGGTAGGTCGACTCCATATCTTCGCAACTACAAATGATAAAAATATGATTCCAAGACCATTCGGTAGAGCTGTTTTTTCTATTTTAGCCCATGTAAACTATCGAAAACTGCTAAAAAGCAGCTTAGTTCGGTTTTAGACATAGGACGGCAGATGTGACAATCCTATGTGACAAATGTAAGCCATTCCAGGCTTGCAGGAAGGCCCCATCCACTCTGTCCGCGACTGTGGCTAGGAGGCTGTTGGTACTGCCGCGCACACGCCGCACCAGGGATGCAACGCGCTTTCGCATGATGGCGCTGAAACCATCTGTGCGCGCCTCCGCAAACATGCCTGACGCACTACAGTGGCGCGGCAATCCCAACAACATCCTAAAAGCATTATTGTACTTATTGGACGCGTAAAGTCTGACCCCCTGGTCTTCGCGCTTGTTCAATGATGGCCGCGTGATAGCGTACCTAATAAATGATAAAAGTGCTGGTTACGACGGCGTGTGAAAGGCATTCTTTTGAAAATCGCCCCTTTGCGAAAATTATATTATAATATTAAACATCATCGGGACCGGGGCGGCTCAAGTAACGCTGGCGGGTACAGCTATATATTTCCAACACCTGTTTCTCTCTGTTAACGATAACATAGCCTATTCCATCGTTAGCTACTGTTTAGCAAGGGAGAAATTAAATTAAGGGCCGGCATAGCCTTGAGCTACGGTAGCCCAGTGGTTTAAGCATGCGGCTGTCAAGCGGCGGTCGTGGGTTCGAATCCCAGCTCGTACCAATGAGTTTTTCGGAACTTATGTACGGAATATCATTTGATATTCCGTACATAAGTTCCGTTAGCTTTTCGGTGAAGGAAAACATCGTGAGGAAACCTGCATACATCCGCGAAGAAATTCAAAGTTGTATGTGAAGTCCCCAACCCGCTCTGGGCCAGCGTGGGGACTACTGCCCAATCCCTCTCATCTATGAGAGGAGGCCTGTGCCCAGCAGTGGGACGTATATAGGCTGATGATGATGATGATGATGATAGCCTTTAGGGATTTTGAATTTCAATATGTATTATAATCGCTTACGTGTACCGTACTATTACTATGTTGGTAGAACGCTTGGTAATATAATCCTGTACCTCTAGTACATATTATTTTTCGGAATATAAGCAATAAATACTAACGAACGCAACAAATAGTTACCACCAAAGGCCACCAGATGTACCATGGGCGCTTTTCACATTGTCATACAATTTGAGACTAAATGCAAACGCGTACGTTTGTGCTGGCTTAAAAAATAATATATTATACTGTAGTACGTGGTTTTATCATATTTAAGGCGGCTGTAGAGACAAGGCCTTCTCCATACAAACTCTGTGCAAGTTTTATTCGTCGGTTTTGGCACTACCGCATATATATATTTTTGCTTGTTAATACATTGGATATACGAAGAATGTCAAGGAAAAAAATACAAAAATTTCCACTTTGGATCCTACATACCTACAATGTGACGCTGACTGTACCTACACAATACAACCAGCAACCTTATTAGTAGGTACTTTTGCCCTGTTCCAAAGTAGTTGTGTTGCTGTCCTCTGTCACTAAATTGATGGTCCGTGGCCATCTCCTTTTATCGCACGCGCATCACTCGCTACATCACTTTCTAATATCGCATTGAAAGTCACCCGGCGGGGGACCATTGAACGGCGCGATGACGTCATGCGAGTGAGTCGCCCCTGGCGCAGCACAGGTTATATTCTATACTATTGAAAAAGGTATCCTCTAAATCCTTCATTGATTTGGCCAAACCCAATTGTTTCCAATATCGCGTACAAATGTGTGTTTTATTTCAATCCCCAAGACACTTCCGTATCTATTTTGTGTCTAAGCAAAGTAGGTAAAAATAATAAACAAACAAAACAAAATCATAAATCCTTAGATATAAAGTTTCTTTTTCTCTGTTAAGTACAGTTACAACTCAAAAGAATAGCTCCCAAGCTGATACTTTAAGAACAGTCCTGTAAAACTTTTTTTGGTAATCGCAGCGACGTTGATAATGTCTGAAAAACCACAGATCCAAAAGAAACTGAAATAAATAGAACTAGTGATGTGAATATCAAGGGAAGACTTTTTATCCGACCCCCTAGATGATACCGATTTAGACCCGCATTGCGAAATAGACTTTTGTTCTATAAGGATAAGGTTGTATTTTGCGGGAGGCGGTTTCAAATTAGGTCGTTAGTATTTCAATACTTTCTTTTGACCGGTTCGTGGCATTAGGATTGCCCATATTGGCTATCGTTCGTTGAAATGGGCTTAGATTTTCTTATGCTAGCACCACACTAAACTTCGCCGTATTTGTGGAAATATTCGTGCTGCAACTCTTTCTTTAATATTGCAAAAGAAAGGGAGGTGAATACGCAACGCGAACACGCATAGTGAAGTGTAGTAGCGGCCTTACATTAGTGCTATAAATTTGTCTCTAGCTTTTTAACCGACTTCAAAAAAAGGAGGAGGTTCTCAATTCGGTTGTATGTGTTTTTATGTATGTTTGTTACAACTCCGTTATTTATGGACTGATTTAGAAAATGATTTCTCTGTTTGAAAGCATAATGCTTCAAAGTTAGTCCCAATGTTACCAGAATCCGGTTCTGATGATAGGATCTATGAGGAATTGAGGGAAGTCCTCAAAAATTCAAAGGAAACTTATAATGGGGGGTTTTAGTATTTTCGTTTAAAAATTGAGCATTTACATTCAGAAACTAGCATTTGGTTAACGGGAACTGATGAAGAATTTTTATATAGGTGTATTAGTAATATGACTTGTTCATTTCTTATGTAAAACGTCATGAATAAACTTTTTTCTATTACTATTTCTATAAGAAGACCACGGACGGTCAATCAAAACTACTAACGTTTCATGGGTGGCACTAAGACATTTCAATCAAGATACTAAAGCGACTATGACGAAGGCAATTTAAATGGTTTTCGTGTATTTTTGTAGCCATTTCGTCAACTTTAGGCAATTTATTTGGATGGCACCGACTTCAAAAATTACATTACGTCTACATTTTATATTAAGAAGCGTAAAGTCTCATATTGAGCTATAGAAGTTAGGCAATTATTTTTTCTCAAAAATAATATGTAATGTTCTCATAACATCTGTGAAGATAGTATTCGAAAGTGGCTCATCCTGGACAGTTGCCAGAAGTGTCCAGGAAGTAACACCTACTGTCCAGGAAGTAAGTATGTAAATCCCATTACATATCATAATATTTGAATTTAGTTTTTGACATTTAAAAAAAATGTACGTACCATGGAGGTTGACGTGTCCGTATTGCACGATGTGAATTGGCGGGAAATACAGTTCAATCATGTTTTTAACTATTTCGAGACTAATTTAGAAATTAACATGAATAGATTAAATGAAATTAAATACTAATAGTAAACATAAAATGAATACGATTCTTTTTACGATTAATTAAATACGATTTTATAAATCTATTCTATTGGGGTTGTGGCATAATATCAGTGTCTTAACACAACATCTAGCTAAAAAAAGTTCACTTGTATTTTGACGGGATTGACTTCATTGATTTAATATATAAAGTAAGAAGTATAATTGATAAAAATGAGTTTATGTAGATGAATCAGATTGCAATACATACACAGATATCACTAGGTACTGAAAAAAATACTTCCATCCAAGTCTAAGGTGGTATTTGACCATTTATAAAAAGTTCATCAAGTGCAAAGCGGAACATGAAAGTACTAGTTGGTCAGAATGCAGGTAGTTACTATTAACCGTTATTCATACAATTTGTTTCATTTTTGAGAAAAGCACTATACAAGCTTCGACCGTAAGTGCCATCCTGGCCTCGTATTATAGCCGGACCTCGCCTGCGGCTCGGCCGGCTAACTCATACTCGTCCAGGATGGCTTACTTACTGGTCTCTGCAGTAATGTACTATTAACTTTTTAGTGATTTGTTGAGGTCGGTTTTATTATTTTATTAATAATTAAAATTGTATTTATAACTTCTTAAGAGTTTATCTTCTGTGGGCAAAGTAAACGTCTCAATGTCAGAAACCTTAAGTGGTTTCAATAATTGGTAATTAAGATTGACACTTATAATTTAAAGGTGTTTTTATTGCAAATTCAAACACTGGGATAACTTTACCTTTCATTGATATTTAAGTAACATAATTTTATATATTTTTTAAGAAGTTAATAGTCTTAGTAATTGCCATTTCGTTACCTGCAAAGGTACCTAAGTACTTGGATTTAAAGCGCAACCTCGATTATTTATTAGTTTTATTACTACTTGAATTATATTTAAAAGTTGTAAATCTTCATTTCACAAGTCACAACCTGACATTTTACGAAGCATAACTTTAATTTTCCCGCCTTAAGAAGCAAGCTTACTAAACAAGATAAAACAAAGTCATGCTTCAAAACAAAGCAGAGCCGTAAAATTTTGCAAAAGTCGTAACAGATTTGAATATCTAAGCAACTTATAATATTTTATAAACATAGTCGGCACCAAGTTGTTTAATTTTCTGCGAAAGTGAACCAACAAACTAAGTATGGCGCAGTACCTATTGTTGGACTTTAACCGCTAGGGTGCTACAAAAACTTTGCGTTGTTGAGTGCCGTGGAACACGGAATATGTTTCAACTGACGACATTACGCGTGATAAGTGACGCACACTTCCCAAGTTGTGAGCAGAATGTAGAAATGTAAATGGAGTCGAAACACTGGCACTTATTTCACACCTACAGACTATGGCTTACGTACAGAAAATAGGGGACCAATGATATTGGAGAATAATTATTCATACCTGGTTTTTTGAGATTCTTTGAAACCTCCTTACACGTTCTCGGTTCTTCTCTGACACACTTGGTTAGATATCTATTTGTTGCAGCGTTTCTTGATTTATTGTGGTGCGAGTATTTAAATATTAAATTTCATCATCATCCCCCTAGCGTCATCCCAGTACAGTTGCATCCTGAAGGATGCCTGGGGTCCGCTACCTAATCCCAAGATTTGGCGTAGGCACTAGTTTTTACGAAAGCGACTGCCATCTGACCTTCCAACCCCGAGGGGAAACTAGACCTTATTGGGATTAGGCTTTGTCAAGTGAGTTGGCAACTTGACTGTTAGAAGTTCTCAAACCGCCCGAAGGCCTCCAACTTGGCTTAACAACTGCTGCCATAGACAGCAACCGGGATCAACGGCTTAACGTGCCTTCCAAAGCAGAAATGGCAGCCTCGAGGGCCTTTGCCAGAGTCAGGGAAGAGATAATGAACTACGAAATGAGGAATTAAACTATTTACCAAAAATAAAAAGACGGGACTCTCGCCAAGATGGCGACGATAATCAATGATATCGTGAATTCGGTTTCTTTTATATAAGCTTCTTGAGCGGTAGTAATAGAAAAGTTACTTGCCATCTGCCGTCATTTTGAATAGGTAAGAATAAGTTTTTGTTAAAATTTAAGTTTCAACAGCAAAGAGTCTACGGGAAGTATGAATCTTCCTTCGCTCGTACGGGTACGTTATCCAAAATTTTTGCTTCCTAGTCTAGTGGTCTGACGCAAACAATTCTAAATAAGCGCCAGTTGCACGTTGCACCAACACAGACCGGTCATCCAAATATGGCGCCGGCAGCTGTCATCCTATAGAAACTTGTCAAATATTTCATACAATCAGATTTGACGAACACCCCTTTTGATTACAGACGGTTTGGTGCAACCCAGCCTAATCCATCAATACATCAATAAAGAACAGACAAAGCCAAAAGCCTCCTAACTTCCTTAAACTTATTATGGCTTTATCTCATCAACAATAAATGAATTCCGCAGGGGAATTCGAAAAACACTGCAACAATTTTACTGTTGCTGAAACAGTTATAAGGAAGTTACGGCCATGGATAAACTTGACTCCCTGGCGGGCAGAGTCAATGCTTCGACAGGTTGTTAAGTGTACGGGGTTTTCTGCCGTTTTTCATCTTAAGGAAATAGACGCTACAGGGGCCCACAAAGCTCGTTCTTATTAGGTATTACTACATTTATTTACCTACTATTTCTCTGCCAAACAGCATCTTATTTGTTCCAAGCTCACACAGACTTGACTATGCTTGCCGCTAGAGAAAATGTGCATGAAATAACTTATTACACCATAGGTACTTATTAAGACACCCATCGAGTCATCGTTCTGAAATAAAGTCAGGTTTGTTTACTCCGACGATACACATACTCATAGTTTTATTATTCAATTTAAAAAGAAGAGAAAATAATTTATGTAAAGTTAAGAAACACAAAATTATAAGACATGATATAATGACAATGAACAGCTAAGGGTGCCTTTCTATTAGAGCTATGCTACGTTGCTAATATGGATGCGTTTGAAATCCACCATAATTAGGCACGTATTAATTATTACCATCTAATTGTAAGTTCCTAGCCTATAGTTATTATTATTGTACAACATGTTTTTAATAGTACCTACATTACTTACCAAGGGCGATAAAACAAAGAATGTCTCAGATCGTAGGTATTTTACGCCCGAGCCGAAGGCAAGGTTGATAAATATGCGATCTGAGGCTTTCTTTATTATCGCCTGTGGTAAGTACAACATTTTATGTCACCCCCTGGCCAGGAAGTGGGTTTTTTCGCGCGCGGAGCGTGCGATAATGGCCACTTTATGGCCAGGTGTGACATAAATAAATTATTGTATTCTATTCTATGACGCGTCGATGGTAGGCATTTTATTTTTAAATAACAACCGTAAAGGTCATCGACTCTTTTTACCCACGACGGAACGGAGACGGTATATGCGTTTAGGGTGAGAGATTGTTTGTTTGTGTGTGCACACCAATATCTCCAAAACGGCTTGACTGATTTAGATACGGTTTTCTGCAATAGGTTTGTAGTTCAGTCGGGAAGAATTTTAGATAGATTTTACGAGGAAAACTCGCCAGGGGGCGCTGCTGTCAACATTTTTCACTTGCTAAAGTGCGTTAAAGCGCGTTTTCTCCATAAGTAAATACTCAGCCACCGCTTATGATTTCGATAAGACTTGAAAAGTACTACATGCATTTGAAGTCTGAGGATCTGATGATGAAGCAGAAAAACATAGTAGAGTACTAAGCAGAGGTAGATATCCCTTCGTTTGTTTTTGGTCTCTTTTATTTATGTTGTATTAACACACGTTGTACATGACATTCAGAGGGTCTGATGATGGAGTAGAAACATACCGCAGAGAACTTTGCGACGGCATATAGCGTCTTGATCGTGATTGGGTTATTTAGATTTTGTTTGCTGAGCAGCTTCTGTACAATGATCTGCTAAGGGTCTGATGATGGATCAGAACAATATTTGAGGGTATAAAGGTAGGTATTTAGTTAGTGAATCGTGTTAAGTCTGTTTTGATAGCATTTATTGAGAAGCCTCTGTAGATGAATATCAGAAGACCTGATGGAACTTTGCGAAGGCACATAGGTGGATTACCGTGTTTCGACTGCTTTAAATATTTTGCGATTAAGTAGTTGGATAGGAGAAGCCTAAAATCCGTGGCCCATGTAACTGAAAATGTCATATGCTATTGTACATATATGGTAAATATCATGTAAGCGAATTTCGTTTTTTTTAAATATAGTTCTTTAAACCTCTTGAAATAGGGGTAAATGTGAGTTAGGGAGAAAGTTATCCACGTGAGGTTACCTATCGGGTCTTCGGCCTTTACCTTTGGGATTTAGGCCCTCAAGTTCGCTTGTATGGCACTCGAGCCTTGAAAGTGTTGACTTGGGCTCACCCTTCGGATCTTCAGCCCTCGGGCTCCTATAGTGAATGCGCTCCAATAAGAAGCTGCGGGCCTTTAGCCTTACGTGGGACGGACTGGAGAAAACTGCACCGACAAGAGTGAAACTCTTAAATAATGATGATGATGATGATGAGCCGGCTTCTGTGCTTGACACGCCTCTCACCTTCGGGCTTTCGGCCCTCAAGTTCGCTTATAAGACACTCGGGGCTAGAAAATGTCGACTTGGGCGCGCTCTTCGGACCTTCCACCCTCAGCCTCGAACAGCGAGCGCGCTCCAAGGAGAAGCTTCGTGCCTTTGGCCCTACGCGATACGCCTTCTGATCTCGTATGTCTTACCCCTCATCATCGGAGCTTCGGCCCTCAAGTTCGATTGTAAGACACTCGGGGATAGAAATTGGCCACTTGGCACCTATTTCTGTAATTCTTTAGGAAAACCTCAAGCTTAAATCAGGAAGCTTAGGTAGGAAGCTGATTCTACAACCGGCGCGTTCGAGGGTTCATATATTAAACGACTCTTTCTCTAAAAAGAATAAAATAAAAACAAAATTAAAAATTTTGAAAATACCCCCGACGGATGTAGCTAATTGAAAAATAATTAAATAATTAATTCGGAAATCCCCCGACTGTATAGGAAATAAGTACATAAAGACATCTTTTTTTCAATATGGTTAATTGGTTGAGAGTTTATTTACATGCCCAGAAAAATCCGTCGGGGGCTGCCATTGCCATGTCTATTCCCATTTGCATTCAATTAAAATTAGAGGTTACTTAAACGAAGGTATAAGATAACCTGCAACACGCTACAACATGCTACGTAATTTCAAGGCAGGCAATGGCAGCCCCCGACGGATTTTTCTGGGCTTGTAAATAAACTCTCAACCAATTAACCATATTGAAAAAAAAGATGTCTTTATGTACTTATTTCCTATACAGTCGGGGGATTTCCGAATTAATTATTTAATTATTTTTCAATTAGCTACATCCGTCGGGGGTATTTTCAAAATTTTTAATTTTGTTTTTATTTTGTATAAAATTTTCTTTTTTACCTAAAAACGAAAAGCTTGTGGTAAGCTCCGATTCCGATAACTGTTAACCCTTCAAAGTTTTCAAAGTAGCTATAAATAATCCTTAACCCTATCTGAAACGAAAAGTCGAATGGTCAAACTTATAATCGGCAGCCACAAATTCGCCAGTACTTGAGTACAATCTCAAACGATGGATCCAAGTTGCGGCATCACTTCAAGTTGGCAAGTTTTGGGCCTCAACTGAAGGCTCTTATCTAGTTGCGCATCGATATAGGCCTATAGGCCGCTACCAATCGCCTATTTTGGATTATTGACTGGGATGATTCCGGGATTTTTAACATGCTTTGTCAACAGTTAATGTTAATTTTAGTGTAATAGAAAGAAGTTAGGAATAGTCATCAATAGTACTATATATTACTACTTCTACTAACAACACTATTAGTACTAATACTATACTAGTACGATTTATTAATAGTAAATATTAGGTAGGTATGAGGTAAAAGACCGGGACGAGTGGCGTACTCGAAGAGAGGCCTATGCTCAGCAGTGGGCGATTACAGGCTGAAAATGATGATGATGATGATAAGGTATAAGTAACGAGCTTCAGCAACATGGTCGCTCTGTAGCTCTAGTATAAGTTTTTTCGAAACATTAACTAATTCGAACGCGTTTGCGTTTTGTCTCAAAATGTATGAAAACGCTCTCACCGAGTTTGAAATACGCGCGTTCATCGGTTAGCAACAAATGTTATACTCGCTGTTTTAGTTTCCACTAGTGACCACCAGAGGCGCTGTTCACGTTTTCATACCACTTTCATACATTTTGAGACAAAACGCAAACGCGTTCGAATTAGTAAATGTTTCAAAAAAACTTATACTAGAGCTACTAATATATCTAACTACTCTACTAAGTTCTCAAACTGGTTTCTTGTCCGCTCCCGCCGCGCCGGGCGCGGCTCACTCTCAGTCGCCGCTGCACCGGCCGCCGAACAACACCAAGGGAATGATCAGTGCATGTGAGCGTCAGCTGCATATTCTGTTACAAAATGTGCGGTGCCTTCGGAATAAAACTGTAGAGATCGAGTCTTTACTACAGGGAAGCATTAAATATGATCTACTGCTGTTAACCGAGCATTGGCTGCAACTTGACGAGTTATTAGTGACAAATATAAATAATTATATTTTAAGCTCATAATATTGCCGTGTAAATAGACAGCACGGGGGTGTGTGCATTTACGCTCATCGTGACTTAACTGTAATTGATAGACTTGACTTATGTACCTATTCCATTGAAATGCATGTTGAGATAGCGGCTGTACAAATTATTGACATAAATTTAATTGTTTTATGCGTTTACCGCTCCAATACGGAGGGTGTTTTTGATACATTCATTCACCAGTTGGATTCATTACTTTCTCAACTAGCTAATGAATACGTAAGCATTCTACTAATGGGTGATATCAACATAGATTTAATGAAACGGACAAAACAAAAACGTGACATTCAGGAATTATTGAGCAGATATAACTTGACATCCATGGTAAATTTTGCGACAAGAATTCAAGGAGACTCTAAATCTTGCCTTGATCATGTGTACACGGACATACCGCGAGATTCCACCTCAGTACGTCCAGTGGACACTTGTATAAGTGACCATTGTGCTATCTCATTTAGAATAACTATTATGTCAGTAAACAACCAGACTCGGCACGTAACTAAGAGGCTTACTAGTGAAGCAAACATAACACGATTCCTAGACTATGTCGGTAATTGTGAATGGTCTATGATATCAAACACGTTGAATTTCGAAACACTATTTGAGGTATTCCGTAGCAATTTTGATTTATTCTGCCCCATAAAAAAGGTAGCTATTAGACCAAAGGACAAAGTTTGGTTGAATGCGGAAACAGTAAAGAGTAGGGAATTTCTGTTACTTTTAGGTATGTTTGCAAGATTCTACCCAGAAAATAACGATCTAATAGACCTAATAAATAACTATAAATGTAAATACAACGCCTTACTAAGCAAAACAAGAAAAGTGTATATGAACAGCATAATTGAGTCCAGTACAAATAAGACCCGAGCACTGTGGGACATCATCAGGTCGGAGACTAGTAAGGGACGAGTAGGTAGCAATGAGTTCGGTGTGCTGCGTCGAGCGGTATGCGGCGAACGTGGCTCCGGGTCCGAGCTGGCGGACGCGCTTAACCAGCATTACCTGAGCGTGGTGCGGGACACCCCGGTGCGCCCGCGCCTCACAGAAGCTATGCGCCTCCTGCGTGCGGCCTACCCGTCACAAACTGCCACAATGTTTTTACTGCCTTTCACGATGCAGGAAGTGGTGGCTATTATAAAAAAAGTTAAAGCAAAGAACACAAAGGACATATATGGTTTCCCAACTTCAATCCTTCACAAGTTGCCTAACAACTTCATTGAACAGCTCTGTGAATGCTTCAACGACTCTTTTTCTAATGGCCACTACCCGGATCCACTCAAACAGATCAGGGTGACCCCGGTGTACAAGGGAAAAGGCGGTAAGGATACAATGAAAAATTACCGTCCGATATCCCTTGTACCCGCAGTGTCGAAGGTCTTTGAGATGGGTATATGTGACAGATTGGCAAAGTTCTTGACTAGCACTGGGGCACTAAGTAGTGAGCAGCACGCCTACCAAGCGGGCCGCTCAACATTAGGGGCAGCACGCAAACTCCTGCGAGTAGTCTTAGAAAACCTAGAGGCGAAAAGGTGCGTCGCTGCTATATTTTTTGACCTCTCGCGCGCATTCGATTTAGTGGACCATAATTTGATAGCGGCTAAACTTGAACATTATGGCGTTCGGGGAACGGCATTAAATATAGTAAAGTCTTTCCTGGTAAACCGTTCCCAAATAGTTGACGTGAATGGTGACAGGTCGGAGCCAGGGCTGGTCGGGGATAGATCTGTGCCGCAGGGCTCCAATGTCGGAAATACCGTGTTTACCTTATTAATTAACGACTTACCATACCACAGCTCAATTGTAGAGTTTATAATGTACGCAGATGACATTTGTGCCATAGTCCATGGCTGTAATCATGACGAACTACAAAATAATGCTAGGGATGTTATTTGCAAGCTACTAAATTGGTTTGAAGCGAACGGCATGCAACTAAACGTGAGTAAAACAAACCTATTGCAATTCACCCTTAGCTGCAAGTTGCAACCAGTGCTAGATGTGACTGTTGGTGGTACCCAGATAGAACCGGTAAATCATGCTTGTTACGTGGGTTTTACATTTGATAGCGGTTTACAGTGGGGCGAGCACATCGATGCACTGTGTGCAAAACTGAACTCGGCCTACTACGCATTAACTCGCCTAAGACGTACTCTGTCACTGGAGAACCTACTCACGGCATACTATGCGTACTTTCACTCGCACTTAACACGCGGAATCGATCTATGGGGCTTAGCAGCTGATAGAGATCGGCCGTTCATTCTGCAGAAGAAAGTCATCCGCTTGATATGCCGTGTGCCTCAGGACGATCCAGCGAGACAACTATTTATACATCTTGGAGTCATGACAGTGCCTTCTTTGCTTATATTCGAAGTAGGTAAATATGTGAGAAGGAACTTACATGAGTTTTCAATGGCTAAAACCTACTCTGCTAGAAGGAAACCTGGGCTGGCCGTCCCTGTACACAGGTTAAAGAAAACACGCAGATTCCTCGGTGTAATGGGTCCTAAGATCTACAACAAAATACCTGAAGAAATCAAAATTGCTAGCACGGAAAGCGCTTTTACTCGTAGACTTGGAGCGCATTGCACGAGGAAAGCCTATTATTCTGTCAAAGAGTTTCTGGACGAATAACGATTGGTGAATGAATGTATCAAAACATTACATGTATTTGACATTCATTATAGTACATTACTTACCAAGGGCGATAAAACAAAGAATGTCTCAGATCGCAGGTATTTTACGCCCGAGCCGAAGGCAAGGGCGATAAATATGCGATCTGAGGCTTTCTTTATTATCGCCCGTGGTAAGTACAAAATTTTATGTCACCCCCTAGCCAGGAAGTGGGTTTTTTCGCGCGCGGAGCGTGCGATAATGGCCACTTTATGGCCAGGTGTGACATAAAATTATTTAAATCTAATATATTTTTCGCAACTGTTCCTATTGATTAATTTATATTGTAAATTTATTCTAAGTTATTTATAATTTGATAATGTTCTTGACAATGTATGATCAATACAATAAATGATATCTATCTATCTATCTATCTATCTATCTATCTGATAGCGACTTCAAACTGTGTCATACAATGGAATTATTTAGTTTCTAATTTTCAACCAAAGTGAAAAATTGGAAAATGAGACACAGTTGATTAACAGCAATGGACGGATTCCAGAGGTCGTGGGTTCAAATCCCACCTGTGGTGTATAATTTTTAAATTTTTAACTTTGATTGGAAATTATAATTTCGTTGGCGGACGCGTCGTTTGGCAAAATTTAAAATGAATTATTTTCTGTTCATTTATTTATTGGTAAGTACAGTATCCGTCTGTCCCAGAGAGCTTTATTATTTTAACAGCGACCAATTAACCCGTCGTCTACCAGTCCCTGGGATCCCAGGGCAGATAACAAAAGAATGGCATTGTATATTTTTTTTTGCCGGGAGAGGACGGCTTTTGTCCTTGTCACAGTTACGTCAATCAATAGCGTAATAATTTCGTAGAAATAGAATCTTTACTTGAATATTAAACAGACGAATCAACTCTCCTTTTCCGTTTCCAAACAGATCAACTAGACACGATTTTATCCTTACAATATTATTAAATTACAATTAGTACCTAACAGTGATTTTCAGTCTACAAAATTTAGGTTTATATACTTCAAACTAAATACAGCTACATCTCTGCTAGTTGCTAGTCAAATAAACACAATGAACTGGAATATTAACTGAGGACGCAAAATTTCATGGACGTAGGTAATTTTACACCCCCGGCAAACTAGCGCTATGCTTAGAAAGTTTTATGCTCGACACGACATGTTGACAAAGCAGTGCAGGTTTGTATTCAACATATTTCCAAGGTTACTTATTTCAAGTACTAGAAACCTTAAACACCCTCCGTTTCATCTTTAATGTTAGTGAAAAATAATGACTAAATACTGCAAATATAAGCCGAGCTATTCAGCGAGAAAATGCTGCTGGCGTCTTCGACACAATGCCATTTTCAGAGCTCCGTGGCCTAAATGGCGAAAACGGAACCCTTAATAGTTTCGTCATGTCTGTCCGTCTGACCGTCCGTCGTCTGTGCGTCACAGCTGATTTAAGGATGATTCATGCTAGACCGTTCCGTGTTCGGACCGGCCCGTTTTGTAGTACAAGAAATTGACGGACGCGCGACGGCCGTCGATTTCTCGTACTAGAAAACGGGCCGGCCCGGACACGGGACGGTCTAGCGTGAATCATCCTTAACGCTTACGATGATTGGTTTCTCCATAAGTTACTTGTCAATTTTCTTGTTCATTTCAATTAACAAAATACACATTTTTAGGGTTCCGCAGCCAGAATGGCAAAAACGGAACCCTTATAGATTCGTCATGTCTGTTTGTCTGTCTGTCTGTCCGTCCGTATGTCACAGCCGGTTTCCTCGGAGACTATAAGTACTACAATTATAAAATTTGGTAGGATGATGTATTCTATGAACCGTTATATAAATGTGATGTTAAATAAGGAAAACAAAATATTTTAGGGGGGGCACCCCATACATGTAACCGGGGGACGAATTTTTTTTTTCAATGCAAGTAGTTGTGTGGGCTATTTTTGGATAGGCCTTTAAAAATGATATAGAAGTTACTAAGAAAGTTTTCCGTTTAAGTCAAACGTTGGTGAGATATTAGCTCCCAAAGTCGTACAAAATGTGTGTCCCCCCCCTCTAATTTCCAAACTATGAAGATTAAAATTCTGAAAAAAAATTGAGGTGGTGTATAATAATAAATACTTCCAAAGAAAATTGGTTGGAACAAGATGGGATTAAGGGATTTTGAGTTATCACTGAAAAACTGTCTTGCCCAAACAAAAGGACGTAAGTGCAGTGACTTCCCTGTGAAGATACGACCTTTTTTGATTCAAGGTGTTAAATATTGTTTTGAAATGTGGACTGTGTCGGTACGGAACCCTCGTTGTGCGTGATTCGACACGCACTTGGCCGCTTTTTTATGTATATTTTTCATTTTGTTAATATTTTGTTAATCATGTATATTTAGAAAAGCCACTACTATTATTGCACCTAAGAAGCAAACCTATTCTATTTTATGTCTCGCTAATAATATTACTAGGCAGACTACAAAAACTTAGTAAATAATCACTCTCCAAGTTTCTCAAGGGCCTATTTTAAAATTTAAAAGCACTTATCCAGTGAAAACTCGTAGTAAGGGTTAACGCCCAAGCCAAGTGCTCTCACGCGCTTTCCCGCGGTCAATTGACTTTGAAACTAGACTCTTATTCAGCTACAAGAGGCTGAAGGGTTTCAGCAAAAGCCTTTGGCGAAAAATGGTGCCTTTCACAATGGGTCTGGAGGAAGTTGGAGTATACTGGTAAATGTTGAAGTATTTTCTGTTATTAACCTTTTTGACGCCAACGACGCACAAATACGAAACGGTGTCCAATGCGATATTAAGGCGTTACACTGAGAAATTTGGAGACTTTGAAACGCTGTCCTGCCCAGACTAGCAAACAGTAGGGGCTGATTTTCAGATATATGATTCTTGACTATATTATTGTGGTACTGACAATAGCGAAACATGATTGCTTAAAATTTTCTCGATAGAAAATAAATCCAAAGTCGAGTCTATATTTTCCTTTTTTCCTCAGCCTACTGAAACAACGCATTATTAAAAGACACGATTAAGTTAATATGATGGTATTTTACCTCATCTAGGCACTGACAAGAGGAAATTTAATAAACATGCACACAGTCAGGTATTTAACGAGATTTGTCTAAAAAGCCATTCTCGGAGAGGGTTGCATCCCGTTTTGTCGTGAGCGAAAAACAAAGGGTGTCTCTTTCAATCGATATATCGCCTTAACCTACATGCATTTCTAGAGTTAAACCACCATTCAACTTTGTTTTTGACATTCCCCCATGTCATGGCGCGTCAGTGTCAGCGATAGTATTTTGCAGAGCGCTGAAAAGGTTAAGAACATTAAATATTTCTTTTACAAAATGTAAAAAGAACGAGCGACAAATTGACCGTATCGGTGCGTGTGTAGGTATACAAAATTGATAGAAATGCGAATTAAAAATAAGTTTTGCGCATCAATCATCATCAAACGAATAAGGTTGCTGCAGAAAAGATATTGCTTTCGTAATTGCTTTTTATGTTACATTATTTTGTATACAATTAGCCTTAGTAGCAGGTACTTAGACGCAAAGTCCAGATGTTTCTCAGAACGTATAATACCTATATTACCTATTCAGTTCTTTAATGTTTGTATCGCTTAATAATTTGTCAAACTTAACTTAGACAGTAATGCCCTTATTTGTATATTTTCATTAATTCGTTATTGTGCGCATTTTGTTTTTGAGCTTATTTAAGTTAACAGAAACTTTAAAGTAACAATTGGACAATAATGAGAAAACTTTGAATTACTTATGTTCTTTAATTCAGATTACTTGTAGAAACATTAAAACTTATACTATTAGTGCATAAACTCAAGAAAATTCTGTACGCTACTGTAGGAATGAAATTAATGGCTTCTTAAAAAAACTATTTATTTACAGCGTTACATCTACTCGTTCACACCGTGTTTCATACTCAATCAAACGTCAACTCATTCGCCATTCCAAAACAATTCAAACTTCATTCGAACATTCCTCATTCATCATCAAGCAGCCAGCACCTTACATAGCCATCAAAAACTACCAATCCCACACTATACTCAAGAAAAATCTTCATCTGAATTTCGTTCGAAACCCCAAGGGTGGTTTGACCCTCGCTCGTCTACAACGCCTAAACCGCGGCCAATTTGTGAAAAAACGGGGAAGATCATTCGGGCCGAGACCCGTTCGTCATAGGTACGACTATCTCCGCGTCTATATGGGTCCAATTTAGATAAAACTACTCAGCAATTCTAAGCCACGGAGAGGAATTGAACGGTAATATAGGTCGATGAAAGCTTCTGGCTACACTGGATATTATACGAAGAGCTAACTGAACCGAGACGTGTTGTTCAGACAGTGTAAGAAAAAAGGAACAAACTTTAAAGGGCAAAGAATACAGGTAGGTAACATACCGTCATATTTTCTATTCTCTAAAATACTTAGTGCAAAGTTGTAAAAAAAATAAAATCGCATCGTATATTTAATTTAGTATGAGCCGGTTTGGCTTCGTGAAAGATAAATTCGTATTTTTTTTGACATAGGTAGGTACATGAGGTGATAATGATTTACATTCTGTTGGATTTTTTCAAAATCGTTTTCTCTTTTAGCAATCGCCCTAAATCCATACTTAGTGATATTATACATGAAATAATTTACTGGTATCAGCGTGCCCCTATTTCCCCATATTTTACCGGTTTGAACACGGCTCCTTTGCTTTATTGAATGCAATATTTACGAGTATGAAATTCTAGTTTTTACCCGCGACTTCGTCCATGTAAACTTTCACTCACCTCGAGGGATGATTTTCAGGATATAAAGTATCCTTTAGTATATTGATCCAAGCTATAAACTCGTTGAACATCAAGTTTCATCATAATCCATTCAGCCATTCTTGCCTGATTGAGTAACAAACATCCAAACATCTAAACATCCTAACATCTAAACGTCCAAACATCTAAACATTACAAACATCTAACTAAACATACAAACATCTAAACTATCGCATTTATAATAATTATAGGATTACAGTAGGATTTGTCATTTATCTAATTTTCACAAAAATGTCAAGAGGAAATGAAGTTAATAACCTAATCTCATTCCAATCTACACCAGTAATTTGTAACATTAACTTACCTAATGGTCAAAATCTCTTAATTAATTACTTATAAGTAATTGAGTGTCCGTCGCTCCATTGTCCTACATAGTAGAAGAAGCAATGATCGGAATTCACTAGTCTGGCCTTACTGAGTGGCATGCGTTTGACAATCTTTTGCACCAGTTCTAATATACTCCATACTATTTGTACCAGTATATTTTATAATGGACAGAGCACGCTAGCACGAAACTTGGCATGACATGACAATTTAAGCTACATGCATGCCAAGTTTCGCGCTTTCTTCCAGATGTGACCGTACTTCGTCATATTTTCGAGCCAACAAGTCGTACTACGCAGAGTATTAAATTAGTATTCTCATTCGATAATTAAAGTACTTGTGTCTTGAGAAAAAGAACATAGTTTGTTTTTGTCTTAACATAAATCTACATTTCTCATTCTTCAGTTGAAGTTACGAAAGCAGTTAGGAATGTCCGTTATGACTTTTCCTTTTCCATGTTTTCGCAACACGCGGACTGTCCTTCTGAAAGTACTCCACATATAAAACATACGCCACTTAGCTAAAGTACATTTTCGACGGAGCGTAAAAAGATGTCAGATAGTACACGTCCATCATATTTACAGCTAATGTCTTTTTTATGTTCCGCGTTTGCCGGCACTGTTTCTTCTTAGCATTATATTTATATGTATATAAACATGCCAGGGCTTACTTTACTCATTAGGACATTTTCGTAGTGCAAACTGTAGCTCTAGTATATTTTTTTTCGAAACATTAACTAATTCGAACGCGTTTGCGTTTTGTCTCAAAATGTATGAAAACGCTCTCACCGAGTTTGAAATACGCGCGTTCATCGGTTAGCAACAAATGTTATACTCGCTGTTTTAGTTTTCACTAGTGACCACCAGAGCTGCTGTTCACGTTTTCATACCACTTTCATACATTTTGAGACAAAACGCAATAACGCGTTCGAATTGGTTAATGTTTCGTAAAAACTTATACTAGAGCTACTGGACGTAAAATAGGGTTTTCTCTGGAAAAATATTATTAAGTACATTACGTACGCTATATATATTTATTTTATTTATGTGTAGTTGTATATATACATATTAACATTTATGATACATAATACGTATTTGTACACATGTTGGTTTGTGTATCGTTTGGGTCCTATTCTCCACTCAATTGCTCAAAGGTTAACTGGAAGATATATAAGTTTACCTTTGTACTTCTATAATCTGTTTTGTCTGTATTTTTTGTCTTGTCTTGTCTTGTGTACAAGGGCGGCAAAACAAAGAATGTATCAGATGTGTCAAAGAATGTATTTGGCGCCCGAACCGAAGGCAAGGTCGGTATATTACGCGATCTGAGGCTTTCTTTATTACCGCCCGTGGCAAGTAATGTACTCTTTGTACAAAATGATGCCCTTGGCCAGGTTGCGGTAATTGCCACTTTATGGCCGTCGATTGATAAGATTTTGGTACTCATAAGTTACTAAGACGATATATACGACGATTGGCCAGAGGTTACTCAAGAGGTTAGATCGTGACGAGTGGAGATTAAGTACCAGTTGCACCAACGTACGAACACAGACCGGTCATCGTCAAATATGGCGCCGGCAGCTGTCATCCCATAGAAACTTGTCAAACTTTCCATACAATCAGATTTGACGAACACCGCTTACGATTACAGACAGTTTGGTGCAACCCAGCCTAAGAGGGGAGGCCTTTGCCCAGCAGTGGGACACTATATAGGCTCTTAAAAAAAAGTTACTAATTGTGAACAAGTAAATTATTCACAGCTGTGTATCAAGTAACGGGCATTATATTTTCAAAATTTCGTAGCAATTTAATTAATAGACCAAAACCAATTCTCTCTCTTAGTACCTAGCCTCTGTTTCAATCTTAAGTACCTATCTATGTATTGCGCCTGATATGTTTTACGTCTAATATTGAGCGATAACGCCCTAGAGAGCTGAGGGGTGCAGTCTAAGATTGCTTTACTCTACATTCTATAGTTTATTACTCTAAAACTCATCACTGTATCGTAATACATCATCCTCCCTCGTCAAACCACGGGGCAAGATGGCGCCCGCTTCCAAACTTTGATTACAAGTTCGATAGATGTCGCTGTTCCACTGATTAGTCGAGTTTATGGGCGGAATCAAGGGCATCCTTCGGTAAGATTGATGTTGTACGGGTTGTACTTACGGGCGTTTCAACCGACGTCAATCCCTGTTTCTGAAAATATTTTAAATGCGAAAGTTGATATGTTTGGATGTTTGTGATGAAACTTGGTAATCAACGAATTTATAGCCTTGATTAACATACAGGACTAAATCTGCACAAGGCCATCCATAAGGCGGGTGACAGGAGCCAATGGAGGAGTCTGGTCGGCAAGAATGGGACATGATGTCACGATCCTCAGCATTGGGGGAGCGACTGATGATGATGAAAATACAGGATACTTTTTATGCCGAAAATATCTTTCATAATGCGCACTGCTAAGGTTCGAGGTAAGGCTGTATAAGGTTTGGAATTCCTTTCCGGCATCTATATTTCCGATTTCATATAACCTGGACCTCGATGAGGCGCGAGTGAATAGGCATCTTCTGGGTGAGCTCGCTTTACCGTCGGCCTCATCTTTGCCCCTTGGCTAGATGCTGGCCAAGAACAATTCCATTTTTATGATGAAGATGCCTATTCACTCGTGCTTCAAGAGGTCCAGGTTATATGAACTCGGAAATACAGATGCCGGCAGGGAATTCCAAAGCTTAGCAGTGCGCATTATAATAGATGATGAAAAGCACTTCCACCAGAGATGTGCTATGCAGTTATGCTGCGAGTATGTCGAAAGCTTCACGTTTCTAGCAGTGCTATGCTACGTGGACTAATGAATATGATTCATTATCAAAAATCATTCAGCCGTTCAAAAAAAGTTTTTTAGACAAATTTATAAAAAGAATCACTTTTACTATCCGTTTCTGTACCCCAAACGCTTTCTGCAGGGTCACTTGGGGGTATGATTCTTTAGAATTGCGACGTAACCTAAGTTTGCTCAGTTTCACTTTAAATGTCCTGAGAAATAAAATTGATAGCGTAAAACTAGCTGAAAAGATGCTCAAATTCAATGTGCCCAATGACTACAGAAACAAGCGCCTTAGAGTGCCTCTCTTAGCAACCACGGCCTCGCGCACGAACCTGTACCGACACTCGCCCATTCCTCGCGCCACTGCTCTCCTCAACTCTGTACTCGCAGCATCACCGCAATGCGATGTGTTTGTGACAGGGATAGCGCGGCTGATGACTGAATGTAAGAGAGTGTTAGAGACGTATAGATGTTAGTTAGTTTAGTTTAGAATAAGTGTGAATCGCTGTAACGTTCTGGTTATAACTGTCATGTTACACAACTTTATATGATTCAATAAATAAATAAATGATTGGTGGATAACGCATCTATGGCAACGTAGCATGGCAACTAACACATTCTGTAATTATTATGTAAGCGTTTCTGTATTAAGTAAGCATTTTCCAAATAAGGCAGTGGCAGTAAATCAAGGAGGTTTAATATCAGGCGTCGTCACGCGCGGCAATGGCCCGGGATATTTGCTGGTTATTAGTCAGACTTATCGGAGTTATCCACTTGCTGACTTATAGCTCTATGGGGTGACTTAACTGATAGTATAGGTACATTCATGAAAGCTATCGGCAATGTACGAGTATGTCTATTTATATGTATAATATTTAAGAATGTGCATTTATTTTGAAGAGTTGTTTTCATAATCTTTACTTTCTCATTGTAATAGTTTATGGACCACTAATCAGTTTTATATTTCACTACTTTTTGTCTGCGACTTTGTCCGCGTGAACCTCATTTATTGAGAGAATTTAATTGCTGTTTTTTACCCACGACGGAGCGGAGAGGAGAGAGCAATGCGGCGGCAAGTGTTTGACAAGCAAAACTATAATCCGATTTTGGTGTGTTTTCCTGAAAAGTTGAGAATCTCTGAACCCTTCCATTGTTAGGTACAAACCACATGGTTCAATACTAATAGAAACAATTTGTTCTTTTCAGCCGATAGAGTATTTTGAAATTTGGAGAAGATTATTTTGAGAAGTCTTTTGTGAAGATTATTTTGAGAGGCTAATTTCCAGAAGCCAGTTTTGTTGCTGTATTTTGAAAAGCTTATTTTGTGTTACTTTATTGTTAAGGGCATACGGCTGCTCAGATATTTTTGGACTTTTGAGAACTTGAGAACTTATATACTATAACATTTATTTGAATTTAAACTTTCGTTTAAGTGACCTCGAATTAAATCCTGCCGCCGGCCCGCACCGTGCTGTAAAGTAGTACGTGATCTCATAACTGCATATCTGCGATGTATTGTGCGTGCGCTGTGCCGGGGGGCAGGAGGCCAGGTATATTGAAAAGGTGGTTCTTACCTACGGTTTTTGAACACACTAACGATAAAATACTATATATATGGGTGAATGTAGATAAAAACTGTTTCGGAAATTATTCCGACTGCTAGGTACACTGCTATTAAGCAGTCATAGTAGCAGTGTACTGTTGAGCGTTGATACAGTGGGAGCGGCCCAGCGGCGCCTGCGTACCGCTTGCGGTATCTAAGGTTAAGCAACGTGGGCAGCGGTCAGGACTTGGATGGGTGACCGCTTTGAGTGGTTACTAACTGAGCGCTCCCGTGCTTTGGAAGGCACGCTAAGCAGTTGATCCCGGTTGCTGTCTATGGCAGCAGTCGTTAAGCCAAGTTGGAGGCCTTCGGGCGGTTTGAGAACTTCTAACAGTCAAGTTGCCCACTCACTTGACAAAGCCTAATCCCAATAAGGTCTAGGTTCTTCTCGGGGTTGGAAGGTCAGATGGCAGTCGCTTCCGTAAAAACTAGTGCCTACGCCCAATCTTGGGATTAGGTAGCGGACCCCAGGCATCCTTCAGGATGCAACTGTACTGGGATAACGCTAGGAGGATGATGAGTAGCAGTGTACTGTTCATATGTTAGACCAAAGACAATCGATCAATTACCAACTTATCGTCCAACTCCGTTGGGACACAACTTGTTAACTACGTCTTAGGAATTGATGACATGAGATTTGTATCTCCTTAGCCATCACAGCGCAGCCCTGGAAGTCTATTTGGATCGACCCATTGATATTAACAAAGGCCAGACGGAAATTAACAATGCCTTTACTATTTGAACAAAATGAGAACTCGATGATCTCGATTAGCTTTAATTGTTTAGGCATAATTTTGACAAAACCCTAATCCATACTAATATTATAAATGCGAAAATATGTCTGTCTGTCTGTTACCTCTTCACGCTTAAACCGCTTGACCGATTTAGATGAAATTTGGCATGGAAATAGTTTGAGTCCGGGGGAAGGACATAGAATAATTTTTATTATCCCGGAAATCATCCCTCAAGGGAGTGGAAGTTTGTATGGAAGAGCGATTCGCATTTACAATATTAGTATGGATTAAGCACTAACGCAAAAAATAAGGCACCTCCATAAGGTGTCGTAAGAGGGAAACGGTTGAGGAATATGGGGGCCGAGTATGGTCACTCCGGTAGCTCAGAGGCAAGAGCGATTGGCCGCTTAACGCTTATGCTAGAAAGACTTTTTATTCCTTAGTTCTAATCCAGCTCGGAGCCTAAATAAATATTTTTTTTACAAATATTTGTAGACAATCTTACACAAATCAACCTAGTCCTAAACTAAGCAAAGCTTGTTGTACTATGGGTACTGAAGTTGTACTAAGCGGCGATATACATACTTATATAGATAAATACATAAAACACTCAATATTCGTGCTCATCACACAAATAAATGCCCGGGCCGGGATTCAAACCCGAGACCTCCAGCTTCGTAGGTAGCGTCACTAACAAGTAAGCTAAATCGGCGGTCATCAAGTGTTTCCTAGTTATAAAAGCCAGCTTCAAGTTTATCTTGTTTACCCATTACCATTGGTATTCCCAACAAAGTCCACTACAAATCAAAAGAACGTTTCCCATGAAGGCTCGCTAAGCCAGCGTTGTTTAAAGCCAGCAATTTGAGTTTCCGCCTGAGCGCTCTTTGATATGCAATCTAATTCGTGTTCGGGTAACTTGGCTGTTTGAAACAACGGGATGTTTTTGTAAGGTCCTGACCTCGATCGCTGTACATTACCCTTACCATGAGTTTGCAATGTTTGCATTACCGTGCTCACTAGCGACTGCGTAAATGATTTACTATGGCGATTCTTAGTTCTATTGCGTAACCGCCAGAGGCGCTGTACTTTTGTCCATACTAAATCGTTTACTCAGTCGCTAGCGAGTACGGTAATGCAAACATTGCAAACTCATGGTAAGGGTACGAACCTCGATGGCTGTACGGTTAAGGTTTTGAATTAAACAGGGTGTACTCGATTGTAAAGCCAATTTGCTTATAGGCACTTGGTTAGAATATGTGAAAAAACGAAAAAATAGTTTAATTTGTAACGCAGCTAACGAAAACAACAAATTGAGAAATAAAGGAATAATTGGAAAACTTGGGCTCCGAGCAGGATTCGAACCTGCGACCTCCTCTGGCATTCGCGGCCAGTCGCTCTAGCCAACTGAGTTATATGAGCAACCCGTGGCCCCTAAATTCTTCAACCGTTCCTTTAACCAGACACAGGCTTTCTTTATTGCGGCCCGTGGTAAGTACAAAATGTTATGTCACCCCCTGGCCAGGAAATGGGATTTTCCACGCGCGGAGCGTGCGGTAATTGCCACGTTATGGCCAGGTGTGACATAAAGAGTAAGTATTGTAATAGTACATTACTTAACAAGGGCGGTAAAACAAAGAATGTCTCAGATCGCAGGTATTTGACGCCCGAGCCGAAGGCAAGGGCGATAAATATGCGATCTGAGGCTTTCTTTATTACCGCCCGTGTTAAGTACAAAATTTTATGTCACCCCCTGGCCAGGAAGTGGGATTTCCCGCGCGCGGAGCGTGCGGTAATTGCCGCTTTATGGCCAGGTGTGACATAAATACATATATAACTTGAGTCGAATTTGATTCTTTTTTTTTTATTCTCTTGATGGTTGTTGTTTATTGAATTGGCATTCTGTTAAGTATTTTTATTTCGTTGTTCGTTGTTTTGACGATTATGATAACAATTCTTATAATTTTGACAAGTTTAATTAAAAATGTAATTTTTATAACGAAATAAAGTATTGTAATCTTGTACCTATCTAATCTTAAAAAAACATCCACGACTCAGGAGATAAAGGGACAAATATTCGTGTTCATCGCACAAATAAATGCCCTTGCCGGGATTCGAACCCGGGACCTCCAGCTTCGTACCAACTTGGCTAAAGTGGCCGTGGTTTTAAATGAGCGCTTCCTGACTGGCGTAGGATGCGACGATAGGTACCACAAGGGAGTGGAACGACAATAATTTAGGAGAATTTCTTGCCATAAAAAGAAAATTATATGATGCAAAATTTAAATATTTAATTTGCAAATGTGCAAGGGCACTTTTACAAGTCTACATCTATCTCGACCAATTAAAAATGCCAGAGTAATGAACGAGTCTGTAGTCCAGCCAGAGCAACAGACTCGTACAGGCAACAAAAGTAGCTTGGAATATGAAAAAGGTCAAAAGTTCCTACTACCTTGTAATAAAGACTTTTGACGTTTTCATGTGCTGCACTTTTGAGGCTGACTGTACCCGTACCAATCAAACCACCCAATTCGAAAGCACGTAACAATTTAAAACAGTCAAATAACAAGAGAGAGCTCAATTTAACGAGCAATGTTTTCTTGTTGTGTATTTAACTATTTGAAAACCGCAGGCGCTGCAAATATTGATAATGGATTGCAGAATCATTATAAATACATTATTACATTTTTAAGGATTTGATTTACAAGCACAACTTTATCCCTTTTTTATTTATAATTAAAACCTGTATAATATTATAGTGAAACATATATAGACAATTTACAAAAAAATATATAGGTATGATAAAATCCTGCATCATAGAAAAAAAATGAAAAACTGGTAGAGCACTTGTATCACACGGGTGAGCCATGGTTGTGTGTTGGGATATAATATCATGAATCTAATAAGATTTATCAATAAAGTGATAAGAAGCAAAGTTATAGATAATTTTATGCTAAACATTTTTCTAATACAGTTTTTGGGTAGCACTAAGCATTATTGAGTTCTAAAAAAAGTGTCTATATATTTTTTTTTCATAACTGAGGTCAAAAACGCATTTTGCACAGTCAGATTTTGGAAGATTTTTAGTATGTCAAAAAGATACAAACAAAGAACTAATTATGTATATATATATATATTATTATATTACATTATATATTTTAAGAACTAAAATAATCAAACTTCGCTTCTCTGTATCGCGAGACAAATTATAATTTATAGATAGTGTAGAAAATGTTACATTATAATGTAGCATTTTCACATTTAATTAAAATTAAACTCCATCTTAAAACTACCACTTTACCAGCCTCTAGTTCGTACCTACCTATAGTCTATAGTGACGCCTGCCTACGGAAGCTGGGGGTCTCGGGTTCGAATCTTCGTTAGGGCATTAATTTGTATGATGACCACGAATATTTGTGCCCGAGTCTTGGATGTTTTCTATGTATTTAAGTATATGTATGTATCGTCGCCTAAAAAGTACCCATAGTACAAGCTTTGCTTAGATTGGGTCTAGGTTAATTTGTGTAAGATTGTCCAATTTTTTTAGGCAAATTAGTTACATTCCTGCCAAACGGATTCGGGATATTAACCATGATTAAATCAAATAAAACATAAATTAAGTAAGCTTAGCTTTAGCGATAAGACCGCCTGTTGTTTGCCTCTACTTACTGTGATTTTGTATTGTAGGTACTGTATCCTTTAATTGAGGTGTGCAATAAAGAGTATTTGTATTTGTATTAAGTATCCTTAAATGAATAACTGTAGTTAGGTAGGTACTCAGATTTTATGACTTCATTTTCATATTCCATGTAATAATTTCCATAGCAGTGAATAAGCTCTGAAACTGAAGCTAAATGTTTTGTTTTTGTTCATTTGATGTTTTCCACAATAATATTTTCCCTTTGATTCAATATATGTATAAAAAGCCTTTGACTACGAATGAATCCGTTATTTTCAACATTAAGTAGATATAAATCCACCGTTGAATAATAAATTCACGAATTTATTCAACGTAGATATTTAAAATTAAACAAGTTTATTTTGTTTTTAAATCATAAATAGTATAATCACTTGTTTTGTTGCAAAAGTATAAATAAGGAAACGTTCAAATATTTTACTAACTGCTTATACATTGTATATGGTAACTTTATCATTGATTTAAGGTAAAGGTCCCAATATTGATAAGGACTTAACCAATATTTTATTTGATACATAATTAAGCCTGATACATACTATGCGATTAAAAGGTTTTTAAAATCTGATTGGGGATTTATAAGCCGGGGCCAATAAAACGATAGGAGTGCGCGGTTGGAGAGTGGCCTGGGTAAATTCCAGGGAAAACCTCTGATACGACCACGCGTGCGGTCTAAACAATGGAATACTCTAAGAGTTCCGCTCCAGTCGGATTGGTTGAGCGGCTTCAACGGCGTTCAAAGCAAAAGTCCAACTCACTCCAAAAATAAATTGTTTGAATCACAATAAATAATGTTCAATTCGACAGCTCTATTTCTAAGGATTTCCCAAACAAAATGTACCTACATAAATTACAAGTGGAATTATTCACAGATGCGCCGCAAAGTGTTATTTTACTGTTGCCACTATGTCTTCATATATTATATTGTTGAACTTACCGCTGTTAGTTACTTCCATCGACTATAATAACAGTTCAGTTAGAACTACACTCTCTTTACAATCCTACTAATATAATAAATGCGAATGTTTTGATGTTTGTTACTGAATCACGCTAACGGATTTAAAACTTGGCATACAACGACTTTATAGCCTGCATTACCATATTATAACATAGTTTTATCTCGCAAATCGTCCCTCGAATGGATGAAATCGAAAGCTAACGAAGTCAAGGGAAGAAGCTAGTTGTATTTAGAGATTAGTAAACACTATCACCGTCCAGTAGAACCTCTCGAGATCAAATAAATCATTTAAGTAATGAACATAATTCATAATTGTAGTTTTAATGCATCAAAACAAAATTAATAGCATGAAAATGATATCGACGACTGCTTTAGCTTAGTTGGTAGTGACCCTGCCTACGAAGCTGGAGGTCTCGGGTTCGAATCCCGGCCGGGGCATTTATTTGTGTGACGGATACGAATAATATTTGTTGTTGGGTCTTGGATGTTTTCTATATATATAAGTATCTAATTTATCTATATAGGTATGTATATCGTCGCTTAGTACCCATAGTACAAGCTTTGCTTAGTTTGGGACTAGGTTGATTTGTGTAAGATTGTCCACGATATATTTATTTTTTTATTTTATTTAAGTATTATATAATTTATTTGTCTCTGATATTGTCGCTGTGTCACCATGAAGCGAAAGCCAAAAAATAGGACGGTAATTCTTGAGGGATATTTTTTTTATAAAGATACCTTATAAGTAAGTTGATTTCTTAGAAAACTTGAGTTCCTCCTCTTAAAATATTTTTTCCGAGAGAAGCTGACTTCGTTATATTTAAATGAATTATCGGGCCCATAATACCTATTTGTACGTTTTTGTTTGTCAAACCATCAATTCCATTTATGAATTATTTAAGATTCAAGTGTTTTTTTTATATTTTAGGGGTGGTCGGAAGGCTAGTCTCACTGGCCAAGTTATAGTGGGACTGAGCTGATCATGTCTGCCGCGTGCCAAGTGGGCTATGGGCCAAGACCGCCACAGATTGGCAGCCCAACAGTTGGAAACGGCGACGTGGCAGACTTCATCGAGCTAGACTCCTTTTTGAAAGAATGGCCGCAGACTGCTCAAGATCGGGAGGAATGGAAAAAGTGGCGGGAGGTCTTTGCCCAACAGGGGGATGCTGTAGGCTCGTAATAATAAAAAAAAGGCAGACGAGTAGACGGATTGCCTGATGGTACGCAATTAGCGCCACGGCGCTCATAGACACCTCCAAAATCAGATTTGAGCTTCAATCTTAAATACTAGTGGCTCTGTGAGCTGTAGACCTCGTGAGTGTTTTTTTATTTATTTCCAAAACTATGTTAGATATCGAACCTGTAGAGCAGGGGTCGGCAACCTTTTTGCACCCACGGGCCACATAGTAGCTAAAAAAATCTTCGCGGGCCGCAGATGATAATAATGATCACTGTCTGTTGATATCAACTCGAAACAAATTGGTACGTCGTACGCGACAGTAACGTAGTAAAAATTCGCACCCCTTTTTACGTGAAAAACGAGAAAGACGAAAAAACCGACTTTTCACAGATAAACCAGCTAGTTTCCTTACCAAACTCAGATAATTCGCGAAATTTTTCGAACATTATGATACAGGTGCGGCAACTACTTCATACACATCAAGTTATATACCTAGATGTAAACGCGAGCGCGAAATTTTTCGAACACTGATTCAAACGCGGCAAATACTTCATACGCATCAAGTCATAACAAATGTCGTTGAAAACGCGAGCGTAGCGAGCGCGAAATTTTGCGAACATTATTATGCAGGTCTGGAAAATACTTCATACGCATCAAGTCATGTAGACGCAAACGCGAGCGCAGCGAGCGCGAAATTTTTCGAACATTATGATGCAGGTGCGGAAACTACTTCATACACATCAAGTTATGTAGATGTAAACGCGAGCGCGAAATTTTTCGAACACTGATTCAAACGCGGCAAATACTTCATACGCATCAAGTCATAACAAATCTCGTTGAAAACGCGAGCGTAGCGAGCGCGAAATTTTGCGAACATTATTATGCAGGTCTGGAAAATACTTCATACGCATCAAGTCATGTAGACGCAAACGCGAGCGCAGCGAGCGCGAAATTTTTTGAAGATTAAGATGCAGGTGTGAAAAATACTTCATACTGTCTAACGCAAACGCGGCGAGCGCGAAATTTTTGAAAAAAAAATTTAAATAGATTTAACTGTAAAATATACTTACAAACACATATCTCGTCCTGACCAACTGTGAAAATATTCGTGGTTGGCGATACAGACGCTTTCACGTATGTTAAGAATTTCAAATTTTACCTTTACAAACAATAAAGCACGGAAGGGGCTCGCGGGCCGCCTGTTGCCGACCGCTGCTGTAGAGGAGGACAAACCATAGATTTTTTTTTAGATTACTCGACAAAAATATTCGATGTAATCAAAGAACGTGCTCACAATACTTCACGAGAATCTGTTGTGAAATGCGACCCTTAGAGGTGAACATATCGAAATTCGGCCGCAGAAACACAAAATAATTGATAAAAAAATTGTTTTTTTAAATTTTGAAAAAGTGACTCGATAAAAAAAATCTATTGAATTACCGCACCTGCTCACAAAATTTCACGAAAATCGAATGATAAATGCGACCTGTAGAGGAGAACAAACCAATGAATAAAATAAAAAAAAATTAAATTTACAAAAATTTACATGCCTAAAAAATTCTATGTAATCATAAAACCTGCTCACAAAACTTCACGAGAATCGGTTGAGAAATGCGACCTATAGAGGAAAAAACGGCCGCAGAAAAATACGAAATCATTGATACAAAGTTTGTTTTTTCGAATTTCAAAAAAGTGACTCGACAAAAAAATTCTATATAGTTACCAAACCTGCTCGCAAAATTTCACGAAAATCGGTTGATAAATGCGACCTGTAGAGGAGATCAGCCAACGACGTAAAAAAAAATTTTTAAAAATTTACAAAAATTTACTCTACAAATAAATTATATGTAGTCATGGAATCTGCTCACAAAATTTCACGAGATTCGGTTGAGAAATGCGACCTGTAGAGGAAAAAACGGCCGCAGAAAAACACGAAATCATTGATACAATGTTTGTTTTTTTGAATTTCCAAAAAGTGACTCGACAAAAAAATTCTATAGAGTTACCGAACCTGCTCACAAAATTTCACGAAAAACGGTTGATAAATGCGACCTGTAGAGGAGGACATACAAAAATCCGGCCGGACATACGAAAGCATTTTTGTCGAAGCTAAAACAGAGACCTCGTTTTACTCGGTCAATAAATGTCCATTTGCGTCTACATTTTATCTCGAAAGTTAGATTTATGCCTCATAAGGATGCTCATAAGTTGACGTAACGCACAGACATTATACTTTATATCGTCGTTGAGGAGAACGGGTATTATAAGATTTTAGTAGAAAACTTTCCATTATAACGTAACAGACACGTAAAAACAAACACAAATTGGAAAATACTTTTATAAAAACGTCTTTATTAAATACTTAAAATACAACACTATTTATGTCCAATGTTCTAAAATGGCGCAGTTCACAATTAAGTAATTGATCGTAACATCGGCATGATTTCGCTATTTCACTTTCGACTCAGTCCGTCAACCACTGTGAGTGTCCCAATAGTTTGCATTCCATCGATTCGTCACGCTGCAATTCATCTCAAACGAACACATTAAGCAGAGCATTGGAAACCGACCAGACAACAATGTTGTAAGTAACCCAGACTCGTGGTAGCTATTAGAAAACTGGAATACTTGCACTAATTATGAGCATAATTGGAGGATTTTTCAAGCGTGACAAGAACATCAGGTTGTTTACAATTCAAACTAATTACAATAATAACCATTTAGGTTAGCTTACTTGTGATTCCGAGTCATGTCAAAATTAAATTACCTATCCCCACCAAACCTTTCCTCTTAATATCTTTCCTAATTAAAACCACAGACTAGAACTCAATTTTGCATTAAATGAACTATTCACGGCACGCTGACAGGGAGGAACATTTGCGGATCTCCCAGTTTAGGCTCGAAACGTATATTCACTTTAGTGTCTCCGTCACCCACTTCCAGGAAACTATTCCAGTCTGCCATCCAGTAGAACCCGTTCTTTCTCGGCGGTGGAAGTTCTGAATCCCCTGGCTTCTCAGGGGCGGCTCCACCGAACGACTCTTCCAAATCAGATATTGACGCACCTGAATCTGCATCGGCTGATGATGCTGCATTATCTGATATTGCGGAATCCTCTTTCAGGTCAGTCAAAGCAGTCGTCGTGGCTACCGCGTCGTCAGTAGAATTTGTCTGCCTTTTACTCTGGTCACTTTCAACAACCGCCTTAGTATCTTCGACTGGATTGGGACCTTGGCCTAGAGGTATTACTTTCATTGAATCCTCATCAAAGGGCTCTAAGAGTAGCACTGGCTGACTATTAGAAGATTTGGTTTTGCGGCTTTTTGGTAAGTCTAATGGCAGGACGACTTGTTGTGATTCGGACGTGTCTAACTCAAAAGGCTGTACTGGACGCAATGGTTCATACAGGTAATTGTTTAATGGCTGGTTTCCTGTACTTCCTGACGAGTTCAGTTCTGTATCCGGTGAAATGAGATCGTAAGTCAAAAGAATGTTCTCCGGCAGTTGAACTGTTCCATCCACAATTTTAGCTGGAGGTAATGGTTTGAACCCATCAAGAGGTAGTAAGAAATGATCTGTTTCAGAATTGCCTTTGAGTCCATGAGAGTCAAGGAACGCTTGTAGTTCAGCAGAAAAATCTTGAATATTTTCCAAAGCCTGATCGTGGTTATTCTTCAGAGTCTGTTTAAGTTTTTCATTTTTAATAATTTTTGGTTTTGGTGTAGTTTTTGGCAGAGCTACAACTTCAGTTCTAGGAGGTCTAGTGTATAATTCTTGTAAAGATGAACCATCTCGCGGCGTATATGGTAATACCACCATTAACGTTGGTTCTGCTTTTGTTGTACTTTCGACAGTAGATTTTGTTGGGCTTGCTGCTGCAACAAAGTTATCTCTTTCATCTGGTACAATATTGTCTTTTACATCCAGATTCACGGTTGTATGATTAATTTCATTTTCTTTTTTTCTGTATGGCGTTGTTGTCGTCAGTTTCTCCGTACTTGATTGTTCGCTAGAAGTGGAAGTGCTCTTAGCATCTTCAGCTCTAATATCGTTTAGAAGTTCTAAGATCTCTTGCCTCGTTAGGCGAGGCAGCTGTGAGTTGGCTTGCAATATACTTTGTACTTGTTGTACCGTCTTCTCTACGTCAACAGCTGGACGTGCAGCAATTGCCGCTATGCTCAACGTTATCAAAAACAGCTTCATTATCTGAAACAAAAAAGGGCTCGTAAATAATGTGCCTTGTGGTACCTATATGAAATGTTTGTTTGAAGTTGCAAAATCGCACTACACATGCATTGCCTACTACCCATAAGGGACTACCTGCCCTGCACAGTTGAAATCCTGTTCCCAGAACAGGGACGTATAATGGGTAATGATGATGTTGAAAAAGATACCTAACCGTCACACAAATTAACCTTAAAGTGTGCCTATTATTTGTTTTTCATCGATAACTTCAGATATTTCCATTATCTCAGCGTTTAATTACAGCAATTTAACATTAATGATCACAAACTTCTCAACTGCGACCAAATTACCTAAATTGTGAATCTTCAAACGCGGTAAACTTATGTCGGACTATCATGTCGAAATCTTAACTTTGTTACCAAGTTCATTAGCAACTCCCGAACGTCAGGCGCACAACATTGTAACCAGTTTATTATCAGTCGAAACTATTGATAAGTCAAAGTAAATTTTCCTTGATGAGGTTGCCCCGGTAATTTAAAGTCGGATAATAGACAAAGTTGTTTTCGCTTCAGCAATTCCCTGAGACTATAAGCACGTCTTACATTTTGCTCTTTCTGTTATATAAATAATTAGATTTTATTATAGTTACGTACATTTTAACTACTATGATTTTTTTTTTGTGTCATGTGTTTTTAATTTTTATGCTTACTCATAATACCTACGTTAACGCTCGTTTTACTAAAATTAAAACTTAAGGTTTTTGTGTTCTAATTTTAGGTATTTAATTTTTTTTACGCAGAGGAAATTACTTTTTCGCATCCCCCGGGCCAACTACATCTGCCCGAGGCCATCTAAAATGCGCGTGACAGAAGCCTGTGGAAAAGTCTGGTCAGCAAGAACAGGACATAATGTCACGGCCCTCAGCATTAGGGGAACAACTCATCATGATAATCTTTAATTATTTATTATTAATCCTACAACATAAAGTCCTGCAAAACTGTTATAGACAGTTTGTCTGCAAAAGGACTTAAAGCAATACCTTCTTCTTCAAAATACGTGTAGGTATAGTTTACACGCGATGATACTAAGGTAAAGCGTCCGTCACTTTCTATCACGAGCGGCATAAGAAAGAACAACAGCACAGTATTACCTCTCAGTATCACGCGATACTCAGCAGTGACCTTACTTAATTAGCTAGCACGAAAACGTCATAAAAAATCACCTAAAGTTTCGAAGAGAAAAATCTGACACCCTTCGGGATAAACGATTGTCAAGAGGTCATTTGAGACATTTACATATTCGTGACTTTACAGTCACGTACTCTCCGTGGTAAGACCTCATTAGGATTCCAACGGGCGATGAGCAAGGCCGTTCCCACGTAATATTTTTACGATTGAGGCACAGTAGTGTTATTATAGTAGCATGCACATTATGCACAACGCTTCACCTCACCCTAGGCAAACCATAGCGTCAGATCTCTGATTATGTGTTTTTATTTCGAGCACCGACGTCAAGATAAGCTAGGGGTGAAAGGTGAGGTGAACGGTGAGATGAACTTTGTAAATAGCGTAGCAACACGGATTTTCGCTAACGTGACCGTGCCCATAAAATATTTATGGTGAAATATAGCACTACAGTGGCAGTGATGTTGGGGATATACGAGACTTGTCAATTGTTTACGATGTAAATATAGACAGTAATATTGTATACGTTACGCAGGTCATGTTGTCATCGTTATTCCTTGCAAGTTTTGATCCTACGTATATTTAAACGTATCTTGAGGATTGTATCATGAGGATTGTTTCTTGAAACTCTTAATTTATCTTTTTTTTATTAAAATTGGGATTGCTCTTGGCCAGCATCTAGCCAGGAGGCAAAGATGAGGCCGACGGTGAAGCGAGCTCACCCAGACGATGCCTATTCACTCATGCCTTGAAGAGGTCCAGGTTAATGAGTTCGGAAATACAGATGCCGGCAGGGAATTCCAAACCAATAACATCATTATAAACAAATAAGGAGAAGAGGATACGCGTATATTTAAGACGTTAGTTAATTCTAATAAATTGAGACCCCTCTTCACCATTGGGTTGTTCTTGAACACGAGGACAATAATTATATCTCTTGCTATTCGATCTTCATCATTTTCATCAATAAACTATTTCAATAATTTACTTGTGATTATACTGATGTATAATGAATTGAAATGTACTATTTAAAAAAAGCTCTCGTGAGGTCTATTTACAGCTAACAAAGCCACTGAAGTTTTTAACCCGTGAAGCGATTTAGTATCACACGTGTGTTACTAACGAAATTTGAATTCAGAACCTACATTTTGTATAGGTAGTTTTTTTTTTTTGACATATCTTTCCACGGGTTAATTTCATCTGCGCCCGTAGCACATGTTACGCTCGAGAGTATCTCGACTTATCTCGAGCTACGCTACGCGTCTTTTTCTGATTGGCGCTCCGCTGTTAAAAAGTGACGGATAGCTCGAGATACGCCGACATACTCTCGAGCGCAACACGTGCCAGGTCTACTGATCTTTTTCTATGTTAAACCTAGTTATAAATAGTGACTATACCTATAAAATCTGCCATTGATTTTCATTGTGGCCATCTTTTTTCAGAATTAATATCCTATAGGCTGGGTAATTTTGGCGAATAATATTGTGCGCTTATGACAGCTAAGGCTTGACGGGATAAGCAGGGTCGGGCGAAGGTGAACCAGCGATGACAGCTTATTCAACCGCCTTCAACCGGGCCAATTTGTTAAAACAACGTTCGTATTGTATTAGGTGGAGTGGTAATTGTGGATTTTCCTTTAAACGGGAAACGTTAATGAGTATTATTTCTGAAATTGTCAGCATATGACGAACATGTGTAAAGTTTTGAGATAGGATGGCAGTATTAGTCAAAAGCAGAAATAAGTTAATATTATTTTTACATTATTTTATTTATTTAATTATTTATTTCAGGCATCTGTGGCCCATAATACAAATACCTTAAAGCCTAACATACGTACATATAATTTTATTTTCTAAATTTAAATATTATCACGGTGGGTTGACGACGCTTACTCTCTGGGTGTCGAATAACTGGCCGCGAAATCTAATATATCCGTTATCTAAATGTTGATTTTGTTTTGATGTCAACCTATTGGGTATCAATGTACCTATCAAACTTTGGGCCGCGTAACTTATTTCAATATAGTGTAATTAATTAACTGTCAATCTTCGTGGTAATAATCATTTTCACCTAAAAAGATTCACCGAAAGTTGATACCTAGTTTTAAATGTTTAAGGATGAAATAGTAGGTACCTAACCGTCTAAGAACGAATTCAATGAACAATTTATTAAGGATAATTAACAAAAGTATAGGTAAAAGCTTAGTGGTTGTCACTGACCCAGTAATTGACACTTATATATTATTTATGACAGTAGATGTGAAAAATAGGTGTCACCGAATTGGATATCAAGATATCAATTTGAACTTGCTACTAAAATATAGTTTTCAATTCTTTCTGAATTGAGATTAATGTATCGTGAGAGCTTATAAGTCTGTCACTCGTTGCGTGTCTTCTTAAATGCCCTTCAATGTACTAAAATAACATTTCTTTCGGCTGAATAATACATGAGATCAGCCTGGCAAATAATGTTTCAAAAAAATATCCACAGGTTTTTGTTATTTGCATTAGCCACTTCCATTAATAGTACCTACATTACTTACCAAGGGCGATAAAACAAAGAATGTCTCAGATCGCAGGTATTTGACGCCCGAGCCGAAGGCAAGGGCGATAAATATGCGATCTGAGGCTGTCTTTATTATCGCCCGTGGTAAGTACAAAATTTTATGTCACCCCCGCGGAGCGTGCGATAATGGCCACTTTATGGCCAGGTGTGACATAAAATTATTTTCTCATGCAATTATAAAGCAATAGTTATTGTATAGGTATTTACTCAGATAAGATAAAATAAGATAATAACTCTAGATAAAAAGGCACGCGCCTTTTTATATGGAGTTTGATACCCGTACGTATACCACTGGGTTTTAAGAAAAATAGTACATTACATACCAAGGGCGATAAAACAAAGAATGTCTCAGATCGCAGGTATTTTACGCCCGAGCCGAAGGCAAGGGCGATAAATATGCGATCTGAGGCTTTCTTTATTATCGCCCGAGGTAAGTACAAAATTGTGAAGCAGACAAGGATATCCTTTTATCCGGAAGGATTTCCAAACCCGGGGGTTGAGATAGTCGTCCCGCTTGTGCTAGCTGTACCTGAAAGAGAGCGAGGGATGCTGAACGTCGGAACTTCCATGCTGTGGACAGGATCGCGTTAAGGAGTCGGCTGAAACTTTCACCGGAATGAGTCGTGTTTATTACGGTTTAAAATTTCATTGTTTAGGTTTCCAAAAGGTTCATCACTAGACACTATAAAAGAGATTACATTTAGATAGCTCTACTAAGGAGCAGTAAGTCGTGAATTTGTTAACCTTTTTGACGCTAACTACGGATTTTTCCACTAGACCGGTCAAGGAGTGCACAACCTTGAGCTGCGCCCTCCTTGACATTCGATCGATCATGACTTACTTTTAGTATTTTCCCAAAATTCCGACCGGCATCTACACGCCATTGTGTTTATTTCTTTTCGCGAAGTTTATTTAGGCAAGAATCACCTTTCTTCTCACCGTCAACCATTCCATTCACTCATCGCCCGTTCACCTACCTTTTTCTTTTTAGTGGGATCCGTGGAGTAAGTCCTGTGTTTGATCCTTTTAAACGTGCTATTCGTGGTCATGTTAACCAACCTTACGGCACCCTATAACTTTACGGCTGACTGTACTGTGCCTTTCAGAGTATATTTAGTAATTTTTAACTATTATTTGGACACGTCAATCGGGAAACCTTGTGTATTATTCTAGATCGTGACTGTGTACGCGAGTGTTATCAATTTGGCAACTTTTAACGTGTGTAAAATTAAACGTATTCTGCAAGTGGTTCTATTGTGTTTATTTTATTTATTCACTGCAAATTGGCGCCTCGAAACAGCGGGTAAGTACCCTGGACCTTGTCTTGAATTTTATCTTATAAAGTTAGTAAATTTATTTTAATAAAATTTTCTTTGAAAAATCGTGTTTTTTGGGGATGGTGACCGATTCTCGGTCGCGTTTAATTATTTGTTTTTCTTGTGTTTCAGCTTATTCGTGTGTGAAATATAACCCTTTGACATCCGTGACGTCCGATATTATTGCTCGCCGGGTTAACCTTTTGGACGCCGCTGACAGCTGTACTTCAGTGACTTTTATCTAATCTGTTGTTAATAATTGTGTTTACGACGAAAGTATTTGCCATTGACTTTTCGTTTTATTTTCAACCCAACCCACATCCTGTGTCATTTATTTGGTAGAACTTATCCACCTGTAGTTAGGACCCGTAGATGTTAGGGAATTCAAGGTAAGTCAGTCATAGTGTATTTCATAGCTTATCGTGTTGTTTTTCCTTGTCACAACGGCAGTATAAAGGGCTATCATTCAACGTGTTAGTTATTTTTTGGTTAGGACAGCAACCGCCGTGGTGACGTTTCACGAACGTTTGCTAGTTGTCCCGAGGTCGATTTACGTCAGCAGGCGTAGTAAGTCGTTTACGTGACGTAGTTCTGCGTTTTCTTTGTTCAACCTTTTTTCCGCCAGTCGCTTATGCCCTATTGTCTCATACGACAATTTTATCTATGAAAGTAGCATATATACCTTTTTTTCGTGCGTTTTTGTAGAAGCTGTCGTGGCCCAGTGGTAAGGAACACTGCTTTGGGAGCGTGGGATCGACGGTTCGAACCCGGTCGAAACGAATCTTTTTGTGCTTTTTATCTAAGGTGCGCGGCAAGGAGCAGCGAAGGTGTAGCTTTCTGGGTAGTGGTCATTTTTACTTACCTTCTTTCGATAGCGGGTGTTGTGTGGTACAGTCCGCCCAATAATTATTTACCGTTTTGTTTGCGTTCACCCACTGGTGACCTACTCGCTTTAGTAAATTGTCTTCTTGTCCTTTCTTCATTTCTTTACTTTTCGTGACTTCTTAACTCTTCTTGACTTCCTTCTTGACCTTTCCTTTTCTTAACCTTTTTCCTTTCTTAACCTTTTCTCTTTCTTAACCTTTTCTCTTTCTTAACCTTTTCTCTTTCTTAACCTTTTTCCTTTCTTAACCTTTTCTCTTTCTTAACCTTTTCTCTTTCTTAACCTTTTCTCTTTCTTGACTTTTCTTTTCCTTTGCTTCTCTTGAATTTTCTTTACTTTTCTTGGGTTTTCTTATTTTTCTGGGGTTTTCTTGGGTTTCCTCGAGTTTCCTTGAGTTTCTTGCGTTTGTTGAGGTTTGTTAAAGTTGGTTGAAGTTTGCAGACGTATTTTGGTGTGTTTTTTTTTGTGGTTTGTCGTGGTTTTCTTAGTTTTGTTAAGGTTTGTGGTGGTTTGTTCAGGTTTGTTCAAGTTTCTTGGGGTTTCTTGGCGTTTCTTGGGGTTTCTTGGGGTTTCTTGGGGTTTCTTGGGGTTTCTTGGGGTTTCTTGGGGTTTCTTGGGGTTTCTTGGGGTTTCTTGGTTTTTCTTGGTTTCCTTTTTTATGTACGGCCGTGAGGTTATGGTAAACCCGGAGCGCGTCTATGGTCAGGCTG
The DNA here is from genome assembly GCA_951800055.1 of Cenopis cana. Taxonomy (NCBI): domain Eukaryota; kingdom Metazoa; phylum Arthropoda; class Insecta; order Lepidoptera; family Tortricidae; genus Cenopis; species Cenopis cana. Next base: position 2,561,195 of record OX637486.1, on the reverse strand, counting down.
AGTACCAAGAGATGGGACTCAGTCGGGCTGAGCGTGCTGCGAATCTCCGTACCTTACGGGAAGTTTACGCTAAGGTTGCTGACGCCCTGGTGATGGCTTTCCAGCGGAACGCATGGAAGTTTAACGAGAACCGGAGGGTAGTTACCGGAGGGTGGATATCCTAAAGTGATCCGCTGCTCGTAAAACTTTTTTTTTTCATATATCTCCAAATTCGAAAAGACAAGTCTTCACGTCTCCGTAATAAATTTCGATTGCTTCCATTACCTCACTCATTGTCCGTTGCTTTTCTCCAAATTCGAAAAGACAAGCTTTCAAGTCTCCTTTTTTTAATTTTCGTTCGTTCCTATTACTACTCACTGGTTATCTGTAAGATCCCGCATTTTCCGTGGGTTGGCTTTTAGCTCCCGCATTTTCCGTGGGTTGGCTTTTAGCTCCCGCATTTTCCGTGGGTTGTTTTTTAGTTTCCTTTTTTTGGAAATCACGGCCTTGGATTTGAGGCATGACTGATTCGTGGCGTGCGAGTTGTCAGATTGTGAACCAATAGATGGGACACAGTCGGATCAAGCGCACCGCGAAATTCATATATCATTATACGTATCATTACGTTCGTACGTATGTATATCATTTTACGTTCATTGTACGCAACTTTTGTTTGGGGATTTCTGGCTCTTGCTTCTACACTTGCGTTTAACCTGTTCGGGTCCCATTTTTACTTTCCCCGCCGTACTGTCCATGGTGGATTAAAGTGTTTTTTTTTAGTTATTTAAGGTGTTAGGTATATGATTTAGGTAATGTCGTTCGTACATTAAAAGGATACTCGGATTCGACTTTTCTTGGCTTGTAGGCAGGATCCCGCGTGTAGGTTCCGCTGGCGTATTCCTGACCTGACTAGCCTTGTTTCATATCGGTGGCATAGCCGCGAGACAAGGGGACTAATTCCACTCCTCCTGGACCTGGATTTCCCATTCCGGACATTTGCTGCCACACTCAAGATAGTGTTGGTTTAATTTGGTATGCTGACAGTACAAATATTCAGGACTACGATCCGATGGTTGTCATTCCCTTGTGTGCATCAGTTTGCGCATCGGTGGAACTTTTGGTGGTTTCCCACCGTAATACCCGACGTATATTCTTGTTGGCCTGGCTGACTATTAGGGTCAGTTGTATGGCGTATTCGCCGACGATGTCTGCCGCACGGAGTATATTTGGTTCGGAATGGACTTTGTTAAGTCCGTGGTTTTTTCCCCTTTGTGTATTAGAATGCACATCGGTGGAACTTTTGATGGCGTCCCACTTGACCCCTGACAGATATTTATACTGGTTGGTCTGGCTGACTTAGGTCAGTTGTATGGCGTGTATGACCGTGTCAGTGCGAGTTATTGTAGTATTAGGGTTGTCCCTCCTTTTTGTGTAGTATTAGGATTGAATTGTTGTTATTTGGTGTTAGGTTAGTATATGTTAATGGGGGTTAATCACGGTAGGCTATCGGCTAATATTTCCATGAAGGACTATTAGTCAATAGTTGGCAATCGTGACGTCTTATGGTTAGTTAAGGTTTTAGGTTAGGTATGCGCGCACTAGGTTAGTGATGTGGTGGTAATTGTTGCCACAAATTTTCTCGGACAGGTTGAAGCGTTGGAGTCGTAGTTGCTTGATAGGGTTAAGGTTTTCCATCGTAACCGTTTTTCTTTTTGGCCAGTTTGCCCGAAGCACTAGGGGTGCTAAGCCTAGTTGCGGAAGTTGCATTCTCTTTCGGGGTTTCTTTTGGGTTCTTCCTTTTTGTTTCTTTCTTTTGGTAGGGAGATGCTGTAGCGAAAAGTACCGATCGCTACGTATTTATAAAATTATAGAATTATTTTCTTTCAGTTAACTTGATTTCGTTATTTGATAATCGCGACATCTACATATTTATCGTGAAACTATTAACGTATGTTGGTGGCATTCGGGATGTGTCAGCCGTGCTCTGCACGTTGTAGTCTCATGTTGCTTCCATAGGGGGCGTTTTCTTTTTAGGCGGTTGTCGGCCTCTTTGCGTATTTACTGGCTGACGATGGTCAGTCAGATTTGAATATAGATTTCGCGTTTCGAAATTTGAATATTTTTCTTTGGGAAATGTCAAAACAATTTACGGGATTCGAGCTCATCACGTCAAGCCGTGAAGACTTCAGAGGAACTCCTCAAATTTGCTGCTGGGTGCAGTCAGTGTTGCTTCTCAAGTTATAGTTAAGTGCAGTTAGAGTTCGGCGTGCAGTGTTCAGTCGGCATACTGCAGAGCCAAATCTGTGTGCTCCGTTTTTCTTTTTCTGGCCAACGGAACTACGTATCAAAGGCGCATGTAGCGACTGCCTAGTTCACGCCGTGGGCGTGCTGTTTGATTGGGTTCGGCCGAATATTTATTCGGGTAAGTTTTATCGCGATACACTAGTCTAAATTCCTTTTTTTGTGCTTATTCCTGTTACCTTGTAGTTCTGACAAAATTAAATCATTGTTTTAGCCAAAACCCCCGGGTTTGGAAATCCTTCCGGATAAAAGGATATCCTTGGCTGCGGTTGAGATAGTCGTCCCGCTTGTGCTAGCTGTACCTGAAAGAGAGCGAGGGATGCTGAACGTCGGAACTTCCATGCTGTGGACAGGATCGCGTTAAGGAGTCGGCTGAAACTTTCACTGGAATGAGTCGTGTTTATTACGGTTTAAAATTTCATTGTTTAGGTTTCCAAAAGGTTCATCACTAGACACTATAAAAGAGATTACATTTAGATAGCTCTACTAAGGAGCAGTAAGTCGTGAATTTGTTAACCTTTTTGACGCTAACTACGGATTTTTCCACTAGACCGGTCAAGGAGTGCACAACCTTGAGCTGCGCCCTCCTTGACATTCGATCGATCATGACTTACTTTTAGTATATTCCCAAAATTCCGACCGGCATCTACACGCCATTGTGTTTATTTCTTTTCGCGAAGTTTATTTAGGCAAGAATCACCTTTCTTCTCACCGTCAACCATTCCATTCACTCATCGCCCGTTCACCTACCTTTTTCTTTTTAGTGGGATCCGTGGAGTAAGTCCTGTGTTTGATCCTTTTAAACGTGCTATTCGTGGTCATGTTAACCAACCTTACGGCACCCTATAACTTTACGGCTGACTGTACTGTGCCTTTCAGAGTATATTTAGTAATTTTTAACAACTATTTGGTCATGTTAATCGGGAAACCTGGTGTATTATTCTAGATCGTGACTGTGTACGCGAGTGTTATCAATTTGGCAACTTTTAACGTGTTTAAACGTATTCTGCAAGTGGTTTTATTGTGTTTATTTTATTTATTCACTGCACTGGCTTCTTGATATCAGTATTTTTCTAGATTTGTAACCATTTTATGCATTAATGCATAGAATGGTCACATATCTAGAAATATTATGCATAAAATGGTCAGATATCTACAAATTTTATGCATAAAATAGTCACATATCTACATACTTTTAACGATATCAAGGATGAGCCTTAACGCCACCTGGGGGGCTAGCATAACATGCATCTCGTCTCTACTCGCGCGCGAGATAGGCTACCTGTCACTGTCTGATTAATGCTGTCAAAAAGTGACAGGTAGCTTATCTCGCGCGCGAGTAGATACGGAATGCATGTTATGCTAGAGGGGCAGATATGTCGTTCTAAGTCAGCATCGCCTCGATATTGCTAGCTCCATAGCTTTATGGGGGCGATATATTACTCAACGTGTGTGTGAGTGCGTGAAAAGATAATGTCGGAAGCTTTGATGTGTTTCTCATTTCGTCTTATAATGTGGACCGAGACGGGAAAATTAGCAACGATTCGATTTTTCACTCCTACTGGGTAGGTATATAGAAAGTAATCGTATAGGTACTTATGGTTTATTACCGGAGGGACAAAGAATACGGGACAGTCCTAACAATAGAGCAAGCTTGTACAATTTTAGTGTCTTCTCATGATCTTTATTTAATTTAACATCTAAATTACAAAAATAAGTAAAAATCGATGAAAAAGAAAACAAAAACGGAACGAGATATCGCAATAATCGTCATTCTAAAATTCTCGGAATTCGGATCTCGGAAATTTCTAATACAGTTGATTATTAGTATTACGATGAATAGTATGTTATAATTATGATGTTAGATGTTACAAGTTACGTCCCATAGAATAATGTAGATTTAGTTTAGTATTACGTACCTACATATTGTGTATTAATTGTTTGTAAAAAAAATGTTACTTTTAATATTTTTTATATATTATCTTATATCTATAAACGAGCAATTATTGTATATATATTCATTTATTTATTTCGGGGATCTCGGAAACAGCTGTAACGATTGTGATGAAATTTGGTATGTGGGGGTTTTCAGTGACGAACAATCGATCTAGCTAGATAGATAGATAGATAGATAGATAGATAAACACTTTATTCATTCCCACAATTTACATGGCATGAAATGACGAAAAGAAACATGCAACTTAAGGATAAACATAATTATTAATCACAGACAATATTAAACTAGAAAAAAAATTAACCAAAAGTGATACAATATAGCCATGTGTTGTGGCAGAGAATGGGCGCTGGCTCAGCATAATTGATGCGGCAGGAGGCTACATCGCTGATATTCTGCCAGGACCCTACAAAAAATAATTAAAACACGACCAGTGCAACGCTGGTGTGTGTATGTGTGTGTGTGTGTGTGTGTGTGTGAGTGTGAGTGTGAGTGTGAGTGTGAGTGTGAGTGTGAGTGTGAGTGTGAGTGTGAGTGTGTGTGTGTGTGTGTGTGTGTGTGTGTGTGTGTGTGTGTGTGTGTGTGTGTGTGTGTGTGTGTGTGTGAGAGAGAGAGTGTGTCTGTGTATGATTGTGGGTGTGTGAGTATGTGTGTGTGCATTTTATATTGTGTTCAAAATAACAAGAGTGTGCGGTAATGTTTGTGGTCTAAAAAGCCTGTTTTGTTTCCATTCATGAAAGGGGGGGGGGGGCGAAGGGGAGAATGCGGAAGTCAGGGATTCTGTTTTTGAGAATTTAAAAGATGTAGGCGATATTTTAACCTAAAACTATTTTTATTTCTTATTTCACGAATTGGTGGTGGTATGTTATTCCAACATTTAGTGGCCTGATACCGAAAACTTCCCCTAAAAGCAGCCGTCCTATGTCGGGGACACTGCAGCACGATAGCGCGTGAACCTCTTACAGGATGTTTACTGTTTGAGAACCAAGTGAGCTTCTTATATAAATAAGACGGGCTTTTTGTGTGTATCGTATCAAACAGTAAACATGCAAGCATAAGGTCTTGGCGAGCAGACATCCTTAAAATATTTGCATCATTCAGGAAAGGTGTTACGTGACCTCGGGGCGGGATGTTAAAACAAAACCTGGCACACGCATTTTGTACTCTTTGAATGAGACGCTGTGATTGCACGAGAAGGCATGGGCCATATGCATTAAGACAGTAATTTAATTTAGACAAAATAAGAGACTCGCAGCATCCCTCCCTCTCATCTATGAGAGGAGGCCTGTGCCCAGCAGTGGGACGTATATAGGCTGATGATGATGATGATGATGAAGAGACTCGCAGAGTCTCACTCGAATATCTACACTAAGAAAATTCCGAATATTGTATAAAACCTTCAAACGATAGAAACAATTACGAACCGTTTCTGCCACGTGATTTTCGAATCGCAGATTGGTGTCCAGCAGCAGGCCAAGATTACGTGCTTCATCGACCCTATCCACTTTGATATCCTGCATGACTATGTTTGGACACTTTGCAATTATATTATTGGTCTGTTTTAAGGACCCAAGGACGATGAATTTGGACTTCTTAGGATTAAGAACCAGACAGTTTGAAGCAGACCATTCGGATATACGTTTTAGGTCCTCATTTAACATCTCAACTGCTGAAACTGTATCTCCTGGATGAAAAGAAATATATACCTGTAAGTCATCGGCGTATAACTGGTATTTACAGAATTTTATGGAGTTAATAATGTCAGCACTGTACAAGATAAACAAAAGAGGGCCCAAGATTGAACCTTGGGGTACCCCTCTATTAACCTCAGCTGGATCAGACATGAGGTCAGAGCCATCATTTTGAGATAATTTGACGATTTGTTTGCGATGATGAAAATAACTATGAAACCAGCTTATTGATCTCTCGTCAAAGCCGTAGTAATGTAGTTTAGCCAGTAGCAAAGGGACGTTGATACAGTCAAACGCCCTTGAGTAATCGAGAAGTACCATGATCGTGCCGCGCCCGGCATCCTGCGCAGCCAATACCTCATCGATAACGTCAAGAAGGGCAGTGGTGGTACCTCGTTTCTTCCTGAAGCCGGATTGCATTTTTGGTAATATATTATTGCGTTCCAGATACTTAGAGACCTGTTCGTAAATCACCTTCTCCATTATTTTAGATAGGTACGGCAATATACTTATTGGACGTAAATCACTCAAGTCTTTTGGTTCACTTATTTTTGGGATTGGGCGAACAATAGCTGTCTTCCACGCAGAGGGTACTTCTGACGTCTGAATAGATGTATTAACCAAACGTGTAATTGTTGCCAAGGCATGGGGAAGTGTCATCAAAATCATATCGAACGTTATCTGGTCATAACCCATAGCGTTGGACTTGGTCTTGGAGCTAGGTCTCATGCCCGGGAAAACGCCGAGCAAAGCTCGGCCGCCCAGATATTGTGAATAAAACAAGTGTCAAAATATTAAAAAAAACCTATAGCGGTTATTTATTAGGTTGATTGTATGTATGTTTATTATAAATATCTGGGCGACCGAGCTTTGCTCGGCGTTTTCCCGGTATGAGACCTAGCTAGATCGATTGCTCGTCCCCGAAAACCCCCACATACGAAATTTCATCAAAATCGTTAGAGCCGTTTCCGAGATCCTCGAAATAAATATATTAATAAATAAATAAATATACAAGAATTGCTTGTTTAAAGATATAAGATAAGATTTATTTTTGGTTTGGTATGATGGTATGGGCTTCATATGGTATTTACTTAAAATCCATACCTATATCGGTTTGCTACCTACTCAGATATAATAATAATGTTGCATTATGTCCGCATAAGAAGGCTCAAAGTCACCCAGAGGGCAATGGAGAGGGCTATGCTGGGAGTTTCTCTGCGTGATCGCATCAGAAATGAGGCCATCCGTAGCAGAACCAAAGTAACCGATATAGCCTTTCGAATCGCTAAACTTAAGTGGCAGTGGGCGGGGCACATTGCACGTAGAACCGATGGCCATTGGGGCCGAAAGGTTCTCGAGTGGCGACCACGGACCGGAAGGTGCAGCGTGGGTAGACCCCCCACAAGGTGGACTGATGACCTGGTAAAGGTCGCGGGAGTCCGCTGGATGCGGGTGGCGCAAGACCGGTCATTGTGGCACTCTTTGGGGGAGGCCTATGTCCAGCAGTGGACGTTTTTCGGCTGATATGATGATGATGATGATTATGGCCGCTACCCAAAGGTTGTCCGCAAGAGATCACTCTTTAGCGATAAGACCACCTGTTGTTAACCTCTACTTGAAGCCTAATGCGTTCCTTTTGAGGTGCGCAATAAAGAGTATTTTTACTGTACGAGTATTATTGCCCCGAAATTTTTAACCTCAAGTCGCGGATTGAATGGCGTTGCATGTGTCCAGCGGATGTGATGTGTGCTATTGACGAGCGATGTATGTCAAGCAATTTCGTCAACTCGACATGTAAGTAGCGTTTTCTATTAGCCAATTTCGTTATGTGTATTAATTTACAGAAATGAAATTCCTCATGTTTAATGGCCCATTTACACAAGAACTTGCGTGCAATTTTCATTACATTACAGGGTTTGATCGAACTCGTCAAACGTCTGTAACTCGCAGACTCGCGGCAAGTTGTTGTTTCGTGTAAATTGGGCTTAAGGAACAAGTTCTTTTTCGACCTAAATTATCAGCATATTTTATTATATAGTCTCGCTCTTGTCCATATTTTGTCTGGAAGATGAAGATAAGAATAATAAGAGGGATAATATCGTCCGCTGCTTGCTTCTACTAACTTGAGTTATGGTTTATGTGACATAGGCATAGACATAGACAAAGACATAGACATAATTTAACATGTGTGTGTGTTTTACATGTGCCGATTTAAAAAAAGGTGACTAGACATCCTCTTCATGGACCCTTAAGTTGTTGTAATAAACATTAAACGTACACCTAAAAAGCTTGAAACTAACTGTTTACTTATTGTTTTTTTTTCAGTTGTCCAAATAACTTAATCACTGTAAAAAGGACGGAAAATGCCCCGATGTTTGACATATTAATACCCCATAGTTGTCATCTAGACATAATATACACCCCAGTTATAAACATAAATTATGTGGGATTTCTGGGTTTATATCATCCTCTTTTGATCTAAATGGCTAGGTCAAGCACGTGCTGTATCAAAATTATTTCTTCCGTCTCTGTCAGTTTCAGCCTCACACTGCCAGTAATATTTAGTGTTTATGTGCTTTGGAAGGCACGTTAAGCCGTTGATCCCGGTTGCTGTCTATGGCAGCAGTCGTTAAGCCGAGTTGGAGGCCTTCGGGCGGCTTGAGAACTTCTAACCGTCAAGTTGCCCACTCACTTGACAAAGCCTAATCCCAATAAGGTCTAGTTTCCCCTTGGGGTTGGAAGGTCAGATGGCAGTCGCTTTCGTAAAAACTAGTGCCTACGCCAAATCTTGGGATTAGGTAGCGGACCCCAGGCATCCTTCAGGATGCAACTGTACTGGGATAACGCTAGGAGGATGATGACTGCCAGTAATATTTCCCACAGCAACAATAAAAAAACAGAATCGCACAAAATGACCCCTTTCCCAGCAATAAATAGTAAAAGGTCATAAATATGAGATACGATGTGTTACAGGCCTCGAATTCCGCGCCACTACACCCTGTGAATACACCGGTAATTGTGATGAATGCCTCGTCCATATGAATACACCCTGTAGGCGTAAAAAATGTCAAGTACTAGGAGGGATAAATTGGAACCAAGTTTATTTTGTGCCGGCATTTTCGGACATTTGAAGATCAACTACTAATGTAAAACGTACATTGCGAATTCTAATTTCACAACAATGTTTACAGTCGACTTCAAAAATATGTTTACGAATTTGGATCTTATTTTATTGAAATAAAGCGCAAAATGTAAAAGTATGTAAATACCTTTGACGGCGACCGTACCGCGCGCTCCTTTTGATGCACATTGGGCTGACTACCGATCACCACTGAGCGCGATTTGCAGCCTGGTACAGTCAAATGCAAAAATATGCATCATCGACATCATTATCATCGACGACCACGGCACGATAAAACTCTATGGTTTCATTCATAAATAGACCATAAACTATAAACTTTAGGTTAATTATGAATGAAACCATAGAGTTTACCGTCCCGTGGATGTCCACGGTAAAGTATAAAAGCGATTAAAGTGCTCAATCCAATTTTCAAATAAAATCTTGGTTATTATTTTAAATTGCCAGGCGTTTCTAGACTGTTACTCATCCATCATCTAACGGACATAAACGCAAAATGTCGTTGTTCCTTTTATGACCCGTCTGACTGTTTCTCATAAATTTGGTGCACATATAACTCAGGTTACTTACCTGAGCATAAAAACTGAATTACATCATAACTGTATGAAGACAGTTCGTTATTACGAATTCTGTATTAACATACAAAGTTGTAATATGTAATTGAAAATGTTTTTATTTTGCAAGTCTTGTTATATATAAGGTCCACTGTGGCTCGACACTGACCCAACTTTGACAGTTTCAATCTTAATTCATGGCAATAGTAGTTAATACTTGTCAACTATTAAGCATTGAGATGTCAAATAGTAGGACCCTTATCGTGACCTAGTACATAATAAACCTGATTTACCATTTACCTACAAAACTTACTTAAATTTAGAATTTAGTCTTTGTCGATAAACAAACTCCAGGGACCATGTTTCACGGATTAACCTATAGCTCTAGTATAAGTTTTTTCGAAACATTAACTAATTCGAACGCGTTTGCGTTTTGTCTCAAAATGTATGAAAACGCTCTCACCGAGTTTGAAATACGCGCGTTCATCGGTTAGCAACAAATGTTATACTCGCTGTTTTAGTTTCCACTAGTGACCATCAGAGGCGCTGTTCACGTTTTCATACCAATTTCATACATTTTGAGACAAAAGGCAAACGCGTTCGAATTAGTTAATGTTTCGAAAAAACTTATACTAGAGCTACTAGTTTCAAACTAGCTGTAGAGACCCGACAAAATATAAATATTAAATAATAACAAGCAATAAGGTAATGCCACCTTAATTTCTGCGTGACAGGTGTCAAGTAATACTTATAACAAAGGGGGAAGGGGGATTTTAATTCGTACATATAATAGGTGTGCACGACTGTGCCTATATAACCTGTATACCTATACCTATTATTATCCGGTTCGAAGGACCACTATTTGGCCTACTAATATTAATTTTATAGGAAAATATCAGTTTACGTGACCAAATTTATTTAACATTTAGACATAACAAACAAAAGCCTTAAGTGACAGTACAAGCATAGACAAAACGTATTCATAATTCATAAAGAACAATAATAGGTATAGGTATACAGGTTATATAGGCACAGTCGTGCACAATAGGGGCGAATTAATTATTACAATAATTAAAATTGAAAGTGACAAATGGGGCGCGTTCTTCGAGCAGTTTATTTACATCATTGAAATATCTAGATTTGATGCTGCAAGTATGTATGTATGTAAACCACACCACATAATATATCAATTCATTGAATATTAATTAGGTACTATATCAATTAGATTAGTATTTTAAACGATTTTAAAAATATTTTTATTGTCACTAATTTGTGTATTTTCAGTTCCTATGTGCTATTATTTTATTTAGTTTCTTTTGTTATTAGGTAATCACGATTTTTCACCATTTGACTATTAGGGTACTTACTTCCATTATCAATCACTAAAAAAATAAAAGAATAGCGATAAAATTCTAACTCGATGACCGAGCTCTACGCAGACGAAGTTGCGGGCAACAGCTAGTCAATCATAAAGTATATAGCGTTTTCCATGAAAAGGAGTAGCATGTACAAAATATGTATTGAATTAATTCTTTCATACACATAAGTATATGCCGAAGCCATATTTTTGCATGTGACTGTACCAGGTCTCGACGAATATTATATCCATGTAAAAAAATCACGCCAGTCGTCGATTACCTAACTAATTTTACCGCATAAGTAAACAGACTTTCGTCGAAACAGTTATACAATATTAACTAGGGAAATCCGGTATTCTGACTCACTTGTAGATATAGCAACATTGACAGTATAGCCTTGCGATAGTGTCATGCCTACCATAATAATGACTGGGCCCATAAACATTTTGAGACACACTCTGTGAGATGGTGCATGTGTAAAAGAGACAGTTTTTTACCTCCGTCGTCAGGTTTGCGGATACTTAGGTATACAAGTTACGTAAGCGGTCGTGTCGCGTATCACAGCTGTAAGATCTCTTCGTTATATCATAACTGTTGGTCACTGCTGGACTCTAAACGGCTGACGAGTAGAATTGTTTTTTTTTCAAGACTTTATTTTACCGTTGATTTACTGTAACTACATATTCGTCCTTATGAATCACGAGTCGAGACTAAACTTATATACAACCGCGGAATTACATGTCCGTCACTTTTTTTGGACTTTAATGTTATTACTATAAAAACCAAATTAGCGAACTTTTTTTATTCCTCGACTAAACCTAAACAAAAGAGCATAGGGTGAGAAGTTAGACCATGGATGGATACCTCATTAACGGCTTAGCTCATATCGCTTAGTTGCTCGTACCGCTACTAATGACGTTCTCTCAACCCTACTAATGACGTATATGATGTATATCAAATTATTGGTCCATGAACTAACCACTAATTAATAATTAACTCTTCATTGATCAACAGGCTGTGAATAGCCTGTATAGGCAACCATAATGTCTGTTATATTGATATTGTAATGCCATCATCATAATTATAATGAAAACCTATTATAATTCCCACTGGAGGACACAAGCCTCCATCCATAGATGAGAGGGATAAGTAATGTTATATAACAGTACTGTTACCATTAATATATTAATTGTTATAAGTGAGTTAATTAAAAGAGTCACCGAGGATCAAACACAATAAGACAGGCATTGGAGGCAATCCTTAGGAAGTTACTAGGCACGCCAATTATAGAATTAAATATAACATAATCTTTATTTTAAACCAGGCGATCCATAATTTAAGTTATTATAACTTCAGAAACATTTATTTCAAGTATCATAGACCTTTTAAAAAACATGTGTACAGTAATTGAACTTACGTAGATCAAAATAAATTTATACAATGTTTCTCGTTTTTCATTTCAGCAGCGAACATTTTAGTTGCACCTTAGCTGATTGTAAAACTAACTATTGATAACATAATTTGTTAGTTTACATGAATAGGTACTTATATACTAGAGTTAGGGTAACTAAAAAAACAAAAAAAAAACATAAAACATATAAATACAAAAAGTAATTAATTATATGCATCATCCCTCGACACTGGGTAGTCCTACGTGCAGTTTGTTTCGGTGTCTCGGTAGTGGTGCATCCAGTTTACCAACAAACGTTTTCAGGATGCTATTTTCGCTGCCATTCAGTCTCCGCATTTAGCGACGCCGATCTATTGCGTATGCTCGCGTAAAGATCATTCGTACGCGCTTCCGCGAACATAGCGGATGCACTGCAATACCTTGGCAGTTTCAATAGCATCCTAAAAACGTTATATAACGGCATTTAAAACTGTTTAAAAAATAAAACATTAAATTATTAAGATTAATACAAGAGCACAGATGGCGGTCACCGTGGAGTTTTTAGTCGATAGAAATACCACATACTCGTAATAACCCAGTCATCCCCCGATGTCTCGGTACCTGTAGCTCTAGTATAAGTTTTTTCGAAGCATTAACTAATTCGAACGCGCTTGCGTTAGGTCTCAATATGTGTGAAAACGCTCTCACCGAGTTTGAAATACGCGCGTTCATCGGTTAGCAACAAATGTTATACTCGCTGTTTTAGTTTCCACTAGTGACCAGAGGCGCTGTTCACGTTTTCATACCACTTTCATACATTTTGAGACAAAACGCAAACGCGTTCGAATTAGTTAATATTTCGAAAAAACTTATACTAGAGCTACTGGTTAGCGGCCACTCTCCAACCGGGCCCGGCCTATAAACCACAGCCAGATTAAAAAAAAACTGGTTAGCAGGTTTTAATGGAACAAAAAAAACGATACATGAGCCGGTTAAGGCGATATATCGATTGAAAGAGACACCCTTTGTTTTTCACTCACGACAAAACGGGATGCAACCCTCTCCAAGAATGGCTTTTTAGACAAATCTCGTTAAATATCTGACTGTGTGCAGGTTTATTAAATTTCCTCTTGTCAGTACCTAGATGAGGTAAAATACCATCATATTAACTTAATCGTGTCTTTTAATAATGCGTTGTTTTAGTAGGCTGAGGAAAAAAAGGCAAATATAAACTCGACTTTGGATTTATTTTCTATCGAGAAAATTTTAAGCAATCATGTTTCGCTATTGTCAGTACCACAATCATATAGTCAAGAATCATATATCTGAAAATCAGCCCCTACTGTTTGCTAGTCTGGGCAGGACAGCGTTTCAGTCTCCAAATTTCTCAGTGTAGCGCCTTAAAATGATGATGTGAAGAAATTTGTTAAGTGTTTTTTTAGTTTCTTATTCAAGATTTTAAATTCAGCATAACGTTCTTTCACACCCCGTGTATGAATTTCTGACACAGGATGCCACGATATCGAAGTTATCGAGTTAAAAATAGTTTTCAGACTTGTGCCAAACTTGTTCAAGAGGAAGCTTATTATATGTTTGCTGTGCCGGCTGAAAAGGAAACGAGTAGGTAGCCAACTTCGGAACCCTGGAAGAACGCACGTTTCACATTTCAATTTAGTTTCAATATTAGAGTTTAAAACTTTGGATGTGTGGTGTGACAAGAATGGACCGGATTAGGAATGAGTATATAAGGGAAAGCCTGAAAGTAGCACCCATTACCGAAAAACTAAGAGGCAATCGCCTGGCGTGGTACGGCCATGTAATGAGGAGGGATGAAAGTCATGTAACAAGGAGAGTACTAGATATGAATGTGGATGGATGCAAGAAACGAGGTAGGCCAAAGAAAAGGTGGATGGATTGTGTGAGAGACGATATGAACAAAAAAGGTGTGAATGAAGAGATGACGAGTGACAGAGATGTATGGAAGAAAAATACATGCTGCGCCGACCCCAAATAAATGGGAAAAGGGCAAACGAATGATGATTAGAGTTTAAAACTTTAAACTTTCGTGCGTAATGTTTCGCGTTATTTTTTTTTTTATATCTTTATTTAATAAAAAATGGTTTTGTCACAGTGACTATGCCACCCCCATTGAGATCCTTAAACATTGGTTGATCCTTAATATCCTTATACAGTACTAAATAAGGTACCTAAGGTTGTCTTGAAGAGATCGCTCATTAGCGATAAGACCGCCTGTTGTTTGCCTCTACTCATTGTCAATATGTACTGTTATGTGTTACTTTTGTTGGGGTTATGCAACAAAGAGTATTTGTATTGTATTGTAAATACATTTTACTAAACGATTTACATTCAAGTTTTACTACGACCTCTCACTCATCCTTAGGATTAAAATCTCTCACTCATCCTTAAAATTGTCATGTTATGACTTGTATTTTCTATTTATTCTTTTCAATAATTATTTATTTTGATTTTGTGGAGCGCTCGTGGCCCAGCGGCGCCTGCGTACCGCTTGCGGTATCTAAGGTTAAGCAACGTGGGCAACGGTCAGGACTTGGATGGGTGACCGCTTTGAGTGGTTACTAACTGAGCGCTCCCGTGCTTTGGAAGACACGTTAAGCCGTTGATCCCGGTTGCTGTCTATGGCAGCAGTCGTTAAACCAAGTTGGAGGCCTTCGGGCGGTTTGAGAACTTCTAACAGTCAAGTTGCCCACTCACTTGACAAAGCCTAATCCCAATAAGGTCTAGTTTCCCCTCGGGGTTGGAAGGTCAGATGGCAGTCGCTTCCGTAAAAACTAGTGCCTACGCCAATTCTTGGGATTAGGTAGCGGACCCCAGGCATCCTTCAGGATGCAACTGTACTGGGATAACGCTAGGAGGATGATGATGATTTTGTGGTGTGCAAGGTGTAAAAAGTGCAGAACAAAATTGAAATCAAATTTGAATGCCAAATATGTGTCTCAAATTGCTCTTCGGTGTAGTTTTTTATATTTATTTTGTGAAGTTTCCTTTTAACGAGACTCTGGCTAGCATCATAAAGTATAACATTGCTTATAAGTTGTGACCGGAAAGTTGTTCTTAGATAATAACAGCTAGATAAGTACGTTTTCAATGTGATTTACACTACTTAGGTGACTTCCTGATTTGTCGGTGCGGAGGCAGTACGATATGAGAAAAGTGTCAAATGTCAGTGTTAGCTGTCAGTCGACTCGGTACCATTTTTTACTGATCCCCTACATTTAAATGAGTGCTTCCTGTCTGGCGCGGGATGCGCGGTAGCGGGACTATGTGAAGGCGGTACTGCTCCGTTTCTGCACATGACTACTGCGCAAAAGTAATACTGACAGTATTTTGTCAAGTGAGAATTTGCGACGTCAGTAAGTTTACCTCAAAGAAGAAAATGTCACATATCGATCCCGCCCCGCCAAGTCAGGTAGTCGCCTTATTCTCTAAGCTGGTTAGTGACATCCAGAAACAGGCATCAAAGCCAAAAGCCAAACAAAGGAGACAAATCTCGTCTAAAGTCTCCATTGCATCTAAAAATTCAATTCCATTTTGACATAAGTTCGTCGCGCATTTACTCGTACACCCTTGGACAGACACTTAGCAAGACAGGACAAACATTATAGGTATTC
Source organism: Cenopis cana (assembly GCA_951800055.1). Classification (NCBI taxonomy): domain Eukaryota; kingdom Metazoa; phylum Arthropoda; class Insecta; order Lepidoptera; family Tortricidae; genus Cenopis; species Cenopis cana. Next base: position 2,545,179 of record OX637486.1, on the reverse strand, counting down.
AAATATACAAGGGCTTCAAATATAATTTCACTATGTCAGAAACGAGGTTCTAGAATTGAGCATTTAAACGCGTTATGACCTGACTAGGAAGGTTGTGTTGTTTGACGTAGCCTTATCCAGAAGTTTCAAGTTTCTCGCTGTGTTGGTTTCTACTAGAAAGACTTAGATATTAGACCCAGAAACTTTCTAGGTTTAAGTCTTAGAAATCCTCTTTTCTTGTATGGGGCTGCTCTTGATGTTGAATTCAAAAGTTGCAATGAAATCTAAGACCCGATTATGGACCTCATGAGTAATTAAAACGATGTGAATAAAATACACATAATTATATACAATTACAGCACAACACCTAATAATACTAATAGAGCCTTTTCCAAAAAGATCGCAGCTAATAACGACGTTCAATTAGTTAACTTCTGTTTATTCCAACTCGTCACGAAAGTTGACCGCCTATTGTTCTACCTCTGTCTTCCTGTTTCTTTGTTTTTCTTTTGTATGTGCTGATTTATTGTATGAGGTGTGCAATAAACAGTAATTGTATTGTTACCTATATATTTCATGGAAAACAATTTTTTGTGACGTAGTGGACCGAAATAAATCCCTATATGAAACTTTTTGAATCTTTACTAGAAACGCATCAAAATAAGATAGACAGTCTTAGTCACTTGATACTCTTGCGTTAGTTTTTTCACACACCTATGTTTGAATGGAACTTAATAAGGATGTTGACTCAAATTGATTATTACTCCAAAAGAAAGAAGACATTAAAACTATGTCTTTTGGTTAAATTCTATAGAAAAGTCTCAAAAAATAACGAAGCTGCAACCGTTAGAATGTTATAGTTATAGAGAGATAGCGCTACAGATCTGTGACGTCACTGATTTAGAGCGCCATAGTAAATGACGATCGTTCAATACAGAGGTGCGTTTTGGGGAAAAGGGACAAGATATGCCCCTGTTAAAACTTTGAAGACTTTTAATTATGTGATTACTTATTCTTTTGAGTTACATTTTTCGCCATTTGATTGAGACTTGGATCGTTTTTCGAGACAATTAGGCCTTACATATTGATTTTCTTATTTGTTGCCAACATTCGTATTTATGATAAAATTAGAAAATTATTGAAATTGTAGAAATAGATCGCTCCGTTGTCCGTGAGTTTGATGGCAAGCGGACATCACTGGAAGAAAAGAGAGAATTTTGGAGAAAAGAGATAAATGTCTCGTTTTTCCAAAAAACTAGAAATGATATCAGAAGTATACTGAAGAGGCTTTTCCTACATTCTGTGCATTGTTCCTTAGTAGTGCCCAAAAACTACCTAAATATTATTACCAAGAGACTAAAGTCCCCACAGATAAACAGGTATGTGTAGTGTTGTATTTTTTATCAATATATAAGCATTTATTTGTATGTACACCCGATCGTCGGTCTCATCATTGCCCCCCCGGCTGGATGCTGGCCAAGAGCAATCCCATTTTTTATAAAATAAAAAACCCAATATCAAATGAAATGGGTATCAAATAAAATATTGAATTCTCATACAAAGTGTACATATTTATTTTGCTCTTGGATGTAGTCAATAAAAATAAAATATATTTACGTCGACAGTTTTAATTAAAGAGCCGATGAAAGAAAACTGAATATAAAATGGCTTTGTTACTTCTCTCGAATTTACAAGATGTCACGTAATTTTCCTATAGTGCTTAGAAAGGACAATTTATTAAACTATAATAGTGCATAGTTTTCATTCTTTTAGATACATTATTAAAACAGTATCTCTTTATTATCTTAGCATCTAACTTGCTGCTTATTACTTGTTTAATAATAACTAGATAAGTCGGTGTTTTGTAGAGCGTTAAACGAAACAATTAAAAAGAAAACAGTCGTTGATTTCATCATGTTGACCAGTGTTGCCAGAAGGGTTTTACGTTTCGTTACGCGCAGCTCTTAAAAATAGTACGCAAATTCAAGTTTGGGTACGCCGAACAACATTTATTGACAAACTGTGCTTTATGCAGCTGGTGCATATAGTGTACGCCGTACGATAAAAAAAACCGCAAATCGATGTACAGTTTAGCCGTTAGGCACACACATACTAGAGGTCAAAACAAAATTTTTGACCCGCAGTTCCTAAAAAAATTTCCCTTAGGGGGGAGAGCCGAGACATTCTTTTTTTTGTATGAAAAAAGAACATTTTTTTTCAGAAACCTATCGTGTGTAGTATCATATGAAAGAGTTTTTTGAGGCGGTTCTTAAAACATACCACATCATTACCAGATACAAACACAGACACAACACAACAGATAAAAAAATCGGCCCGTCATGCCTACACACAATACGATTTGGCAGTGGCACTGCAAGCAGGGCCCTGCAGGCAGGGCTTTGTGTAGGCAGCTTTAGAGACTGTGTATAGACCTACATAAATTTCACATTTTTAAATCATAAGCCTTATTACAAGTTTTAATTTTTATTATTTCATATTTTGACAAAAGTATTGATAATCCAATCAAATTAAAGACAATATATAGTAATACTTACTCACAATTGATCCTGTCCTATTTTGATCAATACGATCGATAAAACAATAACAAGCCGCAACAAATTGTACTACAAACTTAACTTGTACTTGTACTTGACGTGAAATGACATGAAAAAACCGCTTTATTTAATTTTACCGAGAGCCAAGATGCCAACAGCACAGCGCAAACCAAATCAAAACTGCGGCGCTGACTTATGAACAGTTATAATCATACAGTACAGTCAAACTAAATCAAACCGAAATCTGTCATTAATATGTTCGATTTTGCCTTGACTTTATGGTGTCTTAATGTCATTTGAATTTGTTTGGCCATTGCCAGTGTCACTTGTTTGTCAGTGTCAGTGCGACAGCCACAGATAATCTATAGAAGCATGTAGTTAATTTTTTGGGTGCGTTCCTAAATAATATTAATCGGAAAACCTCAAAAATATTTTTTTTGTTAAGTTAAGCTAGGCTGTCAAGTGTTAAAATATAAAAATAGTACGCAAATCGAAGGATGAGTACGCGAGTACGCAAGAACATAAAATAGTACGCAATGCGTACTATTGCGTACCCATCTGGCAACGCTGATGTTGACAACTATCATCAGCTAGAAGTATATTCGTTTCTTGTCTGTGTTCGCCTTTTACAACACTTTTAGGCCAATTTTTATTTTCTTGTAATTATCTACAAGTACAAATGCGTTTATTTCGGTATATCGATATTCGGGGGTTTGGGTTATTTTATTCAGATTCGAGTGCAAATCACTGTTATATAGATTTAATTCCCTGTACTGAATAATAATCGCACAGTTTTCTACAGTTTCTAAGTACTACAACATTTTTTTCCGTTGAGTGTGAGTAAAATAAAATCTAATCTTAACCTGTGGTTACTTAAAGACGGGAAGTACGTAGCACGGATCTAAGGTACAAATGCTACCAAACACTAACAAGAGAAGGTAGGGTGGGATAATACCCAAAAAGCAGGAAATTACCTTTTAGTCCCGTTATATATAGTAGAAATTATTTAAAATGTTTGACATTTTATAAAATTTGTCATTGGACTTTGAATCTTCACGCTTGGAGAGTAAAGTCTTTTTGAACGGCCTAATTTGATACAACTCGGACAGTTCAAATAATTTTAAGTATACTCTGTAAAACGTCCTAGTGCTTGACACTGATCCAATTTAAATAAATAAATAAATATTTGTGGACAATCTTACACAAATCAACTTAGTTCCAAACTAAGCAAAGCTTGTACTATGGGTACTTAGCGACGATATACATACTTATATAGATAAATAAAATACTTAAATACATATTATAATAATTATTATTTTATTTATATATTATAATTGTCTTTATTTTTCGTAAGTACGAATCTTAATAGCGAAATTAACTTTCGCGCGCATGTATTGGATTTAGAATTATTTATAACGTCTGAAACGTTTAAAATAGTAGCAGCTTGGTTATTAAAAAATACGAATTAATACCTGCATTGTCAACCAGTCAACCTTAAAACGAAGGAGATAAATTGCAAAATTGATAAAGTGACTGTCCAAGGGAGCAAAGAACTCGCTAAACGACGCAAAAACAATCCTGAGTTAAATCTAGTCCTAAAAAGAAGTTCATGTATCAAAACTGTATGTGAGTCAAACGCACTTAAGTCTTTTTCCTTTAAAGCCAACAGAAAGTGAAAGGCCTAGCCTCGGACATCTTGCGTGAGAATATTCACAACCAATATGCTAAATGATCGCTCAATACCGTGACCAATGCCGCTTCTGAATGCTTTGTTTATGTGTTTGACAAAGGTGATGAGCAATGGATGAAGAAATTTGATTGAGTCGAGTTAGTGGTAGATGTGCATTATACAATGTTGATGTAATGTTAAAAGTGAAGTTAGTTATGAAGCGTATATTTTAAGACTTTTAAGGCTCCATGCGCTCTTTATCGATTTTTGACGAGTTTTGAATTGATATTACTCCGTCTTAACTAAGTATAGATATAAGTATTAATGGCACAAACGGTTACCGGTTCTTCAATCTATTGTCTAAATGTATGAGCCGAAAAAAATAAACTTTTTGTATGATTTATTCAAACATGGCCCAAAAAAGTAAATATGATTCGAACCTGCGACCTCCTCGCATTCGCGGCCAGTAGCTCTAGCCAACTGAGCACAGGTGCAACCTAGGCCCTTAAAATGTATTTTTGTAGTTTGAGTTAGCAGCGTTACAAAATTAAATATGATGTTGTTTTTTTTTTATGCACCAATAAATGGTCTTTGGCCTAAATTTGCCAACGTTTGATACCATATAGAGAGTTTTGCAGTATTACTTCAAAACTCAATCTTTTTATAATGTATGAGACTATTTCGGTAAACCTTGTCGTTTGTTAATACAATAAATAAGCCATAAAAACACGATAAAACGGAGAGTTACAGATAGAGAGCTAGGAGCCCCTTAATAATGATAAACAGTGATAGGTGTTCTTTGCGTTTTAATTGCCTAATATCTGGGCGGCCGCGTTTTCCCGGGCATGAGACCTAGCTAGATCGATTGCTCGTCCCCGAAAGCCCCACATACCAAATTTCATCAAAATCGTTAGAGCGGTTTCAGAGATCCCCGAAATAAATAAATAAATATACAAGAATTGCTCGTTTAAAGATATAAAAATAATAATAAGATACATTTTGAGAACAGCTAATTTTCGTGACGCAGTGGAACGAATATAATTTCACTAATTGAACCTTTAGCTATGAGATTATTTTTGTAAAAATGCTCAATGATTTTATTCAAGGTGGACATTATCATGTCATGTGTTAGCATAATATAGCGGATAAATTAACTGAACCGTTATAAAGTGGAGCAATGTCAACTTAGGTACTATGTACAACGTAATGTACTACCTTTTATTATTATAACTACAACTTGCAATAATATTGGACTTGCAGACAAATTGATTAGCCTCTTCTTGGTTTTGATTATTTTCCAAATAAATATCACTGACATAACGACCGCTTTAGCTTAGTTGGTAGTGACCCTGCCTGCGAAGCTGGAGGTCCCGGGTTCGAATCCCGGCCAGGGCATTTATTTGTGTGATGAACACGAATATTTGTTCTTGGGTCTTGAATGTTTTCTATGTATTTAAGTATCTATTTATCTATATAAGTATGTGTATCGTCGCTTAGTACCCATAGTACAAGCTTTGCTTAGTTTGGGACTAGGTTGATTTGTGTAAGATTGCCCACAAATATTTATTTATTTATTATTTATATACATAGTTAATCGGTCATATACCGAGCCTAAGTACCTACCACATGTTATTACTTATTATGTATTGTTCGTTTTTTTGGTCGATAAACGATGGACTTTCAGTGCGTGTAATCAACGAAGTCGCGCACCTAGACAGCCCAGTCCCTACCATTGAGCATAGGTTAGTATTAGTATGAGATTCACTGTGGAGGGGCGCGTCGTTTTGGATGACGCGCACTATAGTGACTCTTAATTTATTCCATTACATCACGAAATTTACCCAATATATTTTATGGATAGCAAATGGTGTATCTGATATCTCTCTGTATGAGCCCTTGAAGCTTGAAATAAGTGCATTTTATTTTATTTTATTTATTTATTTATTTATTTATATATTTATTTTAAATGTTCATGACATGATGTGACGTTTAAAATTAGTTTTCGCTAAGGCAGATAAATATCCCAGTGCTCGACACTAACCCCATTGGCACTTTCAATTTTATGCTTTTAGATATTATATGTATCTAAAAGTACTGGCTAACTTATGTACGTCGTACAATAGTACGTTACTTTGATTCAACAACAACAACAAATACTCTTTTTTGTACACCTCACACAAATGAATCAGTTACATACAGAAACAATACAGCATGTACGTACAACATACAACATGTACGTAGGTAAAGGTAGACAACAGGCGGTCTTATCGCTAAAGAGCGATCTCTTTCAGACAACCTTTGGGTAGCGGAAAAATGAACATTAATTATGCAGTGGGTCGTGCAGAAATTATCATAAAACAGATACTAAACGTTAATAAAATGGGTATACTAAGAAGAAGAAGCTTAAATACTTACATATATACTATATAAAAATACATACATAAATCATACACATATAACAATATCATAATAGAAAATTAATTTGATTCAAGGGGTGACTGATCAAATCGCTTATTTAATCAAAAATATTGTGTTTATGCTGCATCATCCTGTTGTTTACTCGATTCAATCTACTTATAGCCTAAGAGCGGTACGGTTGCGCTGTATGAATTTTGAACATTAATTCATAACAGCTACTTTTTTTGCACCAAAAAATTTGTTAAAGCAGTTAGATTAGGTATTCTTTAATAAAACACGTAGTCCACCAACGTGACTGTAGAAAATATTAAAAAATAATCTATAAAAAATCCTTAAAAATCGGGCGAAAATGGTATAAGCATTTACTTACTTTATGACATACTATATATATTTATATTCTTTGTGATACATGAAAAATCAACCGATTTTTGTTAAGGCAACCTCGTAATATAATAATTTTTAATACAGAAATATATAAAATTCAATTACGGCTATGGTATATAAGCTAACATTACAGTTATGGTTTATATATATCTTTCTTATATGTATTAACCCTTTTTATACTGAAGCTACCCAAAATATCTGGAGCTTTATTTTCTTTGAAAAAGTCTTGTGAAATTAATATATAAGCCAAACTCACTACGTTGACTTTTCATGAAGGCCACATTGAAGAAGGTGTAATGCTAATGAACCCTATAAATACCTATTAAGTGATTTCAAATGCATCTTCATTAATAGTAGGCGCGAGAGGGGAATACGCGGGGTGAGCGGAGGTGTGCAGCACAGCGAGAGGCGCGCGGGTGGGTGACAAGCAAGTGTGTGTGTAGGTACTTTACTTTTATCGGCGGCTTCGGTGCGGCCCTAAGCTTAATGTTCTATTAGGTATATGTAAATAGTGTAATTTAAACAACTTATTATTAGGTTCAATAGTAGCTATGAAGTATGAATTAAAAGTTAAAACTAAGTCATTTAATAACTTTAAATTTTGTATATAATCTGACATCTAAAACGACTCAAAACCGCCAAAATGATTTTCAAATAGATATAATTTATCGATTAAGAAATCACGGACTTTGTGTACAACCTAACCTACACGCCTATAATAAAAGTCCGCTCATCCGGTGCATTCGTAGGTAGGTAGGTACTGAACAACTACGCTGTCGGCCGGACGGTAGGTATATTGAGACCATATATTCGTGACTCGTACTTTGCACACACTTTATTAACAGTACAGTTGAAGACATAAATTAGGTATACATAAAAAGTAGAACATGTATACGTATTGACATAAATTCTTAGAAAGATGATGCCACGCTAAATTATGCCTTATAGGGACGGGACGCTTAGAAGTAGGTATTCGTTACTTCGCACGCCGCGCAGGTCGAAGCCCTTCGCGATCTTGAATTACATATACGGCTCGGTGTTGCGTAAATAAGTATGTCTTGATTCAACCAACAAGTAAATAGGATGACAAATGTATTCGTTTTTTTAAAATATTACATCGTGATAATTATTTTATATAAGTAGTATAGAATAGATACGCGGCACACGCATGTTTTATGAAGATCATATCACGGCAAAAGTCACCAACCAGAGATAATAAGGGCTACAGGTGGGTGACCGTAACAAGGAAAGTTAACTAGGTGTTTTAAAAATTTTCGTCTCCCAAAGGGTTGAAAATAGGGGTTAAATATTGTATAGGGATCAATTTTTTTTTAAATAGACAAAACTGGTTTGTTCGTTTCTGCAGTCATTTCTGTCAGTACATATCAACGCACAACACCGCTGGTTCTAGAGATTCCTTATATGATCTAGGGGTGCACTAAGGAAGGAATTTTCAAAATTCGTCCCCTAAGGGGATAAAATGGGGGTCCAAAGTTTGTATGGGGAAACAAGATTAGTCAGACTATTTTATTCAACACTTCACAGGAGTACTCCTAACAAAATAAGTAAACACGTGTCTCCAGTTTTTTGAAAATTCAACGCCTAAAAGGGGGAAATGGGGTGACAAAGTGTGAAAATCGACAATGGGTATTGTTTCTGTGGTTTATCGGGTCGCTAATTGACAATATTTCATAATTTCCAAAAGTCTTAATTCGAAAACCATTTCGGTAAAAACGTGTGAAGTTCACAAAAAACATTTTTTTAGATTTTTTTCTCCGTTAATTTTGGAAAAAATCGCAAATTACTGTAAACCGAAAGTTGACGTCATCTTCCTCGCTGTATTCAGGGAGACCTTAGTACAGAGTACAGACAATCGCTGCTCTGAAGTGGCTCTGGATTCTTGTTGGGAAGATGACGTCATATTTTACTTACGCCCTTTTGGAATGACCTACTTTTCAACGTGTTTTTTTTGTATGAAATAATGAGTTAAATTGAAAAAGAAAAAATACGGGTGGCTTAAATTTTTACCTATTTTCTAACTAGTTCATAAAATAAAGTAGTTAAAAATATGAAATGTTGTCAATTACGAAAACTACAATGATTTTAAAATCCAACGTCGCGGACATGAAATACCATCTCCCCTGTCGGGGTGAAATGGGGTTGAAATTGAAATAACTAAATATCAATATGGGTGTAGTTTTATGTTTTTTTTTCAATTCAATTCATTTATTTACCATAAACACAATTAAATTTGGTTTACACTGAATTTTCGGACGTCATATACGAAAACGGTATCGATTTTAAGATGTAATATTGTGGAAATGAACATTCTTTATCTAAATATATAAAAAAAGAAACTGACTGACTGACTGACATATCAACGCATAGCCCAAATCGCTGGTTTTAGAGATTCCAAATTTGGCACGTAGGTTCCTCATAAGGTACGGTATAGGTAAGGTATAGCTAGGGGTACACTAAGGAAGGATTTTTCAAAATTCATCCTCTAAGGGGGTGAAATGGGGGTCCAAAGTTTGTATGGGGAAACAAGATTAGTCAGACTATTTTATTCGAAACTTCTCAGGAGTACTCCTAACAATAAATAAGTAAACACGTGTTTGAAAATTCAACCCCTAAAAGGAGGAAATCGGGTGACAAAGTGTGAACATGACAATGGGAATTGTTTCTGTGGTTTATCAGGGCGCTGATTACGAAAACTACAATGATTTTAAAATCCAACGTGGCGGACATGACATACCATCTCCCCTGTCGGGGTGAAATGGGGTTGAAATTGAAATAACTAAATATCAATATGGGTGTAGTTTTATGTTTTTTTTTCGGTATCGATTTTAATATTCTTTATCTAAATGAACATTCTTTATCTAAATATATAAAAACCAGGCCAAGTGCGTGTCGGGCCACGCGCAAGGTAGGGTTCCGTAGTCGTCCACCCGTTACATTATGTGGACTAAAAAGTTTGCAAACTTATATTTACTATATTTTTGACAGAATTAACAACATTATCTAAGGTATCAATGGAAATTGTACGAAAGTTTGCTTTTGCAAAGTACATTTCTGAAGTTCGACTATTACTCGTTAACTAGTAATGTCTACTTAGCTGTGATATTTTTTCTTTTAAATTCATCATATATACTACTACCATGATTTTATTCACATGCCTAGTAGCCACCGTTTAACTGGCAGGGGGGGGGGGGGGGGGGGACATTTGACCATAACAAAAATTATCACTTCAAAGCTTAATATCACGCTTAACAATTCTTTAATCAAAAATGCTTATAGAAACCTTATAATATTTTTAAAAGAGCTATCCAACGATACCCCACACGATGGGGTATGGCAGAAAAAAAAAATTCACCACCACTTTACATATACGGGAGGAACCCTAAAAAATTTTTTTTTTTAAGATTTTATTCCACAGCTTTCTAGTACTAACGGTTACTGAGAAAAACGGGGGTCGGTCGGACGGACGGACGGGCGGACGGACATGGCGAAACTATAAGGGTTCCTTGTTCACTACGGAACCCTAAAAAAAGAAACTGACTGACTGTTCTAGAGATTCCAAATTTGGCACGTAGGTTCCTTATATGGTCTAGGGGTGCACTAAGGAAGGATTTTTCAAAATTCGTCCCTTAAGGGGGTGAAATGGGGGTCCAAAGTTTGTATGGGGAAACAAGATTAGTCAGACTATTTTATTCAAAAATTCACAGGAGTACTCCTAACAATAAATAAGTAAACACGTGTCTCCGTTTTTTTGAAAATTCAACCCCTAAAAGGGGGAAATGGGGTGACAAAGTGTGAAAATCGACAATGGGTATTGTTTCTGTGGTTTATCGGGTCGCTAATTACGAAAACTACAATGATTTTAAAATCCAACGTCGTGGACATGAAATACCATCTCCCCTGTCGGGGTGAAATGGGGTTGAAATTGAAATAACTAAATATCAATATGGGTGTAGTTTTATGTTTTTTTTTCAATTCAATTCATTTATTTACCATAAACACAATTAAATTTGGTTTACACTGAATTTTCGGACGTCATATACGAAAACGGTATCGATTTTAAGATGTAATATTGTGGAAATGAACATTCTTTATCTAAATATATAAAAAAAGAAACTGACTGACTGACTGACATATCAACGCATAGCCCAAATCGCTGGTTTTAGAGATTCCAAATTTGGCACGTAGGTTCCTCATAAGGTACGGTATAGGTAAGGTATAGCTAGGGGTACACTAAGGAAGGATTTTTCAAAATTCATCCTCTAAGGGGGTGAAATGGGGGTCCAAAGTTTGTATGGGGAAACAAGATTAGTCAGACTATTTTATTCGAAACTTCTCAGGAGTACTCCTAACAATAAATAAGTAAACACGTGTTTGAAAATTCAACCCCTAAAAGGAGGAAATCGGGTGACAAAGTGTGAACATGACAATGGGAATTGTTTCTGTGGTTTATCAGGGCGCTGATTACGAAAACTACAATGATTTTAAAATCCAACGTGGCGGACATGACATACCATCTCCCCTGTCGGGGTGAAATGGGGTTGAAATTGAAATAACTAAATATCAATATGGGTGTAGTTTTATGTTTTTTTTTCGGTATCGATTTTAATATTCTTTATCTAAATGAACATTCTTTATCTAAATATATAAAAACCAGGCCAAGTGCGTGTCGGGCCACGCGCAAGGTAGGGTTCCGTAGTCGTCCACCCGTTACATTATGTGGACTAAAAAGTTTGCAAACTTATATTTACTATATTTTTGACAGAATTAACAACATTATCTAAGGTATCAATGGAAATTGTACGAAAGTTTGCTTTTGCAAAGTACATTTCTGAAGTTCGACTATTACTCGTTAACTAGTAATGTCTACTTAGCTGTGATATTTTTTCTTTTAAATTCATCATATATACTACTACCATGATTTTATTCACATGCCTAGTAGCCACCGTTTAACTGGCAGGGGGGGGGGGGGGGGGGGACATTTGACCATAACAAAAATTATCACTTCAAAGCTTAATATCACGCTTAACAATTCTTTAATCAAAAATGCTTATAGAAACCTTATAATATTTTTAAAAGAGCTATCCAACGATACCCCACACGATGGGGTATGGCAGAAAAAAAAAATTCACCACCACTTTACATATACGGGAGGAACCCTAAAAAATTTTTTTTTTAAAGATTTTATTCCACAGCTTTCTAGTACTAACGGTTACTGAGAAAAACGGGGGTCGGTCGGACGGACGGACGGGCGGACGGACATGGCGAAACTATAAGGGTTCCTTGTTCACTACGGAACCCTAAAAAAAGAAACTGACTGACAGTTCTAGAGATTCCAAATTTGGCACGTAGGTTCCTTATATGGTCTAGGGGTGCACTAAGGAAGGATTTTTCAAAATTCGTCCCTTAAGGGGGTGAAATGGGGGTCCAAAGTTTGTATGGGGAAACAAGATTAGTCAGACTATTTTATTCAAAAATTCACAGGAGTACTCCTAACAATAAATAAGTAAACATGTGTCTCCGTTTTTTTGAAAATTCAACCCCTAAAAGGGGGAAATGGGGTGACAAAGTGTGAAAATCGGCAATGGGTATTGTTTCTGTGGTTTATCGGGTCGCTAATTACGAAAACTACAATGATTTTAAAATCCAACGTCGTGGACATGAAATACCATCTCCCCTGTCGGGGTGAAATGGGGTTGAAATTGAAATAACTAAATATCAATATGGGTGTTATTTTATGTTTTTTTTCGGACGTCAATTACGAAAACGGTATCGATTTTAAGATTTAATATTGTAGAAATGAACATTCTTTATCTAAATATATAAAAGGAGAAAATGACTGACTGACTGACATATCAACGCACAGCCCATATCGCTGGTTCTAGAGATTCCAAATTTGGCACGTAGGTTCCTTATAAGGTCTAGCTAGGGGTACACTAAGGAAGGATTTTTCAAAATTCATCCTCTAAGGGGTGAAATGGGGGTCCAAAGTTTGTATGGGGAAACAAGATTAGTCAGACTATTTTATTCGAAACTTCACTGGAGTACTCCTAACAATAAATATGTAAACACGTGTTCCCGGTTTTTTGAAAATTCAACCCCTAAAAGGGTGAAAAAGTGTGAAAGCCGTACCGTACTATTAAAGATATATACCACACAAGCTTTTTCCCGCGGCTTCGCCCGCGTACTAAACGTAACTTTAAACAGCCGACAAAAAAAGATTCAGTTTGAATTTGACCCAACCAGAGGTATGTATTTATCCGCGATTATCACGCGTTTTGCTGAACCGATTTAGGTGCGGGTCGGAAAACTATTTGTTACGTTCTGGAGGTTTCGGTATACGAATTTTTATGCCGCCATGGACTTACTACTACTAAGAGATTATAATTACTACTCTTGAATAAAAGTACATATCTGTCTCCCTTAAAAGAAGGAAATGTGGTCTCAAAGTCTGAAAATCAATATGTGTATTATTTTCAGACTTTGTGACCACATTTCCTCCTTTTAAGGGTTGAATTCTCAAAAACCTGAAAAACTTGTTTACTCATTAACTAATCTTGTTTTCCCATACAAATTTTTACATCGTTTCACCCCTTCGGGTGTTAATTTTGAAAAATATTTTCATAGTGCGCCCCTTGACCTTATAAGGAACCTACTTGCCAAATTTGGAATATAATCTAGAACCAGCGGTTTGGGCTGTGCGTTGATCCGTCAGTCTGTGGTAGTCAGTCAGTTTCTTCTTTAACATATTTAGAAATGTTCATGTCCACAATATTAAATCTTAAAATCGATGCCATTTTCGTAATTAACGTTCCAAAAAAACCATGAAAACGACACCCATATTGATATGTAGACATTTCAACCCCATTTCACCCCGACTGGGGAAATTGGTATTTCACGTCCGCCACGTTGGATTTTAAAATCATTGTTGTTTTCGTAATCAGCGACTTGATAAACCATAGAAATAATACCCACTGTCGATTTTCAGACTTTGACACCCCATTTCCCTCTTTTAGGGGTTGAATTTTCAAAAAACCTGAAACACGTCTTCACTCATTTATTGTTAGGTTTCGAATAAAATAATCAAACTAATCTTGTTTCTCCATACAAACTTTGGAGCCCCATTTTACCCCCTTAGGGGATGAATTTTGAAAAATCCTTCCTTATTGCACCCCTAGACCTTATAAGGAACCTACGTGCCAAATTTGGAATCTCTAGAACCAGCGGTTTGGGCTGAGCGTTGATATGTCAGTCAGTCAATCAATCAGTCAGTCAGTTTCTTCTTTTATATATTTAGAAGAAGAAGATTATACGTAAACATCATATACTACGCAAATAAACAAAATTTCCTACGCCGCAAACAAATTTTACATAGTTACTCAAACTCAATATCATTTTAAAGGTAATGAATGAGTAGGTAAATAATAATAAAATGTCGCACTGGGCCGAGCGGCGTCAAGCACGCGTGTTTTAAGTTTTAACCTGCCTACTCAATCCCTACATTCTCATCTCAGATAATCCTTAACAATAAGTCAATAAAGTCCAAATCCGATTGCAAACGTATGCTGTACATTAACGAATATAAATAATATTCGCTTGATTCATATTCCGTTGATATTCTGAGCTTTAAAGCCAACGGTAAAATTGCAATCACGGACTTTGTATTTGTATTTAGGCACCGTCATCAATGCATTCGTTATTCATATCAAAGTCATAGTAAGTAATAATAATAAACAGACATCGGAGCGAGGCGGCGGGGGCCGGCCGCACGCGCCGCGCGCTTGTTTCGACATGGCTACTTCCATCACGTTGTGCGTTCTAAAATAATCCCTGATAGTAAGGCAATAAAGTCCAAATCAGATTGCACGTGTGTGCTGTAATTAAGCAAATCAACGAAAACAAATAACATATGGGGTTCATTCCTATTCCATTGACATTCTCAGGGCTTAAATTAAAAGTCCACGGAAAAATTGGAACTGATATATTTTTTCTACTAATGTTAAATACGCGATTTGTAAAAAACTATTTACCAAATATTTAAATAGTTTCATTTTCAATGATAATTCTGAGAAACAGTCCTTGTTTTTCATGTGTTGCTATAAAAAGCTTATATATAATTTTATTTTTATTAAGTTTCAGAAAAACTGAAAATACCTGTTTGATTAAATTTCTCTTATTTCCCGTTGCATATATGTTTCGATTCGGATCGTAAGCATCAAAACAGACCTAAAGATAGAAGCATTCTCAATAAAACTACTTATACCATATTTGCTGTGAAAAATCAACAGTTTTTGGGCACCATTTTTTTTATCCAACTTCCGGTGGTAGATTCGCAAATTTTAAAAATATTGATTCTTAAAATCACTTAAAAGAACCGTATAAAAAAAATTAGCCTGTTAGAGAATTTTTTCCAAAAAAAACGTATCTTTCTCAGGCTATTAATATTATTGATTCTATTAGTCATCCACGAAGGCGCCCATCACAGCTCAATCCTTAGGAACAATTTCGCATGGAATTGATTAGTATGTACCTATCTAAATAATTGAACGTTAATAATATATATTGTTTCAAATTCTATTGACATGTAAATTGGTTTTACGAATAAATGAGTATGAGTATGAGTATGAGATTAGATGTGGAGCGGCGCGTCGTTGTGGATGACACGCGCTAACATCTTAAGAGGGCGCCGAGCATATTTAGCAAAAACAGCCTTCACCTCTCAATCTGTGGAGGTCACGATTCTCTACAAAAATATATAAAATATATGTAATTACTAGCTTTTGCCCGCGACTTCGTCTGCGTAGAACTCGGTCATCGCATTAGAATGTTATTGTTATTCTTTTATTTCAGGCGCTAACCTAGTTATCTCTCTTCCATACCATACCATTTACTAGATTAAAGTTTCCCATGTCCTTCCTTATGTTTCGAACATTATGATGCAGGTGCGGAAAAAAGTTCAAACACATCAAGGAATATAAATGAAAACGCGAGCGTAGCGAGCGGGAAAATTTTCGGACATAATGATGCAGGTGCGGAAAAGACTTTATACGCATCAAGTAATGTAGTTAAAAAGGCGCGCGAAGCGAGCGCGAAATGTTTGGAACATTATGACACAGGTGCGAAAAATACTTCGTAGTCATGTAGATGAAAACGCAAGCGCAGCGAGCGCGAAAATATTCGGACATTATGATGTAGGCGCGGAAAAGATTTCACACGCATCTAGTAATGTAGATAAAAACGCGAGCGTAGCGAGCGCGAAATATTTCGAACATTATGATACAGGTGCGGAAAATATAATTATTATCACAAAGAGTGTGTTTATAATTTATCACTATTAGTAATCTATAATCATCTATAATAATTATATCAAAGCAGCCCCATTTTGGTATCTAAGCTCAGTATTATTTTTTTGATATAACTTACCGACATTAATTCTAACGAATCTTTATAAAACTGGGCCTAAATAGTGCATTGCACCAACACCAAACCATCTGTAATTGTAAACGGTGTTCGTTAAAATCTGATTGGAGCGCTCGTGGCCCAGCGGCGCCTGCGTACCGCTTGCGGTATCTAAGGTTAAGCAACGTGGGCAGCGGTCAGGACTTGGATGGGTGACCGCTTTGAGTGGTTACTAACTGAGCGCTCCCGTGCTTTGGAAGGCACGTTAAACCGTTGATCCCGGTTGCTGTCTATGGCAGCAGGCGTTAAGCCACGTTGGAGGCCTTCGGGCGGCTTGAGAATTTCTAACAGTCAAGTTGCCCACTCACTTGACAAAGCCTAATCCCAATAAGGTCTAGTTTCCCCTCGGGGTTGGAAGGTGAGATGGCAGTCGCTTCCGTAAAAAGTAGTGCCTATGCCAAATCTTGGGATTATGTAGCGGACCCCAGGCATCCTTTTGGATGCAACTGTACTGGGATAACGCTAGGAGGTTTGACAAGTTTCTATGGGATGACAGCTGCCGGCGCCATATTTAACGTTGATCGGTCTGTAATTTGGTGCAACCCGCCCTAAGTATGGCTCCCCGTCTAGATCATGGCACTAATCCATCTTGACAGAGTCATCAAACTCGATTATAGGACACATGCAAATGTGCGCAGTCAAGCATCACCGCAAGTACCAATACATGTGATCATGTCACGCTTTCCTGTCAATCAGAAAAATGTTTATTACTGGTGAAAAGTCGACATTAGAAACTTTTTAGATATATTTTCTATTTGATTAAGGACACATTTTACAAACCCCAGATAAAAGTATCTGTCAGATAAAAATTAGCTCTGTTCATATGAAATTAGAAAGTGACAGCGATAATTTTAACTGACAGATAATTTTAGTTGGCGATGGAAAAATCGACCGTGCCAATTACGTACGTGCCAAACTTGTGTTCTGTAAAAATCTAAAGAGAATTACACTTAGTTCAACTTCAAAGCACCCAGTATACCATGAGTTTGCAATGTTTGCATTACCGTACCCGCTAGCGGCTGCGTAAACGATTTAGTATGGCGATTCTTAGTTCTATTGCGTAACCGCCAGAGGCGCTGTACTTTTGTTAGCTCGCTAGCGAGTACGGTAATGCAAACATTGCAAACTAATAGGGTACAGGTATACCAGTGGCGGTGCGTCCATACAACTCGATTCCCACCGGCTTGCCTAATTTTCAGCCAGTCCACTTGTTTTACTCCGGCTCATAAAGTACAAATTATTTCCGGCTTCCCTAAAAATATTTTTGACGCGCCGCCACTGAGGTATACAGTATGTTTTAGAAACAAGTTTACCTTTACTTATTCTGGATGGACAAAAGTACAGCGCCTCTGGCGGTTACGCAGTAGAACTAAGAATCGCCATACTAAATTGTTTACGCAGTCGCTAGCGAGTGCGGTAATGCAAACATTGCAAGCTCATGGTAAGGTACTGCAGTGATTTCCCGTATATGACTTTTTAAAAAGGTTTATAAACGATCCGGCCAATTGGCGAGGAAAGCGTCTAAATCACGACAATGTCACATGACTTAAATTAAATTAATATTAACTAAAGTATAATTAATTAATATAATTAAGTAGGCTAATACCAAAATCCCGCTAATTTGAGCGGGTCTTTAATCCGCCTGAACAGACCTGGATTAACCAGAGTGAAATTATCAGCCATTATTAATTGCAGTTCATTAATTACTAATTAATATCGGAATGCCGCAACGAGCACTCGTAGTACTTCAAATGACATATTCAATGTGATACCACCATTATTGTACACGTGTACGTGTACATGTGTACCACACGAATACACCATTATTGTTTACATTACAGAAACATTTTACACCCCAATCGTATTTCCATATAATGTATCTCGCACTATGTGCCCGTATTCCGACACTACACGTGATCCGGTGATATTTTATAGTAAAATTAAATACCATTATTCACACGGGGGAAGCTACGGTAGCCCAGTGGTTCAAGCGTGCGGCTGTCAAGCGGCGGTCGTGGGTTCGAATCCCAGCTCGTACCAATGAGTTTTTCGGAACTTATGTACGGAATATCATTTGATATTTACCGTTAGCTTTTCGGTGAAGGAAAACATCGTGAGGAAACCTGCATACATCCGCGAAGAAATTCAAAGTTGTATGTGAAGTCCCCAACCCGCTCTGGGCCAGCGTGGGGACTACTGCCCAATCCCTCTCATCTATGAGAGGAGGCCTGTGCCCAGCAGTGGGACGTAGATAGGCTGATGATGATGATGATGATGATGATGATGATGATGACACGGGGTAAGCTGCGAGCCGTCGCAATAAACTGAGCTGGTGCGAAGCGAAAAGCGTGGCTGAAGACAAGAAGGCGTGGCGCGAAATTGAAGGCTTTTCGCACCTCCGGGGTGCCTTTAGGATATCATTAACAACAAGATTGTACATAGGAGCGCTTGTGGCCCAGCGGCACCTGCGTGCCGCGTGCGGTACGTAAGGTTAAGAAACGTGGGCAGCGGTCAGGAGTTGGATGGGTGACCGCTTTGAGTGGTTACTAACTGAGCGCTCCCGTAATTTGGAAGGCATGTTAAGTCGTTGATTCCGGCTGCTGTCTATGGCAGCAGTCGTTAAGCCAAGTTGGAGGCCTTCGGGCGGCTTGAGAACTTCTAACAGAAAAGTTGCCCATTCACTTGACAAAGGGGGGTCGGTGCACGTCCGTAGGGAAAGTACCCACCGCTACCCTACATGTGACCCCCGGGTGGTGCTAAAAGTGCAACAAAAACTGGCAATCGTACTGTCTTCTGGAACATCTCACGGTTCTAAATAATTGCCATACGATAAATAAATAAAACAACGATAACCCTATTCCTCAACCATCACTCATCCACATGAAGTGTACTCCTACGCCAATAAGTTTCATAATGGCATATCAAACAAATTCGGATGCAATAGTTGACCAAGCGAATGACAAATCCTAAATTGCTTAAAGACTTCTCGAAACACTGCAACAATGGGACAGGTCATATTGTTCTGTGTATGCCGATTGCAAACTTACCTAGCCTTGGTACTATGTTTAATAGATATAATGTTAATAGTCCTATCGGTACGCAAAAAGATGCTGCAAATGGTGTTAAAAGCATGAAAATCGGTACGATTGATATTTAGGACATATGAAATAATTTGACACCATTTACGAGATTTTTACGAAAAACTAAAAAAGGGACCGTTACACCCCCCCTCCCACCCTTTAGTTCTACCCCCATCGACCAGTCCTTTTAGTATGTTATTTAGGTCGACTGTACCTACAACTCTGGCAAAATTTGCTTAGTCACGAATTATTTCCGCCAATTTTCCTTCGTTGATGTTGCTAAGCAAACTTTGTAATAATGAAAAATTATAAAAAAATACTAAATGTAAATATTTTCAAGACTGCTTTCTTGAGGTTAGATATGAGGATATTAGGTACCATATTAAGTATATTTTACAAAAAAATATTCAACCGTATCGTACCAGGAGGAGTCCAAACTTGGTATGTTTTGAAAATTATTTTTATTTTAATTTAAGACAAGTGACTTAAATGTAATGATGTGATATATTTTTAGAACGGGCTCAGTAAGCCCTTTCGTTTGATACCACACACGATGGGTTTCAGAACATTGTTTTATTAAATTCCATACAAAAAAAGAAGTCCTCCTCGAAGAAATGAGTGCTTCCTGACTGGCGCGGGATGCGTGATAGCGGGACGATGCGAAGGCGGTACTGCTCCGCTTCTGCGCATGATATTACTACTGCGCAAACGTAATACTGACAGTATTATGTCAAGTGAGAATCTTTGCGACGTCAGTAAGTTTACGTCAAAGAAGAAAATGTCACATATCGATCCCGCCCCGCCGAGTCAGGAAGTCGCCTTACAAACTCAAACTTACAAACTCAAAAGCGAAGGAAGCGTATGAACTACCGAACTAACTGAATCGTGACCCACCGTGGAACCTTGTCACAGAAAATGTCATAGTGACAACTGACATCGTACTGCCTGACAAAGAAAATCATTATGACACTTTCTGTGACAAGGTTCCCCTGTGGGTCACGATTCAGTTGGTTCGATAGCACATACAATTTAATTTGCTGCATACCGCTTCCAGCAATTAATGTATTTTCTTTTTTTATACAACGACGGTGGCAAACAAGCGTGCGGTCCACCTGAGATGATAAGCGGACACCGCAGCTTATGGACGCTCGCAACTCCAAAGGAGTCACGTGCTCGTTGCCGACCCTTTTTAAAATTTGAGGATTCACTGTGTTGGCAGCAGATATTTAGATAGATAAAAATGTGATATAGTATTATAGGTTATCTCATCGCGTATAACACTATTCCACTAGTCGACTCTTCAAACATTCTCGGAAATAATGGGTATTATCGCTTAGCTAAGGAATTGACGTTTGCTTACGTATATCATACAATTCATACAGAAGGTTATTTGTATACTAGCAGCTATGCCGTTTATAATTTTAATTTCATCGCTCACCCTTATAACAGTCAATTGGTTAGGTTTATCGCGTGATAGGTACCAAGATAAAGCAACCGTCACTTTTAAATACCGCTCAATGGAAAGTGACAGGTGCTATACCTCTATCTTGTCGTTTATCACCATTAGGCGACTTCCTGACTTGGCGGGGCGGGATCGATATGTGACATTTTCTTCTTTGACGTAAACTTACTGACTTGATACTGTCAGTATTACGTTTGCGCAGCAGTAATATCATGCGCAGAAACGGAGCAGTAGGTACCGCCTTCGCATCGTCCCGCTGCCGCGCATCCCGCCCCAGTCAGGAAGCTGTCATTTAAATGTTCGAATAATTATGGTTAACTTCAAATTTAAACCTAAATCAATTTTCACATGCCTTACGGCTGAACATATCTAGGGTCAAATTTATGTTTAAGAACTAATGTATATACCATATGTTCTGTGAATAAACTTTCATTCATTCATTCATTCATTCATTCATTCATTCATTCAATCATTCATTCATTCATTCATTCATAGGGGCGCATTAAAAAATGGACCCGAGTCGACTGACAGCTTGACACTTTTCTCATATCGTACTTTACTGCCTCCGAACCGACAAATCAGGAAGTCGCCTAATACGGGACAGAACTCACACCAATGTGTAATTGAAGCTCTTTCGAATCGGTTAGTCTGGGGTCAGGTGAAGCGTTGCGTTGTCTAGACTTAAACTAGCTAGAATAATACTGCTAAAAAAAGGTACCCTGCTTATTTTAGAACTATAGTTTTAATTTTGCATTAATCAGTAGCGCTACTAACGCAAACTACAAATTTACCAATAAAGGAATTATTGAAAAACTTAGGCACCGAGCAGGATTCGAACCTGCGACCTCCCGGCACTCGCGGCCAGTCGCTCTAGCCAACTGAGCTATAGGTGCGATTACTCGCCGACTGCTACTGCTGCTGGCGGTGACTGGCCGCAGTGCCGGGAGGTCGCAGGTTCGAATCCTGCTCGGTGCCTAAGTTTTTCAATTATTCCTTTATTTCTAAATTTGTAACTATAGTTTTAGTTAAATAACTCGATATACAGGTTTAACTATCAGCCTCGAAAGAATACGTCAATGCCGCATTTGCGCAATATCGCGTAGCTACATTTGGAATTTGTGTGATTATCACCCAAGAATGAGATAGATTCCACGATTATGGCACATTTGATTACTTTTTTTTATTTATTTATTGAGAAAGAAACAAACGGTCATTTACAATAATGTGTACACATTGTAAAGAAAAAAGTTGCAACAATAATGGCCTAACTACATGAAAAAGAAGCTTTAGTAACTGCTTTTTAGTACGGATAAGTATTTATAATTACGGTAGAATAGTAACACTAACACCGACAATTGCACTTTACGTTTATTATTGTCAAATAAAAGCACACTTGACCCGTAGAACGACCCCTACACGAGCGCATTGCATTGCAAATTCAATTACATAATAACAATTTATGTACAGGTACAGGTAGGTCCTATTATGAAACACATACACGCACATAGACCGCGCGGGTCATCAAATAGGGATGTTGACACCAAATAAGAAAATCAATGAATCCGAATTTTCTCGAAAAAGGATCAAATTCTCAATCAAATAATGAAAAAAGTAATCCAAAAGAATAAATAATTACATAATTATAAGTCTTCAAAGTTTTAGGAGGGGGCATTTTCTGTCCCTTTTCCGCAAAACGCCCCGTTGTATTGAACGATCGTCATTTACTATGGCGCTCTAGGTCAGTGACGTCACTGACCTGTAGCGTTTTCTCTCTCTAACTAAAGACATTCTAACGGTTGTAGTTTCGTTATTTTTTGAGATATTTGAATAGGATTTTCACTTTTTAGAATAGTTTTATGTATTCTTTCGTATGGAGTAATAATAAATTTTGAGTCAACATCCCTATTATAAAAAATAACACAAGTTACACACACACACATAAAAACAAGTAAGCTTTATGGTTATCAAAATTACTTCAAATATAACAAACACAAGTAAAACATCCCAGTGCTCGACAAGATCCCAATACTAGACACAGTGTCAACCATCGGGACGTTTACCTTAATAATTATACGAAACACGACCTACCGTAAACTCCTCGGCGCGCGCCGTTCGCTCCAAGCCGCGACGACCTCACTACTGCATGCCACCTCCACTCGGGTGGTGATGGTAGGTATGATCATGTAAGGTTCAAACGCTTTTAATTGGCCGAAAATCTATACAAATGTTATTGCATTAAGAACCTATAACGATGACTGTAAAGTACCTTTTAGAACGAATTATTTAAATGCGATTCGGCCAAGTCAAATTATTTCATGTATACTAGGTGCATCGTCTTAATTGTGTTATTTGGTTTCTATGAATGAACACAAATGAATGAAGCGAACAAGGTTTATCGTCGCAGCGTGGAAAGGAAATCCGTGATCTCTGCCTACCCCTTTGGGAAACAGGCCTTATTATTGTATAGTGAACGTGGCAAATATCGACATGGAGTAAGTGCCAATTGTTAATAATTATTAAAACACGAGTGTTGGTTTATGAAACGAGCTGTAGGCGAGTTTCATAATAGGATAAAACGAGTGAACCCTCAGTATGTAACAGTTGCGCAAACTACTTTTATGTCACACCTGGCCATAAAGTGGCCATTATCGCACGCTCCGCGCGCGAAAAAACCCACTTCCTGGCCAGGGGGTGACATAAAATTTTGTACTTACCACGGGCGATAATAAAGAAAGCCTCAGATCGCATATTTATCGCCCTTGCCTTCGGCTCGGGCGTAAAATACCTGCGATATGAGACATTCTTTGTTTTATCGCCCTTGGTAAGTAATGTACTATTATTGCTCACCAAATAAAGTACACTACAGAAAACAGCAATTAAATCGCACTTAAACAATGGTAGCCAACAGGCGGTCTTATCGCTAACAACTCCGAAATTTGAACTTCGCATAGTGCCGCCCCTTTCACTCATATAATGTAAGATATCAATTCCTCGAGAGCCTCTGATGCGCTACGGCGCAACTACGGAGTGCGTGTCGTCCAATACTTACTAAATTCGATTCTGAGCGCTTCAGCGGGCATCACGGCAGATAACTATGAATCCGGCTCGAGTCCACGTTTGGGACTGTACCGAGCCCCGTCCAGTCAATTTCATGTGGCGTCCCGATTAGGCTAATCGAGCACGTCGGGTCCCCGAGGGCCGACGAGGTTGGAATAGATATCGCACTAATATCTGTGCTTAATCCACTACCGACCTGCTAGGCTATTCAGTCTACTAACCACTTTATCTTGACCTCAACACCCGTAAGACATGCTAGTGATCGGAGCTCTGACTGAAACTTAATTGTCTCATGGTATATACGTTGCGAGTTGCGAATGGCAGCTCTGTAATTGATTTCTGGAAAGGTTTCCAGGATACCTCATTATGAGACAGTTTATTATTGATTCGTGGAAAATTCCTGAGGCAAGTAACTTTAACTCCGCTAAATCAGCTCAATAGGTTGAGGATAACTAGTCTAAAATAATGTTGCAAGATTTGTCCCACACATACTTACGGACAAACTAACAATAGTTAGTTAAATAAAAACATGTGAACCCAATTTCTCAGTTTGGATACGCACACACTAAATGCCAGTTGCACCAACGTACGAACACAGACCGGTCATCGTCAAATATGGCGCCGGCAGCTGTCATCCCATAGAAACTTGTCAAACTTTCCATACAATCAGATTTGACGAACACCGCTTACGATTACAGACGGTTTGGTGCAGCCCAGCCTAAGGCGTTGATCCCGGCTGCTGTCTATGATAGCAGTCGTTAAACCAAGTAAGAGCCCTTTAGGAGGCTTGAGAACATTGCCCACGCACTTGACAAGCCTAATCCCAACAAGGCTTAGTTTTTTCTAAAACTAGTGCTTACGGCAAAATATTGGGATTAGGTAGCGGATCCCAGGCATCCTCCAGGATGCAACTGTACTGGGATAACGATAGGATGATGATGATGGGTCGTTATCTAGAGAATTTTACCCGTAGAAAAGTTTATGTTTTTACCATAGTTACACCTATGCAAAAGTGTAAAGATACGTTACATAACCGATAACCTAAAGGATTCCCCTTTGACTTGACTCAAACATTACTTCAGCAACAAGTACATTTCAAGCCATTTTAAACCTTATTGTAGTAATAACATGGCTCACTAATAACTCGAACCCGGATCAACGTTCACAGCTGATCGAATTTGAATTTTCTTTCCGTCACATTGAGTCTATATTAGAATTCCTTTATATTTATGACGTTGATGCACTGATACCCAAAACGATTACACGTGTATTTAATAAGGACCTTAGTGCGCTGCAAATAGTGTTGATATTGGAATGTGTGGTGTTAGCAAGGTGCGTGCGTGTAGGAGAAAGTTGTTCGTACCAATGTCATTACCATTCCGCGTAAGCGAAAACTCGCGTAACACGTTACGAAAGGTTACGAAAGAGGCGCCGTGTTCCGGAATAGAGTCCCGCCCGGGTATGAAATGTGACCGTAAATATCCTTCTTTTGAAGATCAACTTGGATCATTTTGGTGGTTTTCTGTTTAGGAAGGGCACAGCGGAAGTCAACTCGCTCATATTTGAACGCCCAAATTTAATTAAACCGCGTTTTTTTTTACCTGACTGGCTTTATAGGCCGGGCCCAATAAAGCGATAGGAGTGCGCGGTTGGAGAGTAGCCTGGGGAAAATCCAGGAGAAATCTCCGACACGACCACGCGGGCGGTATAAACACTGGAATACTCTAAGAGTTTGCGCTATAGTGAGATTTTTTGGTAAGACACGTTTAATGTCTTCCACACAAGAGAATACGAGAAGCAAATCTTTCGGGAATGCCTTTTCAAAGAAATTTACAATACGGTAATTCCTTTGTATTGTGCCTTTCGGGAATGCCTTTGTAAAGCTCTATGCATATGCTTACAAAAAAGGATTATGTTAAATAGCATAATTAAGATTTTACTTTGTTATATCGTTTAATTGCTTGATATATCGAGAAAATTTTAATCAATCATATTTAGGATCTGAGCATTTTCGATAATATAATCATAACTCATGGCGTTAAAATTCAATTGCTATTTATTTATTTCAGGCGTTTGCAGTTGCTGCAACTCCGTTAGTTTTTTTGACGTACCTACATAATAAAGGCCCGTTTACACGATGCAAGAATTTGCGATGCGCGATTTTCATTATAATACAGGGTTTGATCGTCGTATAATATTACAGCGCAGCCCGCAATGTAAATAGCAAATTCGCAATCTCCAACTTGTACGTAATTTGGACATACATAAATGTAAACCTCCTATGTCTATGGACGCTCAACAATTACAATATGTCTTGTGCGACGTGGCCCTACAACGAATATACTACGTTTTGTCCAAGCAAAAACTATTCTACATTATCCCGAAGGAAGCAACGGCATTCCTGATGTTGGTCAACCGTCCGCGCTCCTAAAAATATGTAAACGATAATGAACCTTACTGCTCTAACATAAGTTTGAAGTAGTTTACACGTTGTAAGGCGATGTACATGAATATTGGATGGTTATTGGGAAGGCAACTGCGACACTTGGTTAGTTCCAAGTTTTCTCATTAATCTATGTCCGAACTAGAGCTGCGATATCAAGCCTTTACTTAGCCAAGGGTGCATCTAGACTTTGTGGAAATGTAAACTGGAGCTTGAACAGTTTAAAATAAAGTTCGAAATTAAAGTGAGGGAAGCAAGATGTAACCTTGCAAAAGTGAGTGAATGTTAGTCACACTTTTACACTTGGTTTTAAATATTTTTGAAACAAGAGATGCAGCAGCTCTGTAATTTCTATTTTACAAAGGTGGTAAAAAAGCGTGCACTGAGCGAAAAAATACTAATTATTAGTAAGTTTTAGTGAATCCCAGGACAAGGAGATTATATACTAACGGTTACAAAACAGTTTTTGATAATAGTAGGTATTTACTAATACCAAAAAAATTGTCCTTGTAACTACTAATTACTACTAAATTGTTTTGTAACCGTTAGTATATAATCTCCTTGTCTTGGGATTCACTATAACTTACTAATAATTAGTATTTTTTTCGCTCAGTGTGCGACTGCCTGATGGAATACCGCAGTCTATGGATCATTCGTTGAAAGCTAGAGATACAAATGGAAAATGGGTCCCTCTATCTACTCTACAAAAAAATGTAGGAGGTCGGCAACGCGCATGTGAGTGCTTCTGAATTGCGGGCGTCTATAAGCTGCAGTATCCGCTTACCATCAGGTGGACTGCACCCTAGTTTGCCACCATCATCATCCTCCTAGCGTTATTCCAGTTCAGTTGCATCCTGAAGGATACCTGGGGTCCGCTACCTAATTGGGATTTTGATTTTGATTGATTTTGAGATTTGGCGTAGGCACTAGTTTTTACGGAAGCGACTGCCATCTGACCTTCCAACCCCGAGGGGAAACTAGACCTTATTGGGATTAAGCTTTGTCAAGTGAGTGGGCAACTTGACTGTTAGGAGTTCTCAAACCGCCCGAAGGCCTCCAACTTGGCTTAACCACTGCTGCCATAGACGGCAACCGGGATCAACGGCTTAACGTGCCTTCCAAATCACGGGAGCGCTCAGTTAGTAACCACTCAAAGCGGCCAGCCATCCAAGTCCTGACCGCTGCCCACGTTGCTTAACCTTAGATAACGCAAGCGGTACCTGGCGCCGCTGGGCCACGAGCGCTCCACTCGCACCCTGCACACTTGTTTGCCACCGTCGTTGTATAAAAAAAAAAAAATTATTCTGAGTCACAGGATGGCAAGCGGAAACAGTGCGGCCAATTCCTGCGCTATAAAGATGTGTTGAAGCGCCACATGCGGAGATGTGATCTCGCACGGTACCATCGTGCTGGGAGTCTTTGGCTCAAGATCGATCAAAATGGAGTCATACAGTGAGGATTAATGTGCAAGCCTTTGAAGAAAGAAGACGTAGTGAACTCGACGCTAAGCGTGAGGAGTTGAAGGCCCGAACACCAGCGGCCATCCGCTGCTATTATGTCGGAGGGCAGCCTGACTTGTGGGGCGTGTGCTCGCACATTCAAGGCAAAGATAGGCTATTGTCAGTCACCTGAGAGCTTACGAACGACGCTCTAGCCAGTTTCTTACCAGTCGCTGTGGTCGAAATCGGCCAGGATGATGACGATGATAAAAAAATGCTCTATCACCCATTGCGCTACAAAAATGGTAGTTTATGCAACTGGTACATAATGAGGGGCATTAAAACACGAGTGTGTTTTATGAAACGAGCCGAAGGCCTTAATGCCTAATTATGTACAGTTGCATACATTACTTTATCTACACACATATTATAACTACTCTAAGATGGGTTCAGAAACCGTAGTAAATAAATACAATAATTGTGTTAATACAACCTTTTTTGCACGGTTGCGGAAATATCGAAATCAGAACTGGCAACCGATACCTGAATGTTATTTTAAAAAGTAAAGAGTCCCTATTCTGATGTGATCATGTCGTTCTAGCTCAAATTTCGTGCGATATATACTAAAAAAACATCGAGCTGACATTTCGCATCGACTGAATTTGAATATTCAGTGATACTAGGATAGGGACATGTCAACTTTGACATTTAAATTTTGACAGTTTTGTTTGACGTTTAATATTTTAACGTCATATATAAGATTAACAAAGAGATCGAGAGAGACTGGAAGCATTTGAGATGTGGTGCTGGAGACGAATGGAAGGAATTAGTTGGACCGAGAGAGTAACAAATGAGGAGGTATTACATAGAGTGAAAGAGAAAAGAACGTTGTTAAACACTATCAACAATAGAAGGGGAAAACTGATTGGACATTTGATACGACACGACAACTTCTTCAAGACCATTTTGGAAGGAAAGATAGAAGAAAGGCGAGGCAGGGGAAGACCAAGGCGCAGTTACATGGACCAAATAAGAGAAATAGTTGGCGTCGTGTCGTATCAAGAAGTCAAAGGGCTGGCGTGCGACAGGGAAAAATGGAAAATACTCCACCGACAAGAGGATAACTCTTAAATTTAATAATAATAAGATTAAAATGAAAATTATATTACTGCTGTAGCCTTAGCCACAGATAAGAAAATTGCCATAAATTCATTGAATGTTGAAATGAGAGTAATTTTCTACGGTTTCCGAACGCATATTAGAGGATTTATGATATGTGTGTAGATAAAATGTTTTTAGCCACCCTAGAAAACCTATACGCCGATAGGTATCACATAAACCCAGTTATTTTTTTAGTTTAAAATAAATAAAATGTACCGAACGTGATAACATAGTTTTCAGAGCGCAATATTTGCGCTAGTTTTTAAACGAAAAATGTTTTTAGTATTGCCAATTGGTATTCTAGGTACGTGACTAGAGATATATATTAATTTATATCGTATAAGCTGTTATCAAGACTATACAAGCAATATTTCAAATTTCAACCACAATGGTTCTGCCATCCATACTAATGTTATGAAGGCGAAAGTGTCTGCCTGTCTGTTACCTCCTCGCGCTATTCAGATGAAAATTGGTATGGATATAGTTTGTGTCCCGAGGAAGGACATGGGATACTTTTTATCCCGGAAATCCTCCCTAAAGGTGATGAATGTATGGTAGAGCGATAACTATAGGTGCCCATAAAAAATTG
The DNA here is from genome assembly GCA_951800055.1 of Cenopis cana. NCBI lineage: Eukaryota > Metazoa > Arthropoda > Insecta > Lepidoptera > Tortricidae > Cenopis > Cenopis cana. Next base: position 2,515,466 of record OX637486.1, on the reverse strand, counting down.
CAATTAAATTATATCACGATGATCGAGTTCCAGGCGGACGAAGTTGCGGGCAAAAGCTAGTTTAATAAACAACATTAGCAACATCGCCAACGTTCCCCTAGAGATTAAAATTACTTCTCCTTGACTCCTTACGCAACAATGTCTAGCATCACTTACGAAGGCTTGTATTAGAAGGCTGTATGTTCATACAAAAAATGTGTTACTTACGCCATTTTAAACAGACTTAGGTCATGTATGGTGCATCTGCATGCACGCGACATCGGATATTAAGATGACATTGTACGGACCCTAGCTTAAATATAATGAACACAATATTGAATTTATAGTGTGTTGCTTTACAACGACTAAGTCGGGTACTAAGTTATTTACTGCTATGATTAACAACTTTTATGTCACACCTGGCCATAAAGCGGCCATTATCGCACGCTCTGCGTGCGAAAAAACCCACTTCCTAGCCAGGGGGTGACATAAAATTTTGTACTTAACACGGGCGGTAATAAAGAAAGCCTCAGATCGCATATTTATCGCCCTTGCCTTCGGCTCGGGCGTCAAATACCTGCGATCTGCGAGACATTCTTTGTTTTACCGCCCTTGTTAAGTAATGTACTATAAACTAATGGTTCTGAGAGCTGTAAAGCTCGCGAGTAGTTTTTTAGGGTTCCGTCCCCGAAGGGCACGCGTCCGTCCGTCCGTTCGTCGTAGTGTTACATTTTTTTTATCTTCCCGTTGACCTATGAATTTGAAATTTAGTGATAATATTTATTAATAGGTACATATATTTTACCAACAAATAGGTACCAATATTTTGATAAACAGGATTTTTTCTTTGAAATTTCCTTCCCATGGTTCGGAAACCTAGTTGTGCGAAGTCGGACGCGCACTTAGCTGGCTTTTAGGAAGAAGGGTCCATACGGAACCCTATTGTTGTCACTCGCGCGTCCGTCCGTCCGTCCGTCCGTCCGTCGGTCGTCTGTCACACAGGTTTTATAGCCAAACTTAACTTGGAGCTAGAATTTAAAATGTTCACAGTAGGCCTGGCCTATAAGCATCTTATTTACCCAAAGCCATACAAATAGTCAAAATTTATTTGTATTTGGATTTAAGTGGGGCTCTCATACAGCTAAAGGGGGGCGCGGATATTTTTTTTTTGTTTCTGTTTGAGAGAATAATATCCCATCAATACATTTCATGTAAAAAGTTGCAAGTCTCGCAACGCAGATCTTCTACAAAAAAAATTAATGCTGTGTAATGTTGAATCAAATCGGTTAATTTATTTTAGTTAGTAGTATCGGGAGGTTCCTATTAATTAAAAGTTACTATTTAAGAGATTGGTATTGCCAGTAAAGCCGAATTGATCACATTATTTGTCTAACTTGGAATCTAATTTATATTACCCTAATTGAGTTTTATATGCTAGTTCCAAGCTAGTCCAAGTTTGGGATGCGAAAGGACTGGGTAGAAACGAACAATTACGCTAGCATCTCCAACTAACTTCGTTTACCACCTGTTCGAAGTTTAATTACTCTTTTACTTTGCGTGTCGCTTTTGGAGTCTATGCAAATCGGCTTATTCGATTTCTCGCTTAAAAGTTCAAGTGATCTCGGAATGGGGATTTATTTTTCTGCTTACTTAACTTTCTTGTCGCTAATTTGGCTTAAAGTTAGGTTACGCTGAGTTGTTAGCTCGCTGGAACGGAATGCGAAGTAGCTTGTACAGCCAACGTTAAAAATATGTATACGCTTTCTGACTTTATTTCAATGGAATATGGTACAGAATCGTATACATATTTTTGATGTTCCCCATTAAAATGTTAAACAATCGTTGCCGTAACTCGCACGCAAGCGTTGCACTTAAAATTAAAAGCGCCTGTTGGAAAAATGTTAATTCACTTCGTGAATATTTGCTCAGAGGTTTTCAGCAGACGCCGCGCGACTCACTAATGTGTCAGTCTTTAGTTCAGCTGCTCTGTCTGGAGACTCTAATCCATTATGAAGCTCTTTGCTCAGTAGTAAGTCGTACGGTATATTGCTTCCTGCGTCTGGTTGGCATGCCCATCCTCCCAGGACTTCGATGCATCCGTTTAATCACAGGCATGCCGTTTATAATTTAGAGCTCCACCAAATCCTCTGCTAACGGAGGCCTTGATCTAATGAACTACAACAGTTCGACAGATAAGCATAACAGTGAGATGTTAAGTATTTAACTTTAGCTATTTAAAAAAACATACGAGTTTTAGGCTAATCTCTAAGTACAAAGAAACGTATAAGTTTTTTCGAAACATTAACTAATTCGAACGCGTTTGCGTTTTGTCTCAAAATGTATGAAAACGCTTTCACCGAGTTTGAAATACGCGCGTTCATCGGTTAGCAACAAATGTTATACTCGCTGTTTTAGTTTCCACTAGTGACCACCAGAGGCGCTGTTCACGTTTTCATACCACTTTCATACATTTTGAGACAAAACGCAAACGCGTTCGAATTAGTTAATGTTTCGAAAAAACTTATACTAGAGCTACAGGTATTCAATCAATTTATGAGCATACAATTTTAAACAATATTAAATATGCCTTTTTTGACATACCTAGGTATTCCATTTCCAATACCTACCTACATATTATTTTCAGACACCTCTGCTTGTTTGTAAACCAAGCATGATCAAAACAAAATGCTTGTTTAAAGTTATTGTAAACCTAATTTAAAGTGGATGAGTTCTATGAGTCGTGAAATCTACAAGCGTTCAAATACCTATCCACATAACGGTTTACGGGGGAAAATATAAATGTAGGTTCTTTTACAGTGCAACTCCCAGAAATACTTCAACAATCTAGAACGGCTTGGAAACCCTACTTAGATTTACTGTTTTTAGGGTTAGATGCTGTGCAAAAAGTAACCGGGTCCACACTACACCTAGTTATATAAGACCCTGTAATACTAACAAACCGAAATAAATGCATTTTATTTTATTTTCTTATTTTTAACTACAGGCAACTTACCCAACGGACTCAAAACCGAACGGCCTGGACTGGAGTGTCACCCAGGATAGTCGTCACGTCCCCCAGACTTGAGGATAGGAACAAGAAAAACAATTTTAATTTGAAGAAGTTACTTAGTTAGTCAACAAATTAAACCCCTCCATCGCATGGGATATCTCGTGCTCTCAGCTCTGCATGTGATTCGCACTTAACCGGTTTCAAATCCAAGCTCATGAATCAATGAAACGATTGTATATCCTTTCGCTTCGTTGGTCAAAAGTGAATTGCATCGGATGCATTCGTCTTCGCTATCGGACTGCGCGTAATATTTCAAGTCCGCGCCGAGTGTAGGTACTTACTTTGTAAAACTAGTCCAACGGCAAGAAAGAAAGGAAACGAAATGGCCAAACAACGATATTATTTATACAATAACGGTGGTAAGGTAACGCTAATGCCGTAGCCTATGACCGCTTTCGACAGATCCATTTGAACCCTTCATGTATGTAACTCTAAAAACTTTTCGATCAATGATACCAAAATTCAGTGCACATGTTGAATACTGAATAGTGAATCTCAACAAGATTAGACCTACTTTTATTATTTATTCATGGGGTAGTGTGTGTGGTAGGGTGTGTAGCTGTTTCTGGGCTACTCACAACCGCTTTAGCTTAGTTAGTACCAAACCTACCAAAGATGGAGGTCCCGTGTTCGAATCCCGGCCAGGGCATTTATTTGTATGACGAGCACGAATATTTGTTCCTGGGTCTTGGATGTTTTCTATGTATTTAAGTATCTATTTATAATATATGTATGTATATCGTAGCTTAGTACCCATAGCACAAGCTTTGCTTAGTTTGGGACTAGGTTGATTATGATTTGTGTAAGATTGTCCTTAAATATTTATTTTATTTATTTATAATATTTACTTAGCCCTCGTATTACTGCGACCATTGCTAATCTATTGTGATCGCCACGTAAATTCTCTAGTTTGCCCACTGGCTTGTAAGGTCAGTAAAACCAGTGCCTACTTCACATCGGACCCCTAGCTCCTGGATACACCCGTGAAAACGCTCTGAAAATCTAAAATAACCTTAGCTTCGTAAAGAAAATTCCCTCTCAGTTGTTACTCTAGTGTGTTCACGGAAAGTATTTCTGTCGAATAACTCAATTTCTAGTTCGGAGTTATTTCGAATCCGCTCGGATGCCCCAGATCTGTTTGTATTGCTTTAAAATCAATTTTTCTATTGATATTAGTGTGGTCTGAAATAGATTTTCACGGTTTTAGCAAACAACCATGTGACCCGAGGGAATGGACACTTGAAACTTAAGAGGAGTTATCATCATAATCAAAGGCTGTGCCAGGGTAAGCTAAGTGATTCTGCCCCCATCGAGTTTAGGCTTGTAATTTTTATGGACGGTGTGGCTCTACATCAGTAATTAATGTCCAAAATTTGAGCACCCAAAACTTTATAGTTTTTGATTAAAAAAAAAAGAAATATGATTTTTCTTCGATATTTTTTTTTCTAGCCAACAGATTTAGAGTGTGCTTCACATATATTGTACACCTACTAAAGATGATTATATGACATAAATTATATTTTCATTATGTCATAGAAAAGAAGTAATAAAAAGCTGACTAAACTTTTCAGATATTTTTTTATTTATTTCCACGTTAGAGACCTCTCTATTTTTTTCACCAATAATACACCCACCAACGACCTATAGAAGAAGAATAGAACATGGAGATATCTTTACATAAATTACTTTACATACATTTCCTAGAACCGCTATATATATATATAAAGCAATGATTGAAACCACTTTGTGTACTTCATATAATTATGTATATCTGAATTTCGTCACAGATATATGGTAGGTATATCACAATTCACTTCATATCCACTTCACGCCCTAGCTAGCTCATTATTAAAAAAATCCACTTATCAACTGTAATTTCATTGTTTTACACAAAATGACGAGTTGATAACGTTTGTTTTGAGATCGAATCAGAAATGATGAAATCCGCAGAAGAAGCAAAGTACCCAACATAGCCTGTAGCTCTAGTATAAGTTTTTTCGAAACATTAACTAATTCGAACGCGTTTGCGTTTTGTCTCAAAATGTATGAAAACGCTCTCACCGAGTTTGAAATACGCGCGTTCATCGGTTAGCAACAAATGTTATACTCGCTGTTTTAGTTTCCAGTAGTGACCACCAGAGGCGCTGTTCACGTTTTCATACCACTTTCATACATTGTGAGACAAAACGCAAACGCGTTCGAATTAGTTAATGTTTCGAAAAAACTTATACTAGAGCTACTGAAGAAATGCCAAACTTACGTATTGGGCTGTGGAGGGGCGCGACTTCGTGGAAGACACGCACTATACCACGCAATTCACACGATAAGTTTACTGAAAGCAAAGACTATATAATAGGGAAGATGCAATTATAATATTTACCACTGTTTTGTGACCAAAATGGTGAAAAAACATAAAATAATAGCTACTGAAACGTTTTTACTTTATTATATACTAATTTCAAACAATAATTTCGATTTGAATTAACGTGAAACGGAACGTGTTTTAAAACGGCAATCAGCGCCTGGTGACGTCACACCTGTTATGACATTGACAACCAAAGAGAATATAATATGTAATCTGTATGTATCCGTCACTTTCTAACAGCACCTATCAAAAAAAGACGGATAGCTCGAGATAGGCCGACAAACTGAAGTTGCCATCATGTGCTAGCCATACAGATTATATATATTCTCTTTGGTTGTCAATGTCATAACACGAGTGACGTCACAGGAACTGTAGATCCGTTTAGGCGCGAAAGTTTAAATTGTAGTAGTAGTAGTAGTAAACACTTTATTGCACAAATCAAGTACATACAAGGAAAACAAACTGAATGGTAGATATTTGTACAAAGGCGAACTTATCCTTTGTCAGTTTGTAACAGCAATTTAAGACTACAAATCATAGTATTTTAATTTTTTATACACTTGTAGTCTATTCTACATGCAATTCTTTCAAATGAAAGCAATAATGAAAATATTACATCTTGTCTATAGTACAGCAATGCAACTACCACACCAATTTACCTTACACGAAAACTTTACTGAAAGCAAAGACTCATTGTACTATTTTTTGTACTACAATATAGCTTCTGAGCGCATTTATCCCGTGTACAGTACACAGTAAGTGCAACAGCCGTAATCTAAGCGAACACGCCATATGCGTGGGTGCACTGTATCAGCTCTATGTACCGCCTAACAAGCTACGATTCCTTCTGCAACAAAACGTCGTATCTACATACGAGTTATTGCCTCACATATGACCTTTTGACAAAGAAGTGTACGCTCCGGCAGACCGAGTTGACGCCAATCGATTTTTATGCTCGAAATTCATTTCTATCAATTCTAACGGCATTCGGTATGTTCCCGGTTGATGGATTTAGTTTTTGTAAAATAAACAATGTAGATTGATTTATCGACACGAACTATTTGAAAGAACTGACAGATTTTTGTAAGCATATCACCATAGTGGAAATTATATTTATCTCTGATAGTATGTACAGTCAGCCCATGAAAATGTTGAGCATACTTAGAACCTTGTCACATCGAAATCTAAGAATTATTTAGACTGAAACGTCATAAAATTTGAAACCTCTTTAATTTGACAAAGTACTAAAGTGCTCAACATTTTCGTTGGCCCACTGTACCTACCTAATAATTTTATACGTGAAGACGTAAATCCATTTCGTACAATTGGTTCATTTTCTAATTCTAACCTGTTACTGATACTAGAAAAGAAACTACTAAGATACTAGAAAGCATGATTGGGGCGACTGAGTGGGCGCCGCGCCGCCCGGTTGGTCGACCCAGGTATCGCTGGAAAGACAGTGTGGAGGCGGATCTGCGGCAGCTTCAGGACGAAGACTGGCAGGAGGCTGCGCAGGATCGGGAAAGGTGTCGTGCTCTCGTTTCGAAGGCCAAGATCCTCTTTGGGTCGCTACGCCGTTAAAGTTAGTAGTAGTAGTAGTAAGTAGGTACTGATACTAGAATGGAGTACCTACTAGTAATCGGAAAAAAAAATATTTCGGTGCTTCGGAGTAGGAGGTCCGTTTCCAGATGTTTCCCCCACTTTGCACGATCAGCACCCTTGGTTGTTAGACAATTAAAATTAAAAATAAAGAAAGAAACATTTTTACACAATGACAAAGACACACATATTATAACTTTATAAGTTACCTAAATAAAATAAATATACACACAAACCACATAACATGCGAGATCCGTGGTAGTGAAACGGATACGGGCCAATTTTTTTGGCGCCGAAAAAAAAAATTTCCCATTCATTTTTTTTTTTAATTTATTTATATTAAAAGATAAAAAAACAATACAACATTAATTAAGACGCGCACAGAAACCTGTTTAAGGTTTATGCGTGACGCGTATGTATCGCACCGCTATTTTATCCACTGAGTTACGAAAATCCCATACGTTTTTTCACTCAACGGAAAAAAAATGTGGAACACTGTAGGAAATCGTGCACAATATATAATTGTTGTTCAGAATCAGGAGCTGTTCCAACATTATATAATAGTACATTACTTAACAAGGGCGGTAAAACAAAGAATGTTTCAGATCGCAGGTATTTATGTATACGATAAATGCGATCTGAGGCTATCTTTATTACCGCCCGTGTTAAGTACAATATTTTATGTCACCCCCTGGCCAGGAAGTGGGATTTCCCGCGCGCGGAGAGTGCGGTAATTGCCGCTTTATGGCCAGGTGTGACATAAAGTAAATTATTAAAATACCCGGGAGCCCGAAGCCTTTTAATCTAGGCCACGGCACAGTATTGGCATCGACATCGCTGAGCAGCCTCCGAGCAAATTACGGCTTTAAATGATTGAAGAGATATTTATTGCGCTTATGAAGCGTTTTCTTCAACTGACTGACCTAGTTATGGTGAATAAAGTTTAAATTACTTACTCATTTCAGGTCGACTGGACGGCAAAGGCGTTTTTATTACAGAATTACAGACACAGGTTCCTCGAATGTTTTACAAGTGGAATTTCAGTTGCAGTTATCGGAATGAGTTGGAATTCGAATACGTGCTTCAATGGGTGTACTGTTACAACGAATAAATAAATATTTTTGGTCAATCTCTATCAAAATCGACTTGTCTCAAATTAAGCAAAGCTTGCACGGGTACAAAGCACACTCACAAAACTAGTGCCTTCGCTAAATCTTGGGATTAGACGCGAAAGCGGACCCCGAGCTCCTTTAGGATACAAAACGGATGATAATGAAAGGCTTTAAAAATATGTCTTCCGAAACTCTTTAACATAAACTAAATGTAGGTAGATTAAGGCCAGGCAATATTGAAATGAAATATAATCTAGTTTCAATTATTTTGAACTTGTTTACTCAATTGGCGCGAAAGGATTCAATTATATCCAATTTCTGTTTCTTCAGGTACCTAATCATTAACCCGTTTGATTTTATATTTCATTGGCCTCTATCGTCAACAATCAAAACGGCGTGTTTTATGGATTTCTAGTGTCCCTTACGTCTTTTTGAATGCAAACGGTATCAACAAACTTTATTCCAATATCGGCCTAATATTTATAACTACGTACAGCTATCGGTTTTTCATCTCAACTTGGTTAATTTAATTTTATTAAAACCCGTGAATATAACTTCAATATTCAAGGTTGTATATTCGAATGAACATTAATTCCAATAGTTACATGACCACGGAAAACCAGCGCTCGTGGTAAAGTTTTTCTAGTTTCGGTACATTTCATTGCTTGGGAGAAGCAACACCATGTTTTTTAGGGTAGCTAACTTGCTGCACGCCTATTAAAGCCAGCAAACTAAACAAATGACGACCGTGTCTTAGTGAATGAACAGTAATAAAGAGTGAACACAAAACCAAATCTAATTTTTGACGGTTCAGAGAGATAACGCCGCCAGCATTCTTCGGTCCACGCCACAGGCAGACGTTTTGGCCGGAGTGGTTTTTTTTTGTAAAGGCCAATTGCGTAATGACTTGTAACTAATATTACAAGTGGAAGTCTCTTTCGAATTATTTAAATAGGTTGAAAAGAGACTTCCGCGACCTATTCGTCATTCATTACACATGTAAGTTAATAATTTTTACTAAACTTGTACGGCTTCTTGTTGGTACGAGTTGACTATTAAATAGAACAAACGCATTGGCAATAAAAACTCGAAGTTGGCACCATTGCTTCAACATGATTGCCCCAATACTAATTTAACCCCAAATGGTTTCTACCTTGGCAGAGTATATTGGCAGTCGCCCATCCACACACCACATTTGAAACAGTAAATAAATAAAAATAAATAAATAAATATTTGTGGACAATCTTACACAAATCAACACACACACACAGTGACACACTTATGTCTTGATGACGAGAAAACAAGATGCAGTACACTTCAGGAATGACTTTTGACAATATTTCATAATTTCCAAAAGTCTTAATTCGAAAACCATTTCGGTAAAAACGTGTGAAGTACACAAAAAACATTTTTTTAGATTTTTTTATCCATTAATTTTGGAAAAAATCGCATATTACTGTAAACCGAGAGTTGACGTCATCTTCCTCGCTGTATTCAGGGAGACCTTAGTACAAAGTACAGACAATCGCTGCCGCGGCTCTGGATTCTTGTTGGGAAGATGACGTCATATTTTACTTACGCCCTTTTAGAATGACCTACTTTTCAACGTGTTTTTTTTGTATGAAATAATGAGTTAAATTGAAAAAGAAAAAATACGGGTGGCTTAAATTTTTACCTATTTTCTAGCTAGTTCATAAAATAAAGTAGTTAAAAATATGAAATGTTGTGTGAAGTTTAATTATATTTCTTCTATTGATATTTTACATAAAGTAAAATACCATTTGTCACAGAACCAAAATACTTACTTACTTACTATGCTGGTTCAGCGACCCGAAGTGGGTCTTGGCCTCCGACACTAAGACACGTCTGTACTCCGTCCTGTGCAGCTTTTCACCAATCCAAGTCGGCCGTTTGAAGCTGGGGACCGATTTTTGAGTTTCGAACGGTCGACTTTTCACTCGGGATCTGTCAAAAAACGATGACATGCTATTTTTGACATTCGAGCGATAGAAAATTCGAAGTCGAGTGGCACTGACCACTCGTATTCAATTCTATCAGTAGAATTTAGTACCCACTAAGTAATTCATTCCGAATATATTTACTTTCTACTTGAATTTAATATTACGCTAATAATATAAATTTTCTCAAACATGCTCGGACATGTATGTGTGTGTTAATGGCACGAAATGAGGAAATTAAATTTCTTGCTAATGGCGCCCTACCTACACTACCTATGAAAACCCTAAGAAAAAAGATTATTGGCCGCTACTCTAACTTTTTAAATTTGCTTACATTATTAAACTGACAAAGGAAAAATTACATACTGCCAATGCCAACCACCACTAGACTCTTTAACCATACTTGCACATTTAAAAAAAAAACTACCATGTCTGTCTAGTAGGTATATTTATGTGCGGCTATACCTACATGGCTTGTTCAAATGGCATGTTTAAAAAAAAGCGGCCAATCATTTTTTTTTTGCGAAAACCGTCATTATACTCGATTTCGACTAATTGAGGGATAAGTATTTCAAATTTTATATTTATTTTGAATTATAAGTAAAAAAAAGTTTTTTGCGTAAAATCGTCATTGTAATTAGGTTTAAAGAATCTTTATTACTCATAAGAATTTTACAATTCACTTACATGAGTTACTAAACTATGAATGTTATATATAAAAACTTGGCGAGTACATGCTTTTCGCTTTAACATTTTTGTAAGTATTTTAATAAGAGTGCATAAAAATAAATTGACTTAAAATCTATGTGGGTAAACATACAAGGCGCGCCCAGCCACATGTAAACAAAGAACCGCTCGCGCGCTCTGCTACTGCGGCGATAACAACAAAGTTGCATAGACACAGCTTACAATTACAGTAAAGGCACTATGATACTTAGTAGGTAGTTAGGTACGAATAAAATTTCACATAAAGTATTTAACATTTTGAATAAAATTACACATTAGTTGACTAAATTCAGTAACTATTTGAGGAGTTTGGGGCTATTTTAATATATTATATATTTATATATTTAAGGGATTTTTCTTAGTTCATGGCCTTCAACGTGGCTGTGTTTAAGGTTTTCGTGAGTAAATTTAGAAGTGCCTCCTCCTTTTCCACAAGTTCTGTAATTGTAGTAGTGGGTGTATCCTGGTATTTGAATAATTTTGATCTCGTCTTCAGATTTTATCCATGTTTCCGTTAGTATGATAAGATGTAAAATGCTTTTGAATGACTTGATAACACATTTTAGCTCGTATAGTTTGCCAGGCTTCACAATACTCCGTACATTTGCATTTAGACACTTTTTGCTGGTGGTTACAGTTTTGTAATCTTTGGTGACTTTATGTGAAATGTCGTCTTGAGGTGTACTGTTTACGGGTGTGTGTGTCACTTGAGGCTTGTGGCATGCTTGTCTAGGTTTAAATTTAGTTTTTTGGTAGGGATTTGATGATTTTAGGTACCCCTTTTATATATTTAATTATAAGGCCACTTTCACCGTTTGCAGTTCTTTCCGTAATTTCTTTTTTGAGGGTTTTGTAGTAGGTCTGTTGCTGTCGAGTCTGATCAGAGTATATTTTTATAGTGTTATCACTTAGGTTGCGTCTGCTTTTTAGAATAGTTAAAGCGGCATCTTTTGACGCAAAACTTACTTTTAATTGACGTATTTTGTCTGCTTTATATTTGCCCAACCTGTTAATAGTAAGAGGTTGCAAGTTTTCTGATGTGATGTTGTGTATAATATCAAGGACTTCTTCCAGATCTTTAGAAGCCCGTTCAGCGGGTGTGTTTGCCGAGGGCTCTGGTATACCTTCAATGATGATGTTTTTTTGTCTTATTGAGCGTTCTCGAACTTCTGCTATCACTTCTTCATTTGAACTGGTGTTTGTCGCGGAGCTAGCAGGCTGGACTAGCTGAAGTTGAGAGACTCAAAATAAATATAAAATTTGAAAACGTTATCCTTGAATTAGTCGAAATCGAGTATAATGACGGTTTTCGCAAAAAAAAAAAATTAAAAAAAATGCTGTCTCTAGTCAGCAATACTTCACGGCCTCTGCAGTAGTGTACTATTATTGTATAATAAGAATTCGAACACGCATTGTTTGTTTAGTTCGGCCACCAACTGTGTCAGTTGTAAAGAAGCGGAATGACGAGACTAGTCATTTCGTCACGTATTTTAGTGCAATTAAATATTACAATTATTACTGTCCTTTTTTGTAACTAACAATATGCAAAATATCGATTTCGAGTGGTGACTCTCAAAAATAGCTCTTATTAGGTTCACGCGACAATAATCGTGACAATTTGCCGCGTGCTCGCTTTTGAATTCGAGCGTTCGAAACTCAAAAATCGGCCCCGTACAAGTCTTTTTTGACTTCGTCGATCCCGCGATACCGTGGTCGGCCGATCGGACGTCGACCAACGGAACGCCAAAGGTACGCTCTTTTGGCAGCCCGATCCTCTCCCATCCTCTCAACGTGGCCGAGCCAGCGCAGCCGAGCAGCTTTGCTGTGTGTAGGGCTCGGCAACCAGTACTTCCACCTCCGCATTCTTCCTAGCCCTCCAGCTACCATCTTCCCGTTTTGTAGGTCCCAGAATCTTTCACTTCAGGATCTTTCTTTCTGCCACTAAGAGCTTGATCTCCTCACAGAACCAAAATACAGAGGTTTATTTCTACTTAGCAGTCACATATTACGTCTTCTAAGAAATTCAGAATGAAAAGTGTTCATCATTCGTTCATGCGAGGGAATGTTGCCATTTGAGACTTTCATAGAATGAAAAGACTTGTATTAAAATATGGCATCGGAATCTCAATTTTTACCTACCTTTTATGAAAATGTTGAAAAATGGCAAGTAATTTATGTTCGCTTACTGGTTTAACACTTCAAGGCATTATTTCCTTGGTTTGCGGTTGGTACGTCAAGAGTTAAAATTCCTGGATACTGCCACTGCACCAGTCGAGAGAGACTTTCCTTGAAAACCTTAAAATATTTACATAATGATACAGTTCGCCAACACCACCTTAAATTTATTAGCATTTTTCAATATAATATTTTGCTACTAATGCAGACTCAAATATAATATAATAGGATGCTAACTGGATTTCGTGCAAAAAATGGTCTCATTGAAGCGTAATTTCGTTTCGGAGGCCATTATCCTTTTAAGATCACTGAACCAAAACGATCGATTATGACATATTCTTCGTTATTATAAATGTTAGTCTTCAAGAAAAATATATATTTTTATTTATTTATTCATTAATTTCAGGCAACAAGTGCCCATAGATAAATATACCTTATAGCTAACATACATACAATTATATACATTTCAAACAACAGTGTTTATATGTTGTGGAGGAGTTTATGACGCTTGACAGATGAACAGATATTTTAAGTATAGTCTACAACAATAAATTCATTTAATATGTAATATTATAATTATATGACAATCTAAATATAGGACATTGTGCAATATTGTATAATTATGTATGTAAAAGCAGGACTAATAATTTATTACCTAGCATGACATGAAATGTTGACATCTTATCTGCTATTGTTTTTTGACTTATTTAATCTATTTGTTTTTTGCTTATCTACGTGTAATTGTCCAATTTATTGTATGTTATTTCAAACACAATCTTTGTATTGTTAATGAATAAATAAATGAAAAAAAAATGAAAAAGTATGTTTATTATAACTATATACTACCCTTAGAGTTCGGTTATGACAAAAATACACGCTGTAGGTATACAAAAGCTCCCTGAAACAAGCGTCATCTAAGGACTTATAATTTAATTAGAAATATAATAGCTATTTCGTATTTAAGAAGATTACGCACAGGCTCTTAAGATAAGACAGACAGCGAAGACTAATTTATTAGTAAGGTAACGTCTTTACATGAGTCACAGAATAATGAATACTAACTTAGGCACAAAAGGCTCACTGCATCAGATAAGAGATGACGTTAGCTTAGGTGAGACTAAGATCAACCGCTGTTCAGTCAAACATTAAAAAAAAACAACGGGTTGGACTCTGGAAGTGCCGACAGAAGTGAAAACCAAACACACACGCACAATGTCTATGTGTGCGTCAATGTAAGAGCTCACGTTGTCTATGTGTTCGTATGTGTCACAACTACAACCACGGCCAGCCCGCGCTCGTGAGATAAATAGTAGATTGTGTCACAAGGGAGCAAAATGACATATTTACGGCGTGGGCGTAAATTGAATCCTGAACGAAGCAAAGGATTATATAATAGAATCCTGAGCGTAGTGAGGGATTCAAGAATTAACGCCCAAGGTGGAAATAATTTTGCTTCCATGTGACACATACTGCTTTTCACATCACCTATTGAGAATAATAAAAGATCTGAAATAACAATGGTTGTGCATTTATTTTATCAAAATCGATACAATACTTAACTATCAAAATCGATACAATACAATTACTCGTTGCAGAAAAGTGCCACTTTGATCCCTCGTAGCAGGGAAGAAAAGTGCCATTTTAATCCCTCCTAGCAGGGAAGAAAAAGCCCTTATCCGAATAGGTGGTGTGAAAAGTACTCTTAAAACATTAATGAACAATAATGGGTAACAATCCAGCCGTAAAAAATTGGAACAAGTGAAGTGAAACATCAAGCGGCTATGTAGAACAATTTATCAGGTTGCATAATAATTCAGCAGCCCGCGAATCTGTTTATGCAAATGACACAAGATTGCAGTGCAGCGAAACGAGAATGGTAGGACATTCATAGTGTATAAATACAATATAATACAAATTACTCTTCATTGAACACCTCACATAATAAGGCTGGAAACAGTGCTCGACCGACGGTCAGCGCGTATGGTCGGTCGGGCGTAGCTCTAGCTATAGACGTATGAAAGCATACGTGCTTTCAGAGCGATGCTCACCGTCAGCGCGTATGCGGCCATACAAAACACGCCCGACCGACCATGCGCGCTGACCGTCGGTCGAGCACTGTATCCAGCATAAAGCAGCACATACAAAATAATAACAAAATAAATAAATAAAATTTATAAATGTATATATATTGAAATCAAATAAACGGGTTACTCACGTCTAATAAGAGTCACGGAAGTTTTCTATTTAAAATTATAAATGTATATGTTTATAATTATGTACTTATATGTGTGTTGCGTGTACGCATATGTACGAGTACATATTTTGCTATTACTAAATAATTATTGCACCAAAACGAAAATAACTCCTCGTAAGTCCCAGACAGATGTTTGTGATTTTGAATTTGGAACCTTCATTAATTTTGTTATAGTTTGAACGATTTGAATTTGTACATTAGAGTGTACATTGGGCCTTACGAGGTTAAAACTTATATGCCTAACTAAATGTGACATTTATAACTGTTTGTAACCTAGGTTCCTTTCTAGGTATTTCGGGAATGGCCTAGGTGGATCTTCAATGAAGAATATTATTTTTAAATACAAAATCGGGTTTATTCCGAATATATAAATCAAATTATTACAGACAAGTGTTCGTTCGTTATGAGTTTTTAAAGGCGATTGTCGTTGACAGTGTTGACGACCGTTAATTGCCGCGCGTCGCCGATCTTCAAATTTCGGGTGTTTTCGGAGACAAACGGCCGTCGGTGACGTCAGTTTGGATGCGTTCTGAACAATAACTAAAAATTTAAACTAAAAACTAAAGTACATTTAGAAAATTGGATCCCCTGGGCATAATCCCTAACATGCTGGCCTAAAATGCTTTCCTCGCTGAATTCCTACACTGAAACGTTAAGCGAGGAAGCTGCCAGCTCTACGATCCCCCGTGGAATCTATCAGCATTTTTGCTATGCTATTACCGCCCTAAGTAACGTAAGGTGTTCCGAAAAATCCTGGGACCAGTTAAAAGAGACGATGGGAGTTGGAGGATCCTTAAAAATGCCGAAATAGAAGAGCTGCCCCTCTAGCACAACATGCATTCCGTATCTACTCGCGCGCGAGATAAGCTACCTGTCACTCTTTGACAGCATTAATCAGACAGTGACAGGTAGCCTATCTCGTGCGCGAGTAGAGACGAGATGCATGTTGTGCTAGCCCCCCTGGTAGCCGAACCAAACATTATAGGTGAATCCAAAGGACATCGTCTTCGCTGGCTTGGCCACCTAGAGAGGATGGGAGAAGATCGACAGGTGAAGAGAGCATACTTGGGCCGACCGACCGGACGACGTCCTGTGGGTCGCCCCAAGTATCGCTGGAGGGATGTGGTGGAAGCGGACCTACGTGAGCTCGGAGCTGGTGCAAGCTGGCGAGAAATTGCGCAGGACCGAGCAAAGTGGCGTGCTCTTGTGTCGGAGGCCAAGACTCATTTTGGGTCGTCGTGCCAGCCCAGTTAGTTAGTTAGTTATTACCGCCCTCGGTAAGTACAGTATGCCACCCTCTGGCCAGAAAGTGAAATTTTCCTTGCGCGGAGCGTGCGATTATTGCCACTTTATGGCCAAGTGTGACACCATAAAAGGTTTTTTTTTATATTAGTCAAAATCAAAGTGATTTAATTATTATGTTTACTAAATAACAAATACAAATACAAAATACAAATGCGTTTATTTTTCTCTTTAAATTACAATGGTGTATCGGTTGGTGGTGGTTCGGTGGTGGTGTAACATAATAAACAAATGTTTTAATTGATAATAAAAAGATTTACTTTGAACAATTTGTTTGTTGTTGGCTACCACTGTAAGCGTTATATTAGGACCGATGTCCAACTCAAAAACTGTTAATTGTTTTTTTCGATATACAGTATTTTTATGAAAAACGTATAGTTAGGAACTATAAAAGCGTCGCTACTCGCTAACAGTTCAGTAGCTCTAGTATAAGTTTTTTCGAAACATTAAGGCGCTACACTGAGAAATTTGGAGACTTTGAAACGCTGTCCTGCCCAGACTAGCAAACAGTAGGGGCTGATTTTCAGATATATGATTCTTGACTATATGATTGTGATACTGACAATAGCGAAACATGATTGCTTAAAATTTTCTCGATAGAAAATAAATCCAAAGTCGAGTCTATATTTTCCTTTTTTACCTCAGCCTACTAAAACAACGCATTATTAAAAGACACGATTAAGTTAATATGATGGTATTTTACCTCATCAAGAGGAAATTTAATAAACCTGCACACAGTCAGATTTTTAACGAGATTTGTCTAAAAAGCCATTCTCGGAGAGGGTTGCATCCCGTTTTTTCGTGAGCGAAAAACAAAGGGTGTCTCTTTCAATCGATATATCGCCTTAACTAATTCGAAGAAGAAGAAGAAGAAGAAGAAGAAACATTTATTTGCTGCACAAAAGACACACAGATACAAAAAATAATAGACGTACAAAACTCAGAACATATAAAATAATGTGTGTCTTCGCGGCAGCAAATCGGTTGCTGTCTCAGCATTATGCTGAGGTGTTAAACACCTGCAGCGCTGGTTTTCAGACAGCACCGTACGTGACCCACGGAACGCAATACAACATAATATACAATACAAAGAGATAAATATCATTAAAAAAAGGCAAAACAGGGCAAAGTAGTATGAGACATGAACAATTTACAAATTATTAACTCAACCTCAGGCTAAAATGAATAAAAAGTAATAATAAAAAAAACAGCTACAGTACAATAATGTAGACAGACATTAACAATATATAAAAGAGAAAAGCGACATAGGTAGTTGGGATATTTTAGGTGCTGGATGGGTTAGGGATGGGATCTTTGGAGCGTCAACAAATAGCCCTTAAGCTTGCGCTTAAAGGTATACCTGCTAGAAGCTCCTTGGATAGGTGGAGGGAGATCATTCCAGCACTTGGACGCCGCAAATCTGAAACTACCTCGAAACGCCGCGGTCCGATGCTTAGGCATCAGAATCATTGCCTTACACCTGCGCACACTCTTGGGCCATACAAGTCTACTCAGCAAATATTCCGGGACCCCAGACTGTACTATTCCAAAAAGAAGAGTGGCGAGGTGCAGGCGTCTGCGTGCAGGCATGTTCAGCAGACCAGCGGCGTTCAAGTAGGGAGTGATGTGGGAACGGGGAGGAACTCGGAAGCAGAAACGAGTGCATGCGTTTTGCACTCGTTGTATAAGCTTTTTTGTACGCCCAGTAATGCAGCCACCATACACAATATCACAATAGTTTAATCTAGACAATATCAGCGATTCACAAAGGTTGATACGCAAATCCACACTTAAGTAATCGCGAATATTGTAAAGAACTTTAAGGCGGTAGAAGCAGTTACTCACAACTTTAAGTATGTGGTTTTCGAAGCGCAGCTTGCCATCCATGAGGAGGCCAAGGTTGTTTGCTTCTACCACCCTCTCTATTGGCTTGCCCATGATGGCAACATTCCTGGCAGTGAAAGCGTCGAGGTTATTGACAGTATTACGGATTTGATGCTCTGAACCAAACACTATATATTTCGACTTGTCCGGATTAAGAACAAGGCTGTTCTTTTCCGACCAAGCAGAAATACGATCAAGGTCCTCGTTTAGAGTTTTGACCGCAGCAGACACTTCCGATGGTAAGCTGGAGACGTAAAGCTGGAGGTCGTCAGCGTAAACATGGTATTTGCTGCCCCGTATATTGTGAATGATGTCAGCACTATACAATATGAAAAGCAGGGGGCCTAATATTGAACCCTGCGGTACACCTCTCAACACAGGACAAAGAGCAGACCGCAAAATAACACCATCCATCCTACGCAACGCAACCGTCTGCGTACGGCCGGAGAGATAACTTTGAAACCACTTCACGGCAGCAACATCAAATCCGTAATATGACATCTTCGATAATAACAAGGGGACGCTAATGCAGTCGAAAGCCCTGGAAAAATCTAAGAGGACGAGTATGGTACTCTCTCCGACATCCCGAGCCTGTAAGATATTGTCAACTACATCGAGTAACGCAGTAACTGTCGATCGACCCTTGCGAAAACCCGATTGTAGTTCAGGTAGGATGCTATTTTTCTCCAGGTATTTCGAGAGCTGATCGCAGATCACCCTTTCTATTACCTTCGATGCGCAGGGAAGGATACTTATAGGACGGAGTTCGGAGAGGTTAACTGGATTGGGCTTTTTTGGTAATGGGGTCACTTGAGCGAGTTTCCAGTCGTCGGGGAAAGTCATAGTCTGTATACTCTTGTTAATAATGTGAGTCAGTAGGTCAGCAGTCCTCGGTAGCGTCATAAGTAGCATGTCTATCGCAATCATGTCGAGTCCCGTAGCAGTTGTCTTAATTGATGTCAATATTTTGGTGACAGCTGTAACAGTCGTAGGTACAATGGTGAAAGTACTATTACAGTGCCTGTCAAACTCATACAAGGTCATGTCTGATATTGTTACGTCTTGTTTGCCTGGTATATTCAGAAAATGTCTGTTTATTAAGTCAGCGTCGTCAAAGTGATGCGGAAGTTCCGTTTGTGTCCGAGAATCTGGAATAACTGTCCGCTTTAAGTTAGTCCAAAGGGTCTTTGAGTCGGTTACATTGTTAATCTCGTGTTGGAAGAAGGCACGCTTCTCGTTGTAAATGGCTTCGATGACAAGATGCTTCAGGTCCATGTAATATTGCTTATGTGCAGCTTTCCCCGTCTGCTTAAATTTAGCATGGGCTGCGTTCCTGAGATGCATCATAAGCTTAACATTACAGGTCAGCCACGGCTTTGGTGCCTCCCTCACAACAATTGTCCTCTCTGGTGCATGTATGTCAAACAGTCCTAGTAAAAGCTCATTAAATCGTCTAACCATGTCGTTTACGTCCTGCAGTAAGAAAATTTGGTCCCAGTCTATAGCGTCAAGGTCACTGTTGAAGTCGTTTAAGTTAATGTCCTTAATCGGTCGGTAGGTAATACGTTTTGGCGTCGGTTTTCTTTTTTTAATGTCTATCTCAGCTGTAATAAAAGCATGTCTACCCAGGTCTGGAATATGCCTCACGTCCACGGACAAAACGCGAGCGTCAGTACAAACCAGGTCTATCGTAGTCTCGCTGTGGTCTGTGAAGTGCGTCGGTTCGCTCACGTGCTGGGTCAAGTCAAGTGTTGTCAAAAATTGCGTCAAGTGATAAAATTTTGTGTCAGTTTTGTTACAAAAGTTTATATTAAAATCTCCAAGTAAGATCAAGCGGTCGTAATGAGTAAAAGAAGTAATCGAGTCGGTAATCGCGTCAAAAAAGGTCTCCACATTAAGCCACGGGGGACGATATGCGGTTCCTATGACTAAACGTTTCGAATTTATATTAATCGACAGCCATAATTGTTCCACGAGCGTCGCAGGCGGGTGCGGCATGGTGCGCGCGGTTAGGCCCCGGCGCAGAAAAAATGCTACTCCACCTCCCCTCCCCGCGCGGACGTCGGGTGGTCTGGGCACGTGGCGCAGTCTATAGCCAGGAACAGTCGGAGCGCGACCTTCCTCGCCGGCGCGGAGCCAGGTCTCGTTTATGGCAATAACGTCAGCTTCGGTCTGTAAAATTGTCATAATCAACTCGTCGTGGCCAGTTCCAAGGGATCCCGCGTTAAATAATCCAACTTTAAAGTTTTTAAGACGAGGCATCACTAAAAGAAATAGAAACAAGAATAAGATAACAACTCCAATCGCCTACATGTTTACCTGTAAGTATTACGCAATCATTACAACTGTATGAAATATCAAATATATATAATAAATAGTGTGTGCATATATAGATATAAGTGGCATAAATAAATAAGATGTTAAATGTTGTTTTGTTCCAGGCTGAATCACTATACGGGCCCTGAGTAATAATAATGCAATATCGATTTGCTCCCGCGACGACACACAAACACGTAACAAACAAAGAGGCCATAACAACACGGTAAGGAAAGCTGTATACATTTTGACGCGAACACAACATTACAACAAAAACAAACAATAACAGAAGCTTATTATTTCTAGGTCTAAACAGCGGAAACATCAGGTTTGCGAAAAATATCCAAATCGGACAGTTGGCGTATTCGCTGGCTAGGCCGGCCGTCCGCACGCCGGGCAAAGATCCTGCCGTCCCGCGTCCAGACGTAACGCCAGCCAGCGTCGCGAGCAGCTTCGCGTGCGCGCTGGAACAGCTGCCGGTTGGAGCTCGTCAGCCGCTCGTTCACGTAGAACTTCTGCGGCGGCGAGGCCAACCCCAGACCCTCGGTGGTGGCGCCGCGGCGTGAGCGCGCGGCGCGCAGCAAGTCATCCCGGACGACGCGGCGCGCCAGGCGCAGCACCAGCGGGCGCGGGCGGCCCGGCTCGCGTGCGCGACCCACGCGATGTACGAACACTACGTCGCGCACATCCAGCTCGACGCCCAGCTTAGCGCACACCCGCGTCGCCAGGCCGGCGGGGCTCTCGGCCGGCTCCTCCGGCACGTTGGACAGCTGCACGTCGTTGGACAACAGCTCCTGGTCCCGCTCGTGCAGCTCCAGTTGGAGGACAGCGATGGTTTCCTCCAGCGCCCTGTTAGCCGCCGTGATGGTGCTATCGGCGACAGCTTTTTCGACAGTGTCGACGCGGCTCTCCAGTGAGTCGAGCCTGTCAATGACCGCCCCCAAGCGTGCCCTATCATCATGAAACTCCTGCCGGAAGTCCTTGATCTCCTGTCTCACCGCTTGGAGCTCCGCCCTAAAGAGACGTATCTCAGAACCTAACGCCGATTCGATGCTATCATCAGCGGGGATTGGGGGCTCGGGGGGGCCCGCCGTAAGCACAGGAGGCTGATCGCCTGGCGGCTGAGAAGTAGTGGGTGAAGCAGGAACGGAACCGGAATCGGAGGGCTGGCCGACGAGACTCTTCACCGGCGTGTCGGCGCGGTTGTCGCGCGGCTCGAACCTTTTGCACGACGGACATCTCCAATCCCGTGGAGCCGTTGTTCCCGGCTGGAGTGCCACACACCCAGCGTGATAAATGGAACTACATTTCGGGCAGTCTATAGCTCCTATGCGTGCCATAAACTTTGAACAAGCACCACATTTGGACATTGTTTTTGTTTTTTTTACGCGTAGGTAGTGTTTTTTTTTTTAGTGTACTAGTTTATAGCTTATATTCATCTAAAAACAGCACCGATTCACTCACGAACAGTGTATGTTATTAGTTTTAGTGTGTACAACGAATATAAATCACTGCACGGTAAGTCTAATCTTTTGTTTTATTTTTACTGAACAACGTAAATTGCTTGCGTGTACGCTGTATGCGTGCCGTGACGTCACTCCTCCTCCTCCTCGAACGCGTTTGCGTTTTGTCTCAAAATTTATGAAAACGCTCTCACCGAGTTTGAAATACGCGCGTTCATCGGTTAGCAACAAATGTTATACTCGCTGTTTTAGTTTCCACTAGTGACCACCAGAGGCGCTGTTCACGTTTTCATACCACTTTCATACATTTTGGGACAAAACGCAAACGCGTTCGAATTAGTTAATGTTTCGAAAAAACTTATACTAGAGCTACAGTTCTTTTAACGCATTCACTGCCACCCTCGTTGCTGTGTGCCCCAAACGCACATGTGAGTTCAACCGACTATTCTAAGTCTAAGGCACTGACGCACATGGTGAAAGTCACTAAATACTAGTGGCTCTGTGAGCTGTAGACCTCGTGAGTGTTTTTTTTATTTCCAAAACTATGTTAGATGTACGACAACACGACTATGTGAATGACATGTTTATTATATTATACTTAACTGCATGAAACAAATTTTGTACACCTGCATTGCGGGTAAAACATAGTGCTCAAACGTATCCCTAAGGTTGTCTGGAAGAGATCGCTCATTAGCGATAAGACCGCCTGTTGTTTGCCTCTACTCATTGTCATTATGTACTGTTATGTGTTACTTTTGTTGAGGTTATGCAATAAAGAGTAATTGTTGTTGTTGTTATTGTTGTATCTGTATATGTACCATCTTTCACTGTAACCTATGTTTAACAAAATAAATATTCTGATTCTGATTCTGATTCTAGATATCGAACCTGTAGAGCAGGGGTCGGCAACCTTTTTGCACCCACGGGCCACATAGTAGCTAAAAAAATCTTCGCGGGCCGCAGATGATAATAATGATCACTGTCTGTTGATATCAACTCGAAACAAATTGGTACGTCGTACGCGACAGTAACGTAGTAAAAATTCGCACCACCCACCGCAATTCCATTTTACGTGAAAAACGAGAAAGACGAAAAAACCGACTTTTCACAGATAAACCAGCTAGTTTCCTTACCAAACCCAGATAATTCGCATTTCAACCGCATCGTAATTTCGCGATATGGAATAGCAGATATAGAAACTTTAAGGGGGGGACGGGTCATAAAGTCATAACACACCTAGATGAAAACGCGAGCGCGAAATTTTTCGAACACTGATGCAAATGCGGCAAATACTTCATACGCATCAAGTCATAACACATCTAGATAAAAATGTGAGCGCAGCGAGCGCGAAATTTTTCGAACATTATGATGCAGGTGCGGAAACTACTTCATACGCATCAAGTTATGTAGATATAAACGCGAGCGCGAAATTTTTCGAACACTGATTCAAACGCGGCAAATACTTCATACGCATCAAGTCATAACAAATCTCGTTGAAAACGCGAGCGTAGCGAGCGCGAAATTTTGCGAACATTATTATGCAGGTCTGGAAAATACTTCATACGCATCAATACATGTAGACGCAAACGCGAGCGCAGCGAGCGCGAAATTTTTCGAACATTATGATGCAGGTGCGGAAACTACTTCATACACATCAAGTTATGTAGATGTAAACGCGAGCGCGAAATTTTTCGAACACTGATTCAAACGCGGCAAATACTTCATACGCATCAAGTTATAACAAATCTCGTTGAAAACGCGAGCGTAGCGAGCGCGAAATTTTGCGAACATTATTATGCAGGTCTGGAAAATAATTCATAAGCATCAATCAAGTCATGTAGACGCAAACGCGAGCGCAGCGAGCGCGAAATTTTTTGAACATTAAGATACAGGTGTGGAAAACACTTCATACTGTCTAACGCAAACGCGGCGAGCGCGAAATTTTTGAAAAAAAATTTAGATAGATTTTACTGTAAAATATACTTACAAACACATATCCCGTCCTGACCAACTGAGAAAATATTCGTGGTTGGCGATACAGACGCTTTCACGTATGTTAAGAATTTCAAATTTTACCTTTACAAACAATAAAGCCAGGGAGGCTCACGGGCCGCACGGAAGGGGCTCGCGGGCCGCCTGTTGCCGACCGCTGCTGTAGAGGAGGACAAACCATAGATTTTTTTTTAGATTACTCGACAAAAATATTCGATGTAATCAAAGAACGTGCTCACAATACTTCACGAGAATCTGTTGTGAAATGCGACCCTTAGAGGTGAACATATCGAAATTCGGCCGCAGAAACACAAAATAATTGACAAAAAAATTGTTTTTTAAATTTTGAAAAAGTGACTCGACAAAAAAATTCTATAGAATTGCCGAACCTGCTCACAAAATTTCACGAAAATCGGCTGATAAATGCGACCTGTAGAGGAGAACAAACCAATGAATAAAATAAAAAATAAAAAAAATTACAAAAATTTACTTGCCCAAAAAATTCTATGTAATCATAAAACCTGCTCACAAAACTTCACGAGAATCGGTTGAGAAATGCGACCTATAGAGGAAAAAACGGCCGCAGAAAAATACGAAATCATTGATACAAAGTTTGTTTTTTCGAATTTCAAAAAAGTGACTCGACAAAAAAATTCTATATAGTTACCAAACCTGCTCGCAAAATTTCACGAAAATCGGTTGATAAATGCGACCTGTAGAGGAGATCAGCCAACGACGTAAAAAATTTTTTTTTTAAATTTACAAAATTTTACTCTACAAGTAAATTATATGTAGTCATGGAACCTGCTCACAAAATTTCACGAGAATCGCTTGAGAAATGCGACCTGTAGAGGAAAAAACGGCCGCAGAAAAACACGAAATCATTGATACAATGTTTGTTTTTTTGAATTTCCAAAAAGTGACTCGACAAAAAAATTCTATATAGTTACCGAACCTGCTCACAAAATTTCACGAAAATCGGTTGATAAATGCGACCTGTAGAGGAGGACATACAAAAATCCGGCCGGACATACGAAAGCATTTTTGTCGAAGCTAAAACAGAGACCTCGTTTTACTCGGTCAATTATGAACGCGTCTGTGCGTTCAGGTGAAAGTAACGGAAACGCATATATGCGTTGGTGGCAGTGAATGCGTTAATAGAGCGTAGAGGTTTCGCTGACTTATAATCATCTTATTTTATCGATGTCATTCCATGATGTGAGCTACCGGTTGCTACCGGCTAAGTTAATGAGATAAAAAAACTAGAAGAAACAAATAACAAATGACAGTTGATAATGTCCTAACGTTCAGGCGAAAAGTTATTTAACTATCCTAGTTCAATAACAAACCGGCAAGCCGTACTTTTCTCAATTAACTGTGATAGTACTAAACGTGTAGCCTGAACACCGCAGGAATCCCGCCCCTTGCCGTTAACCGTTTTTGTTCCCTTGTGCAAAAATATTACAAAGCTTTTTAAGACAATACAAATTGACTTATTTCCTTGCGTTTGCATTGGTCTTTGCTAGTAGAAACTTTGTGGAAATCTACATAGTTTAATTTTTACCTGTGTTTTGATGTGATATCTCAGTTAGTTATATGTGTTTTTTTGTTATTAATATTAGGGATTAATTTGAGTGCTCGTGGCCAAGCGGCGCCGGGTACGGTATGCGAGATTTAGCAACGTGGGCCGGGGTCAGTTCTTGGATGGATAGTCGTTTCGAGTGGTTACTAACTGAGCACTCCCGTACTTTGGAAGGCACGTGAAGCCGTTGATCCCGGCTGCTGACTATAGCAGCAGTGGTTAAGCCAAGTTGGAGGCCTTTGGGCGGCTTGAGAACTTCTAACAGTTTCCCACTCACTTGACAAGTCTAATCCCAATAAGGTCTAGGTTTCCTCTGGACCTTCCGGTCAGATGACAGTCGCAAAATCCAGGGGAAACCTCCGATACGACCACGCGGGCGGTTTAAACACTGGAATACTCTAAGAGCTTGCGCTCCAGTGAGCTTGGTTGAGCGGTTTCAACCGAATCTGAAGTTCAGTCAGTGGAATCGAGCTACTCTGGCACCTTTGTCGCTGGTTCACTAAACCTAGCCTAGCTGAGAAGAGTCCAGCAAGAAACTCGGCTAGGTCCGACCTGGGTCGGAGGATGCAACTGTACTGGGCAAACTCATGTGCGATTTTCGTACGTATGCATCAAGGCCTTAAAATCCTAATAAACGTGAAAGTTTGTGCGCTTAATTTCAAAAAGTACTGGACTGATTTCTATGAAACTTTCCAGTATTGTAGCTTAGACATCAAAATAGGACATAGGCTATAATTTATTTCAAAATTCATCCTCCTAGGGGGTTTAAAGGGGGTGGTCATTTTGTATGGAGAAGAAAATTATCTTTAAGATAGAAACTTGAAACTTCTGTAATGGACTAAGCATTAAAATGGAAGAAAACAGTTTTCAGCGTTTTTCGAGATTCGCCCTCTAAAGGGGTGAAACGGGGGTTGAAAGTTTGTATGGGGAGCACTTTTTTTTTTAAACGAGGAGCTTGAAACTTTGTGACCAAGCATTCAGTTATAGGAAAACTAATTTCAGCGTTTTTGGAAATTCACCTTCTGAAGGGATGAAAAGGGGGTTGAAACATTGTAAAGGCAAGCTGAGTATTTTAAAGTGAGTGACTTCATACTTCGCGGGTAGACACGGCTAATCTGAGATAAAATGTTAAAAAATGCGTTTTTGAAAATTCATCCCTTAAGGTTCCAAAAAGGGGGGTTGAATTTTTGTATGGAAAACGAGTAATATTCGAAATGAGGGACTAGATAAACGTCGTTTGTAGCAGTATATAGGGTAGGTTAGTGGGTAATTAGATCAAAACATTAGGTAAAACTAGACTACCCGTGATTCGGCTAACAGTTGACACTGACATTTGACAGTTTTCTCATATCGTACCGAATCCACCCCGACAAAAACACTGTTAAGTCCTGCATAAAATATGGTGCAGAAATTCTGCATCGCTCATTTAAATATGTTACTCGCAGCTTTCTCGGGTGAATGCCATATTTCTTGAATTTTACGAAACCTCGTATGGCTCGCCATCTGTTACTGGAAAATAAACCTTTTTTGACACAGTTTAGAGTACAGATTTACTGAAAACACTATTCAAAGATATGACTTTTATAGGTATTGCTCTGACATATTTCTTAAGAGAGGCATGCTGGGATCGAGGCAACCAATACTTAATCTTTTTAGTTGTTCCCGATAGCGCAGCTCTCTGCTTTTATATTTTTACTGGCTTATCAAGTTTATTGACTAGTGGCTCTGTGAGCTGTAGACCTCGTGAGTGTTTTTTTTATTTCCAAAACTATGTTAGATATCGAACCTGTAGAGCAGGGGTCGGCAACCTATTTGCACCCACGGGCCACATAGTAGCTAAAAAAATCTTCGCGGGCCGCAGATGATAATAATGATCACTGTCTGTTGATATCAACTCGAAACAAATTGGTATGTCGTACGCGACAGTAACGTAGTAAAAATTCGCACCCCTTTTTACGTGAAAAACGAGAAAGACGAAAAAACTGACTTTTCACAGATAAACCAGCTAGTTTCCTTACCAAACCAAGATAATTCGCATTTCAACCGCATCGTAATTTCGCGATTATATATCGCGATATAGAATAGCAGATATAGAAACTTTAAGGGGGCGACGGGTCATAAAGTCATTAACACACCTAGATGAAAACGCGAGCGCGAAATTTTTCGAACACTGATGCAAATGCGGCAAATACTTCATACGCATCAAGTCATAACACATCTAGATGAAAATGCGAGCGCAGCGAGCGCGAAATTTTTCGAACATTATGATGCAGGTGCGGAAACTACTTCATACGCATCAAGTTATGTAGATGTAAACGCGAACGCGAAATTTTTCGAACACTCATTCAAACGCGGCAAATACTTCATACGCATCAAGTCATAACAAATCTCGTTGAAAACGCGAGCGTAGCGAGCGCGAAACTTTGCGAACATTATTATGCAGGTCTGGAAAATACTTCATACGTATCAAGTCATGTAGACGCAAACGCGAGCGCAGCGAGCGCGAAATTTTTCGAACATTATGATGCAGGTGCGGAAACTACTTCATACACATCAAGTCATGTAGTTGTAAACGCGAGCGCGAAATTTTTCGAACACTGATTCAAACGCGGTAAATACTTCATACGCATCAAGTCATAAGAAATATCGTTGAAAACGCGAGCGTAGCGAGCGCGAAATTTTGCGAACATTATTATGCAGGTCTGGAAAATACTTCATACGCATCAATCAAGTCATGTAGACGCAAACGCGAGCGCAGCGAGCGCGAAATTTTTTGAACATTAAGATGCAGGTGTGGAAAATACTTCATACTGTCTAACGCAAACGCGGCGAGCGCGAAATTTTTGAAAAAAAATTTAGATAGATTGAACTGTAAAATATACTTACAAACACATATCTCGTCCTGACCAACTGTGAAAATATTCGTGGTTGGCGATACAGACGCTTTCACGTATGTTAAGAATTTCAAATTTTACCTTTACAAACAATAAAGCCAGGGAGGCTCACGGGCCGCACGGAAGGGGCTCGCGGGCCGCCTGTTGCCGACCGCTGCTGTAGAAGAGGACAAACCATAGATTTTTTTTAGATTACTCGACAAAAATATTCGATGTAATCAAAGAACGTGCTCACAATACTTTACGAGAATCTGTTGTGAAATGCGACCTTAGAGGTGAACATATCGAAATTCGGCCGCAGAAACACAAAATAATTGATAAAAAAATTGTTTTTTTAAATTTTGAAAAAGTGACTCAATAAAAAAATTCTATAAAATTACCGCACCTGCTCACAAAATTTCACGAAAATCGGTTGATAAATGCGACCTGTAGAGGAGAACAAACCAATGAATAAAATAAAAAAAAATTAAATTTACAAAAATTTACTTGCCCAAAAAATTCTATGTAATCATAAAACCTGCTCACAAAACTTCACGAGAATCGGTTGAGAAATGCGACGTGTAGAGGAAAAAACGGCCGCAGAAAAATACGAAATCATTGATACAAAGTTTGTTTTTTCGAATTTCAAAAAAGTGACTCGACAAAAAAATTCTATATAGTTACCAAACCTGCTCGCAAAATTTCACGAAAATCGGTTGATAAATGCGACCTGTAGAGGAGATCAGCCAACGACGTAAAAAAAAATTTTTTTAAATTTACAAAAATTTACTCTACAAATAAATTATATGTAGTCATGGAACCTGCTCACAAAATTTCACGAGAATCGGTTGAGAAATGCGACCTGTAGAGGAAAAAACGGCCGCAGAAAAACACGAAATCATTGATACAATGTTTGTTTTTTTGAATTTCCAAAAAGTGACTCGACAAAAAAATTCTATATAGTTACCGAACCTGCTCACAAAATTTCACGAAAATCGGTTGATAAATGCGACCTGTAGAGGAGGACATACAAAAATCCGGCCGGACATACGAAAGCATTTTTGTCGAAGCTAAAACAGAGACCTCGTTTTACTCGGTCAATGAGGCTTAAATCCTAAATATAGCTTCTTGTATATTGTTACATTAATTATTCCTAATTGAAAGTTTTAGTGGCAACCACATACAGGAAGTCGCAGCGTGGATAGACCCCCCACAAGGTGGATTATGATGACCTGTGGGGCTAGCATAACATGCATCTCGTCTCTACTCGCGCGCGAGATAGGCTACCTGTCACTGTCTGATTAATGCTGTCAAAAAGTACCAGGTAGCTTATCTCGCGCGCGAGTAGATACGGAATGCATGTTGTGCTAGAGGGGCTGGTAAAGTTCGCGGGAGTCCGCTGGATGCGGGTGGCGCAGGATCGGTCATTGTGGCACTCTTTGGGGGAGGCCTATGTCCAGCAGTGGACGTCTTTCGGCTGATATGATGATGATGATGAAAGTTTTAAGAGGGGATATTATAAGGACACTTCTCTGTCACTTGCCTATGATTTTTGTTACAATAGTACTATGTAATGTAAAGTACTACCTGTTGATAATTTTGTGACGAAAATGTACGTACATAACGTATATTTTGGTATTTATTGCCACACCACCCTTTTGAACACCACTTTAAAATTACAAATATTTTTCACAGACGAGTCACATCCTGTAAACTTCCAAATCCAAACGGATTTATGTAACATACACTTCAATAAAAATAATGAAGTTAAATTCATTTTCTTATTCAAACTAGGTTTGCGCTTGACCACAAATCACCTGATGGTAAGCCTGGCCAGGGTATGACATCAAATTTTGTATTTACCACGGGCGGTAATAAAAAAGCCTTAGAACGCATATTTATCGCCCTAGCCTTCGGCTCAGGCGTCAAATACCTGCGATCTGATACATTCTTTGTTTTACCGCCCTTGGTACGTAATTAACTATTATTGATATTCTTAGAATAACACACGTCTGAGCAGAACGCGAGTTCTATTTACTGTTACTTGGCTTTTTAACTCGCTTTAATTAGTGTACCATTCGGTCTATTAAAACATGTTGTAGTTCCTTTTACCCTAGTTAAACAAACGCAAAGTTTTAGCTCCAGAGTTAGGTATCTAGATTTCGTTAACGGTTTGTTTTCTCGGTTTTGTGAAAAAGGAATTTCACCGAATTAAAACTAGTTTTTCACACCAAAGTCTGCAGAGAAAAGTATCCATAGTAGTAAGACATCTTGTCTTCTCAAAGACCAAAAATTGTTTCAACGCATGCATACGCGTTTGCATCGCCCACGCGGTACCGATTTTTCTGTAGCTCTAGTATAAGTTTTTTCGAAACATTAACTAATTCGAACGCGTTTGCGTTTTGTCTCAAAATGTATGAAAGTGGTATGAAAACGTGAACAGCGCCTCTGGTGGTCACTAGTGGAAACTAAAACAGCGAGTATAACATTTGTTGCTATCCGACGAACGCGCGTATTTCAAACTCGGTGAGAGCGTTTTCATACATTGCACCGTGTCATCATTCATTCATAATTTTCAGCGTGTAATCGCCCACTGCTGCTTCGAGTACACCACTCGTCTCGGAATTGAGCCAGTCTTATCCAAGACTGACCCGCGATCTTCCTATTATCATCGACCCATCAAACCGGTGAACATCCGACGCTCCTTTTACCACTAACCTTCCATCACCTGCCATTCACTCTACCTAGCAAGGCGTCCTGCCTAACTCCACTTGAGTTTGGTAATGACATCTCCGACGTCACGCACTTTGGTGCGGCGTCAGATCTCGGCATTCTTCACTCGGTCTTGCAGTCTAATGCCGAGCATGGCGCGCTCCATGGCTCTCTGTGCTACTCGTATTTTGTGCACAGCCTCATTTGTAAGCCTAAGCGTCCATGTCTTGGCACCGTACGTCATGGAGGGCGTCATCCGCATGAAATGAGCCAGTACGGTCAACCAATTTGATTTCTGGGCCACTTCGTAGTCTTCGTACCTTGTCACAGGGACATTGATATAAGATCTCTGGCGGCTTTCATATTGATTTTCACTGTGACAAGGTACGAAGTGGCCTAGAAATCAAATTAGTTGACTGGTACATCTTCTTGGTCAGTACCCTTACGACAACTTACGAATGTCAAAAAGAATTAAGTCAACTTACGAATGTCAAAAAATCTTTGGCGTTGAACCGATGGTGCGCGTATCTATCTATACATATAATAAAGCAGAAGAGGGTCAAAAATCTGTACATTGAAGATATAAGAAAAAAAATCGATTGAGGGGTCTTAGAATCGATAACAGAACACATTTCAACGGTTTTTAGAATTCATGTCTGTTTGTCTGTTTGTCTGTCTGTTTATTTGTCTAACTATCACGTGAAAACTAGCGAATGGATTTTAATACAGCCTTCAATAATATATTTATTGGATCTTCGGCGAGGTTATAGGCTATAAAAATCATACAGATTGGGGATGAAAAGGGGTGAAAACAGGGGTTGAACTTTGTATGGCAAATCCTTCAATTCGTAATTTAAAGGCTTGAAAATTGGTAAGCAGCAACTTGGAAGCAAAGTAAAAAGAACCCCATTCAAACATTGTGCAATAAACAGATAATATTTGAAAAAACGGGGGACGAAATATACTTGAGAGGCCAAAGACAAAAAAACAAAATTCCCTCAAACCATATTAACTGTTTGATATGAGAGATCTAATCATGTTGGACAGTCGGTCGCTATCAATATTAACAAACCTAGGTACATACCAATCTTACTATGCAAGCTCGGTGTTTTTTTTTTGTTTTCGATGGATGGTACCTCTACCTACGCAGAGCAGCGGGCTCTCGGTTGCATGGTAAGACTTGCGGCACGTATATGTATGCGCATGATTGAAATAATTTGAGTTTTCCGAGTTGCATCAACTTTATTTGTTTAAAAAGCTATTTTACTGTTCAAATAATAAGGTTCAAAATGTATAAATTTAAATATTAATATTTTTGTATAAAATCTTTTTTTTGGGGTGCTGATTACAACAATGATATCCATTTTCAAATGCAAGATGGCGGACATTTATTTTCTTAATAATCGTTATGGGATATGCTTGAGGTTCTTCGGGGTACGGGGATATCAGGGGTGGGGGTTCACTGACCATTCTCAAAGCCAGAAAATAAACGATCCACAAACGAAGTTTTCCATCTCTGTCGCACTTTAGTACAGACTTTCAAGTGCGACAGAGAGGGAAAACTTCGTTTGTGGTTCGTGGTAGCACCCCTCCCCCCCTGTTCCACAAGTCAGCAAAATTCATAAAATACGTTTTTTGATGTAATTAATTCGAAACAAATTAAGCATAATTGCAGCTCTATAAGCCTAAGCTGTGGCCCTTAAAAATGGCCCTATTTGATGTTCTCCCGGTTCGCAGTTCGCACCGAAGTAAAGTTTGTCAAAGTTGCAAATTTGGGAACTAACTGATCCATACAAGATACCGAAGACCGGCCGGCTCAGACTTTTCACATTTAGGGTATATACGTATTTGTTAGTAAAATATAAGTATGTAACAATAAACATTAAGTATGACCAAATTCGAAATTCATAGGCCGATAGGAAACAAAAACTCAATCTCAGAAAATCACACATCTCCCAGGAACAACCAGGGTGGGTGCGCTATCAACCTGGGCCTCTACTCCACCTTTGAATGTGAAAGAACAAACAAAGTTAGTAAGGTTCTGCAATAATTTTTAAACAAAAAAATATGAATTCAACCACCGACAACTAATTTTTTTTCTTTTAAATTTTGCGCTCGCTGCGCTTGCGTTTACATCTACATTCCTTAATGCGTAAGAAGTCTTTTCCGCACCCTGCATCACAATGTTCTAAAAGTTTCACGCTCGCTTCGCTCGAGTTTTCATCTACATGACTTGATGCGTATAAAGTCTTTTCCACACATGCATTACAATGTTCGAAAAAATATGCGTCCGCATTTTCATCTATTTTACTCGATGAATTTGGAGTATTTTCCGCACCTGCATCATAATGTTCGAAAATTTTCGCGCGCGCTACGCTCCCTAGATTACTTATTGCGTGTGAAAAATATTCCGCACCTTTTTTTTTCCTCACCTGTATGATAATGTTCCAAATAATTCGCGCTCGCTTCGCTCGCCTTTTTAACCACCTGCATCATTATGTCCGAAAATTTTCGCGCTCGCTTCGCTCGCGTTTCCATTTACACAACTTGATACGTGTAAAGTATTTTCCGCACTTACATCGTAATGTTCGAAAGATTTCGCGCTCGCTACGCTCACGTTTTCATCTGCATAACTTAATGCGTATGAATATTTACCGCACCTGTATCATAATGTTCCAAAAATTTCACGCTCGCTTCGCTCGCGTTTTCATACATTACTTAATGCGTATGAAGTCTTTTCCGCACCTGCATCATTATGTCCGAAAATTTTCGGGCTCGCTTCGCTCGCGTTTTCATTTACATAACTTGATTCGTGTAAAGTATTTTCCGCACCTATATCGTAATATTCGTAATGTTCGACAGATTTCGCGCTCGCTACGCTTGCGTTTTCATCTGTATAACTTAATGCGTATGAATATTTACCGCACCTGTATTATAATGTTCCAAACATTTCGCGCTCGCTTCGCTTGCCTTTTTAACTACATTACTTGATACATATAAAGTCTTTACCGCACCTGCATCATTATGTCCGAAAATTTTCGCGCTCGCTACGCTCGCGTTTTCATCTACATGACTTAATGCGTATGAAGTATTTTCCACACCTGTATTATAATGTTCCAAATAATTCGCGCTCGCTTCGCTCGCATTTTAACTACATTACTTGATGCATAATTAAATATTTTTCGCACCTGCATCATTATGTCCGAAAATTTTCGCGCTCGCTTCGCTCGCGTTTTCATTTACATGACTTGATACGTGTAAAGTATTTTCCACATCTACATCGTAATGTTCGAAAGATTTCGCGCTCACTACGCTCGCGTTTTCATATGCATAACTTAATGCGTATGAATATTTTCCGCACCTGTATCATAATGTTCCAAACATTTCGCGCTCGCTTCGCTTGCCTTTTTAACTACATTACTTGATGCATATAAAGTCTTTATTGCACCTGCATCATTATGTACGAAAATTTTCGCGTTCGCTACGCTCGCGTTTTCGTTTACATGACTTAATGCGTATGAAGTATTTTCCACGCCTGTATCATTATGTTCCAAATAATTCGCGCTCGCTTCGCTCGCCTTCTTAACTACATTACTTGATGCGTATATTGCGTATGAAGTCTTTTACACGCCTGCATCATAATGTTCGAAACGTTTCACGCTCGCTGCGCTCGCGTTTTCATTTGCATGATTTAATGCGTATGAATATTTTCCGCACCTGTATCATAATGTTCCAAACATTTCGCGCACGCTTCGCTTGCCTTTTTAACAACATTACTTGGTGCATATAAAGTCTTTTCCGCACCTGCATCATTATGTCCGAAAATTTTCGCGCTCTTTACGCTCGCTTTTTCATGTACATGACTTAATGCGTATGAAGTATTTTCCTCACCTGTATCATAATGTTCCAAATATTTCGCGCTCGCTTCGCCCGCCTTTTTAACTACATTGCTTGATACGTGTGAAGTCTTTTCCGCGCCTGCATCATAATGTTTGAAATATTTCGCGCCCGCTGCGCTCCCGTTTTCATCTACATTACTTAATGCGTTTGTAGTATATTCCGCACCTGCATCATAATGTGTGTGTGTGTGTGTGTGTGTTCGAAACATAGGGAAGGACATGGGACACCGCAAGGGGGTGGAAGAGAGATAACTAGCTTAGCGCCTAAAATAAAAGAATAGCAATAACATTCTAATGCGATGACCGACTTCTACGCAGACGAAGTCGCGGGCAAAAGCTAGTACATATAATAAAGCAGAAGAGGGTCGAAAATCTGTACATTGAAGATATTAGTAAAAAAATCGATGGAGGGGTCTAAGAATCGATAACAGAACACGTTTCAACTGTTTTTAGAATTCGTGTCTGTTTGTCTGTTTGTCTGTTTGTCTGTTTGTCTGTCTGTTTATATGTCTAACTATCACGCGAAAACTAGCGAATGGATTTTAATACAGCCTTCACTAATATGTTTATTGGATCTTCGGCCAGGTTATAGGCTATAAAAATCATATATGTTAGGGATGAAAGGGGGTGAAAAGAGGGGTTAAACTTTGTATGAGAAGTCTTTCAGTTCATGATTTACAGGCTTGAAAATTGGTAAGTATATACATGGACGCAAAGTAAATAGAACCCCATTCAAACATTTCATAATAAACAGATAGTATTTGAAAAAATGGGGGGTGAAATAACAATACCTCTGCCTCTCAGGGCTAAAGACAAAAATACAAAAGTCCCTCAAACCATATTAATTGTTTGAAATGAGAGATCTAATTATGTTGGTCAGTCAGTCTCTATCAATATTCGCAAACCTTACTACGAAACCTCGGTTTATTTTTGTTTTCGATGGAGGGAACCTACGCAGAGCGGCGGGCTCTCGGTTGCATTGCATGGTAGCACTTGCGACATGTACCTATATATTAGGTATGCGCATTTTTGTATAAAATATTGTTTTTTGAGGTGCTCATTACAAGAATGATATCCATTTTCAAATCGAATATGGCGGACATTTACTTATTTAGTTTTCTTAATAATCGAAATGGGTGTCATTGAGGTTCTTCGAGGTGCCGATTAGTTACATTTTCCGTCAGCAAAATGTATAAAATACGTTCATCGCGTAACAGACATTAATTTAGGGTATATTGGTATTCGTTAGTAAAATATACCTACGTAACAATAAACATCAAGTATGACCAAATTCGAAAGTTTTAGGCGGATAGGAAGCAAAAAAAAACAATTCTCAGAAAATCACATAACTCTTAGAAGCAACCAGGGTGGGTGCGCTATCAACCAAGGCCTCTACTCCATCTTCGAAAGTGAAAGAACAGACCAAAGAAGGTATTAAGTTATACCTATGTTTTACAACAAAGCACTTTGAACTTTGAAAGGTATTCCACTAATTTATGAACAAAAAAATATCTATTCAACCACCTCTTTACAAAGCCATTTGATAGGTCAACAATTTCTTTTTGTTCAGTCATCTACATTGCTTGATGCGTATGAAGTATTTTCCGTACCTGCATCATAATGTTCGAATCATTTCGCACTCGCTTTTTTATCTACATTACTTGACGCGTAGGAATTATTTTCCGCACCTGCATCATAATGTTCAAAAACGTTAGCGCGCGCTACGCTCGCTTTTTCATCTCAATTACTTGATGCGTTTGAAGTCTTTTCCGCACCTGCATCATAATGTTTGTAAAAATTTCGCGTTCGCTACGCTCGCGTTTTCATCTGCATGACTTGATGCGTATGAATTATTTTCCGCACCGGCATCATAATGTTCGAAATTTCGCGCTCGCTACGCTCGCGTTTTCATACACATTACTTGATGAGTATGAAGTATTTTCCGCACCTGCATCATAATGTTCGAAAAATTTCGCGCTCGCTGCGTTCGCGTTTTCTTCTACATTACTTGATGAGCATTTTCCGCACCTACATCATAATGTTCAAAAACTTTAGCGCACGCTACGCTCGCTTTTTCATCTACATTACTTGATGCGTTTGAAGTCTTTTCCGCACCTGCATCATAATGTTCGTAAAAATTTCGCGTTCGCTACGCTCGCGTTTTCATCTGCATGACTTGATGCGTATGAATTATTTTCCGCACCGGCATCTTAATGTTCGAAATATTTCGCGCTCGCTACGCTCGCGTTTTCATACACATTACTTGATGAGTATGAAGTATTTCCCGCACCTGCATCATAATGTTCGAAAAATTACGCGCTCGCTGCGCTCGCGTTTTCTTCTACATTACTTGATGAGCATTTTCCGCACCTACATCATAATGTTCGAAAATTTTCGCGCGCCGTACGCTCGCGTTTTCATCTACATTATAGTTGATGCGTATGAAGTCTTTTCGGCACCTGCATCAGAATGTTCGAAAAATTTCGCGCTCGCTGCGCTCGCGTTTTCATCTACATTACTTGATGAGTATTTTCCGCACCTACGTCATAATGTTCGATAATTTTCGCGCGCCCTACGCTCGCGTTTTCATCGACATTATAGTTGATGCGTATGAAGTATTTTCCTCACCTGCATCAAAACATTTCGCGCTCACTACGCTCGCGATTTTCTTCATTTCTTGATGCGTATGAAGTATTTTCCGCACCTGCATATTAATGTTCAAAAATTTCGCGCTCGCTGCGCTCGCGTTTTCAACTACATTACTTGATGAGTATAAAGTATTTTCCGCACCTACATCATAATGTCCGAAAATTTTCGCGCGCCCTACGCTCGCGTTTTCATCTACATTAGTTGATGCGTGTGAAATCTTTCCCGTGCCTGCATCATAATGTTCGAAACATTTCGCACTCACTACGCTTGCGATTTTATCTTCATTACTTGATGCGTATGAAGTATTTTCCGCACCTGCATCACAATGTTCTTTTTTTTTCATTTTGCGCTCGCTACGCTCGCGTTTTCATCTACATTACTTGGTGCGTATGAAGTCTTTTGCACACCTGTATCGTAATGTTTGAAAGAATTCGCGCTCGCTGCGCTCGCGTTTTCATCTTCATTACTTAATTCGTATGAAGTATTTTCCACGCCCGTATCAGAATATCCGAAAAATTTCGCGTTTTCATCTACTACCTTCTTAATATATATTTTGTCCTCTGTCATGTGTTTCATGTGGGCGCATTGAGCCGGCGTGCGCAATGTTTGGCGAGACAGCCGGTGTAGAAGTTGATATGGATATTCACGCGAATGAAGTCGCGGGAAAAAGCTTAGATAAATAAATTTAAATCATAAAAAATCCTCTCCCTGTGATCCTGATCTGTGTCCTTTAATTGAGGTGTGCAATAAAGAGTAGGTATTTGTTGTTGTTTGTTGTTGTTTAAAACTGGACTACCCGTGCGAAACCGGGGCGGGTTATACATGCGAAAGTAACTCTGTCTTAGATGAAATTTGGTATGGATATAGTATGAGTCCTAGGGAAGGACATAGGATACTTTTATCCCGGAAATCATCCCTTAACGGGGTTTAAGTTAGAATGGAAGAGAGATAACTAGGTAAGCGCAAGAAATAGAAGATTTTTTTTTTATTAATAATGGGATTGCTCTTGGCCAGCATCTAGCCAGGGAAATAACATTCTAACGTGATGACCGAGTTCTACGCAGACGAAGTCGCGGGCAAAAGCTATATAATTATACATCGTTGGCGTTGAAAATTTTAAATACAAAGTGAACACGAAGAATCGAAATGATCATGATCAAGTGCAGTCGAATGTACAAATATCTGAAATTAAATATCTTTACAAAAGTAGCGTCTACGGAGTTGAAATTTGAAAAGTGTTTTGGTCCGTATGACTTTTATTTTCATTATTATATCAGGGACCGTTAATAATAGATAATATAATTTAATAAACAGTTGTTGAACAGTTTTTTATAGAAAAAGGTCTTGATAAAAAAATTATAATAAAATATTTATGATAAGTAGCTTATAACTTCGATAATAGAGTCGTTAAATTATGTAAATAAACTTTCGGTTTTTATTCAAATTACATTCACTCAAATGGATGAAGTCTCGAAATTTCACCTATTGTACAACCCACGCGAATAAAATTCATGAAGTTCTCAGAAAAGTGTAGATAGATTTTTTCATAGCTACTAAATATTAGCGCATGGGCGCGCGAAAGTGACTCTCAAAACCGAATTTGTTACCGTTATAGGTAAACTAATAACAGGTTTGTAGATAACTGTTCTTAGGCCAATCATGATGTACGGGTGTGAGGCCTGGGGACCGATTTTTGAGTGTCGAACGCTCGACTTTTCACTCGATATCTGTCAAAACGTCATACTTTTTTGACGGATCCCGAGTGCAAATTCGAGCGTTCGACTCTCAAAAATCGGCCCCTTGGACTCTCACGCAGAAAGAAGAGAGCAAGCTCTTAGTGGCAGAGCGGAAAATCAGGCGGAAGATTCTGGGACCAACCAGGAGTGAGGACGGGAACTGGAGGCGGAGGAAGAATAGGGAACTTGAAGAGCTGATGGCCATGCCGAATATAATTGGCGAAGTCAAGGCGACGCGACTGCACTGGCTTGGCCGCCTGGAGAGGATGGGGGACGATCGTGCAGTGAAGAAGGCGTATGTGGGGCGGCCCAGTGGAAAACGTCCGGCTGGTCGTCCCAGATACCGCTGGAATGACGAAGCCCTCAAAGACCTAGCCAACCTCGGTGTACCCAACTTCCGTGAGGTGGCGCACAACAGGGAAGAGTGGCGTTCTCTTGTGTCAGAGGCCAAGATCCTCTTTGGGTCGTCTAGCCAGCGTAGTAAGTACTTAAGTAAGTAAGTATAGGTAAACTGATAGGAAGGTTTAGGCCGAGATTTACGGATCTTCAAGACGAGACGTATATCGCGTTTTTTAGGGTTCCGTACCCAAAGGGTAAAACGGGACCCTATTACTAAGGCTCCGCTGTCCGTCTGTCTGTCTATCTGTCTGTCACCAGGCTATATCTCGAGAACCGTGATAGTTAGACAGTTAAAATTTTTACAGATGATGTATTTCTATTGCCGCTATAACAACAAATACTAAAAAACAGAATAGAATAAATATTTAAGGGGGCTCCCATACAACAAACGTGATTTTTTGTGTCACCAGGCTGTATCTCAAGAACCGCGATAGCTAAGACAGTTGGAATTTTCACAAATTATATATTTCTGTTGCCGCTATAACAACAAATACTAAAAACTAAATAAAATAAATATTCATACAACAAACGTGATTTTTTTGCAGGTTTTAAAGATAATGGGACGGAACCCTTCGTGCGCGAGTCCGACTCGCACTTGGCCGGTTTTCAAGATTAGAATTTTAAACGGTAATAATCGCCTACAATTCTTCGTTTCCCTCAGACATCAGAGAATAATATTATACTAATTTCACTTATTTCAGTACCTTATCACGTTTCAAAAATAGTACACCGCATATTTTCCCATTTCAAGATGGTTTTCCCTGAAATCGCATGACAACAAAGACATGATTCCTTAAATATAATATTCATTTTTACATTTATATAAATTTGTCGAAATTGGCTGCCAAGCTTATGAGGCGGGCGAATTGATAAAATAAATTTATTCTCCACCCCTTGAATTAGATTTTACTAAGTGGCTTCACTTAAATTTTACATTTACATGAAATATCATTTCAAGATGGTGCCGAATATGTCTGAAATTTAAGTAGAGGAGATATGACATTTAAATGTAACAATATCTGGGCGACCGAGCTTTGCTCGGCGTTTTCGCGGGCATAAGATCGACTGCTCGTCCCCGAAAACCCCCACATACCACATTTCATCAAAATGGTTAGAGCCGTTTCCGAGATCCCCGAAATAAATAAATAAATAACTAAATAAATAAATATACAAGAATTGCTCGATTAAAAAGATAATATCTGGGCAACCGAGCTTTGCTCGGCGTTTTCCCAGGCATGAGACCCAGCTAGATCGATTTCTCGCCCCCGAAAACCCCCAGATACCAAATTTCATTAAAATCGTTAGAGCCGTTTCCGAGATCCCCGAAACAAATATATATACAAGAATTGCTCGTTTAAAGATATAAGAATATCTGGGTGACCGAGCTTCGCTCGGCGTTTTCCCGAGCATGAGACCTAGCTAGATGGATTGCTCGTCCCCGAAAACCCCCACATACCAAATTTCATCAAAATGGTTAGAGCCGTTTCCGAGATCCCCGAAATAAATAAATAAATATACAAGAATTGCTCGTTTAAAAAGATAATATCTGGGCAACCGAGCTTTGCTCGGCGTTTTCCCAGGCATGAGACCTAGCTAGATCGATTTCTCGCCCCCGATAGAGCCGTTTCCGAGATCCCCGAAATCTTATATCTTTAAACGAGCAATTCTTGTATATTTATTTCGGGGATCTCGGGAACGGCTCTAACGATTTTGATGAAATTTGGTATGTGGGGGTTTTCGGGGACGAGCAATCAATCTAGCTAGGTCTCATGAACGGGAAAACGCCGAGCAAGGCTCGGTCGCCCAGATATTAAATACATACAAGAATAGTGAAAATATTAGTTTATACTAATGTATACAGTTGTAGTTGTGGATAATCTCTGCATCATAGTAGTAAATACATCTGCACATGTTTTTTACAAGCTTTTATTTCACTTGCAATGTATGTACAGTAGAAATTATTTGAAATGTCCGACATTTTATAAAACTTGTCATTGGACTTTGAATCTTCACGCTTGGGCAGTAAAGTCGCTTTTTGAACAGCCTAATTTGATACAACTCGCGGACAGTTCAAATAATTTTAAGTATACCTATGTTTGTTCCGGTGGAATCATGCAAATCAAATTTTCAACCAGTTGCCGGTATCCGATTGAGCTGTTTATTATACTTATGTAAACTGTATACTTATGTACGGTCAACCAATTTGATTTCTAGGCCACTTCGAACCTTGTCAAAATGACAATCAATATGAAAGCCGCTAGAGATCTCATAATAATATCACTGTGACAAGGTACAAAGTGGCCCATAAATGAAATTAGTTGACTGTACGGTCAACCAATTTGATTTCTGGTACACTTCGTACTTTGCCACAGTGAAAATCAATATAAAAACCGCTAGAGATCTCATATCAATGTCACTGTGACAATAGATACGAAATTACGAAGTGGCCCAGACATCAAATTGGTAGACCGTACCTATTTTATAAAAGTTCGGCAACGAGTCACACGTCGCGGCAGGAGTCGTGCGCATTGCCGACCCTTTATAAATTTGAGGATTCAATGTTGACTATAGAAAGGACAAGATTTAGGTCCCCGCTCTCAATACAGTGCATCCTCGGGAGTTCTGGCAACCTTTCTCACCGTCAGGAACACAACACTACATATACCTGTATAGTAATAGTACATTACTTAACAAAGGCGGTAAAACAAAGAATGTCTCAGATCGCAGGTATTTTGACGCCCGAGCCGAAGGCAAGGGTGATAAATTTGTGATCTGAGGCTTTCTTTATTACTGCCCGTGTAAAGTACAAAAAATTATGTCACCCCCTGGCCAGGAAGTGGGATTTCCCGCGCGCGGAGCGTGCGGTGATTGCCGCTTTATGGCCAGGTGTGACATAAATAATGTTATTATGGTTGTGGTCTTTTGCAAGGCGGAGGGACTTCCACAGTTGGGCTGCTCCAAATTCGAGCCAGATAAAATTTTGCTGTGCCGGTAGGGCAGCATCTCATAAAAAACATAAAATAAAATCATACATTATAATCCACACGACTTATAAACAAAGACAATGTAATATCACAATTATCACATATCAATCCTAGCCTGGTTGACAACTTGTAAGAAATACCACCATACCATCGTATATAGCGCCACGACTACCACGGTCGGAACAATAAACGCAAAAGCGTAACCGCCGAAACTGCCGGGCCTAAACACACAATAAACACAGACAACTATATTGATAACAACACTTATACACAAATGTATTAGAGTACACCATAAAAATACTAGTAAATTTAGCTCATTATGAACACAAATGCCGCACATAAGGGTGATACTAGTAATGAAAAAGACAGAGCCGTTCACAGCAATCGCCACTATGTAAGCAAGGAGATCTATCTTGCTTTCATAAGTCGTTTTCCACATACCGGAATTCGCAGCAAAGGAGATAACGTAAAAGCAGCTAATGATGCCATAGATCAAGCTGATGATGCTGATAAGTACAGTACCAACTTTCACGGGTATACAATGGAAGCATTCGTCCTCAACGTCAATAAGACGGAAGGGTAAGGATGAGGTGTTGTCCCACAAACAAAATTTTTTTTTGCTTCCCCAGATATTACCCATTTTGAGAAGAAACTAGTGGATGTATATTATTGTTCATTTAGGACGAATACTGACTCGCCTCTTGCTGTTTTCGTATGTAATACTGATAGTTTTTCATTGTTCCTAATTATGGAAATAAACATGTTTTGGTTTCATTGTCTTGAATGACAGGTGACAAATTGACTACCAAAGATATTGAAACGTCAGTGATTATATTCTCTTTGATTATTACA
Source organism: Cenopis cana (assembly GCA_951800055.1). Taxonomy (NCBI): domain Eukaryota; kingdom Metazoa; phylum Arthropoda; class Insecta; order Lepidoptera; family Tortricidae; genus Cenopis; species Cenopis cana. The sequence continues at coordinate 2,471,585 of OX637486.1, read as the reverse complement.
TAATCTACTGGGAACGGTTACACGGTGATTATTATCACGTGATATGCTCATATCACAATACGTTGTCACCTACTCACCTAGGTATTGATTAATTTTGAAGTTGTTTGCAAGAATACAATTTGTTTTTTTTATACATTATTTTTCATACTTTAATTTAGTCATATTTAGTTTTAGGTACTCAATTGTTTTATCTCATGAATGTTTAAAATTATTCTGAATAATAAATCTCTCCATATTTGGAATACTTACCACGATAATATTGACACCGCGGTATTGTGAGTTGAGTCATATAATCACAGTCCGACCGATGTAGTAGGTGTGAATCCCCATATAAATGGATCTTGGGAGTTACAAGTCATGATAAAGTTTGGCCTCACGATGGAAACTGTTCCTTAGGCTACTTGTAACTTATACTGAGCGAGGCCAAACTATCCACGCAAAAAATTCAAAATGGCGGCTATTTTAGTTTCCAATTTTTTTTATTTTTTTTAGAACTCAAAAATGCTTCGTGCTACACAAAAACTTTGTATGAGAATTATGTTTTGCATAAATTTATCTATAACTTTAGTTATTATAATTTTCTCGATATATCTAATAGTTCATGAGAAAAATGGTGTTCAATATTGCGTTTCTTGTTAAAACACTGTTAGTCAAAAAGCTTATCAAAATCAAACTGCATCGTATGCAGAAATCAATCCATTTTCTCCAGTGATACTAGGAACCAATATAAAGGATTTCATCCGGCGAAATGAAAATTTCATCGACGGGAATTCAAAATGGCGGTCATTTACCAAAGGGAGAGCCCCATTTTTTAAAAAGTGTATAATTTCAAAACGGCATCTGCTATTTAAGTAATATGGGTATCAATGGATTGGTATTGACACCATTAATTAAAATAAGAAAAATACCATATAAAAAATTAAAGATGGCGGCCACCTATAACAAAATTGTACAATTTTCATTCTTCTTTTTTTCGTTATATCAAAAATAACAACTAAATGTTCAATGATATAGTCAATTTATATATTTACATAAATTCTCATAGTATTATCTACGCGACAAAACAAAAATTATGACAATCCGTCGATTAGTTTTTGAACTATACGAATTACAAACGAGCCTCGGCGAGTGTGTCATAGTAGTTATGGAAACAAACTGCACTTTTGTAATGAAAGCCAGTCGCTTTTGTACAATGGTATTAGTGAAGAGACCAAACTTGATTATTTTTTCGATAATATCTAATTTTCACCCGTCAGTAACCGAGACTACGCCACTTCGAAATTACAAGTCTAAAACGTTCTACTAAGTTAAAAGGTGGCCAGATTTGGACAATAAATGTGGCAATCGATACAGGAAAATGTTTTTCAACATAAAAAATAACGCTGTGATTTTATTTAACATAACTTAAGAAAAAATCCTTTTTTTGCAATAAACTTTTGATATTCATACCCTATAAGTACTTATATTCATAACTTATATATTTTTTTAACCTGAATAGAATATATTTTTCCAAAAACAATCACACTACAGAAAGTTTCCCCAATATAAAAAAAACAACTATGAGAGTTATAAGCCATGATACAATACAATACAATACAAATATTCTTTATTGCTCACCAAAAATTACATAGAAGTTGAATAAAAGTTACATGATAAAGTGTAAGTAATATAATATATTTGTATCACGGGTGGTAAGAGTTCCCGCAACCGACGAGATTGTATGAGGAGATGTATGGATGTGACTGCAGCAAGAGATGTATGTAAGGACCGGTACTTGGCGTTCTTTGGTCTCTGCCTACCCCAATGGGATACGGTCGTGAGTATATGATGTGTGTAAGTATGTATGTATAGTAAGGGTTATTACAACTCAAGTTAATAAAAGTAATTCCATTAGACTTTCGTTAGTAATAACCTCCTTACCTCCCTAAATGCACAATGTACTATATATTAAAATGTTCTTAAACGCAGAAAAAACAAAGTGTAGGATTTTACTGAGTACACATATTAAAAAAATAAAAATAAAATAAAAAGTTTATTGCTAAACACAGTAAAAAATTTTTTTCTTAAGTTTTGTAACAATAAGCGTATTTTTTTTAAGTTGAACAACATTTTTCTCTATCGATTGCCTCATTTATTGTCCAAATCTGGCCACCTTTTAAGTCTTTTAACTTACTAGAACGTTTTAGACTTATAATTTCGAAGTGGCGTAGTCTAGGTTACTGACGGGTGAAAATTAGATATTATCGAAAAAATAATCAAGTTTGGTCTCTTCACTAATACCATTGTGCAAAAGCGACTTGCTTTCATTACAAAAGTGCAGTTTGTTTCCATAACTACTATGACACACTCGCCGAGGCTCGTTTGTAATTCGTATAGTTCAAAAACTAATCGACGGATTGTCATAATTTTTGTTTTGTCGCGTAGATAATACTATGAGAATTTATGTAAATATATAAATTGACTATATCATTGGACATTTAGTTGTTATTTTTAATATAACGGAAAAAAGAAGAATGAAAATTTTACAATTTTGTTATAGGTGGCCGCCATCTTTAATTTTTTACATGGTATTTTTCTTATTTTAATTAATGGTGTCAATACCAATCGATTGATACCCATATTACTTAAACTAGCTTTTGCCCGCGACTTCGTCTGCGTAGAACTCGCGTCATCGCTTTAGAATGTTATTTCATTCTTCTATTTCATGCGCTTACCTAGTTATCTCTCTTCCATTCTAACATAAACCCCGTTAAGGGATGATTTCATCTTTCGATGAGAGATGCGGAAAATACTTCATACGCATCAAGAAATGATGATGAAATCGCGAGCGTAGTGAGTGCGAAATGTTTCGAACATTATGATGCAGGTGCGGAAAATACTCATCAAGTAATGTAGATGAAAACGCGAGCGCAGCGAGCGTGAAATTTTTCGAACATTCTGATGCAGGCGCGGAAAAACTTCATACGCATCAACTATAATGTAGATGAAAACGCGAGCGTACGACGCGTGAAAATTTTCGAACACTATGATGTAGGTGCGGAAAATGATCATCAAGTAATGTAGAAGAAAACGCGAATGCAGCGAGCGCGAAATTTTCCGAACGTTATAAAGCAGGTGCGGAAAATACTTCACACTCATCAAGTAATGTGTATGAAAACGCGAGCGCAGCGAGCGCGAAATATTTCGAAAATTATGATGCCGGTGCGGAAAATAATTCATACGCATCAAGTCATGCAGATGAAAATGCGAGCGCAGCGAACGCGAAATTTTTACGAACATTATGATGTAGGTGCGGAAAATGCTCATCAAGTAATGTAGAAGAAAACGCGAACGCAGCGATTGCGAAATTTTTCGAACATAATGATGCAGGTGCGGCAAAATACTTCACACTCATCAAGTAACGTGTACGAAAACTCGAGAGCAGCGAGCGCGAAATATTTCGAATATTGTGATGCCGATGCGGAAAATACTTCATACGCATCAAGAAATGAAGATGAGATCGCGAGCGTAGTGAGCGCGAAATGTTTCGAACATTATGATGCAGGTGCGGAAAAGACTTCATAAGCATCAACTATAATGTAGATAAAAACGCGAGCGTAGGGCGCGCGAAAATTATCGAACATTATGATGTAGGTTCGGAAAATACTCATCGAGTAATGTAGATGAAAACGCGAGCGCAGCGAGCGCGAAATTTTTCAAACATCATGATGCAGGTGCGGAAAATACTTCACACTCATTTAGTAATGTATATGAAACGCGAGCGCAGCGAGCGCGAAATATAGAACAAAAAAAATTGTTGCCTTATCAAGTGGCTTTGTAAAGAGGTAGTTGAATAGATATTTTTTTGTTCATAAATTATTGGAATACCTTTCAAAGTTCAAAGTGCTTTATTGTAAAATATAGGTATAACTGAATACCTACTTTGGTCTGTTCTTTCACTTTCGAAGATGGAGTAGAGGCCTAGGTTGAAAGCGCACCCACCCTTGTTGCTTCTGAGAGGTATGTGATTTTCTGAGTTATTTTTAGGGTTCCGAACCCGAAGGGTCCAAACGGAACCCTATTGGTGACGCCCAGATGTCCGTCCGTCGTCTGTCACACAGGTTTTACAGCCAAACTGTTGGAGCTACAGGTTTCAAATTTACACAGTATAAGCATCTTGTTGGCCTAAAGCCATAAAAATAGTCACAAATTATTTTTAATGTTTTTAAGGGGCTTTTTTTACGAAATTTTGTTCCGATGAATTTTTTAACTTCCCAAACACCCATAAACTTAAAATTTGGTAATAATGATTGTTATTACGTATATTTTACCAACAAATACTAATTTAATGATAAATAAGATTTTTTTCTTTGAAATTTCCTTATTTCTCCTATAAAAACCAACTTAACTTTGCGGTCGGTTCGGAACCCTAAATGTGCGAAGTCCGACTCGCACTCGGCCGGTTTTTTTTTGCTTCCAATCCGCCTGTGACTTTCGAATTTGGTCATACTTGATGTTTATTGTTATGTATACCAATATACCCTGTCTGTTACGCGCTGAACGTATTTTATACATTTTGCTGACGGATAACGCAACTAAGTAATCGGCACCTCGAAGAACCTCAAAGATGACACCCATATCGATTATTAAGAAAAGTAAATAAGTAAATGTCCGCCATCTTCGATTTGAAAATGGATAAGTATCATTCTTGTAATGAGCACCTCAAAAAACAATATTTTATACAAAAATGCGCATACTTAATATATAGGTAGTACATGTCGCAAGTGCTACCATGCAACCGAGAGCCCGCCGCTCTGCGTAGGTAAGGTACCCTCCATCGAAAACAAAAAAAAAACCGAGGTTGCGTAGTAAAGTTTGTGAATATTGATAGCGACTGACTGGCCAACATAATTAGATCTCTCATTTCAAACAGTTAATATGGTTTGAGGGACTTTTGTATTTTTGTCTATAGCCTTGAGAGGCAGAGGTATTGTTATTTCACCCCCCATTTTTTCAAATACTATCTGTTTATTATACAATGTTTGAATGAGGTTCTATTTACTTTGCGTCCATGTATATACTTACCAACTTTCAAGCCTGTAAATAAAGAACTGAAAGACTTCTCATACAAAGTTTAACCCCTCTTTTCACCCCCTTTCATCCCTAACCTGTATGATTTTTATAGCCTATAACCTGGCCGAAGATCCAATAAACATATTAGTGAAGGCTGTATTAAAATCCATTCGCTAGTTTTCGCGTGATAGTTAGACAAATAAACAGACAGACAAACAGACAAACAGACAAACAGACACGAATTCTAAAAACAGTTGAAACGTGTTCTGTTATCGATTCTTAGATCCCTCCATCGATTTTTTTACTAATATCTTCAATGTACAGATTTTCGACCCTCTTCTGCTTTATTATATGTATAGACTAGCTTTTGCCCGCGACTTCGTCTGCGTAGAACTCGCGTCATCGCTTTAGAATGTTATTTCATTCTTCTATTTCATGCGCTTACCTAGTTATCTCTCTTCCATTCTAACATAAACCCCGTTAAGGGATGATTTCATCTTTCGATGAGAGATGCGGAAAATACTTCATACGCATCAAGAAATGATGATGAAATCGCGAGCGTAGTGAGTGCGAAATGTTTCGAACATTATGATGCAGGTGCGGAAAATACTCATCAAGTAATGTAGATGAAAACGCGAGCGCAGCGAGCGTGAAATTTTTCGAACATTCTGATGCAGGCGCGGAAAAACTTCATACGCATCAACTATAATGTAGATGAAAACGCGAGCGTACGACGCGTGAAAATTTTCGAACACTATGATGTAGGTGCGGAAAATGATCATCAAGTAATGTAGAAGAAAACGCGAATGCAGCGAGCGCGAAATTTTTCGAACGTTATAAAGCAGGTGCGGAAAATACTTCACACTCATCAAGTAATGTGTATGAAAACGCGAGCGCAGCGAGCGCGAAATATTTCGAAAATTATGATGCCGGTGCGGAAAATAATTCATACGCATCAAGTCATGCAGATGAAAATGCGAGCGCAGCGAACGCGAAATTTTTACGAACATTATGATGTAGGTGCGGAAAATGCTCATCAAGTAATGTAGAAGAAAACGCGAACGCAGCGATTGCGAAATTTTTCGAACATAATGATGCAGGTGCGGCAAAATACTTCACACTCATCAAGTAACGTGTACGAAAACTCGAGAGCAGCGAGCGCGAAATATTTCGAATATTGTGATGCCGATGCGGAAAATACTTCATACGCATCAAGAAATGAAGATGAGATCGCGAGCGTAGTGAGCGCGAAATGTTTCGAACATTATGATGCAGGTGCGGAAAAGACTTCATAAGCATCAACTATAATGTAGATAAAAACGCGAGCGTAGGGCGCGCGAAAATTATCGAACATTATGATGTAGGTTCGGAAAATACTCATCGAGTAATGTAGATGAAAACGCGAGCGCAGCGAGCGCGAAATTTTTCAAACATCATGATGCAGGTGCGGAAAATACTTCACACTCATTTAGTAATGTATATGAAACGCGAGCGCAGCGAGCGCGAAATATAGAACAAAAAAAATTGTTGCCTTATCAAGTGGCTTTGTAAAGAGGTAGTTGAATAGATATTTTTTTGTTCATAAATTATTGGAATACCTTTCAAAGTTCAAAGTGCTTTATTGTAAAATATAGGTATAACTGAATACCTACTTTGGTCTGTTCTTTCACTTTCGAAGATGGAGTAGAGGCCTAGGTTGAAAGCGCACCCACCCTTGTTGCTTCTGAGAGGTATGTGATTTTCTGAGTTATTTTTAGGGTTCCGAACCCGAAGGGTCCAAACGGAACCCTATTGGTGACGCCCAGATGTCCGTCCGTCGTCTGTCACACAGGTTTTACAGCCAAACTGTTGGAGCTACAGGTTTCAAATTTACACAGTATAAGCATCTTGTTGGCCTAAAGCCATAAAAATAGTCACAAATTATTTTTAATGTTTTTAAGGGGCTTTTTTTACGAAATTTTGTTCCGATGAATTTTTTAACTTCCCAAACACCCATAAACTTAAAATTTGGTAATAATGATTGTTATTACGTATATTTTACCAACAAATACTAATTTAATGATAAATAAGATTTTTTTCTTTGAAATTTCCTTATTTCTCCTATAAAAACCAACTTAACTTTGCGGTCGGTTCGGAACCCTAAATGTGCGAAGTCCGACTCGCACTCGGCCGGGTTTTTTTTGCTTCCAATCCGCCTGTGACTTTCGAATTTGGTCATACTTGATGTTTATTGTTATGTATACCAATATACCCTGTCTGTTACGCGCTGAACGTATTTTATACATTTTGCTGACGGATAACGCAACTAAGTAATCGGCACCTCGAAGAACCTCAAAGATGACACCCATATCGATTATTAAGAAAAGTAAATAAGTAAATGTCCGCCATCTTCGATTTGAAAATGGATAAGTATCATTCTTGTAATGAGCACCTCAAAAAACAATATTTTATACAAAAATGCGCATACTTAATATTTATAGGTAGTACATGTCGCAAGTGCTACCATGCAACCGAGAGCCCGCCGCTCTGCGTAGGTAAGGTACCCTCCATCGAAAACAAAAAAAAAACCGAGGTTGCGTAGTAAAGTTTGTGAATATTGATAGCGACTGACTGGCCAACATAATTAGATCTCTCATTTCAAACAGTTAATATGGTTTGAGGGACTTTTGTATTTTTGTCTATAGCCTTGAGAGGCAGAGGTATTGTTATTTCACCCCCCATTTTTTCAAATACTATCTGTTTATTATACAATGTTTGAATGAGGTTCTATTTACTTTGCGTCCATGTATATACTTACCAACTTTCAAGCCTGTAAATAAAGAACTGAAAGACTTCTCATACAAAGTTTAACCCCTCTTTTCACCCCCTTTCATCCCTAACCTGTATGATTTTTATAGCCTATAACCTGGCCGAAGATCCAATAAACATATTAGTGAAGGCTGTATTAAAATCCATTCGCTAGTTTTCGCGTGATAGTTAGACAAATAAACAGACAGACAAACAGACAAACAGACAAACAGACACGAATTCTAAAAACAGTTGAAACGTGTTCTGTTATCGATTCTTAGATCCCTCCATCGATTTTTTTACTAATATCTTCAATGTACAGATTTTCGACCCTCTTCTGCTTTATTATATGTATAGATAGTAGATGCCGTTTTGAAATAATACACTTTTTAAAAAATGCGGCTCCCCCTTTGGTAAATGACCGCCATTTTGAATTCCCGTCGATGAAATTTTCATTTCGACGGATGAAATCCTTAATATTGGTTCCTAGTATCACTGGAGAAAATGGATTGATTTCTGCATACGATGCAGTTTGATTTTGCTAAGCCTTTTGACTAACAGTGTTTTAACAAGAAACGCAATATTGAACACCATTTTTCTCATGAACTATTAGATATATCGAGAAAATGATAATAACCAAAGTTATAGATAAATTTATGCAATACATAATTCTCATACAAAGTTTTTGTGTAGCACGAAGCATTTTTGAGTTCTAAAAAAAATAAAAAAATTTGGAAACTAAAATAGCCGCCATTTTGAATTTTTTGCGTGGATTTTTTGGCCTCGCTCAGTATAAGTTACAAGTAGCCTAAGGAACAGTTTCCATCGTGAGGCCAAACTTTATCATGACTTGTAACTCCCACTTAAGGATTCATACCTACTAATGGCATTAACTGGACCACGTTCTATTGAAAAGTGAATTAGCCTAGGCGCACACAGAGAGCGTTCTGCGTTCAGCGTTCCGCGTTCTGCGTGCAGAGTTGTATGAATTCAAGGAGCGTTCTGCCCGCCTGCTGTGTGCATTGTCGTAAGGGACTCGGTACAATACAGAGAAGCTACAGAACGCTCTCTGTGTGCGCCTAGGCTTAATAATGCAAGTTTCTCAACCGATTCTACTTTAATCATTATGCCTGCTCCACACATTGATTCAGTAAATGAAGGATAACTTGGCGGAAATAATTAGTGTATAAGCGGATTTTGGCATAGTTGTAGTTAAAGATGTCCTTAACAACATACTTAAAATCCTGAGGGGTGGGGGTGGAGCTAACGTTCGTGAAGTAAAGTTCACTTTTTTTGTTTTTCTTCATTTAAAGCGGAGTTGAGAACCATGTTTGCCGTATTTCAGGTAGATTTTCAATAATTACGGAAGCGACATTATGCGTCCATTGCCTACATTCACTCTAATCAAGCATAAATATGGTGCGGTCTAATCATAGATATAGTATGTACAATAGATGCGCCACCGAGCGACCGGCGGCATGAGAAAGAAAATTCTTGTGCCTTAACCCGGCCATGAAAAAATGCTCGGTCGATTATAGAGACAAAACATGGCACTCTTTTTTATTTCCTCTTAGGAATCGCAATAAGGCCCGAAGCGTGGCTTTCTCTATCAAAGCGCGTCAGGCCCTTGGGTCTAATATACTATAATGGAATAAGGCTCCATTTACACGGTTATAAGAATCGCATACAATATTAACTTTTTTTTATACCACGTCCGTGGTAAACAAGCGTACGGCGCGCCTGATGGTAAGCGGTTACCGCAGCGATCAACTCCATGGGTGTCACACGTTGCAGACCCTTTATTCATTGAATTCATTCATGAATAAATAAAGAACACCAGGAACATAACCCCAAACACCTAAAGAGCCAGTGCTAGTGGTGTTATTGCAGCTAAGGTCTTCTGTGAGGTGAAAGTACTTCCCCCGTTGTATTGCTCCAAATATGAACGGGATGATTTGAGGTTATTTCTAAATAAATACGCTCGGCGATCAATTCAGGCTCGCACTTGACCAGTTTTTTAAATTTAAATAATTTTATCATCTAGTTCTGATAATAGTAGTTTATGCAACTGGTACATAGGCGAGTTTCATAATAAGGTCACACGAGTGTTTTAATACCTAATTATGTACAGTTGCATACACTACTTTATCTACATCCATATATTAAATCCTCTTTCATGTGTTTCATGTGGGCTCGTTGAGCCGGCGCGCGCCATGTTTGCCACGCCCCAGCCGCCGCTGCCGGTGATCTCGTAATGGTGTTATCTTTGGTGTCGTTTCTCCGCGCGCGCTTAGCCCCGTGAAGCTTATAGCACGATATATTATAAAGCACGCACGGTATCTTATCTACGGTTTTCGAACTTATTAAAGAGGATTTACTATATGGGTGTAGATAAAATATTATATGACATGCATCAACTCTGAAACATAACAGTATAAAGCACTTATCGAAGAGCTTTGAACACGACAAATCGCTACCAAATGAATGGATGAATGGAATGAATGGAACTCTGCAATTAGTTGGCGAATGATTCCGCATAATTCCGAACTAAAATTCGACTAAAATGCGATTGATTTAGCCTGTCCGAATTACGCAAAATTGGACAGGTAATTGTGTCGGTTCGAGGAATTATTACCCGTGGTGATTTTACGGCATATTCTGCTACGAGATTTCTGATGGAATCTGAGCGCAAATATGCTATTCATGATTTTCATGTTATCAACATATCTGATACCTATGATGTTTGAGGAATTTAACGCTTTTAGGAATCTGATTTTTAATTTTAATTTCACGCCAATTATTGCGCCGATATCATAATCCTTCTAGCGTTGTCCCATACAGTTGCATCTTGAAAGATACGCAGGGTCCGCTACCCTGACCCCAAGATTTGGCGTAAGTGTTAGTTTTTACGAATGCGATTGCCGTCTGACCTTCCAACCCAAGTGGAATTTAGATCTAATTGGGATAAGGCTTGTCAAGTGAGTGGGCAACTTAACTGTCAGAAGTTCTCAAGCCGCCCGAAGGCGACTAAACTTGACTTTATAATTGATATCATAGACAACAGCCGGGATCCAAGGCTCCACGTGCCTTCCAAGGCACGGGAGAGCTTAGTTTAAAACCACTGCTAACAATCGTAAGTTAGTATTATTTATAAACTATATTACAAATTACAATAGCGTTAAAGTAGACTCTATCTAATGGAGAATGTTAACTTATTTAGAATTCCATTTTTCTGTATTCTTTGTTGAAAATAAAAAATATATGTGAAAGAATTATTTCGATACATCCATTAGTTTCCAAGATATTGAATTTTAAAAGTGACGCGCGGCGACTCGACCTCGTGACGTCATAGTGTAACACTCGCCATACACGCGCTCACTCCGTTCGCGCGCTTCCGTACTAGACTAGCGTTGCAAAATGACGTCACACGCGGTTAGCGGGACTCACTTTAAAAGCCTGTAAAATCAACTTGGTATTTTTGAATGAAACAAAAACTAATGTACAAACTTTCAAGTGATTTTGCAGACCTATTGACATTCTCCATTCTAATGGAATAAGAGCAAGGGGCCGATTTTTGAGATTCGAATGCTCGACTTTTCACTCGATCTGTCAAAAAACTATGATGTTTTGACAGATGTCGAGCGAAAATTCGTGCGTTCGACACTCAAAAATCGGCCCCCTGGTCAGTGTTAAACTTAAAAGTTAATCTTCCTGGTACTTGGCAATCACCTGGAAACAAGCCTGTTAAATCGTAAGTCTTCGCTTCTACTGTTATTCACGTAGTCATGATTGTTAAGTGCATACATTTCTTGTTTTTAGAAATCCGCTCCGCCATGAAAACTATTGTCTCAAATGGCAAAGCTCAGCATTATACATACAAGGATGCGCTCAAGAAGAACCCAGAGCGAACCGACTATTCACGAACACTTTAACCCTTATTAGATGTGGGTGTTAAGGCCGCAAAGCTAAAGTGGGACTGGGCTGGGCATGTCTGCCGAATGCACCCGGAGCGATGGGCCAAATTAGCCACCGAATGGGTCCCACAGAATGGCTACCGAGGCAGAGGTAGACCGAAAAGGAGATGGCGGGACGACCTTGACACATATTTTACTGAATGGCAGGTGCTGGCACACGACCGAGACGAGTGGCAAAAAAGAGGGGAGGCCTTTGCCCAGCAGTAACACTAAATAGGATATTGAAAAAAAAATTATAATAATAATCCTGTCATGATGTCGTCATCATGACAGGGGTCCGCTACTATTCTTTATTCTTGCAATCATTACTCAAAGTGCGCTTTTCATCATCTATTATAATGCGCGCTGCTAAGGTTTGGAATTACCTGCCGGCATCTGTATTTCCGAGTTCATATAACCTGGACCTCTGTAAGGCATGAGTGAATAGTTTGCTGGGTGAGCTCGCTTCAACTTCGGACTCAAATTTACCCCCAGGCTAGATGCTGGTCAAGAGTAATCCCATTTTTAATTTAAAAAAGAGTACATCTGAATGTCTGCCAAATTAGACCAGCTTGATAGGACTGGCTTCCCACGAGGCGGCTTGACCCGTATATCCTTAAAGCCTCATTTACATAGTGCAAGAAATTGTATGCGATTTTCATTACATTGCATTGCACCGTTTGATCATTCTCGTCCTAACTACAATAGCTCTCAGGCCCGCAATGTAATGAAAATTGGAGGCTTGCTCTCGGGAATTTGCTATTTATTTATATTTTTATTTAATCATTTATTTCAGGCATCTGTGGCCCAAAATACAAATACCTTAAAGACTAAATATACATATCATTATATTTCCTAAAACTAAATAATATCACATAGCAGTGCAACGCAATAGAGTGTGTGTATGTGCGTGTGTGTGGGCGCGCGTATTTAACGCGTGTGCGCGTGCGTGCGTGGGTGCGTGCTTGTGTAAATCGTTTTGCAAAGACTACATATTTTTAATTTTAAACATGTGCACTGAAAAAATATCAACGCAATAGTTTGTCATATCTGGTTTAAAGTACTCAAACTGCGCTCGTTTGAATACTGACTTCTTTTAAAATCTTCTAAAGTCAAAAGTATCGTGATCTCTGAACCCGAGGCATGCATGATACAAAGGCTCAAGATTATGCACAGGCTGATTCTATATTGGTACCTCCTTTTGGAAAATGTTTGCGACAAAAATTTTAAGTGGTTGGGTATCAGAGACTGTTTTCTAAGAATATAATACCATACAATAAGTATAATAATAAGTAATAAAACATTTATTCACGATACATAAAACACTAGGCATGTCAATTAAAATAATAGTAGATTACTTACCAAGGGCGATAAAACAAAGAATGTCTCAGATCGCAGGTATTTTACGCCCGAGCCAAAGGCAAGGGCGATAAATATGCGATCTGAGGCTTTCTTTATTATCGCCCGTGGTAAGTACAAAATTTTATGTCACCCCCTGGCCAGGAAGTGGGTATTTTCGCGCGCGGAGCGTGCGATAATGGCCACTTTATGGCCAGGTGTGACATAAAATATATTTAATTAAAATTAACCTACAAACTAAAATCTAATTATAAAACTAACTTAAACTATTAAAAGTAGAAAAAAAACTATTAAAAATCTAAGAAAGGCCCCCGTGGCATGGTGCCAAGAACGCTGGCAGCGTTTCCTCGCTGTATGGCGATACCAAGGCGTTGCAAGTGCCATAAGTAATTAGATTCTATCAAAAATTTCATTTTTGGTACAAGCTTTTATTGTTACTGTACTTTTTTTTTCACAGTCATCAACTACTCGTGGAGACGGTCTCAATGAGCTCAAACACGATGGCTGCATCTTTTGTATTTTAGGAGTTGCTATGGCCACCTTCTTTCTCCGTCATCAGATCAGTTCTATGGTACCATAATATTGCATTGTCACCCAACTTACAAAAGTATACCAAATTTTAGCTCAATCGGTTGAGGAGAACTGGTCTTGAATTCAGTTGCAAGATTTGTCCCACACTAACAGGAGAGGTCAAATAAAAGATCGTAAAAATACTCTTTATGTCACACCTGGCCATAAAGTGGCCATTATCGCACGCTCCGCGCGCGACAAAACCCACTTCCTGGCCAGGGGGTGACATAAAATTTTGTACTTACCACGGGCGATAATAAAGAATGCCTCAGGTCGCATATTTATCGCCCTTGCCTTCGGCTCGGGCGTAAAATACCTGCGATCTGAGACATTCTTTGTTTTATCGCCCTTGGTAAGTAATGTACTATTATTGCATAGCTCACACAAATGAATCAGTTACATACATACTGAATCAAAATAGCAACATATCTACATATATGTACACAACAGGCGGTCTTATTGCTTAATAACGATCTGTAATACAATACAATTTTCTTATTAATAAAAGTAACATAATGATGATATTAAAATTACTAAATAAACATTTAAAGAAAAAAGGACAACGAAACAAGTAATAACTAAAATGTATACCTAAATAAAAAATATTATATTATTATTTAGAGCCTAATGTGTCCCACTGCCATTTAATAAATTAATATAAATAAAATGCAATAAAAATAACGCATTAAACAATGCAGCATTATCTATTGACCGAATGAAACGAAGGTTAGGTTCGACAAAAATGCTTTCGTATGTACCTACTTCAGCTGGTTCTCCTAATCACATTTTCTCAACCGATTCTCGTGAAATTTTGTGAGCAGGGGGCCGATTTTTGAGTGTCGAACGCTCGAATTTTCACACGACATCTGTTAACAACATAGTTTTTTAACAGATCTCGAGTGAAAAGTCGAGCGTTCGACACTCAAACATCGGCCTCCAGGTTCGATCCTTAATGTTTTTGGAAATTAAAAAAATAACAGTAATTACGAGTCTAAAGCTTACAAAGCCACTGTACGAGTATGGTATAAGATACCTATGTTGTGGAGCCATAACCACTTAATAAATCCGCTAAAAAAGAAATCAAAATGTATAGGTGTGGCATATATCTTCCGCTTTGTCGAATGAACACGTGTTACAATGTGCGTTACCGCAATTCCGCAACAGTAAATACTTAAACAAATCAATATCAAAATCTCTTATCTCACCCACTTCAATCAGTTTAATCTTAACCTTATTCAGTTTGTATAAAGTTTAAATTCCAAATACACGAAATGAGTTGATAGGGTTTTGTGGTAGTTGACCGTTAAGTTGTCACCCTTCCGCGCGAGACAGCGATTTTGATAAATGAGGCCTTGTCCCTACGTGACGAGGCGAGGCGACGCAATTTTTGGAACAATAACGGTACGACCCGTGAGGGTGACGACTATTGGATTTCGAGGTTTGTTTGGAAACATTAGGTTGGAGAAAGGTATTTTTTACATAACTGAAAAGCAAGGTTAGGATTACACTGAGCGAAAAAAAAATACTAATTACTAGTGGCTCTGTGAGCTGTAGACCTCGTGAGTGTTTTTTTTATTTCCAAAACTATGTTAGATATCGAACCTGTAGAGCAGGGGTCGGCAACCTTTTAGCACCCACGGGCCACATAGTAGCTAAAAAAATCTTCGCGGGCCGCAGATGATAATAATGATCACTGTCTGTTGATATCAACTCGAAACAAATTGGTACGCCGTACGCGACAGTAACGTAGTAAAAATTCGCACCCCTTTTTACGTGAAAAACGAGAAAGACGAAAAAACCGACTTTTCACAGATAAACCAGCTAGTTTCCTTACCAAACCCAGATAATTCGCATTTCAACCGCATCGTAATTTCGCGATTCATTCGATCAATGCAAGCATATAGAATAGCAGATATAGAAACTTTAAGGGGGGGACGGGTCATAAAGTCATAACACACCTAGATGAAAACGCGAGCGTGAAATTTTTCGAACACTGATGCAAATGCGGCAAATACTTACGCATCAAGTCATAGCAAATCTCGTTGAAAACGCGAGCGTGCAGGTCTGGAAAATACTTCATACGCATCAAGTCATGTAGACGCAAACGCGAGCGCAGCGAGCGCGAAATTTTTTGAACATTAAGATGCAAGTGTGGAAAATACTTCATACTGTCTAACGCAAACGCGGCGAGCGCGAAATTTTTGAAAAAAAATTTAGATAGATTTAATTGTAAAATATACTTACAAACACATATCTCGTCCTGACCAACTGTGAAAATATTCGTGGTTGGCGATACAGACGCTTTCACGATGTTAAGAATTTCAAATTTTACCTTTACAAACAATAAAGCCAGGGAGGCTCGCGGGCCGCACGGAAGGGGCTCGCGGGCCGCATGCGGCCCGCGGGCCGCCTGTTGCCGACCGCTGCTGTAGAGGACGACAAACCATAGATTTTTTTTAGATTACTCGACAAAAATTTTCGATGTAATCAAAGAACGTGCTCACAATACTTCACGAGAATCTGTTGTGAAATGCGACCCTTAGAGGTGAACAAATCGAAATTCGGCCGCAGAAACACAAAATAATTGATAAAAAATTTGTTTTTTAAATTTTGAAAAAGTGGCTCGATAAAAAAATTCTATAGAATTACCGCACCCGCCCACAAAATTTCACGAAAATCGGTTGATAAATGCGACCTGTAGAGGAGAACAAACCAATGAATAAAATAAAAATAAATTAAATTTACAAAATTTTTCTTGCCTAAAAAATTCTATGTAATCATAAAACCTGCTCACAAAACTTCACGAGAATCGGTTGAGAAATGCGACCTGTAGAGGAAAAAACGGCCGCAGAAAAATACGAAATCATTGATACAAAGTTTGTTTTTTCGAATTTCAAAAAAGTGACTCGACAAATAAATTCTGCCAACCAAACCTGCTCGCAAAATTTCACGAAAATCGGTTGATAAATGCGACCTGTAGAGGAGATCAGCCAACGACGTAAAAAAATTTTTTTTCAAATTTACAAAAATTTACTCTACAAATAAATTAAATGTAGTCATGGAACCTGCTCACAAAATTTCACGAGAATCGGTTGAGAAATGCGACCTGTAGAGGAAAAAACGGCCGCAGAAAAACACGAAATCATTGATACAATGTTTGTTTTTTTGAATTTCCAAAAAGTGACTCGACAAAAAAATTCTATATAGTTACCGAACCTGCTCACAAAATTTCACGAAAATCGGTTGATAAATGCGACCTGTAGAGGAGGACATACAAAAATCCGGCCGGACATACGAAAGCATTTTTGTCGAAGCTAAAACAGAGACCTCGTTTTACTCGGTCAATTAGTAAGTTTTAGTGAATCCCAGGACAAGGAGATTATATACTAACGGTTACAAAACAGTTTTTGATAATAGTAGTTATTTACTAATACCAAAAAATTTGTCCTTGTAACTACTAATTTCTACTAAACTGTTTTGTAACCGTTAGTATATAATCTCCTTGTCTTGGGATTCACTAAAATTTACTAATAATTAGTATTTTTTCGCTCAGTGTACCTAAGTACTTGTTTTATCCAATGATACGAACACTACGGAATTTTGTATCGCTAATATTTGTATGCAGCCTGCTGCCGAACTGCAGGAGTGCCTCGACCTCATAGAAGCTGCATCCATAATAAACCACTAGCTCTAGCTTAGCTGCTCCGTTATACCTACTTCTCTCGTGTTAATACGATAAGCCATAAAAAATACGAGAAAACAGAGAATAGAAGGTCATTGGGAGCTAGAAGCCCCTTAATAACCGGGGGAACTTTGATGACTGTGAAAAGAAGTACAGTAGCTAATGAAGGCTCGTACAGTCGAGGGAATTAATATGTGTACACTTTTTTACCTAATCGAATGCGGTCGCCTACAATTTGTGAAACGCATTCGATTAGGTAAAAAAATGTATACATATTAATGACCTCGACTGTACCAAAAATGAAGTGTCAAACTTAATTATTTTATATATTATTTCTGTTAAATAATATATATTCCATTCAGATTTACCATTTAAAAATAGATAATACCAACTTTCTTTTAGTTCATAATCAAACTTTTAAAGATCCGTTAGATCCAAAATATCCGGATGCTGAGAGCCTTAGGATCCGGGTCCCAAAAATGGCGAATATCCGTTTATTTCGGATATCCGGATATCCGGATTGCAAACCCTAAACGCCGCTCAAACGCTCCGCTTATCCGTAAATGCAGCCTTCGAATTTTTACCGTGCTTTGCCTTTGTAGGAATTGTTCTTATGCGAACTTTCAATTCCAGCCAGAGGGAATTCTTGGAATTAAACCATATTTTTCCATTGTATAAAACTTAAGTAAAGTAACTTACTAAATTCCAACTTGGTGCAGAGGTTTGAGCATAAAGCATTAAAAAAAAAGAAACGCGACGTGTATTGCATTCATGATTGGACTTTATCACCAATTAAAACGCCTTCCTCCTGACCATTTTCCAAGAGAGTGAGGGTAAATTCAAGTCAGATTATTGTTATCCAACGAAATACGATTACCCATTTACGTTGAATCGACCCGCTTTCCGTAATAGCACTGTTATGGCGAAAATTTACGCAGTAAAATATAAATAAGTTGTAATATACCGCTATCGGCCCACAATGCACAAAGTTATACGATATGGGAGCCAGTGGGGTGGTTTATGTGAATATTTTCTATTTGATGCGCGACTTAACGTAGCGTAGTGATGTACTGGATGTGTGATATCGATAAGAGTGTAGTCGCGGAATGAAGAATTTCTGACGATGACTCGTCCTCTATTCGTTTCTGTCACGCTTCAGCAGTCATAAGTAGGTCGGAGTTAATTCATGTCGAATTCTCATATTTAAATACCGCGTGTGAACGAATAAAAACAGTGTAAACTTACTGACGAGCAATAATGAGCAAACCTTAAGTTGTCGACCCAAAGCCCACAAGGGAAATGAAAAAATCCATGTATCTAAAACGGGTCTTGGCTAAGATATTAAAGTAAGTACCAAGTATTAATAATTGCATTTGGCTCGTTTCGTTTTATTTCCTCTACATTCGAGTTAGCGAGCCATATCGATAATGGAGCTCCGTTAAATAACAAGGCGACTTTTTAGCTGACTGCAGCAAAGAATAGTTCTGTTATAAAGATTATTTTATTGATGTAAATGGAATAATAAAAAGACAAAGGAGCAGGGGACCGATTTTTGAGAGTCGAACGCTCAAATTTTCACTCGAGATTCGTCAAAAAACTATGACGTTTTGACAGATGTCGAGTGAAAACTCGAGCGTTCAACACTCAAAAATCGGTCCCCTGAACCTGCTTGCGGCGCCATCCATTCATAAAATCATAAATATTTATTTATGGATTCATTTATTTCAGGCAACAAGGGCCTTATGTTACCATGAAATTATAAAACCCGTTAGATTACAATTTATAATCTAACTAGCGAGATTGTAAACTGTCCAAAGATTGTAATGTACCAAAAATAAAATTGCAATACCGTTAGTTTATAATCTATCTACCTAGCGGGATTTCTGCGAGATTGTAAACTGTCGGAAGATTGTGAACCGAAAATAGTTTTAAATGCTTTCCTCCAGAAAGAAGCGGCACGGCACTAGGTTAGGTATTCCTAATGTCCCGAAAAAAATCTCGGTCTGAGGGCATCGAAATCCAAGTTTAGTCGAACACTGGAGTATTAAAGAAATAGTTTGGACAAATTGCTGGTCGCCTTTTTGCTTAAGATTACCCACATGTGGTCCTTAGAATTTGCTTGGCGATTCGCCAGTGCAATATAAATTAAGCTTAAGTTTAAATAAGCTTACTGTACTGCACTTGGATTTAGTAAAGCAGAAATTTGCTGCGTAGAGAACGGGTTATAAATGCACTAATTTAAAACTGATACTACCTTTTAGATATTTTGATTTACAGTAACGAGTTTTATTACGTCTCTTGTGTATATGATTTGTTATACAATAACTATAATAAACCGGTAAGCTGGAAATATATTTGTACAGTGGGCCATAGAAAATGTTGAGCACTTTATTGTCAAATTAAAGAGGTTTCAAATTTTATGACGTTTCAGTCTAAATATTTCTTAGATTTCGATGTGACAAGGTTCTAAGTATGCTCAACATTTTCATGGGCTGACTGTACATTCTATCATTTGATATTTACCGTTAGCTTTTCGGTGAAGGAAAACATCGTGAGGAAACCTGCATACATCCGCGAAGAAATTCAAAGTTGTATGTGAAGTCCCCAACCCGCTCTGGGCCAGCGTGGGGACTACTGCCCAATCCCTCTCATTTATGAGAGGAGGCCTGTGCCCAGCAGTGGGACGTATATAGGCTGATGATGATAATGATGAATGACTGTACATTCTCATGCATTTCCCAGTGAATGTAAAAATACTCATTACTATCAATATAATTTTCATCACTAGCTGCTAGCCCCTACGTCGTCAACGTCAACATCAACACGCGTGCTTGCACTAACTTTCATCTTTTTGAGGAATAAAGTTATTAAAAATTATTTTATTATACTTGAATTACTGATACAAATCCTTTTAGCTGTTTTTG
Organism: Cenopis cana; assembly: GCA_951800055.1. Lineage (NCBI taxonomy): Eukaryota > Metazoa > Arthropoda > Insecta > Lepidoptera > Tortricidae > Cenopis > Cenopis cana. Next base: position 2,451,258 of record OX637486.1, on the reverse strand, counting down.
TTTGATTTAGTGCTTAGAGAGATTCGATACCAGAAAATTGACAATTGTCAGCCGAATCGTACAGGTGTATATAGATACAATAAAATTATTGACATGTAAAAGTGCCCCTGTGGCTCATTTGCAGAATATATATTTTGATTTTGATTTCTAAAGTATGCACAAAAAATAGGAGTCATTTCGTTAACAGCATTTTTTAAAGTAAATCTCCTCAGGAATTACTTCGAGCAAACATTTATAACATAAGGAATATTTCTACACATGACCACTGTGGGTTCCATGATGTTTTTCATATTTTTCCGTTGTGACATTAAAAAACATCGATATATCGATACATTGTCCACATCCATCACTAAAGAACAGGACATTTCATCGCACGAGATGTGCGCGACTATGCCGGGTAATAGTACTGCCACAGTAGAAAAAGAATAGTATGGCATCAGATGTCATCTCAGAAATATACTGCGCGCCATCCACGACGACGCGCCCCTCCACAGCGAATCTCATACTAACCTGTGCGCAGTTGTACGGCTTGGGCTGTGGAGGGGCGCGCCTTGGTGGATGGTGCGCACTATAATAAAATTTGTCTTGCTTCTAGAAACCGCCTGTGGGTAATTATTTTTTGTTTTTAGGAAATCAGGAGAACATACACAGTTAAATTTTGTAAACCGTTTTGTGGAACAGACGCTAATTGCCGCTAAATTTTACCTTTTTTATAATAATAAATAAAAATCCACTTTAACCTGTTTTCCTATACAAAATTTTCGTATAAATTATTGATTAAAATCCACTTGAAAAGTAGTTTCAAAAACCTCGCAACATTTTTGAACGAGCTAAAAAAATTTTTTCAAGATTTTTTGTACTGTTTTGTTAGGGTAATTGATAATATTTGTATACTCATGCCAAATTATAGCTTTCTAGTAGTATCAGTTACTGAGCTAACTCTCTTACTGTTGACAATCTAGTGTGCTATTGCTTTTATTATGATTAATTTTTCCGCGAAAATATATACTTTACGATCATATTAGTTACGGAACATGGGAACATATGGCACCTTTAAGGTTGAACTTAGATAAAACACTGCTTTAGTACAGTCAGCTACAATAAGAAGAGACAACAATAAATGCTTATTTTTTGCAAGGAATTATAACTATTAGAAATAAATTATTAATTAACAAATTATTGTCAGATCAATAGCGAGTGAACTGAATATCATTCCAGAAGCGGCGGGGCTGTAAGTGCGAAAGGGACGTATGCTATATGTCGGTCATATAGCATTCGTCCCTCTCATACTTACAAATTTGACAGTCAGGGATGATTGCTATATTCAATTCAATTCAATTCAATTTATTTAAATCGGACAATGTCCATAGAATATGTTAGTAACAGATGCAAAAAATTGATCTTAAACCCTATGTTAGTATTACATCTAATTTAATTTAAATTAAAAAATATTATACACATGACCCCCTCTGGAGTCCATGTGTATGGAGTCCCAGTGCCTCCATATTGTACTGGCCGGATACTCCACCAATACCTTCAGGAGACTGTTGGGACTCTCACGAACGCGCCGCATCAGGGAGGCAGTTCTCTTGCGTATTATAGCAATAAAGCTGTCAACGCGCGCCTCCGCGAACATGCCTGATGCGCTACAAAATCGTGGAAGCCCCAACAGCATCCTGAAACCATTATTGTATTGGACACGCAGAGCATTGGTCCGATATATACGCTTTTATCTTAGCCGCTCAGTATGATTCCGTATACGGAGTAAGATGTTCTTTGTTATTTGAGGACTTTAACGCGTCCTCTAGCGCTACTCGTAAATAACTGATACTATTTAAATTTAACGATAGATATTAAAAAAGGGGCTGGTATGTACTTTAGTACTATTTTATACGTACCTATTCGTCGATTAATGAGTTCAAAAATAAAACTCCCGTTTTAACTTTGGACGCAAAGATTGACGAATCCAGCAGCATAATAACTAGTTTGATGTATTCTAAAGGTTACTTAATACTAAATACTTACAGTACGGCCCCCTTTTTTATATCTATCATTTAATTCAAATAATCACAATCATTTACGAGTGGCGCTAGTGGACACGCTAATGCTAAAGGCCTCTTAACTGCAAAATAGGTAGGTCTCCAAAATCACTTCACATACAAATACATTAGTTTTTACAGGCATTTAAAGTGAGTCCCGCTAGCTAACCGCGTGTGACGTCATTTTGCAATGGTAGTCTAGTACGGAAGCGCGCGAACGGAGTGAGCGCGTGTATGGCGAGTGTTGCACTATGACGTCACGAGGGCGGGTCGTCGAACGTCACTTTAAAATTCAATATCTTGGAAACTAATGGACGTATCGAATAATTCTTTTACATATTTTTTTTTCATTTTAAACAGAGAATACAGAAAAACGGAATTCTAAATTAAGTTAACATTCTCCATTCCCCAGCGGCAGCGGGGTTAGCACAACTGCCACTGCGCCGCGAGAAGAGAAACATCTACCTTCCATTTTCCAATTCGCATAGTTCGAGCGAGACAGGAATCGCTTCACGCGAGATATGACTTGGCAGCAAGTTGCCCCCACATGATGACGCGCGAGGTATCTCGCGGCGAGATAAACTACCCGACTGTTTTGCGTGTACTAATTTTAAAAAGGTGAATTGTATTGCTCGCGCGCCCTCTTGTGCTAGCCCTGCAGTTCTGTTGAGAGTTTCCGCTGTACCCTACTTCCTTCGTATTATATCCACTCAGCAAACTTAAAATGCACCTTAAACCAGTATTACCAGTAGTTGGTTATTTACTGTTTCTGCGGCACGTAAAGCACGCCGCGAAGCGGCGATTTTTTTTTCCAGTTTTTTATGTGCCTCTTAACAAATTCTCTGCGGCAGTTTTTGCGTGCGTGTTTTTTCTTATGAGCGAGCATGTGATAGTCGACCGCCCGCTGCTTGTGTTGATGATGGGTTGGAGATATGTCCACATGTCCCACTGTTGTTTTTTTGGATATGATTGCTTTTTTGATATGGTATACGCGTTTCCTTAAATCGATTTATTTTATTAAGGGCAACGTCTGTTTTTTTGTGCTCTTCCCACGCAAGCGTAATAATATTCTGCGGATGGCAATATATTACGAAATTTATATTGTCATTCATTAGATAGACGATCGTGAGAATTAAAAAATATATTTGTAGAAACCATAACATAGCATTGGTTATTACAAAATTGTCACGGGTTTTGTATTTTATTGGGTATTAAAGCAAATAATAAATTTGAAGCTATTCACGTTCACATGTCTCTGTTCCATTTCTTTAGATAGTACAGTAAAAAATAATAGATTTAACGTGTCGAATCATGAAACGAACAGGTGTGTTTTTTTAACTAGGCAACAGATTCATTATCTTTTTTGCGGCATGTGTGTGTACGTGTGCAGCATATTTGAAGAACGATAAAGTATCGTTGATTATTATCAAAATGCCACGGTTTTTGTATTCAATTGGGTATTAATGTAAAATATATTTATATCTGCGCACGTTCACATACCTTCGTTCCATTTCTTTGGATAGTACAGCAAAAAAAAAAAATAGGTTGAACCTGTCGTAACATGAAACAAACAGGTGTGTTTTTTAACTATGCAATAGATTGCCTTGTCTGCGGCATGTGTGTGTTTGTGTGCATTATATTCGAAAACCGATAAAGTATCATTGTTTATTACGACATGTCATGCTTTTCGTATTTTATTGGCCATTAAAAAACCTAAAGAACATTAAAGCTAAGCAGGTTGATGCACGTTCCACAGTATTCCAGTAAAAATCCTGTTAGAACCTGTCGGGTGATGCAACGAACAGGTGTCTGTTTTATTAATAGATTTTTTGTCTCATCCACCACATGTGTGCGTGTGTGCGTGTTGCTCAATAAAAGCAGATCCCAAGGCGATGGAACCAGCATTCGTTCAGATTAGTTGGTCTGAAAAACCGTGTCTGTCAAGTGGTAAAAGTGTATTAAAGAACAGTGCGAGTAGTTATCCTTAGATTTTTTTGAACCGTGTGTCTACGTCTTACTACCGCTGAAAATGGAGGTAAGCTCGACATTAACTGACTATGCATAAATAGCCATTATCTGTTTCCATTTGCATCACGCATTTAACATATTGTTTTGATTGTTTTAGACATCAAACGCGAATTCTCTTGAGTACACCATGAAGAATTATTATTACGGTAATTTGAGTGACGATGAAGCCCAAGTGAAACCGCTTAAAATTCAAGCCCAGAAACGAACCAACAACATCGATGTATTTTTCGATAAGTCTAAAAAGAAACAGACTACAGAATATTCATCTACAGTCGCCCAGTCAACAAATGGCGGTACCAACTATATATCTTCTCGCGCAGATGATGTTACAAAGATCACTCATCTCGTTAAAATTGATGTTTACGATATAAAAAAGTTGCGTGGTATCCCAAACGATCAGCACTGGAAATTCGCGGATACTAGAATCAAATACTACACGCAGACAGAAGACGATGACTATTATTCTAACACAAAAGAATTGGTCTACAATATTACGAAACATATTGCAACAAAAAATGACTGTAAAAAGTATTTCATAGACGCTAAGCCATAAATTATTTCTTACTCCGCCCACAAAAAACTCTCTCCCCACCAACGAACAAATGATTTCTGGGGCTATATATAGTTAGACAACGCAAAAGAAACCATACCGTATCTACCTTAACACCCGAAGCTGCAAAATGGATCTCCAAAGCTCAATCTACGACGAAGATTTGGTGCAACTCTGTGTGGACATGGAAACACAAACACAGACATCAAACGGTTACTCACCAGCATTTCAACCGTTTTGTTGGAGGCTTACTGGAAACCCTCTTTTGATTGAGTGGGAAGACGAAGAAGACGAAGAAAATTCTGATATGGAGACGGATTCTCCAAAGGAAGATGCATACGAACCCATACGTATTAATATTGAATTAGATCCTCTCAGAGAAAATGGTCATGAAACATGGATTTCGCCTTTGTTAAAAAGTGATGAATGGTGCATGGAGTGGGAGAAATGGGGTGATTTGTAATAAGACTTTTACGAACTACGTTTTTTCTATGTGTGTATTTTTTATGTTATAAATACTTGTGTATGTGCATGTGTACCTATATAAAAATGTTTAATAAATGGTTTCAATTATCTTCTTGCATTTTTATTGATGTTTTATCCTGTGTGTGTATATAAGGGTTATTAAAGGAGGGTAAAGAAAATATATTCATTATCTAAATATTCATTTATTTCGTAAAAAAATAGATTTGTACATATGTTGTATCATGAAATCATTATACAGGGTATTTTCTACAAACAATCTTAAAAAATCCAACATCGATTTACCTTTAAACTTAAAATATATGTAAACTAAACAGTATTTGCCACAAACTGATGTTAAGTGGTTTTGTATTGTCATGTGGTTATAAAACCATTTCTTTGCATTCCTAGTCAAAAACAACTTATGATAACCAACAGGTTTTCTACCAAATGAATCAAAATATTCACCATTGCCATTAATATCAATATGAATCGCTACCCAATGAGAACCAGGTTTAGAGTCTGGGTCTAAATTGCTGATAATATAAACTGGAAGATCCATGAAAATAGGGATTCTGTTTGCTGGAAAAACATGTGATTTAATAGTAGGACAAATTTTCTTCATACATAATTGCAATTCCTGCGTGTCCATAACAAACTATTGTGTTTATTGATGAATGCTTTACTGAGGTTTAGTAACAAGTGGTACAAAGTATCATAAACCTATTATTATATATGTAGTACATGTTATAATTAACTGTTATAATCTACACTTACATCTCGATGTTTGTTTATTTCAATGATATTATCAAACTCTGCATAGACAACACAATTAACAGTTGTTGTAAGGGCTTTTTCAAATCGAACTTCTAACCGCACACTACCATGTCTAACGAGATTCCAGTGAGATGTGGAACTCGCGGCTAAGTCAGGTGTTAAATCGAAACACATCAAACAGTAACCGTTACCATAATCTTCTCTACTTATTGAATTCCCTTCATTATGAAAATGGATACCCGTACCCGAAAACAAAGTGTGATATGTTGATACCATTAAACCGGTACTGAAAGACGGTTGTAATGTTTTAGAAGGAATTTGATGACCATCTACATACAAACTAAATAAGTTCATATCATGGTGGTGGAAGTTAAAAGGATTATGTTTTAAACTGCCATTAAATGCTGTATTATCAACAAAACCTACAATACACCTTTTTGGAACTTGACCGAGGAATATATTATCAAGTGATTTCCCTTGTACTCCTGATGGTATTGTAAGTACTTTAACTTCCGCTCTTGTGATGGGATATTTTGCAGTTGTTGAAGCTAAAACCTTTTGATGTGCAAGCAAAACACTTGGGTTAATTTTTGTTCTTCGTATTATTAAACTAGCATCCATTATACGTACTTTAAGTTTTTTATCTTGACTGCACATGAGATTAAAGGACTCTTTTGATCGTACTAATTTAACGCGGACTTCAACGCCATTTACTAAAAACTTTTCTTGATTAAAAATGTCACCATGTAAGTGCCCTATCATTTCAACTTCCTTACTATCCTTAATAAATTCTTGTCTTTTAGTCCATCCTTTGTTATCCGCACCAGTTTCATCCATATGACTCGAAGTGTCTTCATACCATAGCCCACACGTAAGATGAGACTTTTTTGCTGCAGGTCCATAATTTAGTAGAGTTTCCATATATGCACGGTACGCGTATGTATTATTAGGCGGTGATACTAGTTTTTGATTCAAATATATGTCCAATTGGTTAAAAAGTGAATGTAGCCAATTATTCACTGGAGCAACATGAGTTTCTGCTGATTTGATCTTTGTGCCATCTTGATTCAATACCTTGGCTTTGATATGTAGTAAAGTATGAGACAGGTCAATATAGTCATCGCCTGATCCTGGAACTTGAAATTCAATAGGACCATCATCACTAAGAGATGAAATAGGTTTATAATGTATCCACTGCCCATTTTCTATACTTGTTTGCGTTGATGGAAGAGCAAACAAATCTAACTCTGACTTAGCGCATTCACATGAATGATTATGTAAAAATGACATGATTTAATTAGTAAAAATATCGTTTATATATTTTTTATTCTTTTTTGGACCTCTCCCCCGTAAAGCTTTGGGTGCAATGGTGCGCTCTTGCCTCTTTCGTATCATTTTATACCCAGATCCTGACATTAGAGAATCTATTTTTTCATCAGCCTTTCTTTTTAAATTACTGCTTGCATTCTTAAAACGAGACTTAAATGATTCGTCGATAGGGTGCGAATTCATCATGTCTGATAAAAGACCAACACCAGCATTTAATGCTTCTTTCCCAACCGTTCTAAAACCACTAGAAAGCAGAGGAAATACCGATCTAAACAGTCCCCCTAAAAAACTTCCTATGCCATGCCCTCGCTGGTGAGGAACACCTTTATAAACAATGCCTACTCCTGAACCAGCTTGTTGAGCATAGTAATGTTCGTATGGACAAGCAGTATTTTGACGTCTATTATTCATTTTACTCGTTGAAAATGTAGCTTCACGCATGAAGTTCCAAACTGGAATGGAACCTTTCCACCCGTATGCATTCTTATATCAATTTCCATAGTATCAAACTCTCTACGCAAAACAGGTATGTAATGTGCAGGAGAAAAGCTATGCATTTTATATGCTCCATATATATATTTAGTAGGATCAAGCGGTATTATTCTTACTAAAGATGTCATAACATCTCCTACCATTTGAGGTTGAACAATATCCGAATATATAAACAATTGTGATGGTAGTCCCAAATATAAATTAGCAGGAAATTTTCCTAGTTGACATTGGATGAGATTCGTATTTGGTTTGAAACCTAGCTGGAGGTTTAGTATTGGTGTTGCATGTACGGAAACAATGTCTTTATGTGAAGAAGTGACCTTGATAACTTTCGATATTCTGTCATAGTTAAAATTCACCTTGTTTTTCAATAATGAGTTTTCGTTAAAAGCAGATATAAAGTGATCCATGTCGTCATAGGTTGTTGCTGGAATATAAGACTTATATTCAACGGTAACAGGCAACTCTTCGTTCTGTAAAGTAACTTTCTTTTTTACATAAACTACGTTTTCATGTTCTTGAACGTTGTACAGTGAGCATGGGTAATGAAACTCCACTAATCCGACGACCCATTCTCCTTCTAATTTAATTGTCTTTGGAAGTTTGGTGAGAAAGTTTGCTGTTGTATTTTCGGGGTAGTATTGTATTGAACTGTTACTCAGCAGAGTTAAATAAAAACTATCATCACTCATGTTTCTTCTAAACTAGATGCAGATATCCAACTATTAAATTTATTCGGATAACCTCTCCACTTCACAAACACCTCCTTTCTGTTACCAACGCGTCTAGAACTTAATATTTTATCTATTTTATATATCATGGTGGGGTTATAAGTAACTTTCTGTAACTCTTTATAATAGAAAGTGCCTGTGATTGGTTCATCTTGTAAGTCTTTTAAGGTGTAAACAAGATGAGGTGATCTATTAATAACTGAGTCGATTACAAAGATTTCATCGCTCCAATTGGTCTCATAACCTTTTTGAAATATGTGTTTATATTTTGTTATTCTGACATGATCACCAACATTTAACATTGTATTACTATTTTTTTTGAATCCGTTTCTTGGTGTTTCATATAAGTTAGTCCAAACCGTCATAATATTGTTAAAATTAACATCTATAGGACACATTTTAATACTTGAATGGTAAGTGTGATTATATGAATAAAGGAGGTCTTGCAATATATCGATATATTTATATGTATTTTTATGTGTAAAATAACGCCACATTTTCATTTTTAATGTTCTTTGAAAGCGTTCTACAATACTAGCCTTAATATCAGGATTGTTAGTTGTATAGTAGTTTATATTTTTACTTTTAAAATAATGTCTTACCTCTTTAGAAACAAATTCAGTGCCTTTATCAGATTGAATATGACGTGGAGTTGCTCTAGCCTCAATAAATATATCTTCAAAGCATTGCTTAACTGTTTCTGAATCTTTCTTTTTCATTGGTCTAGCAAAAGCATACTTACTAAAGACGTCAATTACGCATAATATGTATTTAAAACTCTCATTATATTTACTATATGTACGCATATCACTTAAATCTACTTGCCAAAGTTCATTATAGTTAGATAGAATGTACTTATTTCGTATAAAACGTCTTTGAACTGGTTTATGTAAAGTATAAGTTTCCTGAGACTGTAACCACTTTTTTACTTCATCTTTGTTCATTCGGCCATGCATTGCTTTAGTTAACTTATCAATACTACTGTAGCCAGCTGGATTAGAAACATCATAGTAAATCCTATTGATATCTAATAAGGGGTCCATCTTTCCCAATCTATTTTCTTTTTGGTTGAATCAGGAGTTTTATATGAAATTGGCGTTGATTGTCCTCTTGATTGAATCGACGTCGATCTGGTGTTTTTATAAATTGGAAATTCCTGGACCTTCTCTGTCTGAAGACCATTTATATATTCCAGATTAGTCGGGTTACCTATACAAGAAGTAGGAACTTCAATATCTTTTAAAACTGAAGCAAATTCTTTCCAGCCGTTAGGTTTGGGGCGTTTGAGAGGTCTTAGAGTGTCACTTATCAAATCAGTTATATTAGTTTCTGGGATAACTTGATTGTTCACTACGATTTCCCCTCCTTCCTTCCACCAAATCATCGGCTTATGTTTTAGAATATTATCGATCAAAGACTGTCCTTTTCTTATGTAACTTTTCGGAATTTTTTTAATGATGTGAGATGGAGTAAACTTCTCAGGGTAGTTATGTTTTGAAGGAGTACTAGTAGCGTCTCTTTCGTATGGTTCTGGGTTAGGTAATGTAACATTATCTTCAGTTTCTTCCTTTTTAACCATCGATTTCTCATGTTCTTCATGGGCATTATTTATACCATCAATCATTATTGGAAGCTTCAACGGTTTTCGATCTGTTTCAGTAATATGCAAAAAACGTTGTAATGCTTGAGAATATAACGCCCATTTTTCACGATCTTCTATTTTACTTTTCAGTATTTTTTGCATCTCCTCGTCTAAGCGAGATAAGGAGTTTAATGGCGCATTGTCAATGTGTTTGAGCTTCTCAATAAAATCTGGTTCTACTAAAAGCATTTTCTTCGTGTTCTCCATTTCAATTATGTTAACGAGCTTAATAAACTACTCAAAACAGCCCCCAGTATAATTGGTAAAAACGCACCACCCTTTTGAACTATAATAGTCTTCCTTAACTTTTGTTTTCCTTTCGAAACTAATTTGCGTAATATATTCTTATGTTTATTTAACTTGTTTTTTTCTAAATTGTCTAATGGAACTTTTCCCTTTAAAACGTTGTAAATGCACTCACAAATTATATTTATTTCATCTTCATCACATGCTTTAAGTAAGGCTTGGCGATATTTTGGTTTAAGCGTGTGCAAAGCTTTAAGTAAATGTTGATATGTGGCTACTCTGTCAGGCATCATTTAGAACTGACGGAAACAGAATGACTACTGGCATATTTAAACCCTTTTTTGGGAATATATATAATACAACATTTATCAAATGGGAATATCTTACTTTTAAAACGACACATATCATCAGTGCTTTGTTTTAAGTCAATCATCAGGTACCCATGTGCTGGCATAGTAGCATCTTTATACGCTTCATCAACAAATTTTGTATTTTCTGGATAAACTTGTCGGGACAAGTGGCGTATTTGAGTTTTGTCTCTGGGATTTTTAAAATAAACAATGTAGGTTGTGTTCAATGATATGTCGCGTTGTCCTCTTCCTTGATGAAATAAATTTTGAGTTATATAAAAAACGCTTAAATTTCTGTGATGACTACCTTTAGTAAAAATATCAACAATACGTCCATCTGACTCTCTCATTAAATCATCGATTATAAGTAGTTTGGGTTGCTTTCCATCAAACATACTTAAATCGGGAATACCTTGAACATAATCGATACCATCCAGATTATAAAGTGGTTGCATTTCATCATAGCACCATAGTACTTGGCTAAATTCAATATTACACATTTGTCTAACATTTTTTAAAAAATTCGTGACAAAATTTGATTTTCCACAACCACTTGGACCAGCAATAATAGCCGTAAACGGGTGAATGAAATGGTACATAGCAAAAAACTGTCTTTCCTCTCTAAACGCTGTCTAGAAACTAAAACGTAATTTATGAGGTTATTGATTTATATTTTAAGTACACACACACACACACACACACACACACACACACACAGACACACATAGGTAAACAAGCAAAAAAAACAATGTGTTTTCTTAACGATATATTTATATAATACATAATAAAATGCTAAATTACTTATAAATACAAGAACATTTGAAAATTTATTTAGAACACTCCCCACCGCATGCAACGAACAAGGCAAATTTACAATTTTTATTTTATTTTTTCTTATGTTCTAAGCAGCTACAACATCAAGTCAAAAATATTTGTATAAACATAATTATTGATACTTTAATTTATAATGACCCCAAGCTAACGTGTCAAACGAGTCGTTACATAGATATCTTTTTGTGTCATAATATGACAAAGAGATTTTATTTATTTTCTGTGTAAAAATTACATGTTTAATTGAGCGAAATCGACACATTTCCGAAAATATTTTTTTTTTCTCCTTTAGACAACGTTTATAATCCTGAATCTGAAACTTCTTAGTCACACATTTATTTATACCTTTGGCCCTAGCTACTATACAGTCCTCCACATTTAAAGCGTACATTTTAGATCTCAAACCTACAAATTCTTTTAAAATTTTACCTTTATTTTCGTCTTTAAAATATCCTAACTTTTTTTTATTTATACATGGAAAATCGTAAATGTTATTGGATGCATAGTCAGATGTATCAAAATGTTCTTTTAAGTCATTTTTTATGTCATAGTAGAAATCGTCCGTAAAAATTTGATATATGAAACTATCTGTATCCGTATATAATAATTTAAGCTTATTTTCAAATTTTGGATGCATGTACCCATAATGAAATTGGTACATTAAAGTTTTAGATAAATCTAATATGCAGAAGCCCAAGTAAATAGGTTTGTTGTAAATAAGTTTAGTTTTTTTTAATTGAACTGCAGCTAAAGTATCTGAAAATATTGAGATACTGTGGAATTCAGGCCGAGCTATGTAACTTTCAATTCCTTTGATCTTGCCATGATTTTCCCAATGAGTCAATAATTTAACATCGACCCTTTTCTCAATATTTTCCATAGTTTTTCCAAAAACTGCATTATTCATAAGTTTATAAAAGTCTTTTTCGAACTCGGATTTTGCAGCTATTCTTAGCGTGGTGTTTAAATCGATATACTTTTTGAGCCAGTTAGTTTGTTTAAATTTTAGGATCCTATGAACTTTAGTTAACTTTAATCCATTTTGTAAACATTGTTTAAGATTTCTATAATGTATAATATATTTCTGTTTATTTTTTAAATTTGGAACTAATTTTTTTTGTTTACTCTCATCAATTATGTGCTCAGCACAAAATGGTAGGTCTGAATGAGAGTCATGTAAGGAGTCAGGGTAATCCAGATCTACTTCTAAGATGTATCCATTATCAGCATCATTAGGAATTTCAAAATCCGTAGCAGGATCAACCCATTCAAATTCACCTACAGGGAGATATTGCGACATCGCCCAACCATACAAGTTATTTGCGTCGAGGTAAATGAGATAAGATGAAGGTTCGTCTGGATTAAATTCTGCCATGTAGTAATTATTTGATTTCGCATATCGGTTGCTACATTGCGAAATACCGCCTCGCAGTCCTTTTTTAATAAATGAAACTTTATCAAAGTCTGTTAAAAGTTCAAGCTGAATCCCTGTCATTTTAAGCATAGCATCCCAACTTAGACCGGGTGCTGTAAAATAATGAGCTGGATCTAAGTTATATGTTTCAAGACACACGCTACGAAAATTCTCAAAGACATCTGTTAGCAAAAGTACGTCCGTTTTTAAATACAAGTTGGAATAATCCAACATTGTTTTACAATTGAAATGACCCCAAACGTTTTGTGCATGTTGATAATCCTCAATTGTTATACTGCTATCGGTTAAGGAACTGTAGAATTCAGTTATTTGAGGCAATGATGTTACTTCCAGAGATTTATTCGATTTCATGAATTCATATGGAAACACCCCCTTTCGCTTCAAAAGTTCAAAATCTCCATCTCTAGGGTATTGCTTTCTTAACTCATGAAACTGATGGTCTTGGAGATTTTTGGCTAAACTATCTAAACTACTCGACATGAATCTAAAGGAATCAACAAATCTCAGCGATAAACATTTCTTATCAAATTTTAGTTGTTTGGAAAAGGAAATATATTTTTCTTTATTTTGTGGGATAATATCGATTGGCCCTTCACGGAAATTCAAAGCCTTGACAATAAAATGTGCATCATAATTACTTAAATTGTGAAAAAAAACTGGTACATATGATGGAGGTATGAATTTATCATCACATGACTTATGTGCCACTCCTTGGAATTTCCCTGAAGTCCAATCGTAACTAAAACTGCTTTGAGATTTTAACAAATTATCACAAATGATACACTTGATGTTACTACCATCTCCAATTTTATTAAGATCAGTCTGATTTAATGGGATTGGATGTTTCCGGTAATGAATGAATTTAATTAATTGTGCTAAATCGTTATAAAGATTATTCATAAACACTTTAGCGCAATCTGGGCCTGTATATGAACAAAACCGCGAAAGCTTATCATTAAATGAACATTTGATAAAATAACCAAAACTGTACATTTCATGTTGTTGAATACTATGTGTATAAGATTTCGATGTATCTGGATCACAAGATGATATCGGATGTAAAAATGCTTCGAAATCTGCATACACTACAAACGGTAACTTAAGCTTTCGTTGGTATTTATCAAACACAATCATATGACTTGAAATGTCATCACCGAGCCAATTTTTTTTAGTTTTATCATGGTCAGGGAGTTCGACAACAACGTGGCCGCAATCATTTTTTTGATGATTTGTTAATTGTTCATTTGAATAGAATGCTAATAGACACCCATCACAGATGTGAAAGCTATAATTGGTTGTTGATATTTGCCGACTTACTAATCGAGATAAGTTTTTTATATAGCAGTAATGCGTCTGGCTACCTCTAGATATGAAAAGTAAATTTATGTGTGTTGGTTTACGGCATTTGGTAAAGTGGAGTGGACCGACTACTTCATGTGATTTAGATTTTTTATCATAGCTTAATCCAAAAACATTAATGCTTATTTCATTTAATTTTTCAACTCTATGAATATCTGTCAATTTTACTGGGAACGGTATATCTGAAAATTTTAATTTGTTTTGATGAGAAATATAGGACGATACTCTCTGTGAACTATCCTTAACTGGATACAATGCTGAAAGTATTGCCCATTTCAAACACTCATGATCATGGTTTTGCACGTTAATTATTGCCTTTTTTGCTTTAATATCATGTGGTAAATCAATATATGAAGAACCACGCAATGGATTAAATTTATTAATATTCATATCTAAGTATTTTATATGTTTCAGACTCCATCCACTGTCTTTTTTTTCAAAAGTAGAAATTTTATTCGTCACTGAGTTTCTTAAGTGTTCTAAAAATGTTTCCCTGTCATCACCTTTGCAAATGGTCCAACTCAAAATATTAAAATCAAAAAAATTGTTGATTCCTTTAGTTTCTTGTATAAATTCTGCGTGTAATATAAAACTTACTTTGAAAATTGTTAGCTGATTAATGGTGTCATCTATTAGTTTATTAAGAGATGGTTTAACCCTCTCAAAAAAAAGTTCAGGTGTTTCAAATTCAGGATTACTTGTTTCCTGTATTGATACTATTCTATAAGTTAATAACCTATTTCCAAACGCAGCTTCAATAAGTTCAACATTGGGATAGGAATGTTGAAATTTTAAACAGTTATTTTTATGGATATTACTTCTTAAATGTTGGGCGTAGTACCTTCTGGTAACGTTTCGTTTGCAGGTTTTGCACTCGACGATGTCACCAATATTAGATGATGGTTCAGCTCCGGTTCGAGAAGTTGATGGTTGTGGGGACGTAAGATCTTGTTGCGGTTCCATATCACCTGCTGGAGTGTGCGAATCACATGGTTGAAAGGCTTCTTCTGATGTTCGCTTTCTTTTGATTCCACGTGTTACTGATCTACAAATGAAACAAATAATTAGGTAAAATATATAAATAAAGCGGTTTTTTTACAATTAGTAACGTAAAGCACCGTAATATACCTGATTTACTTGACTGACAAAGAGAACAATACGCTTCCATGGGGAATACACCATCTATCTCATCGTAATCCGAAATAAACGATTGAAAAACGGTTACGTGCCCACTGCAAGGGGTTATATATGGTTTAATATCGGGATCGCAAGCTAAATTTTGATCAAGTTTCCCACTTATAAACCACATTCTTAAATATTTATGGAAATTATTTAATAACACTGGCTTGCTAAACATTTTAATGTCCTCACTAGTAAGCACCATCATGATGGTGTGAAAAATATGATACATTTCGTTGAGAATTTTACTTATATCGGGATTCGCCTCCCCACTGCCAGTCAACATAAAAAAAATAATGAGTACTCACATATTTGGCAGCTGATTCTCGACTTCCGAACAATGTTCATAGAGTTCGTTATCGAAAAGGGACTTGTTAAGATCCGAGACATCTTCACAACGTTCATAAAGGTCTTCGTCGTAGATTGAGCTTTGGAGATCCATTTTGCAGCTTCGGGTGTTAAGGTAGATACGGTATGGTTTCTTTTGCGTTGTCTAACTATATATAGCCCCAGAAATCATTTGTTCGTTGGTGGGGAGAGAGTTTTTTGTGGGCGGAGTAAGAAATAATTTATGGCTTAGCGTCTATGAAATACTTTTTACAGTCATTTTTTGTTGCAATATGTTTCGTAATATTGTAGACCAATTCTTTTGTGTTAGAATAATAGTCATCGTCTTCTGTCTGCGTGTAGTATTTGATTCTAGTATCCGCGAATTTCCAGTGCTGATCGTTTGGGATACCACGCAACTTTTTTATATCGTAAACATCAATTTTAACGAGATGAGTGATCTTTGTAACATCATCTGCGCGAGAAGATATATAGTTGGTACCGCCATTTGTTGACTGGGCGACTGTAGATGAATATTCTGTAGTCTGTTTCTTTTTAGACTTATCGAAAAATACATCGATGTTGTTGGTTCGTTTCTGGGCTTGAATTTTAAGCGGTTTCACTTGGGCTTCATCGTCACTCAAATTACCGTAATAATAATTCTTCATGGTGTACTCAAGAGAATTCGCGTTTGATGTCTAAAACAATCAAAACAATATGTTAAATGCGTGATGCAAATGGAAACAGATAATGGCTATTTATGCATAGTCAGTTAATGTCGAGCTTACCTCCATTTTCAGCGGTAGTAAGACGTAGACACACGGTTCAAAAAAATCTAAGGATAACTACTCGCACTGTTCTTTAATACACTTTTACCACTTGACAGACACGGTTTTTCAGACCAACTAATCTGAACGAATGCTGGTTCCATCGCCTTGGGATCTGCTTTTATTGAGCAACACGCACACACGCACACATGTGGTGGATGAGACAAAAAATCTATTAATAAAACAGACACCTGTTCGTTGCATCACCCGACAGGTTCTAACAGGATTTTTACTGGAATACTGTGGAACGTGCATCAACCTGCTTAGCTTTAATGTTCTTTAGGTTTTTTAATGGCCAATAAAATACGAAAAGCATGACATGTCGTAATAAACAATGATACTTTATCGGTTTTCGAATATAATGCACACAAACACACACATGCCGCAGACAAGGCAATCTATTGCATAGTTAAAAAACACACCTGTTTGTTTCATGTTACGACAGGTTCAACCTATTTTTTTTTTTTGCTGTACTATCCAAAGAAATGGAACGAAGGTATGTGAACGTGCGCAGATATAAATATATTTTACATTAATACCCAATTGAATACAAAAACCGTGGCATTTTGATAATAATCAACGATACTTTATCGTTCTTCAAATATGCTGCACACGTACACACACATGCCGCAAAAAAGATAATGAATCTGTTGCCTAGTTAAAAAAACACACCTGTTCGTTTCATGATTCGACACGTTAAATCTATTATTTTTTACTGTACTATCTAAAGAAATGGAACAGAGACATGTGAACGTGAATAGCTTCAAATTTATTATTTGCTTTAATACCCAATAAAATACAAAACCCGTGACAATTTTGTAATAACCAATGCTATGTTATGGTTTCTACAAATATATTTTTTAATTCTCACGATCGTCTATCTAATGAATGACAATATAAATTTCGTAATATATTGCCATCCGCAGAATATTATTACGCTTGCGTGGGAAGAGCACAAAAAAACAGACGTTGCCCTTAATAAAATAAATCGATTTAAGGAAACGCGTATACCATATCAAAAAAGCAATCATATCCAAAAAAACAACAGTGGGACATGTGGACATATCTCCAACCCATCATCAACACAAGCAGCGGGCGGTCGACTATCACATGCTCGCTCATAAGAAAAAACACGCACGCAAAAACTGCCGCAGAGAATTTGTTAAGAGGCACATAAAAAACTGGAAAAAAAAATCGCCGCTTCGCGGCGTGCTTTACGTGCCGCAGAAACAGTAAATAACCAACTACTATTACCTCCGCCATTTTGTCAAGCCAACGTCAAGCACGTTGTTAAAACTTTGCTGCAAAAAGATATTGCGAAATAAATACCGTGTCGCCGTCATGTACATGTTCCTATTAAGTAAATCGTATTGCTATCGCTACCCAGGATTTATAATATCGCAGACATGATACAATTTGGGTGGATGACTCATGTTACTATTTATAACTATTGAAAACCATCAAATTATCACACGGAATAGTAAATAAGACAAATTAATCAAAAACATATAAAGTTATGGGACTATGAAGATTCGCAAAAATGACGTTTTTTTATAGCCCAAATGTAACTAAAATTGAAAGTTACAAATAGTTTACTCATTTTTCAATAAAAAAATAAATTGAACGGCAACTTATGTACATAAACGCAATATTTCACGAAGCATAAGGAGCCCAGAGGAGCTAAGATGATCCCGTATATGTCGGACATATAGGATTCGTCCCTCTCGCACTTACAAACTTGACAGTAAAGCGGGTATTACACTGTCCTGAATCAGGCGTCCTAACTAGTGGAGGGGAGTTGAAGCATCTCGCTCTAACGTATAGGTCGGAACCCTTCTAAGTGTCCTGAATTCAGGACAGTGTAATACCCGCTTAAGGGACGAATGCTATAATTATGTCCGACATATTAAGCGATCATCTTAGCCCCGCAGCAACCGCTTTGAAAACAAATCACTAGAATAGGCTTAGGAACTAGTTTTACGAAAGCGACTGTCATATGACCTTCCAACCGAGAGGGTAAACTAAGTCCACCCCATAGGGAGCGATACAGTTAATAAAGGGTTGGCAACGTACTTTGGACTCTTCTGGCTGGAGTCACATTCGTCTATAGGTTACGGTGTTTGCTCTCCATCAGGCAGGCCGTAAGCTTGTTTGCCACCGTCATTGTATAAAAAATGGCGTCAACTATTCTAACAATGGGTATTGGGTATACATATTTGTCAAACATTGGGCCGATTAACAGGGGCCCTATCAGTAGCTCTAGTATAAGATTTTTCGAAACATTAACTAATTCGAACGCGTTTGCGTTTTGTCTCAAAATGTATGAAAGTGGTATGAAAACGTGAACAGCGCCTCTGGTGGTCACTAGTGGAAACTTTGTTGCTAACCGATGAACGCGCGTATTTCAAACTCGGTGAGAGCGATTTCATACATTTTGAGACAAAACGCAAACGCGTTCGAATTAGTTAATGTTTCGAAAAAACTTATACTAGAGCTACTGAATGACCTGGAAACTGTAATTCTTCATTTTTTCGTGTTATTTTTGTCCCATCGTATTAACAACGGCCGTCGTTAAACCATTTCAATGTACCTCAACCAGTCAATGAAACCAAGTTATACGCCATCAAACTTTGTATATTTTACGGAAACTTTGTACTTTTCTAGAAAAGTTGTAAGAAATTGTAAATAAATTGCAATGATGCAATTACGAAAACAGTGGTGCTTAAATGCAAATTGGCGGTTGTAGTTATTTTGTTGATAGTTCTAAAATAATTTAGTTCCGATTTTTGTGTTTTCTTCTACTCACCATTTTTTTGTGAAGTGTTTACAGGACTTATTTATAAATTCTAGCAGACGAAAGTGTTAATAAAAGATCTCCATATATATTGTATATATTTCTGAATGTAAAACCTTAACACCCCGTGAACTACTATGCAAAATGCACTAAAATCTGTTGATTTCGCCGGGTCAGACCTTTAAATGTATAGAAATTGCTTACACGTAATAACCTCCAACGTTTATATTTAGTTTGCGTTATAATGAAAATCTCGGCCGTCGATGCGCGTGACAAGGGTCGCGTATTTTGAAAAGCTCATTGCGACGCCTAATCGATCCCCTGACTCCGATGAAACGGGTGACCTTATGTAATGTTGTTTGGAAATGCGCAATTTCGTACGCCGGTTTATTAGGATGTCATGCGGATATTGGATTTGACTTTTGTTCGGTATTTACATTAACGGCTATAAAAGTAGTCATTGCGTGGTAGTTCTTATTTATAATAACTTTTTTAAGTGTTAATCGCTCTTTCATACAAACTTCCACCGCCATTTTCACCCCCTGGAGGGATTATATTTCTAAGATAAAAACTATGGTTCATATCGTTAGTAAACTAAAACGCTCATTTATTTAGGATATTTTCTATTTAATTTACACGTATCTTTAAATATTTTCAATGATACTGTCTAGAAAGCCTGTTCTACGTTCTGTTATTGCGACGTAATTAATGGACTTTTCATTAAGAAATATTGTTTCAAACATCACTCCAAATCGACCATTTTCGAGCTAAAAACTGCCTTTTTCCGCTTAAATTCTACTACATACAATACAATCAAAAAATGACTATATGTTAGTATCTACAACTTTAATAAAATCATCGTTTCCTTTAATCACATACTTTTGTCAAAATTTTAAATCAAAATATTTGGTAAACTTGTAAGGCCTCTTAAGAAGACCCTAAAAAAGCCTAATCTGACAGTTATACATGACGCAAGCTTGAGAGGGTTTTTTAAACGTATAAAAATGAACATATTTAGAGGGCTTTTAAATGTTAGAGGTATTTACTCAACAGAGTGCAAGGTATCTCCCATGTCTTATTTAATCTGACGCGCTCAAAGTAAATCCCAAAATCCCTCTTGGGCTCCTCTACCACAAGAAAGAAGGTACTAGACCAGTTACTTATTGTACATTTACTAATGACACTAACAATTTTCCAGACCTTACGAGACCTAATTGATCATTCCTGAGATCTGATCTATCCAGACTAAGCTGTAACATATCTAATCCGACTAACTACCGTAGTAGTTGCTACACTACACAACTTGTCTCAACTCGTCTCACCAGCCCCAATGAAGCTTGATCCCTAGATTTGTAACAAATATGTGTAATCTGAGGGCAAGAATAAATTATTTCCCGACCCAACGCAAGCCGCTACCGTGGGGATTGATAACGTAAAAAATATATGTAAGTAATTCATAATAACATACAAGAAGATCCACACAAACCGATGTAAAAAAATAGGCCAAGAATCGAAACTCTTTCCCCGCAAAAATATGTGAGATTTTACGTAGAGCCGTAGAGCCAAGTCAGGCATTCTTTGGTCATTATTTGAGCGTTTGTTCCAAATCACTTTCGTGGTCACTATTTTGTCGATTTCGGATAAAGATTTTAATGCCGTTTTCGGTTATTTGGTAAGAAGTACGGGACATCTACCAACTCACTTAGAAATGCCACCAAAATCTACAGCCAATTCGTCAAAATCGTGTCCATGAAAGTGAGGCGGTTGAAACGCGCGAATAATAACCCTCTTATTAACCTTCATTTGCTTGCTAAATAAAATTTTGTGACTCGGGAATCAATCTAGCTATGTTATGCCCTCTTGGTCACTGAAAAAATAGACTTTAGTCGCAAACCTTCGAAAATAACTGAAGACATGTTATTCGCAAATCTCTCATGCCAATAATGGAGTGGGGGTTTTCGACTTTAGCTGACGACAAAATGCATATTTCTTGTGTGTCTAGGGTTATCAAATGTACATATTGATCGTTGCATTGCAAATAAGACCGAGCGATCACTACTGCCACTGCCTACCGGGTGAATTGTCTCCTTGGAGGGGGTCCGAAAGCCAAATTTAGAAGGAACGCCAAGTAGAGCACAATTACTGTTAAAGCTCAGACATACCACTGATGGCTTACTTAAGGGGTTTTCGTTGCTTTATGAATACCTACTACCCTTGTTAGTGGACCAGTAACTTTATTGCTTATCCCTCATGCCCAACGAAAGGCCGTAAGTTCTTTGTATTTCATATAAAAGTGGGTCCTTTAAGAGAAGTGGCGTGACTTTTAGTGTCCGACACGTGGCCGAGGCATTACATTGTGGAATTTAACGCCAATGGGTTTGGCTTCTGATGTTAGAGTGGACCATAACATGCCAAGACTGGCTTATAGCCAGAGAGCTGGCTATGGCTAACCGTTTTCAATATAGACACGAAATCCTTGTAGTTAGTCTGCCATCATCATCCTCCTAGCGTTGTTCCAGTATAGCTGCATCCTGAAGGATGCCTGGGGTCCGCTACCTAATCCCAAGATTTGGCGTAGGCACTAGTTTTTACGAAAGCGACTGCCATCTGACCTTCCAACCCCGAGGGAAAACTAGACCTTATTGGGACAAGGCTTTGTCAAGTGAGTGGGCAACTTGACTGTTAGAAGTTCTCAAGCCGCCCGAAGGCGTCCAACTTGGCTTAATGACTGCTGCCATAGACAGCAACCGGGATCAACGGTTTAACGTGTCTTCCAAAGCACGGGAGCGCTCAGTTAGTAACCACTCAAAGCGGTCACCCTTCCAAGTCCTGACCGCTGCCCACGCTGCAAGGTTAAGCAACACCTTTGATACCGCAAGCGATATGCAGGCGCCGCTGGGCCACCAGCGCTATTATTAATTGATCAGGATGACTGGCAGCTATTCAGCGATGTTTCTATTTTTATTTTTTCATTTACACAGCATATATGCGTAATAGTCAGATGGCCGCGGCGCGGTATCAGAAAAATTACCATTCGTTACAACATTTCGATTTTAGAAACATAATTTTTCACGAAGGCAGCTACTTACATATTTTTATCTACACCCATACAGTAAATCCTCTTTTCACATCACCTATTCGGATAAAGGCTTTTTCTTCCCTGCTAGGAGGGATCAAAATGGCACTTTTCTTCCCTGCTAGGAGGGATCAAAGTGGCACTTTTCTGTAACGAGTAATAAGTTATTAGTATCGATTTTAATAAAATAAATGCACAACCATTGTTATTTCAGATCTTTCATTATCCTCAATAGGTGATGTGAAAAGCAGTATGTGTCACATGGAAGCAAAATTATTTCCACCTTGGGCGTTAATTCTTGAATCCCTCACTACGCTCAGGATTATATTTTAGAATCCCTCGCTACGCTCAGGATTCTATTATATAATCCTTCTCTTCGTTCAGGATTCAAGTTACGCCCACGCCGTAAATATGTCATTTTGCTCCCTTGTGACACAATCTACTATTTATAAGTTCAAATACCGTAGATAAGACCCCGCTTTATAATATACTGTGCGGCTGTTGCGTGCGTCCCCTATTAGATCACGAAATATAACACTTTAACGAGATCACGTACAAAATTAAGACACAGCTGCGGGCTGGCGGCGGAGGCGCGGGCCGGCCTGTCGACGCAAACATGGCGCACGCCGGCGAGAAGTGCCCACACGAAACACATGAAAGAGGATTTAATATATGGATGTAGATAAAGTAGTGTATGCAACTGTACATAATTAGGCATTAAAACACTCGTGTGACCTTATTATGAAACTCGCCTTCGGCTCGTTTCATAAAACACACTCGTGTTTTAATGCCCCTCATTATGTACCAGTTGCATAAACTACTAATTTCTGCATGCATTTTTGCTTTGCCTCAACTCTCGTTTTTCTTTTTGCTTTTGAGATACGGAATACCTTAGTCAATCGGATTTTAAAAATAATTTGCGTTTTTAATCAAGATTTTGTCTTCCAACAACCCTTAACAATTTCATATTTTGAATATAGTTTCGACATTTCATCTCAGAAACACCACCCAGCTTAAAACACTTAATCCAAGATAACTGTATCTCTGTAATAGCAGCAATCAAACCGCATTTCTTTATCTGCAACGGGTAAGGTTTACAAATAGCGGCTTAAGTCGACGATTGAGCTTGAACTATGAGCGTCATTACACGGCCGAGGCTCGGTCGAGTCTAATGGAGCTTCTTTGGAGTTAATGCTCTGTGCTCAGCCCATCGGTTTCTGGGTGATCGTGGTTTTTGGGATCCCTATTGCACACTATTTTTTTTGGCAAACAAGGGTACGGTCCATCTGATGGTAAGTGGACACCGCAGCCTATAGACGCCCGCAACTCCAAAGCCGCCAGGTGCGCATTGCCGACCCTTTATAAAATTTGAGGATTCACTGTGTTGAGTGCAGACGGGACCAGTTTAGGTCCCTCGCTCTCAACACAGTGCGTCCTCGGGACTACTCGGGAGCTCTGACAACCTTGCTCAACTCCAGGAATACAACATTACATACCTGTATAGTAAATAATGTTATTATGGCTGTGGTCTTCTGCAAGGAGGAGGTACTTCCCCAGTAGGGCTGCTCCAAATTGGAGCAAGATGACATTTTGCTGTGCCCTACCTCTCAAAATAATTTACGAAAAGTAGGGCACAACAGAGCAACATATAGCTCATATTTGGAGCAGCCCAACAAGGAAGTGCCTCCTCCTGCCTACCTTACAAAAGACCGAAGCCATAATAACACGAGACCTTTTTATTTACGTACGTTGCGCAAAATCGGCCTAAGTGGCGTCAAATCGTGTCGGAGGCCAACACTCGGTGAGCCATAGTTGTTAGTTTTTTTAAAACTGCTATGCTACCATCTAGACCGGTTTCTTCACAACAATGTATTCCTTCATCGAAAAGACGCTGTTAAAAACCAAATTGTATTGAGTACTTAATGATTCAAGCAAAGAAGACAATTAACTGCCAATTGGCGGAAATAATTCGTGTATAAGCAAATTTTGGCACACTTGTAGATAACTATGTCCTTAACAACATACTAAAATTCCTGAGGGATGGGGGTGGAGATAACGGATAGAGGGGGGTGTAAAGGTCATTTTAAGGTAATAATTTTTTTAGTTTTTCGTATAAAACTCTTAAACGGTGGCCGATAGCTAAAAATGGTCTTAGACATGAGTAATCTACATATAATTCTCTACAAGAAAGGTTCTACGCACTTTTTCGCTAGGATGAATATTTGATGAGATTTTGAAGGGGTGAATGTTACCTATAAGTGGCCTCATGGGTGGGTCTCATTCCTTTGTTTCTCAATATTTTAAAAACAAAAAATACAGTATTTATGGACTCAATGAGTTCTAAATAACGATACCCCATTTGATGGGGTAGATCAATATTTTTTTTCGCGCCCCCCTTTAGCTTTTTTTTTAAATTTATTAATCAAAATACATAACCACAGCTAGCATCAGCAGCAGCTAGCTGTATGGGAGCCCCCCTTATAAGCATTTAAGAATATTTTTTGACAATGTGTGAAGATGTGGGTCAACACGAATTTGAAGCCAACCATTTAGTTTTTAAAGGGGGCTCCCATATAGCTAAAGGGGGGTGCGAAAAAAAATTGACCTAGCCCATCGACTGGGGTATCGTTGTTTAGAGCTCGTTAAGTGCATAAATGCTGTAGTTCTTATTATTAAAAATATTGAAGAATAAAGGAACGAGAAGCCATTTTATAAACTTACCTTGCGCGTCGTGCCGATTAGACCTATTAAACAAACGGGAAGCCATAATTGAACTTTTATTTCGCGTCTATAACTCTCCAAATACTTCAACAGATTTTCATTGGATAAAATCACGGTAAGGCGACTTCCTGACTTGGCGGGGCGGGATCGATATGTGACATTTTCTTCTTTGACGTAAACTTACTGACGTCGCAAAGATTCTCACTTGACATAATACTGTCAGTATTACGTTCGCGCACTAGTAATATCATGCGCAGAAGCGGAGCAGTACCGCATTCGCGTCGTCCCGCTACCGCGCATCCCGCGCCAGTCAGGAAGCACTCATTTAAATGTAGGGGCGTAGTAAAAAATGGTATCGCGTCGACTGACAGCTGACACTGACATTTGGCACTTCTCTCATATCGTACTGCCTCCGCACCGACAAATCAGGAAGTCGCCTAAATTGTTATATTAAATTTTGAGTGAACAAACACTTCCTTCATAATAGCGGCCGTAAACAGTGTCTGTAATATTGCTGTAAAATACTCCAGTTTTAATAACATTGATTTAGGGCCCGTATAGGCCGAGTAAATGCCGATTATATTACTCGTTTAATAATGACGTATTGTGCTAGGAAAGTAATTGATTTTGAGTATCTTTGTTACTCTTAGGTTATTGTGTAGTTTAATTTGATTAGCAATTTGTACTCTATAATCAATTTCGGTATTGAATTTACGTAGTTTGCAAATACACGGAGAAAAAAAAAATAACTACCTAGATTTTACAGCGAAGTCGTTTTGTTACTGCCGCACCTAATTGGGTTATAAACATTGGGTTAAAAACAAAAGTCGTCTCTCCTGTGGTGGTCAATGAGCATGTGAGTTATGATTTTATTACATGGATTTATAGAACCGGAGACTCCGTTTATGCGGGTTACTAGACCAATCCAAAATTAAGCTTTGTAGCCCTTAACTTTTGATATGTGAACTGGAAAGACGCGAACCTAAATCTGATTATGACCCAATTACTAAATCTTATTAGCCATTAATACTAAAGTTTAGCTGCCATTACTAGCAAAAGCTATGTATGTTTTCACCACCCTATTACCTTTTGTTATCCCTACATGTTGTAGTAAACCAATTTGTAGCTATTACAAAAAATATTTTGTCAGTAAAATGTTGTTAAATAAAATTTTGTAACCCTAACTAAAATTTGTGTTTTTTTTATTCTAAATACTTAGGTTTGCGCTTGACCACAAATCACCTGATCCTGATGGTATAGTTGACGAAATATAAGCTGCCCCGATTCCTCGAACAACTTGTATGGCGAATCGGTGCAGCTTATATTTCGTCAACCATACAAGCGATATTGCGGTCTAGGAATTCTAGGATGGAACGCGCTTACCTAGTAAAAACCGATTCACTCTCGCCTTGAATCTCTACGAGCCATTGATAAGTTCTGGGGACTATGATGGTCGCATGATAGCGTGATAACCGACAATATAAAGAATCTATCACTTTCTATCGAGTGGTATCAGAAAATGACAGCTGCTTTATCTTGTCGTTAATTACGCTATCACGCGACCATCATAGACCCCCTGGCCTCAATCCTTAGATGGCCAGTAGTTCAATTGTACTTTAATATATTATCAAATTCTCCGGAAATTAAATTTGTAGCTGAACCTTTTCACGAATTCCACAAAAGATCAATCCACAACTCGTCCAACAGTTTACCAACTGCAACCGTCACTCTATCCCCTATTGGGTAAGCTTTAATTACTTGAATCACCCCGTGTAAATGTGGCCTTTTGTCATTGGGCACATCAGGTCCTCTGCAAACGAGCCGTTATTGGGGTCGTGATCTGAAATTAAGATATTAATAGTCATCGAAATGTTCGGGCACTACGTTGGATTACTATTTGATTAACTCGGTCAAGTATCAGTTCATTTGAAACTCTTGAACCGTACGTGCGTTAGGAATACTATGTACAGTCAAGTTCAAACATATCTAAACGCTTACTTACTTACTTTAGCGGCGCAGCGACCCAAAGAGGATCTTGGCCTCCGAAACGAGAGCACGCCACCTTTCCCGATCCTGCGCAGCCTCCTGCCCGTCTTCGACTTGAAGCTGCCGCAGATCCGCCTCCACACTGTCTTCCCAGCGATACCTGGGTCGACCAACCAGGCGGCGCCCACTCAGTCGCCCCAAGTATGCTTTCTTGACGGCTCGATCCTCTCCCATTCTCAGTAGGTGGCCGAACCAGCGAACCACCGAACCAGCAAAGTACGCACTTAGTTTTTTTACACCACGGTGGCAAACAAATGTGCGGCCCGTCTGATGGTAGGCGGTCACCGCAGCCTATGGACGCTTGCAACTCCAGGGGTGTCACATGGCGCGTTGCCGACCCCTTAAAAATTTATACACTTCTTTCTTGAAGAGCCCC
The DNA here is from genome assembly GCA_951800055.1 of Cenopis cana. Taxonomy (NCBI): domain Eukaryota; kingdom Metazoa; phylum Arthropoda; class Insecta; order Lepidoptera; family Tortricidae; genus Cenopis; species Cenopis cana. The sequence continues at coordinate 2,423,641 of OX637486.1, read as the reverse complement.
AAATTGTAGTCTCTCGGGAAAACATCGGCAGGGACCTGAGACCTCATTCCACAACTTGAACGACCGCGAGGGAGAAAATTCCTCTTAAACCGTACCGTACGCGACCATTTGAGTTCTAACTATATAAATGTTTTTACCAAACGGAAGCCTCCGAAATAGGTTCGTAATTACAAAAGTAAAGGGATTAGTTACCGCAAGGGATCTCCGCAATGGCCATTGTTGTGAAATACCATGGCAAATACTGTTTAAAATTTTCACATTAATTGTTTTCTTTTAAACTGCAGTCAGGTTAAAAAAATGTGTGCCTACACCGCTCGATTACAGTAACTTTACAAGTAATGTGCTGAACTGCACAGTTGAAATGAGCACAAAATTAAGCAAAATTCCGAGGAAATGAAAAAACTTTGACGCGTTAAAATCCGTCTGTGCTCACGTTTCAATAACGCTCTTTGATATTAAAATGTTCACTTTCCTCATACGAAACGATCTGACAAATGCCACAAGTCCAACTGACAGTTGGACTGTGCATTCAGCATGGGGATATGACTCCACAGTAGGATTTCGCCCGTTGCCGCGTTGGTGAACGCACGCGTGTGCTCTTCGCGACGACAGGCTGAATCCACTACCTTACAAAACCAGTTGCCTACTGTCATGGCGTCGTTACCGAACAACGTCTAATGTACACGTGGTTGGCGAAATCATCATAAATTTGATGGAAAGCCATTTTTTTAAAAGAGAGAGAGAGAGACTCCACAGTAGAAGCATGGACTCCTGAAAAAAGGCTCATGATTCATGACCCCATATTGGGGGCACCCGGACATGGAACGTGTTAAGTACTTATCCTTTTTAGTTTATTTATTGAGCGTGTTTGTTTGCTAAGCAAACTGGAAATGTAGTGGAAATAGTTACTCGGAAACACACAATGCCTCCTCGATTTGAGAGGCTATGGAAATATCTGAGGGCCCGCAATATGTTTCTTACTCGTTGGCTCTCAATGGCGTTTGCACAAATATATCTGCCATTTTTTCATAATATGGAGAATGTTGCATAAATCCAAAGTGTCCCAATCGTAAGTAAGTTTTTTTCCACCATTATAGAGGATCACATAGAGGAAGCCGCTAATTTTATATTAAATGGTCACATTAAAGGCCCTATCACACATGTAGTAGACTCGTATACGATTTTAACTACATTGCGCGGTTTTATAGAGCGATTGAACTCGTTGTACCTCCGTGACCAGCAGTGTAATGAAACTCACATGCGAGTCTTGTGCGTGTGTAAAATAATGCTGAAACGTTGCACCACTTACGAGTCTTCGATCTCTTATGGAGTTTTTCGGCAAAAAAAAATAAGTTTGGCGGTAACAAAAAGTCTGGCGACAAGCGCTGATTGAGTTATGTTTCTTTCGTTTTTCGCCGATTACATCATAGCGGTACAAAAGTTTTGACTTGATTTATGTTCAAGTTTTTGCAACTATTGAGTGAATGTATAGTGAAAAGAGATAGATAAAACGCATATCAAACCTAGTAACAACTAACCAAACTAAGGGCTGTAAGTTAACACAAAAAACCGTAGCCTATGTACGTTGTTTGGGTGTAGGTCTACATAGTAAATTGTGTCCGAAGAGAGCAAAATGATATAATTACGGCGAGGACGGTATATTGATAAGATAAGATAAGATGTTTATTTGTAAAGTCATGTACATGAGATGTTACAGTTACAAGTATATCAAAGCTTCCATGACACTGTAACAGATCGACATCCGACATTCGTGTGAAAACCTGTGAAAGCTTCTAAGCTTCTAGAAAACCTCAAAGCTCGGCAAAGCTAAATTATTTTCTTTAAGTTTCATCATCAACGAAGCTTTTCATCGTAATCGAATGGCGTCAAAATCAAGTTTTGATAAGCTCATTTATTTACAATTGGTACATAACTTATTCAAGCAATATATTCTAAAGGATAATTAAATTATATCTAAATTTAAAGTGTTTCAATGGTTATTAGGATAGCTTTAATGGTGCCATCTAGTGGTAAATAGCCAGACTAGGTTAGCGAATAATCCAACTATTTAGGAAGGTGGTCGTTAGTTCCATATATTAACAATGTGCGTAGTTATCTGAAATTGTAGGGATAATGTTATTCATTCACAACGCCGAGATCAACGTGAACTCATCTTGGACTAACCAGTGTAGGTCGACCTCTAGTTGCGTATTGTTAGTACGAGTCCCGGTGTCTAGTTATAATTGAGATGACCGTTGAGTTGTTTTGATGTGAGTTGTTAATTATTGTATTGTTGCCAACGAGTAGCAGTGCCGCGCCATCGCTATTAGGCGGGTAGTTGAACGAACATTACGCGTGGCTACCCTGCTAAAAGAAGAAATATTTAACAACGAAGCATTCTGTTTTGTATTAGTGTCTATTTATTTTAGTCGGGTTTTAATGGCTTAGGCGTAAGGAGAGACATCTGTTATTGAGTAGGAAAACTAGAACTTATTCTTGACCAATGGGAAAACGTGATTTAATCCATTGACCAATCGATAGGTTTCCCTCCAGAATTATGGTAAAGCATAGTGAACGTGTGATGCTAGGTGTCGGGGGGCGATATGAGGCTTTATAAGGAGATGCACAACGGTTTCGAGACTTTTTCGTCTCTTCGGCTGCGGGACTTCAGGGTGCTGAATCTTCAGGAGTGTCCATGTGAGTCGTTTAAGGTTTATTTGCCGTGTTAGCTAGGATTCATGTAGGGTTTCATTCTGTTAGAATATCATAGGATGTTGTGTGTATAATCCTTTCTGTTCACAGGATTTATTGTCATCGAGTGTTTAAATTCCATATAGCAAATATCGGTATTATCTTCCTTGTGTTTTACGTGTGGGTGTACGTTACATGCCTATATACTATGACTTCGCGTGTACGTTATTACTTACATACAATAATTTAGTGTGTAGTATCAAGTTCAAATTACATTCACAAGATCTTTGTTTAGCGATGTCGTTGATCGTTGTGGAGTGACGAAACTCCTTTTAAATTAATATAGTTTTATGCCACATATACGTCCATTGGTTGATTCCTTTGTTACGAGCGTAGTGTTCATCAGTGCCGCAAAAACGGTTAATAGATATTTGCTAAATGGAATATCTTATGCGGCGTCGGAGTTTTACTACCTGATTTTATAAAGAAATGTGTTTTATTTGACCCACAATTATTGTGCATGCTAATAATTAACCATTATGCGGTGGTGGATTTTGTATGCAATAATTTTCATGAATAACTGTGCGTAGATGCTATTTATACAAGCTGGTTCAATGTCAGTTAATTTGATGATTATGATTTAAATTAGTTTTAAAGCCTTTCATTTTGTACTCAATTATTTAGCTGTAATCAAATCATTAACTCAATGATAGGATAGGATTGTTACTTTTCCCGAGTTAATACCTTTGTTGTAATATTTAACGATTAATATCACGTATGGAGGTGTCGTATTAATAATTTAACTTTACTTATTATAAACGTACGTTATGTATCCTTGAGTAGGTTTTGTATGATTTAGTTGTATGTGGTTTTCGTTAGTATTTAATACATGCAGTTTTATCGTGTAGGCGTTATTTTAACTCCTAGGTTGCTAAATAATTAGGTTGTCGTTCGTACATATTTATAAGTATATCTAAATAAGTAAAATGCCATGATTGGGGCATTTGGAAGGTTTTGCGAAATCAAACCTATATAAGAGAAGGATTCACTATGTCCAGAAGATGACTTCGTCAACGTTTTCACAATGCCAACGACGATATGCTTCCACCTATACTCGGACCATCGACATTTCTACGAAACGTGTACCTGCCAGCAGTTCGTACAAGTGGGCAATCGACGACCAGTGCCAGGCCACCCTCGGTCCACAGCTATGCCATAACTATCTGACATCACCATCGGCGAAGCTAATCACACTTGCGGCGTTTGGACAACGGGGCTGTTCCTGCACGATGACCACATAGCCTACCACTGTACACAAGCAGATGAAGAGATCCTAAATGGTTTCTAAGTTTCGCAAAGCTTTCTGACTGCGTTAACTAATGGCATTTATTCACGTTCCCGCTATTTTATATGTCATGAATACTGTTACATTTTAATAGGTCGGAATGCTATCGTTGCGCTATGTGATATACATTTATATTTAACGTAAAATCAATATCGTAATTGATTTTGGCGTAACTGCCTTTGATGGAACTTTGATTCCTATACTATATTTGTAGTCTGTTGACTATTATACAATAATATTACGTCAATACCTTTATCATCACTGTTGCCCTGTGCGACGTGCGTATTTATTGATGATACGAGTATATGGTATTTCATTATTTTATATTTAAATACCAAATTATACATTTACTAATTTATTGTAGTTGTTAGAACTGGTCGCAGTGGCTTTTATTATCCGTGACTGTTCTAGCAATGAGGTAATGTCACAGGATGGACTGCCGATCATTTATTACAATTTTGTGTGGTATGTTCCACTCTATGACGAAAGGTTTTGAGTACAATGTAGTACCCAAATATACTAATTATGCGTAATAACTATTAACGTTGCTAAGCAATGGTTTTACTCCAGGCCGATGAAGTACGCTCATCAATGGGGTTTAGGGACAGTCTTTACGGTTTCTTAACGACAGGCTTTCGTCTTTAGTTCCATGTCTCGGACGAGCTTTGAAAAGGGCTGCAGTCTATAGACTCCGGTGCGCCTTTAGCTGCTTGTGGGAATCTTTGATTCAAACAAGACACTTTAGTCCCGTGGGGAACCAGAAATCTGTATTGCCATTAGCTGAAACTGACCATTAAAGACCCCAATATATATGTACTTTTATATACTCTACTATATGGGCGAGATGCGATGTGAAAGTGGCAAAGGCGGTACAGGTTGATTGACGACTCGAGAAAAACTCCTTGCTGTCGCGAGAAGCTGGTCAATGCTGAGATATCGCGGTTGCGTGCCTCAGTAGTGATATTCGTTACGGGAATGATCGTATGACTCGATTTGGAAATTAAACCTGAATAGCAACAACTATATAGGTATAGCAATATTTGGGTACGAGGTAACTAACTCGTATTTCAGTCTACTTCAATGTAGAAATACTATTACGGTTATATATACATATATCAATATCCGCTTCCAACTGGCTTTTAAATAAGTTCAGTTTATTTAACATTGATTTATGCAATAAAATGGCTGGTCTCATAATATTATGGGCTACGCTCTTATCAATACCATGTATATGTTCATTCGTCGTCAGGCACTATTGTCATATATCAATTTATAGTCTCGGCCCTGTGCCATTGCGAGGATACTCTGTTTGCTCGTGTTAGGGAGTAGGTAGGGACGCACTATACATCATCATCATCATCATATCAGCCGAAAGACGTCCACTGCTGGACATAGGCCTCCCCCAAAGAGTGCCACAATGACCGGTCTTGCGCCACCCGCATCCAGCGGACTCCCGCGACCTTTACCAGGTCATCAGTCCACCTTGTGGGGGGTCTACCCACGCTGCGCCTTCCGGTCCGTGGTCGCCACTCGAGAACCTTTCGGCCCCAACGGCCATCGGTTCTACGTGCAATGTGCCCCGCCCACTGCCACTTAAGTTTAGCGATTCGAAAGGCTATATCGGTTACTTTGGTTCTGCTACGGATGGCCTCAATATATAATACATATTATATTCTATACAATACATATTATATTCTTACGTTACCCAAGTGGTTAGCATGCGGCGCCCAATGGGTTAGCATCAGGTATTCCTTCGCGAGACTGCGGCTCCCGACATAGTTGCCTCATATTATATGACTTATGCATGGTACTTTTATGAGATATTGTGGCTTTATGGTTGCTTGCAATCAGCTATTTTATTCTCACGTCTTTAAGATTAAGATTTGTACTACGTTTCGTAACAAGCCAGATATTACCCGTCCTATTCCTACCCAGTAGGAAATATCGTCAATATCTCGTCGCAACAAACCCTAGTTTAAGGTTATATAATTCTATATTTTACATTAATACTCAATCGACGTTTTATCTATATCTACGCTCTCCATTAACTCATTACTATCACTATTTCTACGCACTTATGTTCTTTGAATAAAATTATGAAATAATTATCTACTCCGTATCACTTTATACTTACTTCTTTAAATTATAACTACGAATCCACTTAGCCACTAATTATCAGTATTATCACACAGCTAACGACGGTATTATACGAGTAAGCTAGGCCCTGTATTTCTTCTAGGTTTCTTTACTATTGTATACATAATTCGTCTCTTATAAGTTAAGTTCTCGTTCGTTCAAATTACGTTCTAGGAACTTAGTATTGTGTTCATGGTTATTTAAACTTTATAAATAGGATACTGTAGGCAATTTTATTTATGTATTTAGGTAGGGTTATTTAAATTAATTTTAAGTTGTAAAATTTGTTTAAACATTGTCCGATTCTCAATTGTTTAAACATTTCTCACACCTCAGAGAACTTAAGTTACTACATTTCATAACTAGGTCTAAATATTGTCACTAGATGATCACGTCCTCAATAGCTAGTTTTATTTTAAAGAGTTGTAGTTATATTTAGTATAAGCTTTGATTGTGTAACTAATCTTTAATTCAGTTTATTTCATTCATTATCATTTGTAATAGATTATGTTGGCAGCAAGGGTTTTTGTTGAGTCCGCCTTGTTTTCCCTTGCGTAGGTTTGGCCTAGGAATCAACGCGGATGTCTAATAAAGTTCTCACCGGGCTTTATTAGATAAATTAGTCAAAGTTTAGAGTAAAATCACTTTTATGAAATAAATGCATTTTGTTTATTTTAGTTTTATCTCACAAATGCTTGTTTGATTTATTTTCTTTCCCTATAGTTATAACCCTATCTTTCAGAACTGTAGAGCTTTAATAAGCTTTAGAAACTTTAGGAAAGCTTTAGGAAGTCTAGATAAGATCCAGACTCTATGAACTTTAGGAACTTAAGGAAAATACCTGGTTTCCGGATTTTCCTCTGGAGTAAGTATTTGTAAGTAAAGCTTTAGGTAGGCTTTAGGTTTTCCATTTTCCCATTTTCTATTTCATTAGAGTGGGATATTACAACACCCTGTCAGGGCACTCAAATGTCTTATATATAACTTAGTTCTAAATTCCAGGTCATGCTATGGTTTAATTAATGTAGGTATATTGGATAATTGAACAAATATTAGTGTGCTAATTAGTTTACAGATTATTAATTTTTAATGTTAAGGTAAGTCTATACACGATGATTTTGAATCCGTGAACAGGAGTGGAAAAATATTAAAATTTAGCCCAAATTAAACTTATTCGGCGAGGTCTCGCGTTATTTCTTCACTGTTTAATTAATTAAAAGTGAAAACTTAGTTAAAACAAGTAACCATTGAATACATGGTCATGCTGCAGTTTAATAAAGTTTAACTACGATACGTCAAGTGCCATCAGTGTGGCGGGAAATTTGACGGATCTTAATTAAGGGCAGGGTTTACTCATAAATTGTCAATAGCTAATAAGTTTGTAAAGAGGTTACAAACTCATTAAAACCGATAAGGTAGTAGAGTGACAAGGATATTAGGATAAAATTAATTTCAAAATTAAAATTATGATTTAAAAAAAAACAAGTTTGTTTCAACGTAATTACTACTTTAACGTTATCCCCATCAATTACTGAGTTAGAAAAAATGGTTCCTGTTCACGGATTAAAAATCATCGTATATTATAGAATTTAGTCGATTACTAACACCAAATTCACTTAAATAACTTACATAATAATAATTTTTCTACTGTACGTAATATTGTCTGCTGATTTTTTTTCGGTGTAAAAAATGCCGATTAATTGAATATTAAGTAATTTGTCTATTAAATAGAGATATATCATTGAGCCGTAATTAACTTAACTTAATTTCCGTTATTATGTGCTTACTAGGTTAGTTAAGGGTATTATTTTAAGAGGCTTTGGAGGCTATACTGGTTGTATCTTTAAATCACTAGTTGGATTACTAATCTCTTTTCACTGTGGACTTACTTAGTAATAAAACAAAAGTGCTTAGGTGACCTATATAGACCGTGGGGCAGGCGTTATAGTCATTTCCTCTCGCACTAAAACTTGTACAGTGGTTAAGATAGTTGTATTATGAAGGATTGTGGACGTCTGCCGCGATTCCGTTGGTGGGTTGAGGAGCAGCAGCCTCCCAAAGACGTTAAAAAGATCAGTCATTTCCTCTCGACTGAAACTAGTGTCAAATGATAGTTACCACGGTCTATAAGTATAATTTGATTTTATGTTATTAGACAGACCGTTATAATGAATCCTTGCGGGAAAAATGTTCGCCCTGTATTCAGATTTTTGCTTGTAGCTAGAATACGGTACGTCCCAATAAACATTTAGGCGAAAAAAAAACTTTAAACCAGTTCATTCACAGCTAAAGACTTTATAAAATATCATTCCGTTCATTATTAAAGAGAGTAAAATTCTGCGTCGAATGAGCACCTAAACATTCAATTTTGGCGGTAGGTACTTCAAATTAGGTTCAGTGGTACAGTTGGGATCAAAAGTTAGAAACCGGGAAAATTGAAGTTTTAGATGCTCATTCGATGCAGAATTTAACCCTCTTTAATAATGAATGGGATGACATTTTCCGTCAGACAAACCGTTTTCACTACATGCAAAAAACTGAAGAAAGGGCAAAAAATAATCCACACCTCCGGGGATTGGGCTACATACTACTGACTTAGGACTATTACACGCATTTAGGACCAAATGAAGGTACTAAACCGATTTCCAGCTTGCAAGATATTAATTCCTGAAAATGCTTTTAATGGACCTAATTTGAATTTAAACTTTCGTGAGACATGTTATAACTTTATTTTACTAAACGGTTAAAACTCACGTATTAATTGTCACTTCGGGAAACATGTTTCGAACTCTTCGGGAGTTCTTCATCAGGATGAGTGCGTCTGCGACCCGCGCCGATTGCACACTGTCGAACCACCCGCCGCCCGCCGCAAGGCACGTGACGCACGCGCAGACAGCGCGGGGGCGGGGGCGGGGGGGCAGCTCGGCGCTGAAGGTGTTGTATGAGGTCGTGGTGAGGGATCGTCCCCCCCGATCAATGATCATTCGGTTCGACAAGGCGAGGATTTTGGTACGGGAAAAATGCTACGTACCACGCATGATCCGAGAGGCGATTGAAATAGGGCGCCGCCCTAACTTTAATCGTGACGCTGGCTGGGTGTTGCCGCCGGCATGGAAACCTGTGATCCCGATCATAGAGCGGGAAGTGCGTTATGACAATCGAGTGGACATAGTGAGTTCAGTGTGCCTACCATTGATCGGGGGGGACGATCCCTCACCACGACCTCATACAACACCTTCAGCGCCGAGCTGCCCCCCCGCCCCCGCCCCCGCGCTGTCTGCGCGTGCGTCACGTGCCTTGCGGCGGGCGGCGGGTGGTTCGACAGTGTGCAATCGGCGCGGGTCGCAGACGCACTCATCCTGATGAAGAACTCCCGAAGAGTTCGAAACATGTCGCCCGAAGTGACAATTAATACGTGAGTTTTAACCGTTTAGTAAAATAAAGGACCTAATTTGATTGGCCTACTAATAAAAAAATAAAAACGTCGACGGTTAGGTCTAATCAACTACATAATTATATTGTATCATATTTCCATACTAATATTATAAATCCGAAATTGTGTGTGTGTCTATTCTGTCTGTTACCTCTTCACGCCTACACCGCTGAACCGATTTAGATAAAATTTAGTATGAAAATAGTATGAGTCCCGGGAAAGGACATATGACACTTTTTATCCTGACAATCACCCATATGAGGGTGAAAGTTTCTATGGAAGAGCGATAACTAGGTAAGCGCTTGAAATATAAAAGAAATAGCAATCAAATTAGGGCTACCGCGTATGGATTCTCCGCTAGAGGCGCTAGTGTGACGTCAGTCCTCCGAAATGTCAAATTCCATACTTTATGGGTGGTTTACACGGGTTTATTTCTAATTAGATTTATATGATGACTATTTTACAATATCTGAGATTGATAATGGCAAATATGAGTTAGAGGTCAACGAATTTCAGTGCCTTGCGATTATTTTATCGCCAGTAAACTTATGTCATACTTTTTTCCGTAAAAAACGGGAGTGCGCTACAATACGGAATGTTCGATAAAAATATTTACAATGCGGTTTTATTGTATAAATTACGATTTCAACGTGTATTTAGTTTCTACGCCCATAATAGCCAATAACAAAGTTTGACAGCTGGACTATGTACCTATGACTATGACGATGTACCTAATGATTTTCAATGAATTTAAGCATGTCTTGACACTCTTGACAACTACATTTGTATGCCGCAAGGCACCACATAGTAATACAAAAACTATTGCTAACACCTTGTACCTAATCATTGCCTATGTTGATCAAATAAACTCTTTGAATCATTGACTGACAGCAAGTTGGCGCCAACTGGTGAGCACAAAAACGGTAGCCCGTGGGTAGCCCTCATTCTAACGCGATGAACGAGTTCTTTAGACCGATTAAATCGTTCCACTATGAAAAATATACCTTTTGAAAAGTGTTTTAACAGAAATCTCAAGTTATCCTTTCCATCACCTTAAAGACAATTTCTGGCCAAACAATAGCTAGCTTTCCAGTTCAGTGGACAATACAGTTTTTAAAGGAGAAATTCGTCGTGTAATGGAAGGAAAGGAGTAATATTGAAGAAAATGTTCCTTTTAGCGTTTCGTTTATTACTTTTTAAATTAAAAGTGTTCGGCGTTAAACAAAGTTAATTTTCAACCAAGATTGTAGGCTGTGGCACAGAAGAAATAATTAAGGCCGTGTATTACCACTTTTGAGTTTTTGAAAACCCAGACATAGAATATAGTGTCTTAAAATCTAAAAAAAATATATGTGTTACATTAGGATCTTGTCTAGTCAAAATCGCAGTCGGTTACATGACCTGATGAATTTCACTAGATAGAAAAAAATCGCGAAGCTACCCCTTTTTGGAATGTATTTTCAATACTACGGCTATAGTACTGATATTTAACATTTAATTTTTGTACTCAAAAGATCGTAAATAGTTTTAGACAAATTCGCAGGGTTTGCTTTGATAAAATGATTGGCTTAAGATTAATCACTATAGCTAAATATTTACAAAACTGCGCGCAGAGCTTGCGTAGAGAGCGGGATGGTTAATTGTAAACTCACGCGGGTTAGAGCGGGACATTTGCGTTGGGGATACCTCCCCTTAACTGGTAGGAACTTAGACAGAAAAACTAATAAACGTACTAACTAAAATAGAAACTTTGCGAAAAAGTCGTACATGGACATTCGCACTGTTAGTACCTATTTCTATTTTTTTGTAGGTTAGGTTAGACTTTTTCGGAGCTTTTATTAGTACCCCTTTTCAAATCACATTGCCCAATAGTAGGTACACTCGAGGACTTCTTAGCAACTATGAAGGTCCAGTATAAACTGAGCTCCAAATGGCGGGCGGTTTAAACACTGGAATACTCTATAGTCTAGGCCCAGAACTAGAAAACGCGTCTCTAAATAAATCATGTAACATAACAGTTTGGGTGACAACGTTATTATAGGGTTTAGATCCTGCAGAATACGGATCTGCCTGTCTCCATCCCTATATTTGAGCCGGAATTATGTTATACCGGAAAAGGTGCAGCCCATACAATTTTTTTCGTTTTACATTTGGTAAATCATTGTTCCGGTACCCTAACTATGGTCCGATTGATATGGGTTTTTGATATGCTGTAAACTTGCAAAGGACAATATTTTGTCATCGTATCCCGAAATTGTCGACCCTCCAGCTCCATGTCTTTCTCCGCCATCTTGGAAAATCTGTCACTATTTTCAGTTTTTTGCTTGTATTGTCGTTAAAGTTCATTTTAGTGCTAAATATAGTTTGGCAATATTGTAGAACACAAAATTTGCTAAAACTTTTGGCTACAAAGATTTTTTTCCATGACCCCTAGGGACGAAGATAATATATGACAGGAGATATCTTTCCCTACAAACTTCATACTAACAGAGCGTTTTTGACATTTCATAAAAAGTTGCTGATTTGACTATGAGTAAATATCCGTATTTCATTTTGGTGCGTTTTGGTTATGTAAAGCGACATCTGACACTTTTAAATTAAACTAGGTAGTTAACCCAGAAGCCCCCCAACCCCCCCAACTCGGGGTTAACTTCGCACTCAGAAGTTAGTGTGATAACTGATAACAGTCACATGAGTTTATGCCCGCACGTATATAGATGGCGCTGTAATACCTACAATTATCATTTAACTTAGTTTGTGTTTATGTATCTAAGTAAAGTATAAAAATATGACACTGTTTATAATTTCATTAAATTTCATTAATTTATTTCATTTATTTATTTTGCTCACAGAAAATTCCATGCAAAAGATGTCTATTACAGTACTTAGTTCACAGTAGTTACAATAAAATTAACAATAAGTACCTATACAGAACTAGTAATATTACACTCATATTTATTTGTGAAGTCAATTTACAATAAAATAGGTCATTAAAAAAAGGTCATAATTATATATAAGCAGTCAAGTTCCAATACAATGAAATGTCATAATAGTAGTTTATGCAACTGGTACATAATGAGGGGCATTAAAACACGAGTGTGTTTTGATATCATAATAAGGTCACACGAGTGTTTTAATGCCTAATTATGTACAGTTGCATACATTACTTTATCTACACACATATTATAACTACTCTAAGATGGGTTCAGAAACCGTAGTAAATAAATACAATAATTGTGTTAATACAACCTTTTTTGCACGGTTGCGGAAATATCGAAATCAGAACTGGCAACCGATACCTGAATGTTATTTTAAAAAGTAAAGAGTCCCTATTCTGATGTGATCATGTCGTTCTAGCTTAAATTTCGTGCGATATATACTAAAAAAACATCGAGCTGACATTTCGCATCGACTGAATTTGAATTTTTAGTGATACTAGAATAGGGACATGTCAACTTTGACATTTAAATTTTGACAGTTTTGTTTGACGTTTAATATTTTAACATCATATATGAGGTTAATATGAAAATTATATTACTGCTGTAGCCTTAGCCACAAATAAGAAAATTGCCATAAATTCATTGAATGTTGAAATGAGAGTCATTTTCTACGGTTTCCGAACTTCATTGAGACTGTAAAAAGGCCTTTGATTTAAATAATTATTTAGTTTTCTCGTAAATTCATTAAGTCGATTGGAATCCTTTATATCATTTGGAAGATGGTTATATATTTTAATAGCTATATAGTTTATACTCTTTTTAAATTGGACAAAATTCGAATTTGGTAGTGCTAGTTCGTGGTTTCGCCTTAACTTAAAAAATAAATGAAGTCGGTTAATCATTTTGATTCATTGGTTTGTCCGTAAAGGGGTTGAATATAATTGCGAATTGAGAATGTTTTTAGCGACATCTTTGAATCTTTCTTGTAACTAATCACCCAATGTCGCGTACAGAGTTGTACAACATACAACGCGGACGAAAATACTTCATTTATTTAATGTGAGAATGAGCTAGATGGCGCCACCGTGGGTGGTGAAACGTCACACCGTACAATTTTCATACAAAATCTATCGATGTCAGGGACTTGAAATTGTAATAGGTATTTAGATAATATACGACCCTCTGCTGCTGTCGCAGTTAGAAAAATAAGACTAAAAGACCGCTAATAATTTAAATATAGCCGTTTAAAAATTCATTAATTTTAACTCGGTGCCTTGTATGTGTGAGTGAGTTTTATAGGTACTGTGTGTGTAAAGCCAAATAGCCGCGGCATGTGACAGGTCGTTGTCCAAAACCTCCAATAGATGGCTCGGATGTAAATTTTAGTGTGGGTGTTCAGCCATAGGCATAATATACATCAGCTGCTGAAAGTTGTAAGATAAATTTTAGACACTTTCTAATCAATATTCAATCTTACAACCTGTGGGTTGACGGCGAAAAAAACACAACAAAACAATGTTTTTGTTTACTTGACTTCTTTTCGAGTCACCGGTAGACATGAGGTTAACACGTTCACAGTCCTTATACAAAATGTTACATCGCTTTCATCGTACGTCCAAGAAAATTACTTCCATCACACGTCCATGCTCCAAGTCCCCGTTTCCTCGTGATCCTACTGATTTGTCCTATTAGTAGAACCACGAGGGAGTACTATTTCTGTCTGTCCTACTGTGTGCCTTAGTAGCTGTTGGCAATTATTTAAACCACCTGTTTATTCAATGGTTCCTTTCGAGTCGTGATCTGTACAACTGTCGCTTCGCTCGCTCGGCTCGCGCGCTTGATTCGCAAAGCTAGTAACACACTCCTCCTTGCTTCGCTCGTCGTCGTACCTACACCGACAGCTATCCATGCAATATATCGACATATATATACAGGTGGTTTAAATATTGACAACAGCTACTAAGGCACACAGTAGGACAGACAGAAATAGTTCTCCCTCGTGGTCCTACTAATAGGACAAATCAGTAGGACCACGAGTAAACGGGTCTCCAAGTATGGGTCACTAAACAACCAGCGGAGTAATCATGTAACTTTTCGAACGTACGACAGGCATATTTTATTCGAACGTACGACAGGCATATTTTAATGTAATTTTTAGGGTTCCGTACCCAAAGGGTAAAACATTACACTCCTTTTTTTTGGTCAGTCGTGTAAAAACGGGACCCTATTACTAAGACTCCGCTGTCCGTCTGTACGTCAGGTCGTCTGTCCGTCTGTCACCAGGCTGTATCTCAAAGATCGTGATAGTTAGACAGTTGAAATTTTCACAGATGATGTATTTCTGTTGCTCCTATAACAACAAATACTAAAAAACACAATAAAATAAATATTTAAGGGGGGCTCCCAAACAAGAAACGTGATTTTTTTGCCGTTTTTAAAGATAATGGGACGGAACCCTTCGTGCGCGAGTCCGACTCGCACTTGGCCGGTTTTTTAGTATGGCATTTCACATTTAGATCTACCTTACGAACAGTCGAAAACGTTCCGCAATCGCACCGCTCGTACGAACGTGCGCAGCTCGCAGGTGAGAATTAGTGAGAAATGGGTTCTGGTCGGTCATAGTGACCCAGGTGCGGGGTGCGAGGCACGGACTCGTGGAGATAGTTAATAAGGGTTAACCCTTTGACCGCCAAAGTGGTAGTGTGCCGTCCTGCCTACCACGCCAAACACTGTTGAATTGATGTAATGCAGATGTAATGTCTAAACCAATAAAAACAAATTAGAACAGTTCATTAATGATTTTATTCATGATCAAAGTACACCTTCACTCCGACCTTTTTAGTGGTTGTTGGCGTGGTGGGCTGCGCTGCGACTCGCTTGCTGTAGACTGCATCCCGCCAACTCCCTGAATGTGCAGGGTCGATGCAGTGCCAGCGGGCGGCTGACCATCACTGGCGACTTTGAGTAGAGTGTGGTTGTTCGGCTTGTTGGCGGTACCGGTTCACGCTTTTCAGACTTGGGCACGGCGTGCAGCAAGACATTGTGGTAACGTTCGCAGTGCACTCATTTTTCTTTCCAGTCATGTCAGTGGGCTTTACTGTGAGCACAGCGGCGTGCCGGCTGGTTGTCGTTGTCGATGGGCTTCGTTTTTCTGTTTGCTGGTGATGTCGCGGTGAAAACGTGATGTGTGAGAAGGCCGGCCGTCCCTCGCGGTCGGTCTTGTGGGAGATGAAGCAGCGCGGGCACACGAAGGAGTAGGCGACGGCGCGCGTGTCTCACGCTGCGTGGTGAGGGCGGGGTTCGGCTGATGGCGGATTGCATTTTGGATGGTGCGCGACTGCCGCGCACGGAGAGCGGCGAATGCGTGCGGCTGCCGCGCACTGAAAGCGGCGAATGCGTGCAGCTGCCGCGCACAGAGAGCGGCGAATGCATGCGGTTGCCGCGCACGGAGAGCGGCGAATGCGTGCGGCTGCCGCGCACGGAGAGCGGCGAATGCATGCGGCTGCTGCGTGCGTAGGGCGGCGATGACGCACGGCTACCGCGCGCATAGCTCGGCGAGGGCGCGCGGCTGCATTGTGCGCGTAGTGACGAGTGCGCGCGGCTACTAGGCGCTAGTAGCGGTGAGTGCGCGCGACTAGGGCGTTTGTACGTAGTAGAGTCAACCTGAGCCTGAGCCATTCTTTTCTGCCTGTGGTCACAAAATAAAAAATATACAGAAGGTCCGTTCCCGCCGGTTCTTGAAAATACATACCTAAACTTGCCCGACTCACAGGGTTGCTTCTGTATTTATTCTGAATTTTAAAAAGGAGTAGGTATAATAAAAATTCTTCAACATGATATTTAAATATGAACCAGCGTATCCTGGTAAAAAACCGGCCAAGTGCGCACTTATACAATTTTTGTCTTATTATTAATGGAATAAAAGGTGCCTGACGTCAATTGAAACCTTTGACCGCCAAAGTGGTAGTGTGTCGTCGTGCCCACCACGCCAAGCGGCGCTTGAATTGATGTAACGTCTAAACTAATAAAAACAATTCATAAATGATTTTATTCGTGATCAAAGTATACCTTCACTCCAACCTTTTAAGTGGTTGTTGGCGTGGTGGGCACGACACACGACCTCTATAGGTTCTTGGTGGTCAAAGGGTTAAGAAACGTACCTACTATTGCATTATTCCTAAATATCTTAACATTTATTATCAACTAGCGACCCGCCCCGGCTTCGCACGGGTGCAAATTAGTCACTCTTGAATCACTCTATCTATTACAAAAACCGCATCAAAATCCGTTGCGTAGTTTTAAAGATCTAAGCATACAACGGGACAGACAGTAGGAAGCGACTTTGTTTTATACTACGAGTATGTAGTGATTTTTCTTGATAGATCTACATATTATAAAAGAAACCTGTTGTTCTAATTTCCAGTTTCTAGCTACATTTTATCCTTAAAAATCACACATTGCCCATGTGAACTTTCAACCCTCACTTAAACCCTTTAGGGAATGAATTTAAAAAAATGCTATAATCAATGTTTTTCACTGTACATTAGAAGCTTGTGACCGAAGTTTTAAACTTCTTACTTCAAAAACGACATTTTTCTCATACAAAATTTCTTCTCTTTTTTGAACCCCTTAGGGGATGAATTTTTATATAAACCCAATATCATTTATCTTGTTTTTTAATAAGAAACCTTTGTACAAAGTTTCAAGTCCATAACTTTTCAAATGAACGTTTTCCATACAACGGTTCAACCCCTTTTTCACCCCCTTAGGGGTAGAATTTCGAAAAATCCTTTCTTAGTACACGTCTACGTACTCTAAAGAATATATGTTCCAAATTTCATGGTTATATCTTCAGCGGTTTAGGCTGTGCGCTGTCTGTCAATAGTTGTCTAAGTAACGCAAGAGTTTTATAATATGTGTAGATTATTTCTTATTATACCAACTAAACGGGTAGGGAAATTATGAATAAGAGACAAAAAATTATGGATGTAAGCATTTATTGTACACAAATATAATATAATTATTGTAAGGATTTATTGCACACAAATGTAGCGCAAGCGCAACCGAGGAGGGACGACGGACGGCAAGAAGCGGCGGAGACGCAAGCGGAGTACCGAGCGGAGCGGGAGACGCTCGAATTTTACATTCATGAGGCGAACACTCAGTAGCTCTAGTATAAGATTTTTCGAAACATTAACTAATTCGAACGCGTTTGCGTTTTGTTTCAAAATGTATGAAAACGCTCTCACCGAGTTTGAGATACGCGCGTTCATCGGTTAGCAACAAATGTTATACTCGCTGTTTTAGTTTCCACTATTGACCATCAGAGGCGCTGTTCACGTTTTCATACCACTTTCATACATTTTGAGACAAAACGCAAACGCGTTCGAATTAGTTAATGTTTCGAAAAAACTTATTGGCAGGGTGCAAAGCGGGTGGAGGGGGTAGCCTAAACGATCACAGCGCTCGCTACGGCTAAAATTTACATTTTGTCGGTGACTTGAGCTGTCAAATCCATATTGCAGTAAACGTTTTCTAATCGTTTTTGAGATAAATTTAATATGGCCCTAGTAAAATGTGTTATTGTGAATTGTAAAAACACCACAGAATAGCGACTGCAAATTTTACCAATTTTCAAAACCGTGGTGGAAACGAGACCAAAGAAATAGGTGGATAATTGCCGTAAGAAAAAAAAGTAAGTCACCTAACCTGACAACAACAACTGAAAACAACAATTTTAATGTTATTGGCAATAATGTTACTGACTACCATCGTCCAATATTGTCTAATATAGTAAAATAACACAAGATTTCGTTAATTTTTTTCACAATATTTACTTACTTCTCGCTTGACAGCTATGACAACATGTCCATAATGACCACCTGTCAGTGGCGCTGTCGTCGTGCACGGTCCCAATAGGGCCGACGCTAGCTTACGCGGGTGCACGGAGCGGGTCTGCGCCCGCGGCGGGCAGTTTAGTATGACCCGCTCCGTGCACCCGCGTAAGCTAGCGTCGGCCCTCACAACGGAACCCTCCGCCCCCGCTCGCGCTACCACCAAACAATCATAATGTGTCTATTGCCTCTCCTGTCTGGAAAAATAAAACATTCTAGATCTCTTTTGTGAAATAATCACTGTGTAGTAAATAAGTTATCACAGCGTTGGCGCAGCAGAATACGGCCACTACTAACGCCATCCAGGAGCGAGTAGAATAACTACACCACTAGTGACCCAACGTGCCGCTAGATGGCGCTGGCATCGAGTTAGATGGCGCTAACGTTTGTTCAACATAGAATATAGGAGTAGCCTTAAGGATTTTTGTAATGTATCTTTCTTAGCACCTATGTGTACGATTAAGTTACGGATCACCGTGCTTATTTCGGACCATATATATAGTTAGATCATAATAAATTACGTCAAAGTAGTATTGCTAGTTTTCATTGATAACTTCGGCCGATATAACTCTCCTGCGTTACAACTGTAGTTAATATCTGATAATGCACTATAAAAATAATGTTTATAATAATAATGTTTAAAATTGATTTTCTGACGACTTTCAACTAATACAATCTTAGACATAGGTACGGTCAACCAA
This sequence comes from Cenopis cana, assembly GCA_951800055.1. Classification (NCBI taxonomy): domain Eukaryota; kingdom Metazoa; phylum Arthropoda; class Insecta; order Lepidoptera; family Tortricidae; genus Cenopis; species Cenopis cana. The sequence continues at coordinate 2,404,502 of OX637486.1, read as the reverse complement.
TTTGATTTCTGGGCCACTTCGTACCTTGTCACAGTGACATTGATATAAGATCTCTAGCGGCTTTCATATTGATTTTCACTGACCGAGTCCAATCGGTCAGCTATCATCCTCAGCCTCCCGTTGCTGCTCCCGCGTATACGGTGCATTACTGATGCAGTGTTTTTCCGTAAGATCGCGAAAAAGTCATCTACGTGCGCGTCAGCAAACTTATACTAGAGCTACAGGCTACAGGGCCTTACTCTACTAATACTAACCTATAACCATGGGTTCTCCTTATGTCCTAGTGTATAGGTTTCATAATTGTGTTTTATCTTGTACTTGTACTCGTACACCTCGTACAGCTCCCCTTTCGTCCGGTAGCCCGCTTGCCTCGCCGCCCTCTCTTGCCGTGGTCGTCGGTTGTCCTAAAAATAATACGAGTATTAATTAAAGTAACCCAGTCGCCCAGGGAGCCGTAAACTGGGGGCTCTTTGTCCTTTTTAGGGTTCCGTAGAATAAAATGAATAAAATGAACTTTATTCTGTAAGTAGGCCGCAACGCAATGGCACTTTTACAAGTCAAACCCTACTAGCGTTTCACAGAGGCCACTGCCGAGAGGAAACGCCGAAAGAAACTCGACAGTCAGCCATTTTCTAACAAAAATATGCTTATTACAATGTAGTAAACACGGAACCCTTATAGTTTCGCCATGTCCGCCCGTCCGTCCGTCCGTCCGTCCGACCCCCGTTTTTCTCAGTAACCGTTAGTACTAGAAAGCTGTAATTTGGCATGAATACATATCAATGACGCCGACAAAACGGTAGAATAAAATCTTTAAAAAAAATTTTTTTAGGGTAGTGAAGTAGGGTGAAGTGGTGGTGCAATTTTTTTTCTGCCAAACCCCATCGTGTGGGGTATCGTTAGATAGCTCTTTTAAAAATATATAAGATTTTTAAAAGCATTTTTTTATTAAAGAATTCGTTAGCGTGGTATTAAGCTTTGAAGTGATAATTTTTGTTATGGTCAAGTGTCCCCCCCCCCCCCCCCCTGCCAGTTAAACGGTGGCTACTAGGCATGTGAAAAAAATCATGGTAGTAGTATATACGATGAATTTAAAAGGAAAACTATCACAGCTCGATAGTCGAACTTCAGAAATGTACTTTGCAAAAGCAAACTTTCGTACAATTTCCATTGATACCTTAGATAATGTTGTTAATTCTGTCAAAAACATAGTAAATATAAGTTTGCGAACCTTTTAGTCCACATAATGTAACGGGTGGACGACTACGGAACCCTACCTTGCGCGTGGCCCGACACGCATTTGGCCGGTTTTTTAAAAACTATATAGAAAGTCTGGCTACGTTAACTGTTCCAAAATAATTTGGCAAAACTGTGCATTAATAATAGACGTCATATTTCAATTCCATTGCACAATGTGACGTGTGAGGTAGTGTAGTGTTGCCAGGGGGCTTTCACTCCGTCAGTCAGTTCGCCGCGCCGCTGCAAGTACATCCCCAGGTGGCATCATTCAGTGGCGGCCGCGAATTGCTACCGCCGGTCGCGTCGTCTCGTCATTCGCTTGGTGTAGTCAACATTTGTTACTTATTTACCTATTATAATTTGGGGCTGTAAGTTGGCGATTTGTTAACAGTGCAACTTCTGTACGTAGTACTACTACTTATTCTGTGGTGTTGCCAAACCAATTAATTGGAAGACTTAACGTAGCCAGACTATATACATACGTTTAGATAATAAATGATAACTGCGGCTGCTATTACGAGTATTGTATAGCATAAAATTATATTGCCCTGTAAATAAAAATATAATTATATTAAAAAAGTGTCCAAGTGGCTCGCCCACCCCGCACTATCATGGCATCGATAAGGGTATTAGTTTATATACCTACTTTCAAAACTATATATTTCACCCCATATTTTTTTTAAATCTAAAACGAATCCTACACTAATGTGTATAACAAAGAAATAAATAAAATAACGCTAACTAAACTTAATACTTAAATAAAACTTACGCATGTATTTAAGCAGTCCATTTTAGTTTTTTCTTTCTATATAAAATAAAAATGTATTATTATGAAATAGACTTAAAGATACATATAAACAGTAAATAATAGTCCAAGTAGCGACAGCGACAAACAAAGAGTACAATATAAATATACTGAGACAAACATCAATATGATTTGATACAATCTATCAAAACGCGAGTTCCTTTTTCAATGATCAAATTGATTGTTGACAACCTTTTGAGCCAGTGGGTGGACGTGAAGGCGTATGAACCAAAGAGAATATAAATTGTACCCGCGCTCAGGCTCGCGCAACTAGGAAGAAAAAGTGACTTTGACAATCTAAGTATGGTCTAAGGCTTAGAAAAACACAAAAAAGCATGGCGAATACCGATATCTCGCTCTCTCAGTTAATCCATCTCAGTCACATGTCAATGTCACTTATTGTCATTATGTTACGTGGTGCAGATGCCATGAGTGTGTTTGATGGAAGTCTGACAAAGCCAAAAGATATAGAAGAAGGAACAGGTGATGCAGCAGTTCTCATAAGATACATACATACAAGTCCTTTGTAGATGTACGCAAGGTTCAACCAAATCAAGAACGAGTGCTGATGGATTTAATACTTTGGCTAGCGTAAATAAATGTTAATAAAATTATTTCATTGTCTTATTCTTTTGGCTAGTAAACACCTATGTTTAAAAACTGAATAGATTCGTCCATTATTTATGTGGACGTCACTGGTCATCATTTATCGATATCGATATATAGGATATCGATATCGATATCCCTATTGCGTTGTTATGTTGGCATGACGTACTTCCGCGTTTTCTTTTTTATTGTGGTTCAAAATGTCTGCCAAACTGTACATCAATATCATGTGATGACAATATTGACAATGTCACTGTCATCAAAAACCTTGTTCTAAGTCCCGTCTCATAGAACGTAGTGGTTATATTCTCTTTGCCCGCGCTATTAGAGCGCTTTGGCTTTGTTAGAGCGAGCCCACACAAAGAGCGTTCTGCGGTTCTGCGTTCCGCGTTTTGATTATCTTTTTTAGCATATTTAGTTTAAAGTTAGTCTAGTTATTTTATTTTACCCTGTCTTTGTTTATAATGTTTAAGAAATAATTTTATTCATCAAAGAAACAAAAATACATAACAAATACCTACCTACATACTTACATACATCTATTATAAGTTATAAATGCGAAAAGTGTATTTCCGACAAATAATATCATAATAACGAATGGATAGTGACATCTGACATTTTTATATTAAACTAAATAGTTAACCTAGAAGATAGTGGGCTAACAGTCACATGAGATTATGCGCGCACGTATAGATGGCGCTTTAATATATCATTTAATATAGTTTGTGTAAGTTTATGTAATTATCTAGGTAAAATATAAAAATAAAACACTGTTTACAAACATTTAGTAAAACAAGTTGGTTAATCACTTGTTAGTCGGAAGTGGTTGAATATAATTGCGAAATGAGTACTATTCTAGCGACCTCTTTGAATGTTTCTTGTAACTAATAATGACCCAATGTGTCGTGTAGGTACGGTTTTACAACATACAATCAGGGGCTTTTCAGCTCCAAGTACTGTTTTTTTACTTTTCCAAGGCCAGGCCTTGTTCGTTTTTACTCGTCTCATTAGATGTCACTACTGCACACAGTTATGTTCAGGTAATGTATGCAGATCCGAGTGTATTTGTTTATTTATTTATTTGTTTATTTTGTATGCATGATAAAGAAGTATATCTCACATACTTAGATAGTGAGATATTTCACTGATATCTCTCTATACTTAATTTATTTAATGTGAAAATGAGCTAGATGGCGCCACCGCATAACAATAAACAAAAACAGTTATTAATTCCATATTAGTTGTCAGTGCTAACTACTATAAAAAAGTATTAAATAAAAAAATAATTAATTAAGAAACAAAAAACCCGCCTGCACTAAAAATACCAAAACAAGCAATAAAAAGTTTTTGTCAATATTGCATTGTTATCTGAACTAAAAGTGTATTCCTAATTTCAGCTCAATACTAGTTAAGGATAAAATGCAGTCGGAGGCATGGAGTAGCATTAAATGAGACTTTTCGGCCAAATCCATGCCTCCGACTGCTTTTTATCCTTAACTAGTATTGAGCTGAAATTAGGAATACACTTTTAGTTCAGATGACAATGCAATATTGACAAAAACTTTTTATTGCTTGTTTTGGTATTTTTAGTGCAGGCGGGTTTTTTGTTTCTTAATTAATTATTTTTTTATTTAAGACTTTTTAGTTTCAACTATGGTTCTTGCAATTCAGTGGCGGCGCGTGAGATTTTTATAGGGTAACCCGGAGCGAAAATTAGAAATTGAAGAGTCATCAACTAGGTACTTACTCTTTGAGAAAATTGTAATGAACCCAAACACGATAGGGTTACATATTAAAATACCTAAAATTGATATACCTATTGTCAAAATACCTATGTACGAAATACCTATTT